>BTHU01000008.1:16494478-17134478 GCA_036184795.1 Tokudaia tokunoshimensis
TTTTATTTTATTTTTTTAATTTACATTCCAAATCACTTCCCCTTTCCCGTTTCCTCCCTCCCCGAAAGTCCCATAATCCCCCTTCCCTCCCTCTTTTCTCCATTCAACCCCCTCTCGTTACTCTGTCCTGGCGTTCCCCTACATCCAGTCTTTCCAGGACCAGGGGTTTCTCCTTCCATCTTTTTAGAAATCTATTGATATGCGGATTGTGTCTAGGGTATTCCGAGATTCTGGGTCAATATCCCCTTATCAATGACTGCATACCATGTGTGTTCTTTTGTGATTGGGTTACCTCACTAAGGATGATATTTTCAAGTTCTGATCATTTGCCTAGGAATTTCGTGAATTCATTGTTTTTAATTGCAGAGTAGTATTCCATTGTGTAGATATACCACATCTTCTGAATCCATTCCTCCGTTGAGGGACATCTGGGTTCTTTCCAGCTTCTGGCTATTATAAATAAGGCTGCTATGAATATAGTGGAGCATGTGTCCTTATTGCATGCAGGTAAAGTCTCTGGGTATATGCCCAGGAGTGGTATAGCCGGATCCTCCGGGAGTGTCACGCCCAGTTTTCTGAGGAACCGCCAGACTGCTTTCCAGAGTGGTTGTACCAGCCTGCAATTCCACCAGCAGTGGAGGAGTGTTCCTCTTTCTCCACATCCTCGCCAACAACTGCTGTCTCCTGTGTTTTTGATCTTAGCCATCCTGACTGGTGTGAGATGGAATCTCAGGGTTGTTTTGATTTGCATTTCCCTAATGACTAAGGATGATGAACATCTCTTTAGGTGCTTCTCAGCCATTAGATATTCTTCAGGTGAGAACTCTTTGTGTAGCTCTGTACCCCATTTTTTAATAGGGTTACTTGCCTCTCTGGAGTTTAACTTCTTGAGTTCTTTGTATATCTTGGATATTAGCCCTCTGTCGGATGTAAGGTTGGTAAAGATCATTTCCCAGTTAGTTGGTTGCCGCTTTGTCTTTTTGACAGTGTCTTTTGCCTTGCAAAAACTTTGTAATTTAATGAGGTCCCATTTGTCTATTCTTGATCTTAGAGGATAAGCTATTGGAGTTCTGTTCAGGAAATTCTCGCCTGTGCCCATATGAACTTCAAGGTTCTTCCCTAGTTTCCCTTCTATTAGTTTCAGTGTGTCTGGTTTTATGTGGAGATCTTTAATCCACTTAGAATTGAGCTTAGTGCAAGGAGATAAAGATGGGTCAATTTGCATTCTTCTGCATGTTGACCTCCAGCTGAGCCAGCACCATTTGTTGAAAAGGCTATCTTTTTTCCACTGGATGGTTTTAGCTCCTTTGTCAAAGATCAAGTGACCATAGGAGTATGGATTCATTTCTGGGTCTTCAATTCTGTTCCATTGATCTACATGTCTGTTACTGTACCAATACCATGCAGTTTTTAACACTATTGCTCTGTAGTACAGCTTGAGGTCCGGGATACTGATTCCCCCAGAGGTTCTTTTACTCTTGAGAATAGTTTTAGCTATTCTGGGTTTTCTGTTATTCCAGATGAATTTTTGAATTGCTCTTTCTAACTCTGTGAAGAATTGAGTTGGGATTTTGATGGGGATTGCATTGAATCTGTGTATTACTTTTGGTAAGATGCTAATTTTTACTATATTAATCCTGTCAATCCATGAGCATGGCAGATTTTTCCATCTTCTGAGGTCTTCTTCAGTTTCTTTCTTCAGAGACTTGAAGTTCTTGTCATACAGATCTTTCACTTGTTTGGTTAGAGTCACGCCAAGATTCTTAATATGGTTTGTGGCTATCGTAAAGGGTATTATTTCTTTTACTTCTTTCTCAGCCTGCTTATCCTTTGAGTATAGGAAGTCTTCTGACTTGCTTGATTTCATTTTATATCCAGCCACTTTGCTGAAGTCGTTTATCAGCTGTAGTAATTCTCTGGTGGAGTTCTTTGGGTCGCTTATATATACTATCATATTGTCTGCAAATAGTGATAGTTTGACTTCTTCCTTTCCAATTTGTATCCCTTTGACCTCTTTTTGTTGTCTAATTGCTCTAGCTAGAATTTCAAGTACTATATTGAAAAGATATGGAGAGAGAGGGCAGCCTTGTCTAGTCCCTGATTTTAGTGGGATTGCTTCAAGTTTCTCTCCATTTAGATTGATGCTGGCTACCGGTTTGCTGTAAATTGCTTTTACTATGTTTAGATATGGGCCTTGAATTCCTGATCTTTCCAAGACCTTTAGCATGAAAGGATGCTGAATTTTGTCAAATGCTTTCTCAGCATCTAATGAGATGACCATGTGGTTTTTTTCTTTGAGATTGTTTATGTAGTGGATTACATTGATGGATTTCCTTATATTGAACCATCCCTGCATCCCTGGGATGAAGCCTACTTGATCGTGGTGAATGATCGTTTTGATGTCTTCTTGGATTCGGTTGGCAAGAATTTTATTGAGTATTTTTGCATCGATATTCATAAGAGAGATTGGCCTGAGATTCTCTTTCTATGTCGGATCTTTGTGTGCTTTTGGTATTAGTGTAATTGTGGCTTCATAGAACGAGTTGGGTAGTGTTCCTTCTGTTTCTATTTTGTGGAACAGTTTGAAGAGTATTGGTGTTAGGTCTTCTTTGAAGGTCTGATAGAATTCTGCAGTAAAACCATCTGGACCTGTGCTTTTTTTGGTTGGAAGACTTCCAATGACAACTTCTATTTCTTCAGGGGTTATAGGACGGTTTAGATGGTCTATTTGATCCTGATTTAATTTTGGTACTTGGTATCTGTCAAGGAAATTGTCCATTTCCTCAAGATTTTCTAGTTGTGTTGAATACAGGTTTTTGTAGTAGGATCTGATGATTTTTTGAATTTCCTCAGTTTCTGTTGTTATCTCTCCCTTTTTGTTTCTGATTTTATTAATTTGGATACTATTTCTGTGCTCTCTGGTTAGTCTGGCTAAGGGCTTATCTATCTTGTTAATTTTCTCAAAGAACCAACTCCTCGTTTTGTTGATTCTTTGTATGGTTTTATTTGTTTCTACTTGATTGATTTCAGCCCTGAGTTTGATGATTTCCTGCCTTCTAATCCTCTTTGGTGTATTTGCTTCTTTTTGTTCCAGGGCTTTCAGGTGTGCCATTAAGCTGTTAGTGTATGCTGTCTCCCGTTTCATAGTCTCTGGTGAGAAGTCTGATGTGATTCGGATAGGTCTTCCTTTGTATGTTACTTGGCCCTTTTCTCTTACTGCTTTTAGTATTCTTTCTTTGTTTAGAACATTCGGTGTTTTGATTATTATGTGACGGGAGGTATTTCTGTTCTGGTCCAGTCTGTTTGGAGTTCTGTAGGCTTCTTGTATGTTCATCGGCATCTCTCTCTTTAAGTTAGGGAAGTTTTCCTCCATAATTTTGTTGAAGATGTTTACTGGCCCTTTAAGTTGCAAATCTTCACTCTCATCTATACCTATAATCCTTAGGTTTGGTCTTCTCATTGTGTCCTGGATTTCCTGGATGTTTTGGGTTACACGTTTTTTGCATTTTGCATTTTCTTTGACTGTTGAGTCTATGCTTGCTATGGAGTCTTCAGTACCTGAGATTCTTTCTTCAATCTCTTGTATTCTATTGTTTATGTTTGCATCTATGACTCCTGATTTCTTCCCAAGGTTTTCTATCTCCAAAGTTGTCTCCCTTTGTGATTTCTTAGTTGTTTCTACTTCCTTTTTTAGTTCCTGGATGGATTTGCTGAGATCCTTCACTTGTTTGTTTGTATTTTCCTGTATTTCTTTAAGGTATTTTTGCATTGCCTCTTTCAGGATTTCTTCCTGATGACCCACGTTCTCCTGCATTTCTCTGAGTGATTTTTGTGTTTCCTCCTCATGGGAATCCATCTGTTGATCCATTGTCTCCTGCATTTCTTTAAGCAGTTCTCGTGTTTCCTTTGTAAGGGCATCTAACCGTTGATTCATTTCTTTAAGCAATTTTTGTGTTGCCTCCTTATGGGCATCCGTCTGTTGACCCATATTCTTCTGCATTTCTTTATGCCAATTTTGTGATTCCTTTGTGAGTGCATCTACCCGTTGATTCATCTCGTTAAGCGATTTTTGTGTTGTCTCCTTGTGCGCCTCCATCTTTTGATCCATGTTCTCCCGCATTTCTCTAAGCGATTTTTGTGTTTCCTTTGTAAGGGCTTCTAACCGTTGATTCATGGTCTCCTGTAACTCTTTATGAGATTTATTTGTGTCCTTCTTGTGATCCTCTAATAGCATCATGAGAAGTGATTTTAAATCCAGATCTTGTCTTTCGGGTGTGGTGGGGTATCCAGGACTTGCTGCTGTTGGAGAGTTGGGTTCGGATGGTCCCACATTACTTTGATTACTGTTAGTAACATTCCTACGTTTGCCTTTTGCCATCTGGATACCTCTGGTGTTAGTTGGTCCTGCTGCCACGGGCTGTTGGTTGGACCTCCTGTGAGCCTGCAAAGCTATTTCTGCCCCCCCCCCGGATTACCAGGATTCCCCTGGCACCGATTTCTGGGGTCTGCCTGCTCCTGAGTGACTTTGGAGCCCTAATGTGCCTTGCCCCAAGTGATCTTATATTGGGGAGGCCTTGCACATCTAAAGGCTCAGCCTAGTGGATTCCTGGAGCAGAGGTCGCCAAAGGGAGGCTGGCAGGCTCCTGCCCTGTGCAGGGGTGTGTGATCTCTCCTGGGGGGGAGGGGGTGTCCCTCTGCCAGGCAGAAGTCCCACAGCAGATCTGGTGCGCTGGTCACTGCAGACCAGCCCCGCACCTGGGAGCCGCACACACACAAGCCGCCAGAGACCCAAGAGACACTATGCCTGTCTGTCTCAGAACCTGGCCGTCCCTACCTCCCAGTCACTGGAGCAAAGATGGCGGTGGGCACTCTCCGTGGCACCGCTCACCCTGTAGACGCGATGGCCCGCCGATCTGGCACCCAGACGACCACAGCGCCGACCCGCCCTCGGGCACAGACGGGTGCCCCAACAGGCCGTGTCCCAAGTGATGTTATATTGGGGTTAGGGAGCCTGGGGTACCCGTCTCTCCAGCGCAGTCCGCGGGAACAGAGGTCGCGGAAGGAAAGCTGGTAGGCTCCCTCCCAGCGCAGGGCCCCTCCGCCAAGCAGAAGGTCCCACAGCAGAGCTGGCGTGCTGGTTACTGCAGATCAGCCCAGCACCTGGGAGCAGGTTACACACAAGCTGCCTGAGACCGAAGCAATATGAAGCCTGTCTGTCTCTGAGCCTGGAGGTCCCAACTACCTGGCCACTGGAGCAAAGATGGCGGAGGGCACTCTCCGTGGGGCCGCTCACCCTGTGGTCACGATGGCCCGCCGATCTGGCACCCAGACGACCACAGCGCCGACCCGCCCTCGGGCACAGACGGAAGCCCCAACAGGCCGTGTCCCAAGTGATGTTATATTGGGGGTAGGGAGCCTGGGGAACCCGTCTCTCTAGCACAGTCCGCGGGAACAGAGGTCACGGAAGGAAAGCTCCCACAATTATTTTTAACAAAACATAATAATATGCCATAAAGGGCAGAGATTATAATGAACATTTGGGACACAAAAGCAAGTACTAAATTTCTCCCATTTAAATGAATTTATGGTTTAATAGAGGAAAGAAATTTACTCATTGTCAACTTGAAATCTGTTTTCCTCTAGATTTATTCAAAGTTCATTACACACGACATGTAAAATAATACTGAGCCTTCTCTAAGTTTTCAGGAGTCCATAGTAGGCACTCGATCCCACCAGCATATGGCACCTGCCTCCAGTCCGAGTAGAGAATGTCATTGTGTTCTTTTTAAAATACATAGATGGAAACTTAAGTTAAGACATGTCACATCTCCATGTCTTTCTTTCTTCCTCCCTCCTTTTCCCATTATTGCCTGCTTTGGCACATGACTATATCTTTCAAACTCATTAAAGTCCATAGTGTGTCCTTGCTCCACAGAGATGTTTAATCCATTTGGGCTCATGTAAGCCTCAACACTTTCTTTTCTGTATATCTCTCTTATGACCTAATGCCATCCTCATGATTTTTATTTTTACTGCCATGTGCTCATCTACTAAGAACAACTCTGGCCTTCAGTGCTCTTGCACTGTATGTAGTAAGAAAGAATGGCAAAATCCAGGTTATATCCCAACTACATAGACTTAAGTAACTATCAAAAATGGTTGTAAAATACACAAGGACAGGTTATCATTTGTTGATTGTTGTTAAGGAAAAAAATGGAGTTTTAGGAACTGCTTTTGCTATGTTCACCTTATAAAATAATTCTGTCTTACATAATGTGTTCAAGTGGAGCACACTCTGATAAAGGAATATTATTCCTCAGAGTTACTAACCCCAAGTAAATGCATGTTCAAAGGGACATGGCAATAATGAATAGAGATGGTGTTTACAACAGACGTAAAATAAAGAAAAAAGTGAGTCGCTGTTAATATTAGAAGAGGTAAGTTGTAACCTGTTCTATGAATGACTGTCATTCTGTGGTGGAAATGAGTGTTCATAAGCATATTCATGGATTGAAGGATTCTAAAAGCAGACCAGAAATGCTCAAAATAATGAACATATGTACTCCCACTTACAGGGCTTGGGAAACAGACTGGACCAAGTGATTCTTTGTAGATGTCCTGGTTTGAACTTGAAAGTAGGGAAGGAAATAAAGAGATATTTGCCATCAAAATCAAGTGTTAAGGATTAGAATTTAAAAGAAATAAGAATCTATAACTTTAGTTTTAGGTTTAATATTAGAAATTAAACACAAATTTACCCAACTCTCAGCCTGTAAACCTTCTGATATGTGCTAGACTATAGCTGCTCTGAGAAAATGTCAAAAAACAATTGAAAAGAGAAGGGATTTAGTGTGTTTTGCAGCTTCAGGGGTTCAGTGATTAGCTTATTTCATTACTGTCAATCTGTGACCCATCTCAGACCATCCTGGTGATGAAAGCACTCTAGTAGGAAATGTTTCTCACCTTCTGGAAGCCAGAAAGCATAAACAGAGAAAGGAAACAGGGTATGTCTTGTAAAGCATTCCCTTCTAAATAATTCTTGTTCTTCTTTTTCTTGTTCTTCTTCTTGTTCTTCTTCTTCTTGTTCTTCTTCTTGTTCTTCTTGTTCTTGTTCTTCTTGTTCTTCTTCTTGTTGTTGTTCTTGTTCTTCTTCTTCTAATTCTTCTTCTTCTTCTTCTTCTTCTTCTTCTTCTTCTTCTTCTTCTTCTTCTTCTTCTTCTTCTTCTTCTTCTTCTTGTTCTTCTTCTTCTAATTCTTCTTCTTCTTCTTCTTCTTCTTCTTCTTGTTCTTCTTCTTCTAATTCTTCTTCTTCTTCTTCTTCTTCTTCTTCTTCTTCTTCTTCTTCTTCTTCTTCTTCTTCTTCTTCTTCTTCTTCTCTAGTCTTTTTGTCTAAAAAAGGTACCCTGCAGGCTATGGAAAGACAAACTTGGACACCAGTCCAACCACAAAACACTTCACCTAGAATCTGCCCTGCCTGCAAGATGTACTGGGACAATAGTGGTACTGAACTGTAGAGGTGCCCAACCAATGTTTGGTTTAATGTAAGACTCATGTCACGAGAGGGTGCCTGTGCCCTACACTGCTTGGATGGCCCAGAACCAGAGCCTGGATAGCCTGGACACTTAAGGTAGAACCAAACATATCTACCAAAAACTTACCTTTCATAGAAGTGATTTTTAATGATACTTTGAATACTCATAAATTGGTGCCTTGACCAATTATCTTCAGAAATTCTTCCTCCAGTAACAAATGGGAGTGGGTAATGAGAGCCATATCTAGACATGCAGAAAGAAAGGTCTCCATCTTTATTGGATGTTTCCATTAGTTCCTTCCTTCAGAGATTTGAGAACCCTGTGTAAGAGGGGGAGGAAAGATTGTATGAATTAAGGGGAATGGATAACACAAGCAGAGGAGAGAAGAGATGACAACTAGGAAGAATGTAGGGAGTTGAAAACTATGTTTGGAATGAAGTATATAAGAGAATAATCTGTTTTCAAAAAATTTTTTTCTACTTCCTTAACAACCAAATTTCACATACTTTTCTCCTTGTCTCAACAATTTATTCTGTTATGAATCTGTTAATCAATCAATCTCTCATGACCCAATCTTGTTCTAAAAGCCCCAACATCTGAAGACCAAACTTTTTCAGCCCTCAAAGTTTAGGAGTGATGCCCTCTACTAGTATATTATGGACACTGGTTGATCTGGCATCTGAGCACAGCCAAGACATCTCAAAAGATAGTGATTTGTCCCTAGATCTCTCAATACAGAGCAATTTTTATTTTTAGTAAGTAGAATGTTTTCTAATCGTTGTCAACAAACCTGATCACTGCTGCCCATTTTATTTCATTATTTAACATATAGGTGATTTCATTCACATATCACTTTATATCTCAGATAATATATGCTAATATTTGTCTAGATTTATTGAGGTAAACTGTATTTGATTTGTTGTGATTTGAATTTTTTGTGTGTAAGGACACAGAGAAAAAGAGAATTCAATGATATTGATTGCCTGGCTTAACAGGAATTGTGCTGCAGAAGGTTGGTATTAAATATGGTGAATATTAGTCCTGCAGCATAGTGTGGGCATAATTTGAATCCCTGTGTGGACTACAGAAGCATTACAGGTAAATAAACAGACTGACTTTAGAAACCTTAAAAAGAGATGGCATTATTTCAAAATCTAGTTAGTGACTTCTAGCATTGTCTTTCTGTCCCACAAAACTCTCAATTCTCCTGTTTTTCCTGTCTCACTAAGTCGTGATGACTCTCCCAATTACTCAGGACAAAACTGTGACTGTGTGTGTGAGTGTGTGTGTGTGTGTGTGTGTGTGTGTGTATGTGTGTGTGTGTATGTGTTCACTTTTTTTAGCTGCTTTCTTGAGGGTACTTTCTTTTTTATTTTTATTTTTTCTTAATCACTTTATTTGTCTACATTTCAAATAATATCCCCCTTTCCCATTACTCCTCCACAAACTCCCTTATCCTATCCTTGTCTTCCCCCTTCCCCTTGCCTCTATGAAGGTGCTCCTCTGCTCATTCATGCACTCCTACCTTACCACTCTAGCATCCCTCTATGCTGGGGCATCAAGCCTCCCTTCCCTCCAATTGATGTCAGATAAGGCCATCCTCTGCTGCATACAAAACTGGAGTCCTGAATCCCTCCATGTATACTCTTTGGTTGGTGGTTTAGTCCCTGGGACCTCTGGGTGATACAGCTAGTTAGAGTCCCCTTCAACTCCTTCAGTCCTTTTCCTAGCTCTTCCACTGGAGTCCTCGGACTCAGTCTGATGGTTGGCTGTGAGTATCTGCATATGTATTGATCAGGTGCTAATAGAACCTCTCAAAAACCAGCCATATGAGGCTCTTGTCAGTAAGCGCTCCCTGGCATCAGAAATAGTGTCTTGGGTTGGTGTTTACAGATGGGATGGATCCCTAGGTGGTGTGATCTCTGGATGGCTTTTCTTTCAGTCTTTGTTCTATTTTTTGTTTCTGCCTTTCTTTTGGATAAGAACATTTCTAGGTTAAAAAGTTTGAGGTGCGTGTGTAGCCCCATCCCTCAACTGGGTGCCATGCCTATCTACTAGATGTGGTCTCTAGAGATTGCATCTCCTTATTGTTGGATATTCAGCTAAAGTCATCCCCATTGGGTCTGGGAGCCTCACATTTCTCTGGAGGCTGGGATTTTCTAGTGGCTACCCCTAATTCCCAATCTCCTACTGCTACATGTTTTGTTTTCTTTTTTTAAATTGGATATTTTATTTTATTGCATTTCAAATGTTATCCTCTTTCCCAGTTTCCCCTCTGGAAACTCCCTAACCAATCCCCCTCCCCATGCTTTTAGGAGGGTGCTCCCCTGCCCACCCTCTCACTCCCAACTCCCCACTTGGTCATTTTCCTACATTGGGGTATCAAGCCTTCACAGGAACAAGGGTCTCTTCTCCCATTGATACCCAACAAGGTGGAGCCATGGGTCCCTTCATGTGTACTCTTTGGTTGGTGGTTTAGACCCTGGGTGCTCTGGGGGTGGGGGGATCTGGTTGGTTACATTGTTGTTCTTCTTTTGGGGTAGCAAATCCCTTCAGCTCCTTCAGTCCTTTCTCTAACTCCTCCATTGGGGCCCTCTGTTCAGTTCAATGGTTGGCTGTGAGCATCTGCCTCTGTATTTGTCAGACTCTTTCAGAGCCACTCAGGAGACAGCTCTATCAGGCTCCTGTCAGCAAGTGTGGGCCTCCGTGTGAGGATTCTGGCAGAGGGGGAAGGCAGGGAAGCTACTCATGCTAGTCTAGTCGCTGTTGCCATTGCTGCTGTCGCTGCTACCATATTGGTTGCCCGCACTCTCCATGCCTGATCCAGTCTGGGGCTGATGAAGGCTGCCTAGCTGGGGAAGGTTGTGGCGGAGCAGCTGGTGGTGTTTCAGGAGAGAGGACCTCTTCCCTTGTGTTACAGCTCTTTGTGATAGAATCTCCCAGACGATGGAGTAATCCTCAAACACCCTTTTGGTTGTGTGGTAAGCACCACCTCTAAAACTTGTAGTATAACTCTTCCTAGAAGATTGGTGGCTACTTGAGCCACCATGAGGCATATAAGGCAGGTAGCCCCATCTGGGTCTTCACCCTTGTAAGCCTGTTTAGTGACAAATGCATAAGAGGTACCCCCTATGCCTATGAGCTGGGGCCCGGGGACAAGCTGTCAGTCATGTGGGATCTCTTGTTGTCTTAAAATTGTCCTATCTGCTCCAGGATCAATAAGGCATTTGAATGGTTTATTGTGTATTTTAATGATTAATTTTAGATGGGAGCCTTCTGAGATGCTGGACACCCATAAGGCTTCTATGGGAGCAGCTGTCCCTCTTATTGTCAGGGCTGAGGGCTGCCCCATCTGGAGTTTAAAGGTTCTTGTGGCCTGCCATTTTTATCATGTATCAAAGTACAGTGTCTCCTCCAGTGGAAACCTCTTTTACATCGGGAGCAGATTGTCTTAGGAGGATTAGAATCTCTTTTTTTATTTATTTATTTATTTTCTAAGTTTTTTATTTACATTCCAAATCATTTCCCCTTTCCTGTTTCCTCCCTCCCCGAAAGTCCCATAAGCCCCCTTCCCTCCCTCTTTTCCCCATTCAGCCCCCCTCTCGCTTCTCTGTCCTGGCATTCCCCTACATCCAGTCTTTCCAGGACCAGGGGTCTCTCCTTCCATCTTCTTGGAAATCTATTGGTATGCGAATTGTGTCTAGGGTATTCTGAGATTCTGGGTTAATATCCCCTTATCAGTGACTGCAAACCATGTGTGTTCTTTTGTGATTGGGTTACCTCACTAAGGATAATATTTTCAAGTTCTGACCATTATGGGGGAATTTTGTGAGCATTCACAAGGGGGATTAGAATCTCTTAAAGGGGGGGGGGAGTTCTGTGGCATTCATTTCTCCAATGTCCTGCCTCTCCACATTTGAAGCAGATTCCTTCTGTTTTTACTGCTGCTGCAAATGCCTGAGTCACGGATATAATCTGGTGTGATGTAGTTCCTATATCTCGGGTCGCTACAATCCACCTATTGTGATACTTCTCCCAGAGACCCTGGCAAGCTAGTCTGAACTCAAAAGTCATGCCTTCCCATATGATGTTTTTAAGAAGTAGATCCCTAGCTGTGAGGTTGGGAATCTTTCTTTCTAGGTTAATTTTAGTTCTGAGAATAAAATCAGATAAAAGCTCTCCAGGCTTTTGATGGAGGGAGAGCAATTAGGAGGTGGGGTCTTGTGACCCTGAGCGTGGGTGAGTCTGTCCCAAGCTTGGATTGCACAGAGGGGTACCTACTCATAGTACCCTGTTGGCTGGGCTGCCTGTTTTGCTCCTGTGGAAAAGTCTTCCTGGCCAAAGAGTTCATTAAAACCCCATGGGATGTCACCTCTGCCCTGGTTTTGTCTGACCTATTGGCTACATTCATCTAGATAGAGGGCTTCCCATTCTATAAACACGGGGCAAGGGAGAAAAGACCGACAAATATCTCTCCAATTTTGTGGGGTATTTAGGTTGGCAATATGACTCTGTAGGAGAGATTTTGTCCAGGGTGCGTGGATGCCATCTTCCTTCACTGCCTTCCTGAGTTCTTTTACATCTGAGGCTTGTAGTGGATACTAGTTAAGTGATCTTTGTCTACTGGGGTTAATATTAACTGGGTATGCCTGAGTGGTTTGGTTTTCTAGTCTCATTTCAGACTCCTGCAGATCATGGGAGGTGGGGTTAGTTTTTGTAAGGGAGTCTCGAAAAGCTGTTGGGTTGAGGGTAAGAGACTATGGAGTTAGGTGGGGCTTTGTTTATGGGTTTTGAAGGTGTTTCCCTTTTACAGCTTGGAGGGGGAGAGAGATAACACTCTCTGGTTGGATGGGGGGTGGTAGTAAAGGTATTTTACTTTTAAGGCTTAGAGAAGGAGGGGGCAGATATCTCTCTTTGGTTGAATGGGGGGCGGTGGAGTAGGGGAAGGGGCAGGTGGTAGCTCCTTTGATTTTTTAATGGAGCTTTGCCCCTGAGTAGGGGAGGAAGGGGCAGAAGGAGCATATGGTTTATTTAAGGTTTCCTCCGAGACGTAAGGAGGCAGGGGTGGGTGGATGGATATTATTTCCCTTATAAGTTGGGTAAGGGCTGTGAGATCTGTTATAGAGTGGGATTTTGGACCTTGATCCTTGGGTTCATCTGACTGAGGGGGCTCAGGAGCTGTGCTATTATCAGCCTGCCCTACTTTAGATGGCCCTATACATCGCCGAATGGCAGCTGAGATCAGCAAAAAGTCACGGGAGGGTATCTTTCCTTCTCTGGCATCTCTGTTTTTGATGATGGAAGCTACTCTGATCCATGAGTCTAGGCTATAAATATTATCATTGGCCATGTCTGGCGCTATCTAAAGGACTTCCTCCCAAAACAAGGAGGCTTGTTTTTTGACTATTTTTATTCCATGGTGTTTTAGCAGAGCTCAAATTTCCCTGGCCTGGGGTGATTTTTTATGTGATAGTGAATTACCCATGATAGAAAAGAGGAGAAGCATTTATCCAATGGGAATGTTCCCTTAGCTTATCTGGCTTCAGGGGATTCCACAGAGGTCCAAAACATTGAGCCTTCCCGCAAATTTAAGAACTTGCAGCCGCCCTGTGGTTTTTGAGTGGCTGCTGCATTACCAGGTGTTTTTTTTTTTTTTTTCATATTTAGAAGCTAGATAGAGTCCTTGCCAACGCCCATTGTGGGCTGTTGGGATTTAGACAGAGGCCAGAAGGGCCTTCAGCCAACACCAGAGAGTAGCTCTGGCCAGAAGTCTTCAGTTGCCCCTTTAGTTTGCCTAAATCCATGTGATGGCACTGACTGAGAGCACAGTAGGAAAAAAAACAGTTTGGTTGTTTCCAGAGGTGGGTGAGGGGGGTCACCTCTGTATATCCTCGTGTAGTATCCATTCAGGTGTAGTTGTGCCTGTTCAAGTCCCACCTTGGGAGCCAGCTGTGGGGGAAAAAAAGAAAAGAAAGAAGGAACGGGGCTGAAGCGGCGTGCGGACAAGAAAGGAGCACGGATGGCAGCGGCGGCAGCGCGTGGGTCTCACTCAAGAGGGCAGAGGTGGTAATCCCGCATAGGACAGCTCTGGCAGGAACGGGGAGAGGGAACACTGGCAGGACATGCGTGCCTTGTCTCAATAGTGAGTGCGTTGGCGCCGGAATAAGAACAGGTGGCTGTCTGGCTAGCGGGGGCGGGCAGGGAGATCCCACTCAGAAGGCGATGCCATTCTGGCGTGGATCTCCCAGTACCTGTAAATGTGGGCCGTTTAGCTGTTTGACTGAGATGCTGTTGCTGAGATGAGTGGTGTGGCCTGGTTGAGACTCAGTATCTCTCTCTGGCAGCTTGGGACGCGCTGAGGCCAGCTCCGTGAAGCCAATTAAGAGGCGGCTCATAGGTTTGATACTTTATTATTAAGAAAATAAAAAGAGGAAAGGAGATAGAAAGATAAAGAGAAAGGAGAAAATAGATAAGAAAAGTCATGACCACATGGAAAGGAGAGAAAATAGACAGAGAGACAAGAGAGATAAGAAAAAGGGAGAGGGAGAGAGAGGGGGGAGAGAGAGAGAGAGAGAGAAAGAAAGAGAGCAAGAGAGAGGAGGGGCTCTATTTATAGTGAGTTGGGTTACCTGGCTGTTGCCAGGTAACCGAGGGGCAGGGAAAAGCCTGGATGTAGCCAGATGACTGCAGAGGTTGAGTCAGGTTAGAACCTAGGGGCCTGGCTACAAGTGACTGATAGCTACAGGAGTATGGCCTTGTCCCACACCAAGGTCCCACAAGAAAGTACTTCTTGTCGTCCACAATAGTGTCTGTTTGGTGTCTGTATATGAGATAGATCCCCAGGTAGGGCAGTCTCTGGATGACCTTCCCTTCAGTCTCTGCTCCACGCTTTGTCTCTGTATCTCCTTCCATGGGTATTTTGATCCTTCTTCTAAGGTCTGAAGCATGCATACTTTGGTCTTCCTTCTTCTTGAGCTTCTTATGGTCTTTGAATTGTACCTTGTGTATTCCAAGCTGTGGGGCTAATATCTATTTATGAGTGAGTGCATACCATGTGTGTTCTTTTAAGACTGGGATACCTCACTCAGGATGATATTTTCTAGCTCCATCCATTTGCCTGTGAATATTATGAAGTCATTGTTTTTAATAGCTGAGTAGTATTCCATTGGGTAAATGCACCACATTGCTGTATCCATTCCTCTGTTCTTTACAACTTTTGGCTATTATAAATAAGGCTGCTATGAAAATGGCAGAGCATGTGTCCTTATTACATGTTGGAGCATCTTCTGGGTATATTCCCAGGAGTGGTATATCTGGGTCCTCAGGTTGTGCAGTTTTCTGAAGAACCACCAGACTGATTTCTAGAGTGGTTGTACAAGCTTGCAATCCCACCAACAAATGTTGGTGAGTGTTCCTCTTTCTCCACATCCTTGCCAGCACTCAATGTCATATGAGTTTTTCATCTTAGCCATTCTGACTGGTGTGAGGTGGAATCTCAGGGTTGCTTTGATTTGCCTTTCCTTGATGACTAAGGATGTTGAACATTTCTTTAGTTGTTTCTTGCCCATTCAACATTCTTCATTTGAGAATTCTTTCTTTAGCTCTGTACCTCACTTTTTGGTAGGGCTATTTGGTTTTCTGGAGTCTAATTTCTTGAGTTCTTTGTATATATTGGATATTAGCCCTATATCAGATGTTGGTTGCCATTATGTCCTATTGACAGTGTCCTTTGCCTTACAGAAGCTTTGCAATTATATGAGGTTCCATTTGTCTATTGTTAATATGAGAGCTTAAGCCTTTGGTGTTCTGTTCAAGAAATTTTCCCCTGTGCCATGTGTTCGAGGTTCTTCTCCACTTTCTCTTCTATTAGTTTCAGTGTATCTGGTTTTATGTAGAGTCCTTGATCCACTGGGACTTGAGCTTCAAGCAAGGAGATAAGAATGGATCAATTTGCGTTCTACATGATGACCACCAGTTTTTCAAGCACCATTTGTTGAAAATTCTCATTTTTCCACTGGATGGTTTTAGCTTCTTTGTCAAATATCAACTGACCATAGGTGTATGGGTTCATTTCTAGGGCTTCAGTATTATTCCACTGATCTACCTGCCTGTCTCTGTACCAATACCATATACATTTTTATCACTATTGCTCTGTAATACAGCTTGATGTTAGCAATGGTGATTCCTCAAGAAGTTCTTTTATTGTTGAGAATAGTTTTTGCTAGCCTGGTTTTTTTTTTCTTATTCCAAATGAATTTGCAAATTGCTCTTCCTAACTCTATGAGAATTGAGTTGGAGTTTTTATGGTGATTGCATTTAATCTGTAGACTGCTTTACTACATTAATCCTGCCAATCCATGAGCATGGGTGATCTTTCCATCTTCTGAGATCTTCGATTTCTTTCTTCAGAGACTTGAAATTCTTGTAATATAGATCTCTCACTTGCTTAGATAGAGTTACATCAAGGTGTTTAATATTATTTGTGACTACTGTAAAGGTGTGGTTCCCTAATTTCTTTCTCAGCCTGATTATCCTTTGAGTATAGGAAGGCTACTGATTTGTTTGAGTTAATTTTATATCCAATCACTTTGCTGAAGTTGCTTATCTGGTTTAGGAGTTCTCTGGTGTAATTTTTGGAGTCACCTAAGTATACTATCAAATCATCTGCAAATAGTGATATTTTAACTTTGTCCTTTCCAATTTTTATCACTTTTACTTCCTTTCATTGTCTAATTGTTCTGGATAGGGCATTGAGTATATTGAATAGGTAGGGAGAGAGTGGGCAGCCTTGCCTTTCCCTGATTTTAGTGGGATTGCTTCAAGATTCTCTTCATATAGTTTGATGTTGGTTACTGGTTTGCTCTTTATTGCATTTAATATGTTTATGTATGGGCCTTGAATTCCTGATTTTTTCCAATACTCTTACCATGAAGGGGTGCTGAATTTTGTTAAATATTTCTCAGGACCTAATGAGATAATCATGTGGTTTTCTTTTCCTTAGAGATTGTCTGTATACTGAATTACACTGATTGATTTCCTTATGTTGAAACAACTCTGCATCCTAGGATGAAGCCTACTTTATCATGGTGGATGATCAGTTTGCTGTGTTCTTGGATTCAGTTTGTGAGAATTTCATTAAGTATTTTTGCATCAATATTCATAAGGAAAATTGGTCTGAAGTTCTTTCTTTGTTGGTCCTTTGTGTGGTTTAGGTATAAACATAATTGTGGCTCTATAGAACAAATTGGGTAGTGTTCCTTCAGTTTCTATTTTGTGGAATAGCTTGAAGAGTATTGGTATTATGTCTTCTTTGAAGGTCTGATAGAATTCTGCTCTAAACCATCTGGTCCTGGGCTTTTCTTGGTTGGGAGACTTTTAAAGACTGTTTCTATAACTTGAGGGATTATTTGCCTCTAGCCATATGGTTTTCTCTAGTGCTACCTGCCTGTCCCTCCTGTCATTCTGGTTTTATCAGAACTCCTTGAAGTCCATTGGTCTCTGCAATTCTCTTGTTCTGGCATCCTGTGATCCTGAGATCCTGAGTGTGTTGGAACTACTGGGAAACAAGCTGCCTCTGGGATCCTGAAATCCTGGTGTGACCAAGATCCTGAGCTCCTGTTGTTCCTGGGAGTCAAGATTTCTCTGGGTGTTTCAGGAGTGGTGGAGAGCCAGAGCCCTGGGTCTACTCTGAGCACAGGCACAAGCTGGAAGGAATGCTTCATGTTGGGAAAGATGTGACCTCAACTGTGATTGTGAGTGTGTCAGACCTCCAGCGATCCCAGGTGTGTCTAATTTCCTGGGAGTCCAGCTTTGTATGTGATCCTATGCTCCTATAATCCTGGACCTGTCAGAGCACCTGTGATCCTGTGAACCTCCTGATTCACGTTTTTATTCAATTTTTTGATCCTCTGTACTTCTTTCCTGTCTCTTCCAATACCTGTTCCTGCTCCCTCTTTTTTCCCTTCCCCTCCTCTCTCCCTCCCATGTCCCTCACTCCCTCTATCTCTGTTGATTATTTTGTTTCCAGTTCTACATGTATTTCTTTTCCTTTATTCCCCTCAGCCAGTTTTCAGTGAGACCTTCCTGCTCTACTTCTAAAACTTTCTAGCCACTGGAATCTTTTCTTTAGCAGGGTCAGAAGTGTTTTTCTTATGAGCCAGGAGGAAAATATTTCAGAGTTCATGATCATTTGGCCCCTGACACAATGATTTTACTGGAACATAGACTCAAGTATAGGTCTGTAGGAACACAAAACCGTGATCGAATAAAACTATAAAATGGAGCTTGTAGTGGCCCTCTGGAATGCTAAAATGCTTCTTGCCAATTATGCCCTCTGTTAACTCACATGCCACATGACATTTCAAAATGGTGGGTGTCCAAAGCAACATTCCCAAATGATTAGCTTAAATTACTAGGCCACTTTAATTTCAGTCAATCTTCTTCGCTATGAAGGGAAACAGGTATTTCAAGTTAAATTTCTAAATGATGGTTCTCAAGATTTTCCCTGATACTTTCTATTTCCTGTATTTTTCAGTGATTTTTCCTCATTTTCAGTCTAAAAGTCAAAACTCATATTCTCTGTGGAACAAAAATGATACTGCCTTTTGTACATTATCATGACTTATACATGCAACTGTTTTTAAGAGTAAATAATAGGAGTGTGTCTCACAAGGATTCATACAATATTTCTATTGAATCTTGAAGAAAAATAATTCTATTTTTTTCTAAAGAAAAACAAGTTATTGAAGTTTTGTTGTTTATTCATAAACAAGCAATGATTTTACCTTTCTATTTAAGTTATTCTTTGACAATTTAAATACTAGTATATTTTTGCAATGTGTATGGCATGTGTGTGTATGTGTATGTGTGTATATATGTGTAAATAAATACATAAATATTCTTCAGAGGGGTTGGCTTTACTTACATCCCTGTGCTCCTATGATCCAGTCCCAGGCAATTTTCTAATTTTGCTTGAACCAGTGACTTCCTTTCTCAGTAGCTGAAAGCATATTTTTTGGGGTAATGTGTGTCTTCTCACTAATTCCTTTCTTTTGCTGCTCTGAGTGTTTAAAAATCTGCCATGAGATTGCTCTTAGCCTCTGAGGAAGATTTTGATGCTGATTTACCCAGAAGAAATGTATACCAAAACATAACCACACATTGATCTGGGCACAGATCTTATATACTCATTCTATCGCAGATATTCTTGCAAGTTTTGAAAATCATGCTGATTTCTAATGGCAGCTTTCATAGATTTGAAGATAATAAAATTTGAAATATCTGATTTTAAAATGTTTTAGTACTTTTCTTCACTGAAAATTATATGCATGCATGAATGCAAGTATCTTGATTATATCTACCTCTCCCTCCCTCTTCCAACCCTCCCTGAAAAGTTTCTATTCCTGAAACATTTCTATGTCTTTATACTATGATATCTTTAAATACATTTCTCACAAATCTTCAGAACACGGTATGGATGAATATTATTAGAAGCATCCTGTATGTGAATGAATTCTAGGCCTTGTTAATATTGTTTAACTCGTTCTCTCTCTCTCTCTCTCTCTCTCTCTCTCTCTCTGTCTGTCTGTCTGTCTCTGTCTGTCTGTCTGTCTCTCTCTCTCTCTGTCTCTCTCTCTCTGTGTCTCTCTCTCTCTCTCTCTCTCTCTCTCTCTCTCTCTCTCTCTCTCTCTCTCTGTGTGTGTGTGTGTGTGTGTGTGTGTGTGTGTGTGTACATTCATGTGCATGTATTACTATAGGATTAAACCAGGGCATTATTCATTCTAGGAAAATATTCCACAATGGAGCTACAGCTACAGCTCAGAAGCTTTTTTTCTGCCTCGTTTATGTGTAAAATATTAATGCTGCTTCTATTTAATTAACAATGTAGCTAATATACAGGAGGCAGTAAATCTTTCATGGCCTGATATGGCCACTTATATGCACTAATTTATTACAACTTTACCTACTAGAAAACTGAAGTATGGGGAAGCCTCTTTCATCTCTCCAATAGGCAGTTTCTCCCATCCAACTGGTCATATTTCATTAAAACCTTTATTTTCCTTACCTTACAAGAAAATAACTTTAAGGAGAAAGATATAGGGCTTAGATTTATCAAATACAAATCAGTGCATAAAGCATGATGGAATACTCTCACACTAAGCAATAATGAATGTCCTATTCTTTATACTGTGGAACTTACAAAAACAATTGGATAAAGAAATAGAAACAGCTCCCAGGCAGGAGTCAAAATGTTTAGGAAGGAAGTGTTTGCAGCAGAGTTCTTCCCAAAACCGCATTTTAAGAGCATGGCACCTGAACACATTGTAGATTTTCCTCATTACTTTTAATACCACCAGAATATGTGAGATATTATTAGCCAAAAATAAGACAAAAGAAAGTGATATTTTTCAACCACAAGCAGTTTTCCTGAGTTTTTTTTTTTTAATTTCACATTTAGATGCTTAGTAAGATTAGTGCCCTGTTACCCAGGGTACTCCACATAAAACAAAAACTGAGTGAAAGAAATTTGCTCTTATTTTTCTGGATGTTCTTTTTTTTTTAATTTATTTTTTATTTTTTTTATTTTCTAAGTTTTTAATTTACATTCCAAATCATTTCCCCTTTCCCGTTTCCTCCCTCCCCAAAAGTCCCATAAGCCCCCTTCCCTCCCTCTGTTCCCCATTCAACCCCCTCTTGCTTCTCTGTCCTGGCATTCCCCTACATCCAGTCTTTCCAGGACCAGGGGTCTCTCCTTCCATCTTCTTGGAAATCTATTGATATGTGAATTGTGTCTTGGGTATTCCGAGATTCTGGGTTAATATCCCCTTATTAGTGACTGCATACCATGTGTGTTCTTTTGTGATTGGGTTACCTCACTAAGGATAATATTTTCAGCTGGATATTCTTAAAATCCATTTTTTAAGAACTAGGGCCTTGCTATAATAGCCAAGGATTCTACCTTTTCTACAACTCTACATATTTAAAAATGACCCACAAATATGCCCCATTTTTTTTCCTCTTTAAGACCTGCCCTTGCCTGCAAATAAATGCAGTGACTGAAAGCTGCCAGCAAATAGGTCAGCCACTTGAACTGTGCACTTCTCTTTTATACCATGAAAAGGAAGGCAGGAGACCTGAGCCAAGACTTTTAGTACGTTGCTCTTTGTCTCACATCAAGGTGTTCTTATGCTTATTAATATTTTCAAAAATAGCTCATAGAAATTAAAATTTGTTATTTTTACTTTTAAGTTGCAAGTCATTTGTGTTAACTAGTGCTCTCTGACCTCTGTATCAATCTCTGCAATCAAATCAGTAGATATTCAACAATCTATGATACTTTTAAAGTAGCCAGGCTTTGACTGCTACTTTTACAGGCTTTGGATTCTCATGAATTAATTGATCAATCAAGTCAAAGATGTGTTCACCATGGTTCTCAGAGAAACTGAATTAGTAGTATAGATGATTGGTTGATAGATGACAGATAACAGAAAATAACAACTAGATTAATGATTGCATGATAACTAATATTTAGGAGATAGATATGTAGCAGATAGATAGCTGAAAGAAAAATAATATATACTATATATAATTTATAATATATACATGTATATATATAAATTACAGATGTTGGAAAGATATATGAAAATAAATTGATTACTTATGAATAAAGATAGCCAAGAGGTAGAAAACGGACATACATAGATGGATATATGATAGTTTAATAATGCATAGAGAAGAGATAGAAAGATAGATAGATAGATAGATAGATAGATAGATAGATAGATAGATAGATGATAGATAGATAGATAGATAGATAGATAGATAGATAGATAGATAGACAGACAGATAGATAGACACATAGACAGACAGCAGACAGACAGACAGACAGACAGACAGATAAATAGATGTTAAATGCTTAATGATAAATAGGTGGGTGGAGAGATAGAGGTAGACATATTTTTGAAAGACAAATATGTCCAATAAATTTCACATGAAAACAAACTCAGGTGATTCCTTGCTTTATTGATGACAAACAGAAAACCATATACAGTATTGTTATAATTCACTCTGAAGACAAAGGGCCATGTGATATGGATTTGGTTGCTGGGATGATTTCTTGAGAATGAGTGGCTGATGCCACACAGCAGGAAGAACAGAAATTCTAGTTCAAAAGAGAAAGAATTAGGCTGTTCTTACTTTTCTGTTCTATCTTGGCCCTTGAATTGGGCAGCATTTATTCACATTAGTGGAATGATTTTGTTTACTCAACCTATTTTCTTAAATGATAATGTCTTTAGGAAATACATTTCTTCCAGTGAGAATGATTAATCCTGTCTTGCCATCTACTGGCTCAATACTCTTGAAACCCAATGTTCATGATAGCATATAGATTCTTGTAACATTCTCCAGGTGAATATTAAAGAGTATTTGGTAAAAGCTATGAAACATGACAAAAAGATTGTGAGTGGTTTGAGTCTCACAAAGAGTGTAGAAGGAAATATTATTTATAATTATTATCGTTGCCATTTATGGATAAGTGTACAGTAGGGTGTGAGTGGAATACAGTAGTTTTAGGCATGGGCTAATGGAATACAAAAGATGATGTCTGCAGCCTTTGATGATACAGATGAGTCTTTCTTCACAGGGATAACTGTTGTCTTCAATTAGACTAATGTACAGTCTCAACTCAGGCAATAAATGTCCTACAATATGAGAACATTCTAAAGTGCATGCATCTGATGGAAATCATGGATATGTGAACATGTTTTGCTGTCTGAAATCTTCCTGTACTTATCTATTATCAACATTTGAACAAACCCATTATACCCAATACATTTCAGGAATGACTAAGAGAGCATGTCAACATGTTCAGCAAAGCCTATGTAAGAATGTTTTAACTTTTTTGTTTTTTGGTGTTTTTTTTTTAAATACTGGGAACAGTTAAAATTTTTAAAAAAAAAAATGTTTTTGATTTAGGCATGTGTATCCAAAGTATTATGTGGTCTTGAAAAACATGCCTGACAAGATAAACCTAACTTGGGGATATATCTGTGTTCTACCTTATTGGAAGGTCACATAACTGGCAAATCAGTCACTGTTATATGTTAAATGACAATGTTCAACATGTTTTAAATTTGAAAGCACAGCCTTGAGGAAGTTTTTAGTGGCCAAATATTTGTGTTGCTCATGCAGAGAATAGACAGTAAGTATGTTTCACAGCACCAACAATTATTGGCTCATGACAACATCTAGTAATAACAGTTACACACAGTCACATACACACACACACAAGTATGCACACCCGTACACATATGCAAATGCATGTGCATACATACACACAAACACAAACGCACATGTGGTTATATAGTTTTTTCAATGTTCAGTGATAGCCTAGGTCAAACTCTTTTTTTCTGACATCTTCTGCAGGTATCTTTTAGAGCTTACTATATAGAAATGTAAACTAGGTAATCTCCCATAAATCATGATTTGTTGCAGTGTGTGTGTGTGTGTGTGAGAGAGAGGGGGGAGGGGGAGCAAGGGGGACAGAGAGGCTGCTCAAAGACTTTGGATGTAATCTGCTCACATACATTACAAAATCTTTAGAAAATCCAGTCAAGGCTGTGGCTTATCAGGGACTCATTGTATATAGTGATATAGCTACTGAATGAAATAAAAAGAAATGAATTGGCTTTTTCTTCAGATGAAGCAGGGAATTTCAAACAGGGCTTTAGAGTGCAGTTCTACATAATATTGATTAATTGTCTTATATTGACGCATCCTGTGCCATGCAATGTATAAAGCAATAGGCATAGAGATCATGCTAGCAAAATAATTTTCTAAAGAAATAATGTACGTATTTATCCCCTGCCTTAGACGTTCATTTATTTTATTCTGTAACAACCTATTGATCTCAACTGAAATTGAAGGTGGGCTACTCACTTGTGATAAGAACATAACTAAGTCAAAATGCTGGACTTTGAAGACATACTAGTTTCACAAGAACAGAAACAGAAATAAAGGAAACATCATAAGAAGTATGGTTGTTTATAATTGCTGTCAAATTAGATGCATGTGACAGCATGATCTATTACAACAGTAATATGTTATAAACAGTGAATTCTGAGAGAGCATTATAAACTGCATTTCTGATCATTGTTTTAATATTTTAAAATCTATTTTTACATTTGTTGTTATTCTAATATACATGAGGCCCCAGAGACAGTTCAGTGTTTTATGCCTGTCTCTGTTGTCTAGGATAAATAATCAGAAGGGCTAATTTTGAGTCAAAGAATAGCAACATTCTAAGGCCTGTTATGGCAATCTGATGTATCCCGGAGTCGCCTGACAAGGGAGTTTCGATTGGAGGATTGGCCAGGCCAGACTGGTATATGGGCATGTCTGTGGGTTGTTGTTGCTGTTGTTGCTGTTAATTAATTAATGATTAGAGGAAAACTCATCCCACTGTGGAAGTTACCATTCCTTAGCAAGTTATCAATGAGCTTCCTAAGAAAGCTAAAAATGAAGTGCAGTTAGCTGAAAAGCATCTCTCGCTTTGTGCTTCAAGTTCCTACTTGAGCTCCTCATTCCTTGACTTCCCTCAATGGAGTACTGTGACCTGGGAGGGTAAGCCTCCAAGGCAGCCTTTGATCTGGAGGACCAAAACCTAGAAGGCTAAGTCAAGTGAACCCTTTCCTCTCCAAAGTTGATTTTTGTCTGTATTTTATCATTGCAACAAAATTAAACTAGGCCATTATGTACACACACACACACACACACACACACATAATGTGTGTGTATACAGTATATATGACACACATACACACACACACATATATATGTACAGTATATATGACACACACATATATATATATATAATTTTTAAATTTTTTCATTGGTTATTTTATATATTTACATTTCAAATGTTATACTTGGGCCAGGTATTGGGGTAGTAGTGGTGGTCTCACCTGTACTCTTAGGTGTGACAGTACTTCTGGGAAACAAGCTCTCTCTGGGCAGGACTGGAGTGCGGAAGGAACCTGCCTTTCTAGAAGTATACAAAGCTTCTTATTCCACAGCCTTCTTACTCACTCCACAATTCTGTGTATTACTTTTGTTTATGCATTGGGTAAAAGTTACCATGATTCCTGAAATAAGAGTGTCATTTCATAATAAATTATACTGTTTTGGTTATTGTCATTTTCCCCAAATTTATTACACTGCATATCCATATGATGAGTGGTATTTTCTTTTTTCCTGAGCTATTTATTTGGGTACTACTTATTTCCTCATGTAGTAAATGATGTCATCTTAAATAAATAGAAGTAACTGACTACTTCACATGTTTAAAATTTATTTTATTTTCTAGGACTCTTCCAAATTAAAATAACAATGTAGCATATTTGCTTTTGTTTTATTCAATTGCCTTTGGTACCATGTATAAATAGAGGAGGAAGTCTTATATCAATGACGTACAGTCTGACTGACAGATTAGATCACATTAAGATGGGACATGTTTTGATGATAAGGTCATACTGGTTATCCGTACCACTGGTGATCTGAACAGGTGTTAGAGATAATGTTATTAATTTACTCTTCATGTGAAATTGAATCACTGTATCTACTATATTGGAACAATGATATTTGTTTACCTAAGTGTGAGGCATTAGCATGGAGTGTACAGGTTTCAGTGAGGCTAGCTTTTGTCTGTGAAGCACAGTGACTTCTGTGATTTGAGAGGCCTGTGCCACTAAGGAAGGGTAAGGAAGGAAGTGTGTTCTTCTACTGTAACACCTCTCCACCTTTCTCTTGGCTGGACTCATGCATCTGACCATGCTCAAGCACCTGCATCTATCTCACAGACTGTAGAAGTTGTTTGTCAGTAATCTGCAGAGACGCTCTTCAACCAGAGTCTTCCCAGTGTGTTCAAAACGCTTCATATCGCCGGGCGGTGGTGGCGCACGCCTTTAATCCCAGCACTTGGGAGGCAGAGGCAGGAGGATTTCTGAGTTCGAGGCCAGCCTGGTCTACAGAGTGAGTTCCAGGACAGCCAAGGCTACACAGAGAAACCCTGTCTCGAAAAACCAAAAAAAAAAAACCGCTTCATATCTGCATGACATACCAGGCAAAGAATGGCAGCCAGAAGCACAGTATTTGCCCTGTGGGTTAGAAATTGTGCCACTCATTGATTACACACACTTTTCCTCCCCAGGTCCTCTAGTTCATTCTATGATTCTCTAAGTTACCCAGTGATTTGAACTAAAATATTTTTGTGGTAGTTATTGATTATTTGACTAAATTTACTAATAGTAGATATTTTTAATTGCCACTTAACATTCTGACCAGGACTTATTCTTACCAGTGAAATATCTGTGTGAAACAGATCTATTCCTGAAGAATTGAGAAATTATAGTTTCCTCTGCTGCTCTGAGATGCTTTCCAGGAATAATTGAGGTTAGGGGATGTTGGCTAAGTACCGAAGCTCTGCTCCATCTGGTCAATATGAGCACCTGCTGGAGTCTGACTCTCTTGAGAGTTGGTTCTATCTGTACCAGCCTAGGTCCTGCAACCTTGTTGTGCCTGTTTTTTTCTGTACCATCCTAAGTCTGGCAGCCTTGCTGTATCCAGTTCCACCTGTACCATCCTGTCTTGAAGTCTTGGTGTGTCTGGTTCACACCTGGTGTATCTGGTTCTCTGCCTTACTTGTGTTTCCAGGGTCACTTCAATCTCATGCTTAGCTGCTATATACAGATCCATTGACCTGTTTATAAACTTTCCTTTTGCCTTTATTTTCTGCCAGTGACACTGATAATTAGATTAAAAACATGTAAGTTAATATGAAAAAATATAATGATCTATTTAGTATAAGATTTGCATGGCAAGTGTATCCATAAGGAATGAAAAGACAAGGAAATGATTAAATTTGGATATTTTGCTGGAGAATGGAATACAGTATAAAGTGAAATTATAGAGGAGAGATCTGAACTGTGCACACTGGGCCATGGGACTGTAACAGAAATGTGTTGAGTAATGACTATGATGTACAGCTATGTGTAGATATAGATATATCTCTCACTCAATCTCTATAGCACTATAGAAATGGCACATCTGGTTATACTGTACAATTGTAAACACAGATATGACTATGACAGAATGTTAAAACTGCTGTAATAGCTATAAAGGCACATCAGCAATTCTATTGCATTCCTCTGACTCTGGAGACCTGGTGTCTGCCATCTGTCTGACTTATTGCACATGGCATGTTCCATGTGTGTCTTCACATAACTAAATGGCTTTACTATCTCTCTTGTTTGTTTTATAAGGACCTTATTAATCCCAAGAGGTCTAAACTCCTAATATGATCACTTGTGTGAAATTTCAATAAAGAATTGGAGTAAGCACTCAGGCCAGAGATGAGTAAGCTTTATATACTTTGTATATAAAACATTTGACAAAGCCTTTGACTGGCTCCCAATTAAATGATCTTCAAATAATTTAGTTTACTAGAATGGAATGACTATAAATTTTATTTGCATTTCCTTTTAAATATTATTAATGGTGACTGATTCTTTTAAGACAAAGTGAAGCAGATTTTTAGCAATGCCATAAAATTGATACATTCAGGATTTCTCAGTTGAGTACCTTAGAATGTTCCAGATAACCACATAAATCACAACTCAGATGAGAGGAGTGACAAGGCTAAGAGCATGGTCTCACTTCTGAATTGTTTCATTCTTTGATTTGGTTAGCACTACACTGGTCAGTAAACTTGTGCAAATTTAAGTCAATGTTTTTACCTACTGTCTGGGTCAACTGTTCTACTAAGAAAAATCATGCATCTCAGTATGTGGGAGACTGTGACTTACCCCAAATATAAGTTCTGTGGGCTGTGAGGAAGTTGGATTCGTTCCCATGCATGCTCATCTGACGTTGACATGAGTGCTTGCCATCATTTCTCTCCATATTTCAGCATCCTCTCAGATAAAAACATGTATTTTGGGGCTCATGGTGGATTTGAGATGTATGTATATTTTCTAACTCAAAATGTACAATATTTGTTTATTTCACCTTTTAAGAGTTTAATATGCAGAGTGCATGTACACAGAATTCTAATGAAACCAAGACTGAAATCCCCTTTAGATTTATACCAAGATCTGCCCTCTGAAGCTGTTTGGAGGAGCTCAAGGTTGCTTCTTGCTATGAAATTTCAATGTACAAAATACTGGAGATGATTATGTATTAATGGTTGCTAATGGTTCCTAAGTATACATCTCCACAAGAAGAATTGCCACCCTATTCTTGTGTCAAAACAGGGCTACATTCTTGTATTTAAATTGGTATTTTCTGCTTAGACATAAATGGTTTTCACCTTGTGCCCTTTGTTTTCATTGGTTCCAGGTCATATTGCTATAGCTCAGCAATCTGCAGGCAATATGTAAAAGAAGGGCTTAGCAGGTAGGGTAACAAAGAAGATGATCTCAAGCGGTATACAAATGCCAGGACTCTTAGGCATCAAGCAGATGAAGGGACTGCAGGCAGTGTGGAAATAAGTTGGCTTCAGGCCTGTGACTGCTTGCCCATACATTCAGAATTCACCCTTGCCTTCTGTCTGGTTCAATTTACTCACAGCTGAATCTCAGCAGCAGTAGCTGATCATCTTCATGGCATCCTGTATCCTGTCTAAGTAATGACAACTCTGTAATAGTGTACTGTGGGTACCAAAAGGGGACCAGGTGACTGGTGCTCAAATTACCATCCTAGAAAACATTCTGTGCACAACCAGGAGACATAACATTTAGTAAATGTTCTTGGGTATTTTACATGAATCATTAGGAACCATACTACTCTAGCAATAGACACTATGAGTGGTCAGTGTGGGGGAAGGGACGTGGCTTCAGGACTGTTTGACCCCGAGTATGTTACTTAACCACTCTACTATTGTTATGTTTAATTTACATAAAATTCAAAATCACTGTTGTAAGGAACCACAGAAAAATTTAAAATTTATTTTTAGATAATTAATAACTTTACAGAAACTAATGAAGAGATGGGAGGTCCACATGTTTAGGTGACTTTTACAGTACTGAACTTTCCTTCCTGTGACACTGTGGACTGTGGTCTGCAGTCTGAGCAGGCGCCAGACACAGAATACCAACAGTTTCTCTTGTCCTCATGGTGTACACGATTAATGAAATGCGTACTGTTAATGGTACATACCAATAATACAATGCGCACTCAGACACAGACATCTTACAGTTCTGCACCTTTACTCATTCATCTAGTATGAACATTTGAAAGTGTTTGGAGCTGGGAATGCTTTTGTGTCAGAGAAGTTGCCTACCACACATATCACAGAGTCTCAGTTACATTCTAATACAACAAATAGCAAGAAATATAAATATGAAGAAGCCATATAAATTATGTAGCAGTGTAGGGGAATACCAGGACAGAGAAGTGGGAGGGGATTGACTGAGGAACGGGGGGGGCAGGAAGAGGGCTTATGGGACTTTCGGGGAGGGGGGAACCAGGAAAGGGGAAATCATTGGGAATGTAAATAAAGAATAAAGAAAATAAAATTAAAAAAATGTTCATTGAAAAAAAAAAGAAATGAATACTCTCTAAATATTTCTATCTCCAGGTATAACTATATGCTTAAGGTAAAGCAGAATGTGACTATATACATTTATTAATTTCAGTTGCTATTCCCTCATGAATACCTTTCTTATTTAAACCATATAGCCTACATCAGTACTTTTATCACCTATATGTTATTCCTTTTAAAAATGATTTATTATTGATTCATGTATATGAGTTTTTTGCCTATATATATGTGTGTCCACCCACATGTGTTGAGTGTCCTCAGAGGCCAGAAGAGGGCATTGGATCCTCTGAAACTAGATTTAAAGATGGCTATGAGTGTCCATATGGTTGCTGGGGACCCAACTTGAGTCATGAGCAAAAGAAGCAAATACTTGGTTTCGGATTCATCTATTCAGGCTCAGTTTTAGCATTCCATGGTGGGGAAATCATCATCATCATCATTGCAGCAATCATCAATATCATCATCGTCATCATCATCATCATCATCTTCTTCTTCTGAGACAGGGGCTTACTATGTAAATCTAGCTATTCTAGAATTCACCAACTGTAACTAGCCCTCTGACATTTATGATTAGGTAGGAATGAGACACAAAGCATTAAGTCCAAAACCTGAGTTTCTCTGTGTTAGCACTTGATTACTTGGCTTTTTTCACTCTTTAAGCTTTGGATAACATAGTCACCCTTATAATTATCTTTATCCTACCAAAAATGAAATCTATAGTAAGATTAGAATTAGATTATCAAAGAATTTTGGAAATAAATTTCTATAAGACATCTGAAAAAGATTTTGATTTGTCTAACTCTGAACACTCATATATTTCTTATTGTTTTGTGGCACTATTAATTGCTGACCACAAGGTTTCTGGTCAGCTTTTCAGACACTGGCATATCACCTGGCCCATAAGACTTACACTCTAGCCTTTCTCCTTCTTCTTCTCCTTCTTCTTCTTCTTCTTCTTCTTCTTCTTCTTCTTCTTCTTCTTCTTCTTCTTCTTCTTCTTCTTCTTCTTCTTCTTCTTCTTCTCCTCCTCCTCCTCCTCCTCCTCCTCCTCCTCCTCCTCCTCCTCCTCCTTCTTCTTCTTCTTCTTCTTCTTCTTCTTCTTCTTCTTCTTCTTTTTCTTCTCACTCCTGCAGAGCTTCAAAATACCATCAGCTATGCATGAGAGATGTGTTTGCACTTTGCACAGTAAGTACAGTTTCTTTTTATTTTCATCATCAAATTTTCTTTCAATGAAATCACCAAGAGGCTGATCACAGTGGGCAGAAGACATAGTTTTCAAATTAGAAGTTTTCCAGTTCATAATGGACAGTTCTTTCCTTATCCTGAGACACAGAGGAAGTAAGTACAGAGATGGTCTGGTAAGGTCACAGTGGCACAGATACTTGCTGTAGTTTTGAACTATCTGAAAATGGTGACAGTCTAGGGTATAGTCAAAGCATTGCTATCCCCTGTGCCATGACAAATAAAGGTTCTAATGTATTCATCTTAGGGTTCCATTGTAGTTTTCCTCAGTACCATAAGGGTCTAGCTATACTGAGATAATTAACAAGAAACTGGCTTTTGTGGGAATTTCTGGGAAACTTTGTCACTAAGCCATTTTCAGTAGGGGAAAGGGAAGTTTATTAGGTCAGTAGACCACATCTGATCACTCCATAATGGCACTGACCTCATTCCTGGGGTTGAGGAGCATATTGCTCTGTTTGAGAGCAGATGTGAGCAAGAAGGAAGTGCATGTGGTATACATGGCTGAGTAGGATAAAAATCCCTGAACCCCACCTTGTCAGTGCTTTATGTTGCCATAGAAACTTGGTGGGGAACAGAACTGTTTAAACATGGGGATCTCTGTTTGTTTTAACATGTGGCATTTTAGAAAATTTCCAAACACACTGCCTCCAGGTCACTAACATCATTCTTCGAAGCCCCATTGCATTAACTTTTCCTGGGGAGATGAATTCATATCTATTCCTCCTGGAGAGGACACACTGACAAGCCAAAAGAGACAGGAATCCATCTAAATGCAGCTTAGTGACCCAATGAGTCTAACTGGAGTTACTCACAGGAACATGGGAGGGGAATTATATTGAATCTCTCAGTGATCACTAACTACCTGTGTATACATGGGAAGGAGTGGGATCTCATGAGCCCTCACCTACTCCATAAGTGAACATTAGTAGGCACAAAGCTGTAAGGTTCCCATGTTAATCATCACAACTCAGGCCATACCCCACCTAAAGGGCAGTTATACCACAAGATCTGATAGCAGGTTTAATTCTCAGTAGGCTGGAGCTGGGGTAGGCAGTAGTGCCAGGCAAGTCTAAAGTCTGAATGAATATATGTGACCTTTTAGAATTCTTATATAGAAATCTTGACATGTGGTTATATATGAGTATTCAAGTCTCTAAGGCAATTGCTTCAGTGGAGATTAATGCACTATACAAGAGTCTCCCTGGCTCATCTTGTCTCACATATGTAGAACCCAACTGGAAGTCTCCTCCCATGGACTGTAGAGCAAGTTTTCACCTAGCCTCAGATCTGTCAGGGGCTGTATAGTGAAATTCTTGATAACCAAGACTGTAAGAAATGGATGCTTTTTTTATTTTATTTCTTTGTTTGGTTTTTGGTTTTGTTTTGATTTTCCTTATGGGAGACTTAGCGTACTTTGTCACATTAACTTGCACGGCTAACACAAGATGGCTGACCTCATAGCCGAGAAGACACTTTCAAGAGCAGGCTGTGGAGTGCCTTCACGCACGCGGGTGCTGCTCAGAGAGGAGGGGAACTGAGGATATTCACATCCGAGGCTGTTAAATTTAGTGCGTGGTAGTATAGGGTTTGAGTCAATACAAATTTGCATCTTTGTCATCTGCTGAGCCCTTCTTGTTTTTATCAGATGAAAGAGTCTCAAGGGTAACTCTTCTTTCATTCTTCAAAGCAACTTTCGTAACATTTTGTTTTGCATACCTTTGTGTGTTTACTTAACGTCTCTATTAAATATTTCCACAGGCACACCTTGTGTCTGCTTTGACTTTGGTTCTACCCAGGGTTTACAAGTATCTGCAACAATGACATGCTCAGTCAGATCAACTTTAGTTGTATAAACACATGAATAGAATATAGGAGGTGTCAGGGACAACAGACTTGTGCTGGAGAAGGGCAATGCTTTCTTGGGAGCTTGATGAATGTCACCAGCATTTACTCAGCAGAGTAGGCACACAGTTCTTTGTGTTGAAGACAGATTTTACCACACAGTTTAAACCCTGAGCTATTGAGTATTCTATTTCTTGGATTTCTACCCCAGCAGAGTTGGACATTAGGCAATAAAATGAAAGGAGTGGCAACTGCCAGAGCCTGGACACAGCAAGGTATCTCTGGAGCAATCTCCTTACTTATTATGTTAGTAGAGTTTTTCTTCCTCACTTACTAGTATAATTTATTATAGCGTTATTCAAACTGTATTTGAGAGTTTATTGTTTTACTTGTAGAATCTTAACCTACTAGCATCTATTATTAGTCTTATTTATTTATTTATTTATTTATTCATTTATTTATTTATTTTTAGACAGGTTCTCACTATGTATCCTAGGTTATCCTATAATATACCTTTCTTTTTTCTCTGTGCCCCAAGTATCATAATTAAACGTGGATACTGGCATACTCGGCTTTAGTTTTTATTTTATCCAAAACCAAACTCAGAATTTTAATATTGGGTAGATTTAATTTCTGTAGATTGGCAGGAGCTCACTCTTAAGCTTTATGTCAGATTAAGCTGCCTTAGATTCAAACTGTAAGGAAAAGAAATGAGCATTGCTTCCACCCACCATAGCTATTTCTTATTTCATGGTTAAGGATGGGTGGGCAGCTGCAGTCAGTGTTCTGGTGCTGGCAACTGTGGGACTGCAGAAATAATCCTCAGAAGCAGTTGTAAATGAAGATTCTTGGGTTTCAGTTTCAGAGATTCATGAGTTCAGTGTCTTAAAAAATCTACCAGGATATTCAGACTTAAAGTCTGTGTCCCATAGTCATTGCAGAGAGGAATGACTCATGTTTATGTCCTTAGCCCTTCTTTGAGTTTCTCATTTACTGCATTTAGTTTGTTTGTTTGCTTGCTTGCTTGTGTGGGCTTTCTGAGGGAAGGATGATAAATATGCCAATGTGTACAGGGCAGAGGACAACTCATGGAAGTCGGTTCTATCATTACACAAAGTGATTTCCAGGAATCAAATTTAGATTGTCACTCTTGCCAGCATCTATGCCACTGAGTCATGTCATCCACACAGTGACCCCTATGTGACCTTTAACCAGTCAATTCTTTCCATTCATTGTCCACTAGAGTACAGTTAGAGCTGAAATCCATTTGTGCTCCAGTTATCAGTCAGCCATTTTCTGATTATAATTGTATTGCATGTTTTATTGTGTTCTTATGACAGCAGCTGCCATGGGCATGTCCTTCAATGGCTGTCAAAAGAGAATGGCAGTTCTTTGTGATTCTGGGTGAATCATGAGCTGAACACAGCTGCTGGAGGCTTCAGTCTCACAGTCCCTTCTGGAGCAGTGATCAGAGAAGCATCTGGCTTTAGTTATGAGCATGTATAGAAATGAATGCCCAACAAAGTTTAGCTTCCCATGTAGTCATTTTGAAGTCTAGCCTGAGCTAAAGAGATAAGACTTCATCCTTTGCCTCAGAACCAACTGAATCACACAGTTTTTGCCCAGATTCACAAAACTTTAGATTTCTGACAACTTCAAGTGAGAGTCCTGAGCCAGTGTTATTCTTAGAGGATACTTGGTTTCCAAGCTCAGCTAGAAGTGTCTTACTGTTCACTTCCTCACTGTGCTTGACATCTCAAGATTTTCATATTAAGTGTAATTTTATATTAGAAAAACTCCTATGAACAACTGTCTACAGTGTTTATTTTTTCTTGTCCAGAAAAAAACTCACAGAAGAAAGGTGAGCCTTTCTTCCATTGTTACCTTGAACCCATTTTTTCTCTTGTTTAGTCTATTGAAATGCAGTATCCAGTTACTTTGAAGTCAATACATCTGGTGATGACTACCTGGAGTGCTCTATCAATAACAGCTGATATAACCACTTCATTGTGTCTTACATGTGCCGTGATAATACAGCAGAGTGATGTCGTGATGTCTGCTAAGGCAGGCTTGATCATTTCTCCCTCTTTTCATTGAATAGGCAATTTATAGTTACTGTACAATATTTGGAATCATGTAAATGATTTGTAAACAGCTGTAATTAATATTTTGGTTCAGCCATTCAAAATTCCTCTAACAATGTACTCTCTCTCTCTCTCTCTCTCTCTCTCTCTCTCTCTCTCTCTCTCTCTCTCTCTTTTTCTGTGTGTGTGTGTGTGTATGTATATATATATATACTTATGTATATATATATATATATCATATCATAAAAGTTTTTGCTAATAAGTCTTGCCTTAGACTGAGTGTGTCTCATATGCAGATGTAAATAATTTCCCAGTTTTGTGAGATAGTGTAAGGGTCCTGTCACTTCAATCTCCCCTTTGTGATATTAATGAAGAAATCAAAATCCAGAGAACTTAACACGCAACAAGAACCATTTCCTGAAATTGAAGCCCCTAGTTCTCTGTTAACTTATATTACAATTTTTTGTCAAATAATTGAACTTGTGCCACCTTTTATGTAAGTTGAGCTGTGAACTACAAAAGTCCATTCTGATGCCCAATGATTATGATTTCTGTCTTCTCTCACATTGCATAAAGTTTACCATAGGATTTAAAACTCATGGAACTGAACTTTTGATCAACAGAAGTTCAACAACTCTCTAAGACAGGTATACAATGATAACTTTAAAATTAAATTCTTGCACATGAGACATTTCTTGGGGTGAACTAGAGAGCCACAAAGCCCTAGATGATGATTGATTCAATGTATTCAGTGGGTATATCAGGGAACATGAGCCACTGTTTATGAAAAATATTTATGTGACCATCCTTGGAGGGTACAAAATATGAAGGGTAAAAAGAAATTAAATCCTGTGTTGTATGAAGAATTAATAGATCCACCTGTCAGTTTGATCAGACTGCCTTTGCAGAGAAAATAGACCTGGCTCCACACAAATAGATTAATTGAAGTCAGGATCCCCCAGCTCTTCTTGGGAGGCAGACTGCCTATAGCTCCCTGTTTCCCAGGTTGCTTGCAGTATAGCACTAACACAAGCTGAGAACTCGGCAATACTTATCAGATGAAGAAGAGGCCAGGCACTGGGCGGGAGCCTACCAGCTTTCCTTCCGCGACCTCTGTTCCCGCAGACTGCACTGAAGAGACAGGTACCCCAGGCTCTCTCTCCCCAATATAACATCACTTGGGACACGGCCTGTTGGGGCTTCCGTCTGCGCCCGAGAACGGGTCAGCCCTGTGGTCGTCTGGGTGCCAGATCGGCAGGCCATCGCGTCTGCAGGGTGAGCGGCGCCACGGAGAGTGCCCTCCACCATCTTTGCTCCAGTGACTGGGAAGTTGGGACAGCCAGGTTTTGAGACAGACAGGCTTAATATCGCTTGGGTCTCGGGTGGCTTGTGTGTGTGCGACTCCCAAGTGCTGGGCGGATCTGCAGTAACCAGCGCGCCAGCTCTGCTGTGGGACTTCTGCCTGGCAGAGGGACCCCGCACTGGGCGGGAGCCTACCAGCTTTCCGTCCGCGACCTCTGCTCCCGCAGACTGCACTGAAGAGACAGGTACCCCAGGCTCTCTCTCCCCAATATAACATCACTTGGGACAACAGCCTGTTGGGGCTTCCGTCTGCGCCCGAGAACGGGTCAGCACTGTGGTCGCCTGGGTGCCAGATCGGCAGGCCATCGCGTCTGCAGGGTGAGCGGCTCCACAGAGAGTGTGCAGATTGCACTCCGCCATCTTTGCTCCAGTGACTGGGAAGTTGGGACAGCCAGGTTCTGAGACATAAAGGCTTAATATCCCTTGGGTCTCGGGCGGCTTGTGTGTGTGCAGCACCCAAGTGCTGGGCAGATCTGCAGTAACCAGCATGCTAGCTCTGCTGTGGGACTTCTGCCTGGCAGAGGGACGCCCCCTCCCCCCCCAGGAGAGATCACTCACCCCTGCACAGGGCAGGAGCCTACCAGCCTCCCTTTGGCGACCTCTGCTCCAGGAATCCACTAGGCTGAGCCTTTGGATGTGCAAGGCCTCCCCAATATAAGATCACTTGGGGCAAGGCACATTAGGGCTCCAAAGTCACTCAGGAGCAGGCAGGCCCCAGAAATCGGTGCCAGGGGAATCCTGGTAATCCAGGGGGGGCAGAAATAGCTTTGCAGGCTCACAGGAGGTCCAACCAACAGCCCGTGGCAGCAGGACCAACTAACATCAGAGGTATCCAGATGGCAAAAGGCAAACGTAGGAATGTTACTAACAGAAATCAAAGTAATGTGGGACCATCCGAACCAAACTCTCCAACAGCAGCAAATCCTGGATTCCCCACCACACCCGAAAGACAAGATCTGGATTTAAAATCACTTCTCATGATCCTATTAGAGGATCACAAGAAGGACACAAATAAATCTCATAAAGAGTTACAGGAGACCATGAATCAACGGTTAGAAGCCCTTACAAAGGAAAGACAAAAATCGCTTAGAGAAATGCGGGAGAACATGGATCAAAAGATGGAGGCGCACAAGGAGACAACACAAAAATCGCTTAACGAGATGAATCAACAGGTAGATGCACTCACAAAGGAATCACAAAATTGGCATAAAGAAATGCAGAAGAATATGGGTCAACAGACAGATGCCCATAAGAAGGCAACACAAAAATTGCTTAAAGAAATGAATCAATGGTTAGATGCCCTTATAAAGGAAACACGAGAAATGCTTAAAGAAATGCAGGAGACAATGGATCAACAGATGGATTCCCATGAGGAGGAAACACAAAAATCACTCAGAGAAATGCAGGAGAACGTGGGTCATCAGGAAGAAATCCTGAAAGAGGCAATGCAAAAATACCTTAAAGAAATACAGGAAAATACAAACAAACAAGTGAAGGATCTCAGCAAATCCATCCAGGAACTAAAAAAGGAAGTAGAAACAAGTAAGAAATCACAAAGGGAGACAACTTTGGAGATAGAAAACCTTGGGAAGGGCAGACTGCGCTGAAGAGACAGGTACCCCAAGCTCCCTACCCCCAATATAACATCACTTGGGACACGGCCTGTTGGGGCTTCCGTCTGTGCCCGAGAACGGGTCAGCGCTGTGGTCGTCTGGGTGCCAGATCGGCGGGCCATCGCATCTACAGGGTGAGCGGCGCCACGGAGAGTGCCCTCCGCCATCTTTGCTCCAGTGGCCAGGTAGTTGGGACCTCCAGGCTCAGAGACAGACAGGCATAATATCGCTTCGGTCTCAGGCAGCTTGTGTGTAACCTGCTCCCAGGTGCTGGGCTGATCTGCAGTAACCAGCGCACCAGCTCTGCTGTGGGACTTCTGCCTGGCAGAGGGACACCCCCTCCCCCCCAGGAGAGATCACACACCCCTGCACAGGGCAGGAACCTACCAGCCTCCCTTTGGCGACCTCTGCTCCAGGAATCCACTAGGCTGAGCCTTTAGATGTGCAAGGCCTCCCCAATATAAGATCACTTGGGGCAAGGCACATTAGGGCTCCAAAGTCACTCAGGAGCAGGCAGGCCCCAGAAATCGGTGCCAGGGGAATCCTGGTAATCCAGGGGGGGCAGAAATAGCTTTGCAGGCTCACAGGAGGTCCAACCAACAGCCAGTGGCAGCAGGACCAACTAACACCAGAGGTATCCAGATGGCAAAAGGCAAACGTAGGAATGTTACTAACAGAAATCAAAGTAATGTGGGACCATCCGAACCCAACTCTCCAACAGCAGCAAGTCCTGGATACCCCACCACACCCGAAAGACAAGATCTGGATTTAAAATCACTTCTCATGATGCTATTAGAGGATCACAAGAAGGACACAAATAAATCTCATAAAGAGTTACAGGAGACCATGAATCAACGGTTAGAAGCCCTTACAAAGGAAAGACAAAAATCGCTTAGAGAAATGCGGGAGAACATGGATCAAAAGATGGAGGCGCACAAGGAGACAACACAATAATCACTTAACGAGATGAATCAACGGGTGGATGCACTCACAAAGGAATCACAAAATTTGCATAAAGAAATGCAGAAGAATATGGGTCAACAGATGGATGCCCATAAGGAGGCAACACAAAAATTGCTTAAAGAAATGAATCAATGGTTAGATGCCCTTACAAAGGAAACACGAGAACTGCTTAAAGAAATGCAGGAGACGATGGATCAAAAGATGGAATCCCATGAGGAGGAAACACAAAAATCGCTCAGAGAAATGCAGGAGAACATGGGTCATCAGGAAGAAATCCTGAAAGAGGTAATGCAAAAATACCTTAAAGAAATACAGGAAAATACAAACAAACAAGTGAAGGATCTCAGCATATCCATCCAGGAACTAAAAAAGGAAGTAGAAACAACTAAGAAATCACAAAGGAAGACAACTTTGGAGATAGAAAACCTTGGGAAGAAATCAGGAGTCATAGATGCAAACATAAACAATAGAATACAAGAGATGGAAGAAAGAATCTCAGATGCTGAAGATTCCATAGAAAGCATCGACTCAACAGTCAAAGAAAATGCAAAATGCAAAAAACGTGTAACCCAAAACATCCAGGAAATCCAGGACACAATGAGAAGACCAAACCTAAGGATTATAGGTATAGATGAGAGTGAAGATTTGTAACTTAAAGGGCCAGTAAACATCTTCAACAAAATTATGGAGGAAAACTTCCCTAACTTAAAGAGAGAGATGCCAATGAACGTACAAGAAGCCTACAGAACTCCAAATAGACTGGACCAGAACAGAAATACCTCCCATCACATAATAATCAAAACAAAGAATACTAAAAGCAGTAAGAGAAAAGGGCCAAGTAACATACAAAGGAAGACCTATCCGAATCACATCAGACTTCTAACCATAGACTATGAAAGCCAGAAGATCCTGGGCAGATCTCATGCAGACACTAAGACAACACAAATGCCAGCCTAGACTACTATACCCAGCAAAACTCTCAATCACCATAGATGGAGAGACCAAGATATTCCATGATAAAACCAAATTTTCACAATATCTTTCCACAAATCCAGCCCTGCAACGGATAATAGGTGGAAACCTCCAATACAGGGAGAGAAACAACACCCAGGAAAAAATGAGATAATAACCTTCTTGAATCAAACCCAAAAGTAGATAACCACTCAAACATAAAGATAGCGTCAAGAATGGCAGATGGCAGTAATCACTATGCCTTAATCTCTCTTAATATCAATGGTCTCAATTCCCCAATTAAAAGACATAGACTAGCAGACTGGATATGTAAACAGGACCCAGCATTTTGCTGCATGCAGGAAACGCACCTCAGTGTCAAAGACAAACACTACCTCAGAGTAAAAGGCTGGAAAACAATTTTACAAGCAAATGACCCCAAGAAACAAGGTGGAGTAGCCATCCTAATATCAGAAAAAATTGATTTTCAAACTAAAGTCATCAAAAAAGACACAGAAGGACACTACATACTGATCAAGGGGAAAATCCACCATCAAGAACTCTGAATTCTGAATATCTATGCTCCAAATGCAAGGGCACCCTCATTCGTAAAAGAAACTTTACTAAAACTCAAAGCACACATCGCACCGCACACAATAATAGTGGGTGACTTCAACACCCCGCTCTCTGAAATGGATCATTCAGGAAAGCAGAAACTAAACAGGGACACAGTGAATCTAATTGAAGCCTTGGACCAAATGGAACTAATTGATATATATAGAACATTTCATCCTAGAGCTAAAGAATACACCTTCTTCTCAGCTCCTCATGGTACCTTCTCCAAAATTGACCATATAATTGGTCACAAATCAGACCTCAACAGATACAAGAAGATAGAAATAATCCCAAGCCTCCTATCAGATCACTATGGAAGAAGGGTGGTCTTCAATGGCAACAAAAACAAAAGAAAACCCACATACACATGGAGGCTGAACAATGCTCTACTCAATGATAACTTGGTCAAGGTGGAAATAAAGAAAGAAATCAAAGACTTTTTGAAAGTTAATGAAAATGAAGGCACAACATACCCTAATTTATGAGACACAATGAAAGCAGTGCTAAGAGGAAAATTCATAGCCCTGAGTGCCGCCAAAAAGAAACGGGAGACAGCATACACTAACAGCTTAATGGCACACCTGAAAGCCCTGGAACAAAAAGAAGCAAATACACCAAAGGGGAGTAGAAGGCAGGAAATCATCAAACTCAGGGCTGAAATCAATCAAGTAGAAACAAATAAAACCATACTAAGAATCAACAAAACAAGGAGTTGGTTCTTTGAGGAAATTAACAAGATAGATAAGCCCTTAGCCAGACTAACCAGAGAGCACAGAGATAGTATCCAAATTAATAAAATCAGAAACGAAAAGGGAGAGATAACAACAGAAACTGAGGAAATTCAAAAAATCATCAGATCCTACTACAAAAACCTGTATTCAACACAACTAGAAAATCTGGAGGAAATGGACAATTTCTTTGACAGATACCAAGTACCAAAATTAAATCAGGATCAAATAGACCATCTAAACCGTCCTATAACCCCTGAAGAAATAGAAGTTGTCATTGGAAGTCTTCCAACCAAAAAAAGCACAGGTCCAGATGGTTTTAGTGCAGAATTCTATCAGACCTTCAAAGAAGACCTAACACCAATACTCTTCAAACTGTTCCACAAAATAGAAACAGAAGGAACACTACCCAACTCGTTCTATGAAGCCACAATTACACTAATACCAAAAGCACACAAAGATCCGACAAAGAAAGAGAATCTCAGGCCAATCTCTCTTATGAATATCGATGCAAAAATACTCAATAAAATTCTTGCCAACCGAATCCAAGAACACATCAAAACGATCATTCACCACGATCAAGTAGGCTTCATCCCAGGGATGCAGGGATGGTTCAATATAAGGAAATCCATCAATGTAATCCACTACATAAACAATCTCAAAGAAAAAAACCACATGGTCATCTCATTAGATGCTGAGAAAGCATTTGACAAAATTCAGCATCCTTTCATGCTAAAGGTCTTGGAAAGATCAGGAATTCAAGGCCCATATCTAAACATAGTAAAAGCAATATACAGCAAACCGGTAGCCAACATCAATCTAAATGGAGAGAAACTTGAAGCAATCCCACTAAAATCAGGGACTAGACAAGGCTGCCCTCTCTCTCCATATCTTTTCAATATAGTACTTGAAGATCTAGCTAGAGCAATTAGACAACAAAAAGAGGTCAAAGGGATACAAATTGGAAAGGAAGAAGTCAAACTATCACTATTTGCAGACGATATGATAGTATACATAAGCGACCCAAAGAACTCGACCAGAGAACTCCTACAGCTGATAAACGACTTTAGCAAAGTGGCCGGATATAAAATCAACTCAAGCAAGTCAGAAGCCTTTCTATACTCAAAGGATAAGCAGGCTGCGAAAGAAGTAAGAGAAATAATACCCTTCACGATAGCCACAAACCATATTAAGTATCTTGGCGTGACTCTAACCAAACAAGTGAAAGATCTGTATGACAAGAACTTCAAGTCTCTGAAGAAAGAAATTGAAGAAGACCTCAGAAGATGGAAAAATCTGCCATGCTCATGGATTGGCAGGATTAATATAGTAAAAATGAGCATCTTACCAAAAGTAATACACAGATTCAATGCAATCCCCATCAAAATCCCAACTCAATTCTTCATAGAGTTAGAAAGAGCAATTCAAAAATTCATCTGGAATAACAGAAAACCCAGAATAGCTAAAACTATTCTCAAGAGTAAAAGAACCTCTGGGGGAATCAGTATCCCGGACCTCAAGCTGTACTACAGAGCAATAGTGTTAAAAACCGCATGGTATTGGTACAGTAACAGACATGTAGATCAATGGAACAGAATTGAAGACCCAGAAATGAATCCACACTCCTATGGTCACTTGATCTTTGACAAAGGAACTAAAACCATCCAGTGGAAAAAAGATAGCCTTTTCAACAAATGGTGCTGGCTCAGCTGGAGGTCAACATGCAAAAGAATGCAAATTGACCCATTCTTATCTCCTTGCACTAAGCTCAATTCTAAGTGGATCCAAGATCTCCACATAAAACCAGACACACTAAAACTAATAGAAGGGAAACTAGGGAAGAACCTTGAACATATGGGTGCAGGGGAGAATTTCCTGAACAGATCTCCATTAGCTTATGCTCTAAGATCAAGAATAGACAAATGGGACCTCATTAAATTACAAAGTTTTTGCAAGGCAAAAGACACTGTCAAAAAGACAAAGCGGCAACCAACTAACTGGGAAATGATCTTTACCAACCTTACATCCGACAGAGGGCTAATATCCAATATATACAAAGAACTCAAGAAGTTAAACTCCAGAGAGGCAAGTAACCCTATTAAAAAATGGGGTACAGAGCTACACAAAGAGTTCTCACCTGAAGAATATCTAATGGCTGAGAAGCACCTAAAGAGATGTTCATCATCCTTAGTCATTAGGGAAATGCAAATCAAAACAACCCTGAGATTCCATCTCACACCAGTCAGGATGGCTAAGATCAAAAACACAGGAGACAGCAGTTGTTGGTGAGGATGTGGAGAAAGAGGAACACTCCTCCACTGCTGGTGGAATTGCAGGCTGGTACAACCACTCTGGAAAGCAGTCTGGCGGTTCCTCAGAAAACTGGGCATGACACTCCCGGAGGACCCGGCTATACCACTCCTGGGCCTATACCCAGAGGCTTTACGTGCATGCAATAAGGACACATGCTCCATTATGTTCATAGCAGCCTTATTTATAAAAGCCAGAAGCTGGAAAGAACCCAGATGTCCCTCAACGGAGGAATGGATTCAGAAGATGTGGTATATCTACACAATGGAATACTACTCTGCAATTAAAAACAATGAATTCACGAAATTCCTAGGCAAATGGTCAGATCTTGAAAATATCATCCTTAGTGAGGTAACCCAATCACAAAAGAACACACATGGTATGCAGTCACTGATAAGGGGATATTGACCCAGAATCTCGGAATACCCTAGACACAATCCGCATATCAATAGATTTCTAAAAAGATGGAAGGAGAGACCCCTGGTCCTGGAAAGACTGGATGTAGGGAAACGCTAGGACAGAGTAACGAGAGAGGGTTGAATGGAGAAAAGAGGGAGGGAAGGGGGCTTATGGGACTTTCGGGGAGGGAGGAAACGGGAAATGGGAAGTGATTTGGAATGTAAATTAAAAAAATAAAATAAAATAAAAAAAAAAGAAACAAGGAAAAAAAAAGAAGAGGCCATTTCTTACTAAAACTTCAGGCCATATAGTTTAACCCCAGTGCCTTGACATTGACTTGCTTCAACATATGATACTCATATTCGAATACATAAGATTGTTCTGGGTTTTGTGTCCAGATATAATATCAGTGGTCATGGTGAAACACAATCTGGACAGTAGTCTCATACACTCTGTGCTTAACTAACTAAATGGCAATAAGATAACTTGGCCATTCTTGATATTTGAACAAAATTAAGATTTACAAATAGGGTTTGTCAAACTCACAAAGGATGTACTGTGTATTATGTCTTAATATGATTCTGAACTCTAATAAGTATTAAAATTCCTGTTTTATTTTTACCAAAAGAACCTAATACACTTGGAATTATGAAGAAGCTTTTGAACAGCTAAGATATGTCTTAGAACATTTGTATTTTTACAGAGGAGTGTAAAAATACAATTAACACAAGTAACTTTAAGTAGACACATTTATTTGATGCCAAGAATAGTATATGCCTTAAGATATGAATGTTAAGAATGAACTTATTCTTGTATCAACATTTAATAATAAAGAAATTAAACGAACTTAGCTTCAAAATACATTGGCAGGTGAGAAATCTTACACCTTTGTAATTTTAGGATTTATGGGCTAAGTTATGGAAAATCTGAAATAGGTAAAAATCTGAAAAAAAAAAAAAGCCCTGTCTAGAGGTTTCCAGTTTCCATTAGGTACCCATCAGAAACCAATATTAACACATTGGTGCTTTTAATTGTAAACAGAGTTCTACTAAATGAAAAAGATAACATTACTAACAAATTAAATAATTCTATGATTAATTGAATTTCTTATAAGGGCCAGAACATATTAAAATACAGGTATGTATTTATAGAATGACAGAAAATATGTACACACTGTATGTCTGTATGTGTGCATAAATGCCTACCTCCTGTAATACTCCTGATATTAAAAGCTACTCACAATTATGAGGCTTGATACTTTTAATTACCCTGAAAAGTCATTTCACAACTATTTGGGTGCTAATTCTCAATGAGTAGAAACCAATAGTTTATGGTATGTCAGCAAATAAGGCAGATTACTGATGGTACACAAATTAGTACAATTATGCAATAACCAGCATTGAGGGGACTGAGGCAGGAGGACTGCAACAAGTTAGAGGGCAGGCTGAGCTGTGAGGCAAATTCAACATTGAACAGTGAGACTGTGATCAAAAAAAAATTACGAAGAAAGAAAAGGGCAGACAAAGAGGTGGGAGGGAAGAGGCAAACAGAGACAAAGACAGAGAACACGAGAGTAGAAATCTTGTACCCTCAAAAAGTATAGCCTGATGGTGAAAATATTAGTTTAAACTAAGAAATCTTCTGTGACAGTAAGTCCATAGGAAAGTCAGTGTGAAAATGGAGGTCACCTCAGGGATACCTGCTTTCGTTCTGGGAATGTCAGGGAGATTTCCCAGGGAACAAGGGACCAAGACTTTCCAAATTAAAGCATTCTATATTAAATGTGGCATACAACTACTAAGACTTCCCAGACTGATCCATATAGACCTTGAAATAAAACCTCATAGATCAGATTACAAATGTTGACATCCTTGCTCTGTTCAAGGGAGATAAAAAGAAAATAAGACACATTAATATGTTACATATCAATGATAGTTCTTACATTTCTTTATCATTATATTCCATTTGACAAGCTGTGTACTTCTCAAACAAATTGAGGCTCAGAAAGGTGCATCCTGTACTCAATGGATACTGTTCAAGCATGGAGCCAGGAACCCCAAACTCAGTGCTCATCTTTTACCTGACATTGACATAAAGGCTTTTGTTGCTTAGTGACTTTGATGAGGGTGCTAGTATTGGAGGCCACACCATCAGTGGTGAGGATTTATCCTGTAATATTTTAGATGTTTATGTCCTGAAAAGATAGTGTGAGTATGAAACATATTCTCATTTTGAATGTTAGATATGATTTGGAGCATCAATCAATTCAAGCACTGGTGTGAGTTTTAGTTTACTGAGAACTATAAATCTTTCATGTGCGCAAAATAAATCATCAGATTTAATAGCATCCAAATAGATGATGGACGGTTGAAACTTCACTCTTTAGAGTTGCTGACATAATGGGTGGTTGGGTGTGAACAGAGATTCCTGCACGTTTACATATTCAGTCAGCTTTTTCTAATTACATCCTGATACTCACCAATCTTTATGTTCAATAGTTAGTGTGATACCATAAAACAGTCCTTTAATTATGACAAGAAGTGACAGATACAATGATATGTACTTACATATTCTTATCGTGCCTGCTAGGATACCTATAATTTGATTATGAACTCATACCATTGATGGTATTTTTAAGGAAGGTGATTAGAGGTATTGTCAAGCTAGATAGTCTTAACTGAATGTTGTAATTATAACTATTTTTATGAATACCAGAAGCCTCATTTGGAAGCAGTGTTTCAGAGGTATTATGTTCTTGAATATACAGTTAATAAATAACAGGATTTCTGCATATCTATTTAGCTGCTGGTTGGAGGCTCACTCTGCCCTAGCTTCTCCTCTGTGACAGTATTGTCTAATTATGAGAAAACCTTGAAACAAGAAAATGATGTCTAATTGGATGACGTTAAATCTCCCTTTGACATCAGTCCATGTCTCTGCTCAGGAAACTTGTTAAGTATCAATTTTTAGAACCTCAGCATAACTAGCCAAAGCTTGTCACATGAAAACCACATGTGTGTGGAATCCAATAATATTCCCAAGAGGAGACTGATTTATAAAACTGTGAACCTAAAAAGGAGTGGAAGAGTCCCCTTTAACATCAGGCTAAGTTATAAATGCCTTCTTTTAAACTGCTGTTTGCATGACTGAGCAACACACACTTGGCAGAACGTTTAAAGCTTAATTTCAGTTAGAATAGCTCCATTCGTATGGTACTTTATATCATGCTAAAAGCATGCATTTTGAACAGAAAGCTGATATATTGTTCTTTGTGTTTGTAATTTTATTTTTAATTCAATTGAAAACAAAACAAAACAAAAACCTTTTTGTTTAAGAGATTAACATTCTTTGGAGTGGTTTTAAAAACGTTTCTTCTCTTTCTACTCTTTTAAGACAAGATTTATTTTCAAATTTTAATTTTTTTGAAAATACCTGTTAACGACAACTTCTGTTAGATTTCTGACCTGGTACACATGGTTGAGCTGTCTATTTAACATATCAAAGTGAACTTGGACACCAGATTCTCCCTGAATCCCTCATTCTCTACCTGCTATAGGACTCTACTAGCTGGCATACCCTGCCCCTATACCCTGAAATTTCCAGCCCAGGTTGGGCTGCTCTTCCCTATATAATCCAATCATTTTGGCTACTGTCTCTTTTGTGGCTTTGGGCCTCTTGTCCCCTGCACCTGGTTCTCCTGCTCTGCCCTCTCCTTTTCCTTCTCTTGCTTCACATGGCTCAGGGTCCATAGTGGACTGCCCATAGTGGACTGTCTAAGATGTCCCTGGCTCTGGCTATGCTCTACCACATATCTACAATAAATTTTTTCCTCTACCATACCTAAGACCAGTTATATTTTCCCTTTTTGTTTATTCCCTTCATTCAATTACTGTCTTATGCCTATAAATATGTCAGTTTTACAGGATTTTAGGATGGTCCTTATATTCACTTACTGTGCATTAGTATTAGCTGAAATAGTCTGGTTAATGTTGAAAAGACACAACGGTTCTGGACGCTGGAATTAGCAGAATGAAACCTAACCTAGGTAGGGTAGACAGAGCTAAGGGAATAGACTATACTTTATATGCCTTTGTGATAACCATTACTGGATCTGTCTTTCAGTATTTACTCAGGACAGGTCTGGGTTTGCAGCAAGAGTCTCTGGGAGCTCAGCAACTTCAAGGTAGAGAAGATTTCTGCCTGGCTACCCTTCAACTTGGTTGGGTCACATGGATAGACCACAGTGAGCCAACAACGTGGTTATCCACCCACAAATACTGTTTTTAGTATTTTTAATTGTTTTCTATATAGAAGAGATTTCTCCTACATTATTAACCTCAATCTACTAGTCCATTAGGTGCAAAATAGAATAATCTTTCCTCACCAGAAGAGTTCCCTAGAAAGCCTTAAGAGTACAGATGTGTCAACATCAACATTCCTATCCTATCTTTGCTTCCTTTGCTTCTTGATCTATTAAGAGCTTGGAGAGATAAGTGTGGGTAATATCCCTGTATTCTTTCCCAAGCCACCTCTCATTAAACACATTTTATTATTAATTTCATCATTTTTCTCAACAAAAAAACTACCAAATGTATCACAGAGGTGGACAGTATCTAAAACTCAAAAGGAAATGGGGGACTTTTAAAACCACAGAAGTAAAACAGAGACATTTATAAGACTATGGCTCATGAGATCTCTTGTTGGGTTCTCAGCTGTCACTCATAATATTATCCACAATTCAATGATGAAGAAATTCCATGTTTAAAATTTTAGCAACTGGCCCATAGTAACATATTCAACAAGAAGTAAGATTTGTAACCTAGAGAGTGAGATTCAAAGCTTCCACGTGAAGCCTTATTTCAACTCCTATTACAGATGTCAAATAATAATCTGCTGTGACTTCCTCACTGGCAAAACAAATATGCTGGGACTGCTCCTCCATATGAAATGAAATGGCTTCATGAGAGGAGATCATTATAGGAAAGACAGTTAATAAAATTATAAACAAATTAGAGTTTAAAATGAACAAGGGAAAAATTATTTCTGAGCCAGAATAGTGGGAACAATAACAACCAGTTTTAAAAAAAAGAAAAGCAACAACAACAAGAAAACATACAACGAAAACCTGAGCAATGAGTTAACATAATAGATAACAAGGGAGAAAGACTGGCTTTATATTTAAGATGATGCTTATGATGCTTAGTTTTTAACTGTCAACTTGATACATCTTAGAATCACCTAGGTAGAGACAGAATTTCAAAGACACTCAAGGAGGTTGGCTTGGGCATGTTTCTAGGTCACTGACTTTATTAAGCTAATTGATTGAGAAGTTCCAGCCCACTTGTGGGCAACATTGTTACCTAAACAAGGGATTCTGAACTATGTTAGAGAGGTGAAAATAGGAACAAGCAAGGAAGCAAGCATGTGTGCAATTATCTCTCTCTGTTCTTGGTTACACATGCAATATAATGGGGCATCTCAAGTTTTTGCTGCTTGTGACAGCCCTCCAGTTGTTGGATAGAATGTAGAATAATAAACTAAAATAAATCTGCCTCCCCTAAGTTACTTTTTGTCAGGAGCCTTTATCATAGCAACAGAAGTGAAACTAGAATATTTAACCTAAGCAGAAAAAGCCAGTAAGATCTGCCTACATTTTCAAAAGTTTCTCTATCTTTTAAAGAGAATCAACAGGATGAAATAAAGGGAAAGGCTTTGTATGCAAGACCATGATTGTATTCCAAGACAAGGTATTGCCATGTGTTCTTATGTGGTAATGATAGCTATTTATTAGAGGTTTCTTTTTTTTTTTGATATAACCAAGTGAAATTTTTTTTTAATTTTTATTTTTATTGAAAAAGGAAGTAAAAACATTTCATGATTAACTTGAAGATTTACATGGAAAATATTTCTGATAAAATAGAAGAAATATATAGAAAAACATTATAATTGACAATTTTCATGGAAAATTAAAGAGTAAAGTGGTAGACATAAAAACATTGCTAAATTAATTAAAAAACTAAATAGAAACATTTTATGATAGAATTGAAGATTTACCTGGAAAATATTTCTATCAGTATTGTAGAAAAATGTAGAAAAAGATGTTAAAATTGAAGATTATCACAGAAAATTTTATATAGATATAATAATGGTAGGCATAAAATTATTCCTAAGTTGATTGAAAGTGAAATTATAAACATTTTCTGATAAACTTGAAGATTTACATGGAAAATATTTCTGATAAAATTGAAGAAATATATAGAAAAACATGTTAAATTGAAAAGGATCATGGAAATTATACAGATAAATGATAGGCATAAAAATAATTCTAAATTGAACATGGAATTATATACAGTTTCAGGTAAAATTGAAGATTTACATGGAAAATATTCCTAATAAAATTTAAGAAATATATAGACAAACACATTACAATACTATTTATTGGAAAATTATACAGATAAAATGGTAGATATAATAAACCTTTCTAAATTAATTGAAGATGGAATTAAAAACATTTTGTGATAAAATCAGAGATCTACATTGAAAATGTTTCTGATAAAATAGAAGAAATATATAGAAAAACATTAACATTGAAGATTATCATTAAAAATTATTCAGATAAAATGGTAGACATAAAAATTGCTAAATTAATTGAAAGAGGAATTACAAACATTTTCTGATAAAACTGAAGATTTACATGAAAAATATTTGTTAGTCTCTGTCTTTTTATTGGGGAATTGAGTCCATTGATGTTAAGAGATATTAAGGAATAATGATTGTTGCTTCCTGTTATTTTTGATGCTATTTTTATGTTTATGTGAGTATTTTCTTTGGGGTTTGTTGGAAGAAGATTACTTTCTTGCTTTTCTAGGGTGTAGTTTCTCTATGTATTGTTATTTTCCATCTATTATCCTTTGTAGGACTGGATTTGTGGACAGATATTGTGTAAAATTGGCTTACATGAAATATAAATTTGGTTTACCATGGAATATATTGGTTTCTCCATCTATAGTGATTGAGAGTTTTGCTGGGTATAGTAGCCTGGGCTGGCATTTGTGTTCTCTTAGGGTCTGTATAAGATCTGTCCAGGATCTTCTAGCTTTCATGGTCTCTGGTGAGAAGTCTGGTGTAATTCTGATAGGTCTGCCTTTATAAGTTAACTTGCCCTTTTTCCCTTACTGCTTTTAATATTCTTTTTTGTTCAGTGCATTTGGTGTTTTGATTATTATGTGTCGGCAGGACTTTCTGGTGTGGTCCAGTTTGTTTGGAGTTCTGAAGGCTTCTTGTATGTTCATGGGCATCTCTTTCTTTAGGTTAGGGAAGTTTTTTTCTATAATTTTGCTGAAGAGAGTTACTGGCCCTTTAAGTTGTAAATCTTTGCTCTCTTCTATTCCTATAATCCTTAGGTTTAGTCTTTTCATTGTGTCCTGGAGTTCCTGGATGTTTTGGATTACAAGCTTTATGCATTTTGCATTTTCTTGGACTGTTGTATCAATGTTTTCTATGGTATCTTCAGTACCTGAGATTCTTTCTTCTATCTCTTGTATTCTGTTGTTGATGCTTGCATCTATGACTCCTGAATTCTTTCCAAGGATTTTTATGCCCAGAGATGTCTCACTTTGTGATTTCTTTATTGTTTATACTTCTACTTTTAGATCCTGGATGGTTTTGTTCAGTTCCTTCACTTGATTATGTTTTCCTATAATTCTTCAATGGATTTTTTTTTGTTTCCTCTTTAAGGGCTCTGCCTGGTGACTCATGATCTCCTGTATTTCTTTAAGGAATTTTTGTGTTTCCTCTTTAAGGGCTTTTACCTGTTGATCGATGTGCTCCTGTATTTCTTTAAGACAGTTATTTAAGTCTTTCTTGAAGCCCTCTATCAGCATCATGAGATACGATTTTAAATCCAACTCTTGATTTTCCAGTGTTTTAGGGTATCTGGGACTTGCTATGGTGGGAATACTGGGTTCTGATGTTGCCAATTGACTTTGGTTTCTGTTGGTAAGGTTCTTGTGCTTGCCTTTTGCCATCTGGTTCTCTCTGTTGCTAGTCGTTCTTGCTGTCTCGGACTGGAGCTTGTTCCTCCTGTGAGCTTGTAAATCTGTGTCCTTGCTACTAGGAGACCAACTCTCTTCCATCAGGGTCTGTGCACTGCCTGGCTCCCTGGTGCAAATGGCTGTCTGAAGACCTCTGTCCTAGGTGCTCCACTGATCTTAAGCCCTGTGAGCTCCTAGCTGTTCCCTTCCAGAGAGAAGGTGGTGATCTCACCTGAGCACTCAGATGTGAAAGTGCTGCTGGAAGATCACTCTCTCCTGGCAGGCCATGCACAGAAGGCACTGGAGCTTCCTGGCTCCCTGGTCTAAATTGTGGCAGGAAGATTTCTGTCCAAGCTGCTCCACTGATCTTATGCCCTGTGTGCTCCTAGCTGTTCAAAGTTTATTTTAGAAGATTAGCACTAGATTGAGCAAAAGACAAGACTAAACAAAATATTCTGACTTCTCTCCAGGGGTAGGCTGCTTACTCAAAAACTAATGAGACAGTCAGATAGGAATGGTGAGCAGAATGATGCTTCTCTTTGGCATCCAACCTCATTCAGGGAAAGACATTGAGCCATCAGTGAAAGCACTTCACAAGGAACATGTTCCCTGGAATGTGACATGTAACACAGCAGGGAGCATGCCAAAGGGACAGTACTGTGGATGCCCAAGTGGCCAGAACATGTGACTTGAAGAAAAGTGCAGGGTTCACTGGATACCCAGACAAGGACACAGCAAAGACACACTGACAAGTCATGGTGACTACATCACAACTAATAAAAACTTAGAAAGCCTTCATCTGCAAAGGCTCCTAGAGTCTGAGTGCCAGCATTAAATTCTGGCTTGCAAAAGGCATAGTCTTTAGAAAAAGCAAGATTTGTTAGGAGCTGGGTAGGGAAGAATGTAGCTATAGGGAAGGGGTTACTTGAATTACTGGAGCAGTGGTGCTCAGAGAGAGAGAGAGAGAGAGAGAGAGAGAGAGAGAGAGAGAGAGAGAGAGAGAGAGAGAGAGAGAGAGCCTAGAGTGAAGCAGTTGAGGAGGCTGTCCTAGATGAAATATTGACTAGAAGCAATTTGCCTTGCACATTTAGAAATTAAAATTTTATTGAGATCAGTTTATAAACTGACAAAATTCATCATTAAAATCAAGTGGTAACATGTAAATAAATAAATTACATGTGTGCCTTATGTAATAAAAAGATTTAGTTTGCTCTGTGAGCATTTACTAATTTAATACATGCTTCTTTACTTCTCTTATATTTGACCCAAAGCCAGTCTGAGCTCTCCTTTACCGGGAAATATGCAAGGTGTTGATTATATGAGACAGAGATATGTATTGTTTCCTAGTTTGCTTATCCTTTTTTCTTTTCTTTGGAATTGCATAGAATTGTCCCAACCTTCTCTTGCAAAACGGTATGTGCATGTTTTAGAATTCGATCCATCCTTGGAAAGTAGCCTACCATTCTTCTAATATTCTTTCCATTCTGAATTGGATCTCGAGAGTCAGTTATTGGACTTTTAAACAGTGCAGATGGAATCAAGGCCAGAGAGTATTTTGAGAGTGTCAGAAATTTGAGATTTTTTTAAAAAAAACAGCCTATATTTTGTTTCAATTTATAAAATTTCAAGAGTTGTATCCTCAAATTCAATCACTAGAATATTTTGTATGAATTTTAATAGTTACTAGATCTAGATATTGTTTATTCAAGAGTGACTAATGCAAGAGGGTTTTAAAATTAAACACTCACTCCAACAGATTAAATGCAAATAATTAATTAAACATTAATAAAAAATAGATTAAAGAGGGAAAAATCTTCAGGATTTGTTCTTTTTTTTAACTAAAGGGAAATTGAAGAAAAGAATACAACGAATGTTGTCAGTGTGACTAGGTAGGCTCCCTGTGTTTAATCTGTATTCTAGATGGAGTCCCTGCCAGGCATCCAATGTTTTGTTTTGGTTTGGTTTGGTTTTTTGCAAGTGTCAAATTCTCTCTTGACTCTAGAGTCCCCCAGAGAGGCCTACACCTCTGACTGTCAAAGGTCCTCGCAGTTCACTTTGATTTCACCTGTCCTCAGTAGACAGGAATAGTAAAGCTGGGGGTTTCCCACACTTATTTTTCTCACCACCCTTTGCTAAGTGATGGGTTTCCCAGACATCGCCTTCTTTCTTGAGCTATTTGGAATACAGCCAATCTCTGTTTAAATAGAGGGACTATTCACTGTGCATCCAGTGAACACAGATGCAAGATTTAGGGAATTCCTTTTGTCGCAGAGTTACAGCTCTAAATGAGACATACAAAATCTCCCATTTCATTCCTGAGTTCTGTGAGGGCTTGTGGGGAAAATGCCCATGTGTAAGTCTACCTGAATTACTAAAAGAAACACACATCTTTACTTTAGTGTTTGCTTCTCCAGGTAAATGTAGGCTGTCACCAGATTTATTATATATCCAATGAAGTTTGCTAATGCCAAGTGGACCAGTGCAGAGATGTAAGAGTTCATATTCTCCTTTACCACACATCAAATCTTTTATTTTTTTAACCAATCTACCTTCTCATCTCTTTATACTAATGAACAAATATCAATTACAATCTTAGTCCTAATGATGAGAGGATCAATGTTGCGCTTCACTACTAAGCTTGTGGTCTACATCCAGATAGCTTTCCCAAGCTCAGGTTTAATGGAGGATCCCCTCTTCTTAGCAGGGCTTCCCCTACTTGACTGATCTGAGAAGTCAGACTCCCAGTCTTCTACCTGAGGAATGTCAACTTCTTGGAATGCTTCTATATGCAAATGAGGTATCCCTAGAACTAAGCCTCAGACAATGAAACTTCACCCTAAAAAGAACCTATTTCCACTCTCGAAGTATATACATACATACATGTATGTATATATATATATATATATATATATATATATATATATATATATGTACATATATATATATACATATGCACATACACATATGCACACACACACACACACACACACACACACACACATCCCTTGATTCACCCCAAATAATGTGTATAAGCACAAAATGTTTCATTGAATCTTTTCATTGAATATTGTCCAAAAGAGCTGTTTTATTGAATATCCCCTAAGAGAGCTATAACACTAAAATTCTCTGACATCCCCCCTCCCAGGCATTCACTGTGGAACTTGGATCCTGCTGACACAGCCATTATGGACTTTGCACCTTTCTTCCCTGCCTAGTGTACAGCAGTGTTGGGATACCCTAAGAGAAGGAGCAGAAAGCAAAACCACAGATCAGTCATCAAATTGAGAAGAATGTGTATTTGAGACTAAGAATTTCCTAATTTTTACAAGGCCTATTTTCTATGTACAGTAGTCCTTCTTGTCTTCTTGGACAATTATGATTGAAAATAACTGCAGGGAAAGGGTGTAGGATTGAGTCAGTAATTCAGTCTCGCCTTACATTTTGATATACAATATCTCCTTGAACCAAACTATGAGTAATGGGGTCATGGAGGATCTACTCTTTACCATCAGTATCCATGACTCTCCACTGTGTGCTTATCCAAATAATAGGAAAAGAGATACTCCCAACACCCAAATCTGAGGAATCCTTCATTTATCCACAATGTGTCTCTGGGGTGTATATGGGTTTGAGAAAAAAAAAGAACTTTTATCCTTTTGCTAAGAGAAGGCTGAGAGCACTAGAAGATTGGAGACCACAGAAATCATCTGTCCACAGCAAAATTGCAATGTGTCAAGAAATTACCAACAAAGAGTCTAGCTGAATACAGTTTGAACAATAGGACAGACCAAAGATAAAAGTCACATGAACATGGGAAAGGGGATAATAGAAACTTTAGAATTCTTATAAGTATGCTTTCTAACACTTAATTAACATTATAGGACAAATATAAACGAAGGTATTATGTAGTCATGTAGAGTGGAATGCTGTTCTTGGTCAGAAAATCCTGTTTTTACAGTGGTGAGCAGTGGCCACAGAGATTCATAACTGGTCAGAGTACAGAATATGAGTGATACCTGAGTGTCCAGCTTCCAAGTCTCAAGGAACATCGTGGATTAAGGGAAAGAGAGAATTTAAGAGCTGAAGTAAGGGCTGAACCTGATCTGATATGAAATGTTCAAGTCTGGCATGCCATGGCCAGTGTGCTATTGAACACACAACATTTGCTATTACCTGCACTGGATGAGCACATGGCTGGGCTATTCAACATATTGCACTGATTAGGGGGCAAGGAGCTCAGGAAACCTCACTCCTCTCTGCTCTCTGCTCACCGTGGATTTATATACAATTAACAGGAGATAGGAAGAGATAGATAGGAAGTGCAGGAAAGAGGAGAGAGAGGGAGAGAGAGACAGGAAGGGGCAGAAAACAGAATCTAACTGGAGATGCATACAATCGAAATACATTGCATAGATTATTAAAAAACCATTATGAATCCATTATGATTTAAAATTAATTCATGCTAATAAAAACAAAACTTTTCTTCCACATAGCAGTCAATTGATTTCTTAAACATATAACTCAGATGGCAGTCTTAGCAAACGTTTATAAAATAAATGACATGTGCCAGCTACACCTAAAAGTTTTCATACACTCTTAAGATATTGAGTACAGGCCTTTTGTGATAGCTTGGCAATGAAGGATCTACAAAATGTTAATGCCCAAGCCAGGTCTAGGGTTCCCACAAGCCAGTTCTAGATATTCCACATGACTGATCTGTCACTTTTTTTCCCTAGAAGCTGGAGAAGCTCCCTGCTTTCTGCATAGGTGACTTTGACTTTTTGGTCATGGATGCTCTGTCCCACTGCTTATAGTTAGAACAACTGGAAAGCTGGGCCACTTGGTTCTAATTTCTCTTTCTTGAAAGAATAGTTTTCCTGCCTCATCAGCTATAAGGAAGCACATTTTCCTGTTCTGTGCAAAGATGTTCAGATCTACTTACCCACCCTAAGAGCCCAGATGTCCTCTTTTATCGTTAGCTCCCAACTTCTTGTTCACTCAATTGTTCCAATAAAGCTGTTCTCTGTCGGTTTCTAGAGTTTTCTAAGCAGTTTCCCACCTATGAATCTTTGTTCTCTGCTGGGAAAGCTATGACTGTATTTTCCTGGGGAAAATTCTGAAAGGATTTTCTACAAATTTTATTCTTCTCTTTATTTCATTAAAAGTGGCATGGGGATCATCTCTCTGCTTCAGTGGAGACAAACGAATAAAATCTGTAGAAAATTCTTTCAGAAGTTTCCCCTGGAAAATACAGCCATGTGTCTTTACTTGCTGAGCTGGCTCATACATACCACTGGACATTCTGAGTGTAAGATGAGATCTGTGAGTACCATGCAATTTTTAGGCAGCATGATGACTACATCCTAGCTGCCCCACTCCCAGCCCTCTGAGGTTGATGCAACTCTTCATATCCTTGATGGTTTCTTATCCCAGGCTTCTTACTGTTCTTCCCACATGTATTTCTGCATCTTCATGTGCATGGATTTAATGAACAATCCCTACCTACAGCTTTATCTTTCTATACAACACTCCTGTTCTTACCTTTGTCAAGAGAAACAATATACACTCAGGGAGACCTTCTGTGACCACACATGTAGCAGGTGCCCTCAGCCTCTCTGCCGCGCTGCTATCCTTCAGTGCACAGCACTTCAGCACCCAAGATTTTCACAACCATGTTTTCCATGCTATGGAATATCTATGAATGGCAGAATGTTGGTAACTTGATAAGTATTGTTTGGCTCTACAGAGCTGACCCGGTCAGTGGGTTTATTTTCAATAACTCTAGTTCAGACTTAACGCTAAATATCCATCTATATATATGAAGCAGAGATCAGCTCACATCCAAATTTTGGAATCATATTTTGAAACTTTGCATGGCACATTTTTTAGTAAAAAATAGGAAAACATCAATCTGAAATGAGCTCATCATCATAGTTTCAGTGTGGTATTTATGGAAGGCTGACTCTTTACTCAAACCACTGAAAATAGGAAATGTGTCAATCCTTAGATCCATTAGGTTCTTTACAGCTGAGCAGTCTCTGCAGAGTATCCTAAATTTACAGAAGGGTATAATGTTCAGGGTATTGGGATAAATTTAAGCAGGCAAGGACCTTCACAAGTTAAATTTTAAAAATCTTTTATGTAGTGTGAAACACAAACTCAAGTAAGAATCCAAACTTACCAGAGCAGCAGCCTCATGCTCTACCGGTCTGGGGGCAGCTCAGTGGTAAAGGCTTTCCTTCTTCAAGGTGTCAAGGGCAAAACATGACCAGCATCAGTTAATAGGAAGGTATCCATTGTTAACATTCATTTTATCCATCTCTGGTCATGTGGATAGTCCTGCTCAACAGCTGGGGAACTCTCTCCCTTTTCGGTGGGTATAAATTTGTCAGCCCAAGACCACTTTTTATCACTCTAACTGGGGCTTCATACTGTGAAAACCAGGGCAGTTTTTACAGTGATGTTGGAAACTTACTATTTATCTCAAGTCTTGAAAGGTGGAAAAGAAATGCTTACTGACCGGAGCCTGATATAGCTGCCTCCTGAGAGGCTTTGCCAGAGTCTGTCAAATACAGAGGAGGATGCTCACAGCCAAACAGTAGACTAGGCATGGGGTCTCCAATGGAGGAGTTAGAGAAAGGACCAAAGGAGCTGAATGCTTGGCAACCACATAGGAAGAACAACACTATCAACCAAACAGATTCCCCCAGAGCTCCCAGAGACTAAACCACCAACCAAAGAGCACACATGGAGCAACACATGGCTACAGAAGCATATATAGCAGAGGATGGCCTTGTCAAGCATCAATGGGAGAAGAGGTTCCTGGTCCTGTGAAAGCTCCATGCCCCAGTGTATGGGAATATCAGGGATGGGAGGCTGGATTGGTTGGGTGGGTGGGGGAGCACTCTCATAGAAGCAGGCAGAGGACAGATGGGATGGGGTTTTCTGGAGGGGAAACTGGGAAAGGGGATAACATTTGAAATGTAAATAAATAAAATATCCAATTAAAAACAGACAAAAGAAAGAAAGAAAGAAAGAAAGATGGACATCCTACAATTTTGGGAAACCAAAAGAGAGGTTTTGTAAAATTTATGAATTGTAACTGGACATTTAGGGAAAAAAAAAAACTTGTGTTGCTGAAGACACAATAGGCAGTAGTCAACCACATAGCTTTAGTAAAACAATTAAAGAATCATATGAAAAGCACAGAATGGCAGTAGCAAAAGAAAGTGTCCAGGGACCTAAATCTGACTTTGGAGCACTGTCAAGATTCTTATTAATTAACAGAAGTATCAGAACTAGCTGAGGTCCTTCCCATTCATGTTTTTGTTCTTCAAGGTGGCCCTCAGAAGTCTTTACTTGAAAGGACAGGTAGTTCTCTGGAGATGGCAACTTCTGATCCAGAAAACAGTCCAAAACTTATGGGTCATTGTCTTCACTTGGAGGTGGTTTGTGCTCCCAGGCTTTGCTCCATGTTTCAGAGGATGTCACATCGCTTTGCTTTCAGCCTGGGTACCACTAGTGTACATGAAATGAACAAAGGTTTGATTCTTACATGATATATATATATATATATATATATATATATATATATATATATATATCTTTTTTTATTTTCTATATTCTTTATTTACATTCCAAATGATTTTCCCTTTCCCAGTTCCCCCCTCCCCGAAAGTCCCATAAGTCCTCTTCCCTCACCCCGTTCTCCATTCGACCCCCTCCCGCTTCTCTGTCCTGGTATTCCCCTACATTGATACATCCAGTCTTTCAGGACCAGGGGTCTCTCCTTCCTTCTTCTTTGGGAATCAATTGATATGTGAATTGTGTCTTGGGTATTCCAAGCTTCTGGGTTAATATCCACTTATTAGTGACTGCTTACCATGTGTGTTCTTTTGTGATTGGGTTACCTCACCTCGGATGATATTTTTCAGTTCTGACCATTTGCCTAAGAATTTCATGAATTCATTGTTTTTAATTTCTGAGTAGTATTCCATTGTGCAAATATACCACATTTTCTGTATCCATTCCTCCATTGAGGGACATCTGGATTCTTTCCACCTTTTGGCTATTATAAATAAGACTGCTATGAACCTAGTGGAGCATGTGTCCTTATTGCATGCTGGGGAGGCCTCTGGGTATACGCCCAGGAGTGGTATAACAGGGTCCTCCGGGAGTGTCATGCCCAGTTTTCTGAGGAACTGCCAGACTGCTTTCCAGAGTGGTTATACCAGCTTGCAATCCCACCAGCAGTGGAGGAGTCTTCCTCTTTCTTCACATCCTCGCCAACACCTGCTGTCTCCTGAGTTTTTGGTCTAAAGCTATATATGATGAGTGATTGGTCACAAGTGAGTTCGATCCTTTATTATGTGTTTTTTTTTCTTATCATCGGTTCTTTAGTCCCCTTACTTGCAGAGTAAGATCTCAGAATCATAACAAATCATGATTAACTTCTGAGTATTGCTGTAGTTAATGTATGCAGACTTTTAAATTTTATGTAAATATTTAGTAATAACAAAACCATTTGTTTTGATATCTTGAGGATAAGAATAATGTAAAGAACATATTCACTCAATAACTGATTTTAAGTGTTAGAACAGCCCAAGTATAAGATCTTCTTTAGAGCCTTTAATATGCAGCTTCATTCCTGAAAGAACAACCGTTTGCAATTTGTTATTTATAATACTCTTGATTCTCATGATGGCTTTAATCCACTCATCCATATATGAGCAAGCTTAACGTTTAATGAAATTAATTAAAAAATGACACCATGTGGCACTCTGTCTCCTATAGCCTTGTGGGACTTTAATGAGACGTGTGGCCACGCCCCAGGTTCTAGCCTGACTCCGCCTAGGCAGTCACCTGCCTGCAGCCACACTGTCCCCGCCTCCTGGTTACCTGACCGCCCAACTCACTATAAATAACACCCCTCAGCGCGTGCTCTCTCTCTCTCTCTGCCTGTTCTCTCCAGGCCTTCTTCTTAGTCTATCTCTCTGTCTTCTCCCCTTTCCACATGGTCATGGCTTTTCTTATCTATTTTCTCTTCTTTATCTTTCTATCTCTTTTCTCTTTCTATTTTTCTTAATAATAAAACATCAAAGGTATGGGCCGCCTCTTATTAAACTCGTCACACGGAGCTAGCTGGTATGCGCTGTCTGAGACTCTGGGATTCAGCTAAGTGGACAGTCTGAGCACAGGTAACACGCAGAGAGATCCGGGATCTCTCTGCACCCCCGTGCGCCATGTGCGGGACCTGCAGGCGGTGTGGCCGCCAGCTCCCAGTTAGGCCAAGGCACGAGTGCATCTTGCCTGCTTCCCCCAAACCCCCGCGGAACCTTGTCTGCTTGCATCCTTTGCATATGTACGCTGCCTTGGCCCTAGAGCGAGACCCGCGCACTGCCGGCCTGGCCTGGCGTGTGCCCCTGTGTCCGTGCACGCCAGGCCCCGTGCCCTCTTTCTTTTTTTTCCCACATAGCCTGTTGTTTTCTTTCTGTGCCTTATAGTCTGTGATTTAAGATGTCCGTGATGCATGGGTTTGCACTTCCATGGTATTCCAGTTCAAAGAGTTTATTATGAGATGCATACACAGGGTGCTTAGAGGCTAATTTTATGGTCCTTAGCCAAATGTAGGATCCATATACAATAGCTGGATAAAAGGCACCAAGAAAGTATGTGTTAGATTTTGCTGGAGTTCAGGTTTCTTTCCTTCCATACACCCACCCCTCTCTCCTCTTCCTCTTCCCCCTCCCCCTCCCCTTCCCCTCCTCCTCTTCCTCCTCCTTTCCTCTCTCTCTCTCTCTCTCTCTCTCTCTCTCTCTCTCTCTCTCTCTCTCTCTCTCTCTCTCTCTCTCTCTCTCTCTCTCTCTCTCGTTTCCCCAGCCAAAGAACTTTGAGGAAACAGTTTCAAAACCTTCTGATTCCTCAACCCAAATTGCATTGCAATTACATCTGAGTACTTTGACTCTGTTTCTTTCCAACCTTGTATATGACCTGGCAGGAAATGTTGATGCATATATATGTGAGACATATCCAATATCTGGTCATATCTTCCCACCTCATGGTATTTGGAAGACAATTACCATCATTTGTGTTCTGGGATACTACAAAACATCCTCTGAATTTCCTGACTTCACATTAATCTGCTGGATTTATAGCAACACTGAAGGGATGCATCCCTCTCACGCCATGGAAAAATATGTCCTTATTCTACTGAAATCTCATAATTCCCATCAGAATGTCCCCACAAAGATCCATGAAACTCATAACTCGCTTCCCCTCACTTCAGTATCTGCTCCCCTTTCTGCTTTTTCACAGTTTTGGGTTACTTTTTCTCTCATCATTTTCTCCAAATGCAAGAGGCTAATGTTTACCACAGGCCTTTGATTTAAAGTTTATCAATCCAGGACCTCTCTAGGTCTTACCATTATCCTACGTATACCCAGAGACTCTTCCTGACTATGATGCTTAAAGATCTTTAGCTCTGTCTGAACCTGGCTCCTCTGGAGTCATCTCCTTCTGCAGTGTATAGTATTCTTGATTTTATAATTTACTCACTGTAGGGTGACAGTGTTCTGGTCTGCTTGAAATGAAATAGAGAGGTGCAGGATACCAGAACATTTATTATTTTGATAATATTTGTATTAACTCTGTAAGAATTTTATACAATGCATTTTGATCATATTTGTGCCTTCTCCAAATCCTTTGAGATCTGCCATAACATCCCAACCCACTTCACATCATGTGCTCGTTTATTTATTTAAACATGTATAGTCTAATTTGTGCTAGCCAAAGATTCTTGAATGTGGAGTCATCCAGGGGAATGGTGCACCTACAAGAAGTTATACTATATAAAAATTAACCTGACTATCCTCCCAGCAGTTAGGAACTTCCAATAGCTCTTCAGTTAGGTGTGGGACTTTCACTTACTTCCTCCACTCTTTGCTTGGGTATTATTTGGCTGGAGACTTTATATCTCGTGTGTGCTGTCACAACTTTTGTGAGTTTATATGTACAGTTGCCATGCACTGTCCTGGACATGCTGTTCTTTGTAGTCATGTATCTCTTCTGGTTCTTACAATCTTTGTACCTTCCTTTCTGTGATTATTTCCTAAGCCTTGAGAGGAGGGGTATGGGCTATGTTAACTATTTAAGACTAAGTGTGATGAATTCTCTTATTCCCTGCACCTTGACCAGTTATTAGTCCCTGTGTTAATAACCATCTACCTCAGAAAGGAACTTTTCTGGCTAAGGTTGAAAGTGCAGTAATCTATGGGGTTAGGATGACTCATCAGGAATTGCTTTAATGCTGAGAAGCACCACATTACTATCAAGAATGTTTTCTTTATATCAAACTCTCATTTTGCTCTTACACACCTCCTGGGTTTATTAAACTATTTATAAGAACAGATATGGCTTTGTTTGTGGTTCAAGAATAATGACTCACTATGAAATTCAGGATAGAGATTTCTCAAGAAATTAAATGGATAACTACTGTTCTGACTAGTTCTTTGTCAGCTTGACACAAGCTAGAGTCATTAGAGAGGAGGAAACCTGGATTAAGAAAATGCCTCCGCAGGTCATTTTGTAGGCAAGCATGTAGGGTGTTTTTAAATTAGTTATTGACGTGGGAAGGTACAGCCCATTGTGGGTGGTATCACCCCTGAGCTGTTAGTCCTAGACTGTACAAGAAAGAAGCCTGTGCAAGCTGAGAGGGCAAGCTAATAAGCAGCAGTCCTCCATGGTCTCTGCATAAGCTTCTGCCTACAGGTTTTGCCCTGCTTGAGTTCTTGCCCTAAGTGCTTTTGATGAAGAACTGCTGTATGGAAGCAAGAGTGAAGTAAACCCTTTCCTTGCTAAGTTGATTTTAGTCATGGTGATTTGTAACAGCAAGAGAAATCCTATCTAAGACAACTACCATATGACCTGGCTATGTACTCCTGGTAGTATGTTAGAAAGAAGCAAAGATAGCATATGACATATGTGCCTGCACATTCATGTTTATTGTAGTGTTATTCATGACAGCCAGATAACATGTCATCAGAAGAAGAGGGGTAATATATATATAGTGGAGATTCATATAAAGTACTAAATCATGCCATTTTCAGGAAAATGAATGGACTTGGCTAACATCATATTAAATGAAACAAATGAAGGTAGAAAATATTGCATGTTCCTTTTCATATGTGAGATCTACAGAAGGGAAAGACTCTAAACTAAAGGCAGTGTGAGGCTAATATGTTGAAGGCATCGTGCATGCAGTTCTGAAAACAGTGTTAGAGGATTGGTGGTACACTCCTACAATCCAAGACACTCAGGAGGCTTAGTTAGGTCAATCACAAGTTTAAGACCAGCCTCAACAACTCCACGAGATTCCCATATTAATAAAAATATAACCAAAAGGGTTATGGGCATAGATAAATTGTAGCCTAACATGTGAGTGGCCCAAGATTAAAACTACAGTTCTGAAAATAAAATAACAAAAATAGACAAAGAAGAAAGAGGAGGAGGAGCAGGAGGTAGAGGAGGAGAAAAGGAAGAAGGAAGAGGAAGAGAAGGAAATATAGCAGTATGCCTTAAAAATTTGTATAGCTAATGTACAATATAAGAATTAACAATCATGACTTCTGAATAGTAGATTCTCAGTGATTATCAGGTAAATGAGGATGAGCTGATTAATCGTAGAACTTGATATTTAAATTATAATGTGTGGAGGGACGTAAGTCACTCTTATTTGACAATAATTTCAAAACAAGCAGCCAGCTATGACTGTCTTGTTCTGTCTGGCAATGCTCAGAAGAAAACCAATACCTTGTCAGTCATTTTCAATTTTAAGGAGATAGGCCAGGCTTCCACATCTCATGGAACAGCGATGTCCATGAAAAAACCTGACCCAGGCTCTCATATTTTATACAACAGGAGTGAGTACAGAGTGCACTGACCCGGAATCCTCTTTCTCATGAGACAAGAATGGCCAAGGAAGGATCTGGCTCATTCTTCCAGCTCTCACTGTGCAAGGGTAAACAAGGAAGGAGATAACTCAGGCTTGTGTTTCTTATAAAAAGAGGGTGACCCCAAAGTCAGTGTGTCTTGTAGAACAGAAGTGACCAGGGAATGATTTGGTGTAACCTTTATGATTTTACATTAACTTCTGATTTGAACATATAACTCCTTAGAAAGTAACTATTGAAATAAGCTTGAGAGGGTAACATGTGGTTTGCATTTCATGTATAGGTCTTCATGACAAGTTGATGGAGTTTCCAATATAGTTCATATTCAAGTCAGGCAAAACATTCAAAGAATAGAAATTACTTTGTGATTTTTTTCAAAAAGTCTTTTTATTTATAGATATATTCAAAATATGTCAGCCTCCTCTGGTTCCGTTAGTGTCTACATAGTGCTCTCTGTGTTCAGAAGATATTGCTCCTTTGCTGATAGTCTTCATACCTCAGAGTTCAGGGGAGGCTTCAGAGAAACTGTTTAACTCTTAGCTGGATACAAATCAATTTGCCCCGATGATGTGAAAATGAAGACCAGTGTGTTCTGTGTTCTGGCTGTGAAACCATTATCCTTAACCTTTTAAAAAATCAAACAGAGGGAAGATCGGTACTATTTCTGGAAAGAATGACCTTAAATGAACATTATCAGAATCACAGAGAAATTTTAAACCAGCAGTTCTATTCTCTGTAATAAAGCTTAAGATAAAAATAATTATTGAAGTAGCAAAAGCTAATGCATTCAAGTTATCTCTTTATTTTTCTCCTGAAGTTTAAGCATCCTGTGCTTAGTACATGTGTTTATACAAGAAACGAAATGCAAACAAGAGAATTCAAATGCTCATAATGTTTATTCTGTAGATGAAAAAACCTGTATTTATAAACAAGAACAACAAATAGAACAATAAACAAAGACAAAGCCTCTCTCCAAGTAGGCATGCCCTGTAATTCTAGGAGAGTGGGGGTGGGGAGGACTTCCTCATGGCAGCTGTTATTTCTCCCCAGTAAGTGATCTCCTGTATCTGGAAGCTGTAGTTCTATTTTTAAAGATTTCTTTACAAACAGCAGTTCCTCTGTGTGTAGGTTGCCATTGTCAAGCTTGGAGCATGAGGAACCCACTGGGGTCTGCAGGCTGTGTACATGCTGGGTAGTGAATGTCAGGCATCCTATCAGCTTCTTCCCTGCCGTTCACATCACTTTCCTTCACTCCTGAACTCAGTCTCTTTTTATGATCTCATCTCAGGGCTCACTCAGAAAACATGACGTGCAAATTCAGTTGGGGCAGGAGCTAAATAGAGTAAAAGAAAGCAAACAAACAAAGCCAAAAACCACACACACACACACACACACACACACACACACACACACACACACACACACACATCTCTGACTGTGAAGGAGAACATTTCCAGGGTCTTGGAGCTGCCAAGGCAAATCCTCTTTCAATCTTAACAACTTACTGTAGGATTTTCCTTAATTAACAATATTTGTTGATATCATCTCAAAATGTAATTGTTGCAAACATTTTGAGAACCGAAAAATTACTAAGAGTAGTTTTTAACTTTGCCAAGCCAAGAAAATACATGTGTACATAGTACTTAAAATAATGGTATTGTTAATAATAACAATGATAATGCTCTGTGGAAACTGCCATGACTAGGTGTAAAGACTTTGATTACATTCCTTATATACAAATATTCCAAACTTGTAAAATGCCCAAAATTGTTGTCTTCTGGCAAAGTAAATCAAAGTATTCTTTAAAAGCATTTCTTAAAAATAACTGAATATTTTGACTATTTTAGTGTGCCTCTGTTGTTGAATGCTTGAGTTTTCTGTATCCATTCATCTGACAAACACAAGTAGAACTTTATCTTGTACTTTGTGTGTAGTGTTTCTACTCCTTTCCCTTGGAATATAAGCACAGCAATGGAAGTCCTAGATAAACGTTCTCTTCCTGAATTGTTTTTGACTTTCCATCCTGATCTTTGCAACTTTACCCACTTTCATTCTGCCCACAGTACACACTGCTTACCATCTCCTACATCCTTGTTAATTTTCTCTTTTAGGGAGAAGGAAAGGTGTTAGAATTTGAAATAACATGAATGAACATGGAGAAAATTGTGGGAAGTGAAATAAGGCAGGTACAGAAAGTCAGATGCTGTAGGATTTCACTTGAATCTACATGTATAAAAGAGTAAAGACAGAAGTAGCAAGCATAATAGTGATTTCCAGAGGTGGCAGCGGATAGAGAAAGGATCAGGGGTGTAGAGGAACTCAATATTCAGGTAGAAAGTAAGGACTGGACCTTTGAGATTTGCTGCACAGAATGACATCTGTATTTCATGACATGTGTATTTCACAAAAATGGAGCCAATTCCAACTTGATCATAATGACACATGAGATGGTAGATATGTGAACTATCTCTATTCACTGAACTCATGCTATCAAAACTTATGGCAAAAGCACATTATAAATAACAAATATATTTGTTATGATTTTCCAAATAACGAATAATGTTATTAATAAAAATAAAAAATCTGCTTCCAGTGCACCTGTGTGTAATAAATCATTGAAATGTAGACAGATGTTTCATGGAAAAGACAGTACTGACCGAGCTAATTATAGCAAAAATGTAACCAGACAGAAGATAAATTGTAAGAGGATAGCTGACTAAATTTTAGTAGTTCAAAACAATATGAGTACACAAAATTTTAATTTTTAAATGATTTTAAGTGACTTGAGAAACCATAATATATTTTCAAAATAAATAAAATATTTAAAAGACATACTTTCTTGTGGGTCTATGAAGTGATTTTATTAATTTTCCTTATGTAATTTAAATTGTAAACATGAGATTATTTGTGAATAAAACAATGCATATAAGGAAATGTGTGTGTGTGTGTGTGTGTGTGTGTGTGTGTGTGTGTGTGTATTTATGGATATATTGTTTGCTTTATTCAACTCATTTTTTACTAGTGGAACAAAATAGATAATGAAGAATTTCCCAGAAAAGTTTTACCCCTAAGGCAGAGGTGATTAGAATATCTCAACCAATTGGACAAGAAGTTGTTGGGGCAGATTATATTTCTCAGTGTTAACCATGGCTAGTTTGTGCTTGGGGGGTAGAGGGAGGGTGGAGGGTAACTCTGTGTAGCCTATGCATGCCTAAACTCTCCGCAATCCTTCTCTGCCTCTGCTTTCCCTGTTTGAATAATGCAGGTGTGGAGCACCAAACTCATCTGGTCCTTTCAGGTATTCCTCAATATTTGCCTTCCATTATGCTCATTCAGTAAGTTCTTTAAATCCAAAATGGTATCTTCAGAGAGCCTCTTGGATGTTCTCCACGGAATGTCAACATTTGATTCTCAGTCATCTCTACAAGGTGCATTTTGCAGTTTTAAGACAATGGAGTGACAAGGAACAAGAAGTAAGAAGTATTATCCAAGGCTCAATTGTGCACTCAGCACATGGTTAGTTACGCACACTAGAAACTTTTTCAAAAACTTTCTGCCCAGTATTATTGCTCCTGTACAAGACTTGGTGCAGGTCATAGCCTTAGAATTCATTAAGGCATAGAAATACATTTTATTAATTTTTTTCTTACTTTTATTTTAAACTTTTTTTAACATACAATATATTCTAATCACACTTTTTCTTATCTTCAACTGCTTTCAAATCCTCCCAAGTTTCCCACTCCGTCGAACTCTGACTTTTCTGTCCCTCTGTTTCTTTAATGAAACAGCAGATCACAAGCCAACTTACACACAAAATCTTCATAAAGACAGAAAAACAGGAACTATGTGTATATATATATATGTGTGTGTGTGTGTGTATATATATATATGTGTATATATATGTATATATATATTCAAAAGGCAAATAAGATGAATTATAAAACAAAGCAAAAATATTTTGATTTGTGTAAATATGATCTGATTGTAGGATGGGGAGCTATGTTACATCCTTGTGTTTCTGTTGAAGATGCAAACTGGATTTCTTAAGAAAATATTATCTTTCCTATGCTTGTTAGAATTTGTACTTTCCAGAACATTGACAATGTGCATTTCAACATCTGAAAAGATAAAAAAAATCATATAAGTATTCCCAGAGGTTCACTGTCACCAGGATCTACCATGTGAGTCCCTTCCCCTAATTCCCTGCCTGTTGAGAACATTTCAGGTAAGCCCTGTTATAATCTCTGTTCTGTCCCCCGTGTCCTCCATTGCCCAGCCCACAGCTCTTTCTGCATTTCCAGAGGCTTGTTGCTATCTGGAACTATCTGGCCTGCAAACATTAAGGACAACCATATTTATAGATGAAAACAAACAAAAAAAAAACCACAATCAACAAGAACCAGGGTAATATGGGACCGTCAGATCCTAGCTATCTTCCTATAGCAAGCCCTGGATATTCTAACACAGCTAGAACACAAGAAAATGATCTTAAATCCAATCTTCTGAAGATGATAGAGGCCTGAAAGGGGAAATTAAAAATTGCTCAAATAAATACATAAAATACAATCAAACTGATGAAGAAAGTGAATAAAACTGTTCAAGACTTGAAAATGGAAATAGAAGCAATAAAGAGAACACAAATTGAGGTGATGTAAAACCTAGGTAAGAGAAGAAAAAATGCAATTGCAAGGATCACCAACAGAATACAAAAGATGGAAGAATCTCAAGTATAGAAGGTATGGTATAAGAAACTGATAAATTGGTCAACAAAACTGTTAAATCTAAAAAGTGTCTATCACAAAATATCCAGGAAATTTGAGATACTATGAAAAGACCAAAGCTATGAAAATAGGAATAGAGGAAATAGAGGATCCCCAACTCTAAGGCCTAGAAAATATTTTCAAAATCATCAAAAGAAAATTTCCCTAACCTAAAGAAAGAGATGCCTGTAAATATACAGAACACAAATTGGATTGGACCAGAGAATGAAATCAGCCTGCTAGATAATAATGAAAGACTAAATGTATAGATCAAAGAAGAAGAATAAAAGCTGGAAGGGAAAAATCTAGATAACAAAGGCAGACTTATCAGAATTACACCAGTCTTCTCAGCACAGACATTAAAAGGAAGAAGGACCTGGGCAGATGTCTTTAAGTCTCTAGAGACTTCTTCCAGTAGCTGATGGAAACAGATGCAGAAACCCACAGCCAAACAGTAGGTAGAACTCTGGGAGTATTGTAGAGGGGGTGGATTGGTGGGTGAGGGAGCCTGAGTGGTCAAGGACACCACAAGAAGACCTACCGAGTAAACTTACCTTGGCCCATGAAGGGATCACAGAGATTTAACCTCCAACCAAAGTGTATGTATAGGTTGGCTCTCAGCTCTTTCCACATATGTATCAGATATGCAGTTTGTTCTTCATGTGGGTCCTCTAACAATTTGAGCTGGGGTTGTCTCTGACTATGTTATGGATCTTGAATCTCTTTCCTACAGCTGTACTGCCTTGTCTGGACTCAGTGGGAGAGGATTGGCTTAATTTTGCTATGACTTGATGTACTGGGGTGGGTGGGTAACCATGGGGTCCTCCATTACTTAGAGAAGAGTAGAATAGAATAGGAAAGGTGGTGTATGGGTAAAAGTGGGAGGAGAGAAAGGAAGGGGCTGTGATCAGGTTGTAAAGTGAATAAATAAACAAATTAATGAAGAAAACTCTTTTTTAAAAAATTTTTAAAAAAGCAAAAAAGAAAAAGCCTCATGACTTTACTTAGCTCAGCCTTACTTCTCACCAGACACTCCATGAAACATTAAACACTCCATACGATTAACATTGTCAAGAGCACTTGAAGGAATGATGCTGAGAACACAAAAGAAAATTTCCCTAGCAAAACTCACACTTCCATTTCTCAAGGCTACATTCAGTATTGGTGCTATGTAAAATTCTTCATAATGGATGCCACTTTAATGTTATGCAAATAGCCCACAATTAGGAACATTGTTGAAAAGGGATCCATAAGAGATTAAATAACATGACCAAAGATTATTGTATTAATTTTCAATGACTACATGTGACATTATTATCAAGTACCATCTGCTGAGGAACCTGAATGTCTGTCCTCTTATTGCTGCACTGTCAAATCACACATGCTATAACAGCATGACCACTTTTCTCTTCAAAGATAAAAAGTCTGGTTCTTTAGCAAGATGAGTTTTAATCTTGAACAAATTCAATCATCTATGTATCTCAACATCATTATCTTACATACTTGATAAAAAGGAAAAGATGTGCCCAATCCATCCTCAAAGAGAAAGGATTTCACTGACTGACACTGAGACCAGGAAGTATAAATTTTGGTGGGCCACATGTAAACATCCCTTGTCTCATAGCTAGTGTGTAGACTGGAGAGATTGAATAACACGTCTAGTGTTAGACATATTTGTAAAGTCCATGGAGAATAGTAGTTTCTCTATTTCTTCTGAGTTTCAAATATTGCATAGGTCCTTGTTACTGAGGATGCCAATTCTGAGCACTTCTTTTTTAAATCACTGCCTCATTCTACCCCTCTCTGTGTGTAGCTTCTGTAGTTGTCAAGCATCCTTCATGATTCTGGCTAAGTTAAAAAAACACCATGTTGTAGTCTAGTCCATAAACAGTTTTCTCTTATATAGTACTTTTGCATAGCGCACATTTTATCTCCACTTAAAATAATTACTTTAAATTTGAAGTTTTTACTGAAATTTCATCTCTGATAACAAAAGACATACATATTTCATGGCATATAAAAATTATGTAAGATTTCTGAAATATTCCATATTTCTATCCACCAAAAATTCCTCTTCCTTTTTGTAATTTGTATCAAAATTGGAGAGTAAATTAAAATGAAGACATCAACTCTTGAATTCCTGCTCTCCCCTTGTGAATAATCACAAGTAAGTTCTGCCAGCAGTTCACATAAATGAGTGGATGGAGGGAGAGACCCCTGGTCCTGGAAAGACTGGATGTAGGGGAACGCCAGGACAAAGAAACGAGAGGGGGTTGAATGGAGAAAAGAGGGAGGGAAGGGGGCTTATGGGACTTTCGGGGAGGGAGGAAACAGGAAAGGGGAAATGATTTGGAATGTAAATAAAAAAAACTTAGAAAATAAAAAAAAAATAAAGAAAAAAAATCTTCAGGGTCAAAAGTCAACCCTCCTCAAAAAAATAAATAAAATAAATGAGTGTTCTTCCCAAATCTTTGGCCACACACTGCTCATGGAATCATAATTCATCACAGGGTTTACAAAGTCATATTAATCCTGGAATGTGAACATCACAATGAGCCACGGAGTGTATGTGTGTGACATACAGACACCTGAAACAGAGTCCTGCAATTGCAGCCAACAGGATATTTCCTCTGATTTTGAGATAGAAAAATTCCATAAGTAAACCAAATGTATAGGCGAATAAAACACAAAAGCTCCCAGAGTGATTAAGCTATGAGGTGAATAATATTAAAGCACCATAGAAGTTTGGAAATAGGGAAAGTCAACATGTTTTCCAATAAATAATATATGAGTCAATCGGGCAGAGAACGTTTTGAATGGAATTGCTGTGTGGCTAGGAAAGAATGTGTTACACTGTAAGAATTGTGCTTATTGAATTTTAAACTCCATAAATTTCATAAAAGGTGGCTTTTCCCTCATCTCAATGGAAATAGAAATGGTTTACATTATAAATGCATTTCCGCATTCATGTTCATTTCTAAGAAGAGAAAGGACTAGGCTGTGGCAATTTTCTTCTGTTATACAGTGTTACTTTGCTTATTGTAACATTTCAAAATCTTTATACAGTGTATCCTTTGAATTCTACCCACAAAAGAGAATGTTTACTTTGAATAGAAATTCCATTAACTGTAATCTGTCCTTACTCTCCCAACTCACCACTTCTGATTGATGCTTCCTAGCCTACATTCCACACAGGTGACTATCTCATAGTCTCCTTGAACCTGGTTTGTCTTCTCTGCAATCTAATCTCATTCCTGACAGACTGTGTGGCTCAGGTAATGTATAACTATTCTGTGGATACCGCAAAGGGGTTTAGTTTGTTGAGTGATTGTGTGTTTGAGGGAGGTTGGATCAGGGGTGATGGTTCCTGTTCATGTCCGTGTTCCTGTGCCTGTGCCTGTTTGTGTGTGTGCATGTGTGTGTGTGTCCGTGTGTGTCCGTGTGTGTGTGTGTGTATGTGTGTGTGTGTAGTTTGTATGTGTGTGGTGGTGGTGGTGTGTGTGTGTTTGTATGGTGTTCGTGTGGCGTGGTAAATATACATGTATGTGCATTTAGCGACGTGAAGACAAACCAAAGTATACTTGCCAACATAAGATGTCTTCTATTACTCTTCACTTAAATTTTTAGAAATTCTAATATAATTACACTTGTCTCTTCCCATTTCTCCTTCCAAACCTCCTTTATCTATTACACTTTTCTTCCCAACTCTCCCATATACTCCTTCTTTCTCTCTTTAAAATTTATGGCTTCATTTTATTAATTGCCATTGCATGCATATGTATATATATATATATATGCATATATATGTATATATGTATGCATATGTGCATATATGCTTATTTTATGCCTCATACATATGTGTATATGCATATAAACCTATACCTCATAAATATGCATATATACATGTATGTATATATACTTTGCTATGTGTATACACACATATATTCATAAATATACAACTACTCAGTTTTATAATATTACTTGTATGTATGTTTTCAGGGCTGACCCTTTGGCATTGGACAACCAATGGATGGCATACTCTCTGGGGAAGACTATTTCTCCAGCCCTAGGTAATTCTTAGTTGTCTGTAATTCTTTGTGTAGGGTTGCAGCCTTATGAGCTTTCTCCCATTCCCTTTAGCATGACTGCTCTTGTTGTCCTTGTTCAGCTGATGTTTGGGCATTCATGTTGATGAGACTTTATAGGTGTAGTTTCTGACATTACTAGGAGATAAAATGTCATTGTTAACTCTCTTATGGCTTTTGCAATTCCCACCCTACCCTCGTCCCTCTTCTGAAGTCTTCCTTGAGCTTAGTTGCAGGAGTCTTTTCACAGCTGTCTTTTCAGGGACCAGGAGGCTCCTCAACTCCTCATTTTAGTTGGTTGTAGTTTTCTATGGTGCTCCCCATCTATTGCAGTTTTCTTGATGAAGGTGAAGACTACAGATATCTGTATCAGGACCAATGCTTAGATAGTTGTTGAAGATTGACCTAATTTTTTTTTAAAGTAAAAGACAATCTCTTATGCAAGGTTGTGTGGGTTGTGATTCTACTCGCCTCTGCTTCCCTCAGTCCTGGGATTACAGACATATCACATTAGGACTGTTTTGTCTTACATGGGTGTTAGAGATCCAAACTCAGGTAGCTCTTGCACAGCAAGTAGTGTACCGCAAACTGTCTCCAGAGTTCTCTCCCTATTTTTTCTTCTGAAGGCCTTGATGCTCAACACCTCCTTTGCTTATTTAAATTTTACCTTTCTAAAAAGGCTAAATGTGAATTCCATTTTTCTCATTGAATTTTTCCACTAATTTGGGATGTTACTTTTTTTTTCCTTTGCCTTAGAGCTTATATCTTGATTGTGGCTAGTGCTTAATCTCAATTTATATTAAGAGATTCCTTAACCAGAAATTGAGCAAAACCTGTGAATTTATGAGCAGGTAGATGTTTGAAGTCAAATGGGATTTGGTTAATATTTTATTCTTTAATGTTTGGTCTTGTACTAGCTCTCTGTATTTCATTACCTATTTATTGGAGAGGAAACCTGTACTCTCTTTTATCTTAAAACATGCTACCTTCATCTTCCCATCAATCAGTGTGCTAAAGCTTTGGTGTATTTGCAATTCATTTGATCTCTCCATGTTGGACATGAGGGGGAAAACTTAAGTTATCTTTAGAGCAAAACCAGGGAATGTTTTTCTGTTTGCAAACTTACCATGCTCATGAGCAAATGAACATAGGAGAGTGAGTGCTCACAACAAAGGCAAGACTATGTCATCTCTACCAGGACAGAGTAAAGACTTCTCTTTTTGCTAGGTATGTCAAAAACAAAATTACAGTATAGTTAGACATACAAATTTAAGGACAGGGTGTCCAATATATGCTGGACATATGTCTTTCTTCAGCTCAGTACAACTGACTTGAAATTTTTAGAAACTACCTTAAGCTTTTAAATCTTTTAATTATGTATATATGTGTGCCTATGGGTTTGTGCACATAAGTCCTACAACCTTGAAGGCCAGAAAAGGACATCTGATCCCTTGGAGCTAGAGTCACAGACTGTTGTTAAACCATTTAATGTAGGTGCTGGAACCAAATCTCTGAACACTTGTCCTCTGCAAGAACATTATGTGCTTTTTACCACCAAACTACCTGTCCAGGCTCCATGAGCTACAATTCTTTGTGATTCTAGATAAGTGTTACTTATTACAGAAATTATACCCCTATCTATTTGGTTGGCCTTATGCTATTATATTAGTCTGCCAGGAATGTAGGACATAGAGTAATTCTATTTACTCAGACCTTAAAGAACATCATGATGATATCAATATCGGTGTTAATTAGCAACTTGACAAAATCTAGACTTACCATGGAAATGGGTCTCTTAGCATGCTTGTGAATGATAGTCTTGATTGTATTACTCAGTGTGGGTAGACCCACCTTAATTGTGAGCATGTGATCCTGGCCTACATAAAAGTGAGAAAGCAAGCTAAGCACTGATGTGCACGCATTCATTGCTCTCTGTTCCTGCTTGTGGTATGATGTGACCATCTCTTTCAAAACTGTTCTCACAAATATACATTCCTTTCTGGAATAAAATTTGATTTCTGATTTAGTTAACACTGTAGGATGAGAAGGTAGAAAGTGGAGAACTGCAAAGTTGTGCATGAATAGGAAGAGATGACAAGCCACGTGATGAGGAAGCACAGTGGTTTGCTATGAACTCTTTGAGAGAAAATGAAGTCTACCTTCATGAAATTTGCAGGCAATGTTTTGTTGTCCTGTGCTGGAGAAAAGGTGGCAGATAGGGAAGAACACTAGATATAGTATACTGGAATGGACTGGATCTCAAAAACTGGATCTAGTTTGGTTCTGCTAACAAGAGAAGGGAAGAGGAGGCTGTAGTCATTGCTCAATAACTAATAAATATGATAATGAAAAAAATTAATTCATGAAGGCAAAACTTTCAACTGTACACATTAAGGGAACTCTTGAGGATAGCCTTAACACTAGCAGTGTCTTCTAGTCTTCCTAAGAATTCACTGTGTATATTCAGGGTCACACATGACCATGTCTGTCTTTTTCCACAAAACAATGGCTTTCTATATAGATTGTGAATGACAGACAATAAGCTTTCTTTGTCCCAAGCATCCCTCTGCATACTTCATTGTCATAATTAAAGTCTACAGATTGTCATTCACCTGGTTTAGTGACAATACCAAACAGGGTGGAAGAAGAGAGGAAAAGCACTGTTTTCATTTTTTCCACGTACATCATCCCAAACACCATTTATAAGCAGGCTGCAACTACCCGCTCATCCAGCAGCAGAAATGGGCACAACTTTCAGTGTCCCACCATGTTCTCAGAGACAGCCTTGGCAGCACAGCCTTGAGACTAGCAGATACCCAGCATCACATTTCCTATTAAGGCCTGGTCCCCAAAGACCAAAGACACACAATACAGCCTCAATTCCTATAATACCTACCTGTTCAATCACCAACTAGATGCAACAGTGCATTTTTACAGATAATGTTATGTATTTTTCAATGCTCCTGAAATTTCTGCCCTCATTGAAATCATCCCCTATATTGTTAGGATTCTCAGGTTTGCTTCCTGTATTCCCACCTTGGTTTCACAGACATGATCAGCACTGCTGAATTATGCAGTGATGCTCCATGAAGTCCTCAATAAACAGAAGGGAAGACAAAAGGGAAACTATGCCCCTACTGCCAATTTCAACACAGCCTACAGTGAATCTGAACTGACTGCTTTCTAGTTCTAAAGCATATCGCAAAAGGCATGGGCAGAGCTATTCCAAGTGTGTGTTCTCTTGTTCCAGACTTCTTGGAAGAAATAAACATGTAAAAGCCTGGTAGGGGCTATTTTTTCTTGGGAATAACAGCTGGCTACACACAGGATCTTCAATACCTCCCAGAGAGAGCATTCACAGCCTATCGTTTCAAATACAGCAATCGATTTCAAAATCATCCTACTACATTATATTCCATTTTGACTACACAATTTACTCCTTTAAGAAAAATTCTACCATTCAAAGAAAGATTCATATAATATAAGGAGTATTTGGCCCTCAACTGAGACTGTTGCAGGATTGATAGCCAAAACAAATGATATTTAGGTTATTATTTCAAATTGCTAGAACTCTTTCCCATTACAGTGATATATCTTCTGTATGTATTAAAAGAGGCAGTTTTATAACGTTTCATATTGTAATGAAATAGAGTTCAATAACACTAAAAATAGGCAATGAAAACATATTTGGTTCTCAAAGGGAGAGAAGTTAACCATCTCATGGAAAAAAATTTCCTTGGGTGTTTTACTGAGTGTGAACAGGCATAAAATTGACTTAGAAGAGATGGATAATTGAACAAGAATTAGTAGATGCTTTTTGTAAGTTATCAGCATACTTAGGGTACTTTGTGTTATATGGAGACCATATACATTGATGTCTTCTGGCTTCAAAGGGGAAAACTACAAGTCAGTCTTATCATATCTATCATGTATTTATTAATTTATCTGTTTATTTGTCTGCCATCTGTCTATCATCTACGTATCTACCATCTATCTATCTATCTATCTATCTATCTATCTATCTATCTATCTATCTATCTATCTATCTATCTATCATCTATTCGATATTCCTATCATCTGTTTACCTGATAGTTAATATTATCTACTTTTATCACCATTATGTCTATCATTTTCTAAAATCAATTTATCTCCAGCAACTCTATGTAATTTATTTTTTGACTATTGCATGACTATCATCTACATATATATTTTAAACAATAGTTTTGATGTTTTATATTTAATACGTTTCAATCACATAATTCATGTTTCCCCAATTCTTCATAGCCACCTTCAGCACAATCCTTTTCCTAACCACCCATGGTAGGATGTTCCTTTTTTTTCTCTGATCCAGCCTAGTCTCTGTAGCCTACCTATTGCTTGTTGGGGATGAAAAGTGCCCTGTAGTGTGCTCAACCGACCAATTGTTAATGCATTTAAGAAGACTAACCCTTTCTCCCTGTAACTATCCAATACTAGTAGCTTCTTAGCTAGTGAGTGTTTCATTCATAATTTCTCCATTTTTTCCTGATGGGGCTTGACCCAAAGAGCATGAACTTTTTTTTTTCTTTTTTGGAAGACTAAGTAGGGCAATGCCAGGATTACTTCATTAAATAAGTGAAGTGAAGCTTGAAGGAATCTGTAAGAGCAGCTATTAGAATTGGTAGGCATATAAACAAGCAAAGTCACTCACTGTGGAAACAGTATAGAAATTTCTCAAATACCTTAAATTAGAATGTTAGAACTTACATGGGACCTGGCTATTACACATAAACAAAAGACTGTCTTACTACCGAGATACCTACTTCTATATTGATTGTAGCTCTGTTCACAATAGGAGGTGGAAACTTTCTGTATATCCATTACCTCATGAATGAATAATGCAAGTATAGTATACATACTACTATGGAATTTTGTGTAGTTATGAAGAAAAATAAAATTTTTAACCATATAGACGGAGGTGGGAAGCACTGTATGAAATAAAACTAATGAGGCCCAAGGGAATCAAATATTACATGTTCTTTCTTACTTGTGAATCCTAGCTTCTAAATTGGATATAAGTATATTAACATGGGATTGGGTGCATGTATACAGCTGAAAGTAGGAAGAAAACAAGGAATAAAAAAAAGACTGAAGAAAAGAGGTAGCATGGGAACAAAAACATAAAATATGGAAGTAAGAAGGCAAATAAATTAGAGCTGTTGAAGGAGGCAGTCTTGCAGGAGAAAAGACAGGGCAAGAAGATGGATCAATTAAAACAATCTTTGTGGATACCAGAAGAATATCTATAATTTTTATGCAAATAAAAATTTTAAGAAGAATATAACTATAACGCTAGTGGTGTTGGCTGTAGGGACTAATCCCACCAACACTGCCTACACCATATGCCCACATTGTTGTGATTGAAAGTTCCAGAGGACAAGTGGCTGTGGTTAATGAGAGAAGCAGAGATCCAGTCTCATTTCCAGACTCTATCTTTGCTTAACTGACCTATAGTAGCACTCTGCCTTGAAGAAAAGACAATTGATTAAATTTTGATAACACTTGGTTATATAATGTAGAATGATCAGACGTCAGTTAGATATACAAGTGGAAGAAACAGTAGAAATCTACCACAGGAGACTTTCTCAATTTGCCCATGGGAAAAATGCATCTTTACATCCAACACCAAAGTGGATTATACGAATTGGCCAGAAACACCACCTAACATGCATTTAAATTATGTATTTGCATGATGTATTTTCCATACTCCTCTCCAAGTTCCTCAAGGCAGAATGAAGATTACTACATATATTTTATTTATGATACTGCTTGAAAGTGGTAGACGTTTAGTAACATGCTAATCTGCTGGACAGGCTCAGCCATTTCACTAAAGAACTCCCTGGGTATTTCATGAGAGTTCCCCTCAGAATTCACATTCATTGTTATTAATGTTGGCTGGCATTCATTTCAGAGAAACCTTTTCAGTAATTTGACACTTTTTGATGCAAGCTCAAGGTTTGTCTGGAATATCAGCTCAACTGAGGCTTATTTCCTTCTCCTCTTCCTTCCAAAGAGTGCTCACAGAATTTAAGGGGAAAGCTCACCAGTCACTCTGGCCACATGCACTGAGAAGGTTAATTTTGTGTTAACTTGGCTGGTTCTAAGAACACCGAAAATACTTGGATGAACATTATTTCTGGGTGTTTCTACAGGATACCAGCATCTAAATTATTTGATTTTTTTATTGGATATTTTCTTTTATTGAATTTCAAATGTTTTCCCCTTTCCGGGTCTCCCCTTCAGAAACTCCCATCCCCCTGACTCTATGAGGGTGTTCCCTGACCCACCCACCCACCCACACCCATCTTCCTACTCTGGCATTCCCCTACAGTGGGGCATCAAAACCCTCAAGGGGCGCTCCTCCCACTGATGTCCAACAAGGCCATCCTCTGCCACATAAACAGCTGGAGCCATGGGTCCCTCTATTTGTACTCTTTGGTTGATGGTCCAGTCCCAGGGAGCTCTGGGGGTCTGACCTTTTGACACAGTTGTTTCCCCATGGGGCTGCAAACCCCTTCAGCTCTTCAGTCCCTTCTCCAACTCCTCCACATGGGAACCCATGCTCAGTCCAATGGTTGGCTGCCAGCATCCACCCCTGTATTTGTCAGGCTCTGGCAGAGCCTCTCAGGAGACAGCCATATCAGGTTCCTGTCAATAAACACTTCCTGGCATCCACATTTGTGTCCATGTGTGCTGACTATATATGGGATGGATCCTCAGGTGGGGCAGTCTCTTGATGGCCTTTCCTTCAGTCTTGGCTCCACAATTTTTCTCCATATTTCCTCCTGTGAGTATTTGTTCCCCATTCTAAGGAGCACTGAAGCATCCACACTTTGATCTTCCTTCTTGGGCTTCATATGGTCTGTGAATTGAATCTTAGGTATTCTGAATGTTTGGGCTAATTTCCACTTATCAATGAGTGCATAACATGTATGTGCTTTTATGACTGGGTTTCCTCACTCAGGATGATATTTTCAAATTCCATCCATTTGCCTGTGAATTTCATGAAGTTATTGTTTTTAATAGCTGAGTAGTACTTCATTGTACAAATGTACTACATTTTCTGTATCCATTCCTCTGTTGAAGGACATCTGGGATCTTTCTAACTTCTGGCTATTATAGATAAGGCTGCTATGAACATAGTGGAGCATGTGTCCCTATTACATGTTGGGACATCTTCTGGGCATATGCCTAGGAGTGGTATAGCTCAGACTTCAGGTAGTACTGTGTCCAATTTTCTGAGGAACAGCTAGACTGATTTCCAGAGTAGTTGTGCCAGCTTGCAATCCCTCCAGTGATGGAGGAGTGTTCCTCTTTCTCCACATCCTCGCCAGCATCTGAATTTTTGATCTTAGCCATTCTGACTTTTGTGAGGTGGAATCTCAGATTACAACCCTGAAGACAATGACTTCTTCTCCATCTATCCTCAGCCTCATGGCCTCATGAGTCCTCTATCATCTATGAATATTGAATATTTAAGGGCTGAATCTTGTATAGACTTTTTGCAGAAAAAAATTTTGACTTTGGAAAGAGAGCTGCCTTCTGCAAAACAAATGCTTAACAATTGTGCTCCTTTGGGAGCCTGGCAAAAAATTCTTTTGTCCATCAAAACTGATTCAGGGACCAGGTTGCTAATCTAAATAAGAGAAAACAACTGGGTGTGAATCACTAGGGAGAGATGGGATTTCATGCAAGTAGAAGGAACAAGAACCATTTTTCTAAGAATGAAAAATTCTGGGTTTTTGTTTTGTTTTTTGTTTTTGGGGATTTTTTGTTTTGTTTTTCTTTTTGTTTTTGTTTTTTGCTAACCCTAAAGAAGAGGGTTATTTTTCATCTCCAAAAATTACACATTTTATTAGTATTCAACTGTATTCAGTGTCGGCAAGTTGGATTTGAGGATGTCCCATTGTAAATGTATAGTCACATTGAAAAGAATTTTGTGTATCTAACACCAGAAATGGCTAAGATTGTGATTTGATATTATTATAGTATTGCTCTAAAAACCTTTTCTCTTTGAATCAGCCCTGTACTGAACACATCTATAAATCAATTTCACCAGGGTTCCTTCCTGTAAATTGAGTTGTACAACCCTAAATACAAGAAACAGTTCTAAGGATCATTGCTGTCTATACTGTGATAATTTACTACATTTAATAGTCTTTAGTTACAGCCCAAAATTTGCTAATATGCTGCATCATATAATATAAAAGATTCCCATGACTATTTAATAAATTGTGCCTTTGAAACATTGACAGATGATGTATCCTGGACCATGGTACCCACTTAACTTTCTCTGTGAACTACATCTACCATGTAACATAAATGAAAAGTCTAGCTCTAACTTTTCAGCAGATTGCCTAATTATGGTTTTACTTAACTGCTCATGTTGAGTAATATATTTCAGTGTTTATCCTCTGAGCATTTTCCTGTTCATGACAAGTCCTCATCCTTTACTCAGCATCTCTGAATTTGCTTTACTGGGATATTAGATCTGAAGCTATATTTTCATGATAATAAATAAATTCTAGCATGGGACAGTATAATTTCCTGGAAATACAGTGTGAATTTTCTTCAATTGACTTATAGTAATTTTTACTGTCATTCCTATAAGCTTTTCCAATTTCAGTTCCATATAATAAACAGTAAGCACTCACCACCTGAAGATAGATAGGCATATCAATCAAATGAAAACTTTTATTTTTTTCTAAAGCTTCTTTTTAATGTAAAGTGTAGAAAACTTTTTGGTCTGGAAATATTTTCTGTAAAGCAACTGTTGTGGTCAGTGTTTTCTGATGGACTGTTTTCCTTTCACTGTAATCCAAGGGAACTCTAAATTGGAATTTTTGGAATGAGGTTTGTTTCAAATACACCTGAGCTGTGGTCCATGGTATGTGGACCACTTTTTCCTGACAGGTTCATTGTGTGAGATCATGAGCTCTGACTGTCCTGCACCAACATCTTTTACAGGCTGTTTATTTTCCTGTTTATCCTGTTAGCTCCTTCCTACCTGGATCTGACATTACAGTTGTGTGCTGTAGTTTCCTCTCATGACTGAGTTAACCTATAGAGAATCCTTCCCAAAACACACTCCTTCAGTGTTGAAATTTGCCATTGAATTCAGGTTTCCCTCTCTATGAAGCTTTAGATACCAATGAGTATACCCTCTCCCAAGGATGTCACTTCTTACTGAAATAATGGGTGAGGTGAAAGTACTCAAATAAATATACTTGGTTTCTCTAGTTGAAAAACAAAATCAAAAACCTTTATTGAACTTTGGAAGTTCTTACTACAGTTGTAACAGGGTGACGGTAAAGAAAACTCCAGAGTGGGAACCCCCAGGATGCACAGACTAAGTGTGGAAGGAGAGCAAGGGAGGAGTACGCATGCAGTACCTTGAAATAATCACAGCTCTTCGGTGCTGACCTGGAGCCTCCCACCTCCAGGAGCCCTTCTGAGCTAGTGCAGAGGTAATTAGAACAAGATGAAAGCAGTAGGGCTCTTCTCTCTCCCTTTCTGTCTATTTTTATACCCCATTCCTTAGAAAGGTTTTATTCTGGGTAACTTCTCCATAAAGCAGTATTTCCTTTTTTGAAGGCAGCCACACTCTGACTTTGGGTTGACTTATTAAAGATATCCATTTCTTTTTAATTTTTGAAGATTTTATATATGAGGTTCAAAAATGTGGTGATCAACCTAACTCCCATGTGTCAGATGGAAATAGTAGTGCCTGAACATTTTTTTTTAATTTTTATTTTTTTCTCTTTTTTTTACACTCCAGATTTTATTCCCCTCCCAGTCCACTCTCAGACTGATCCACATCACATACCTCCTCCCCATTCTCCTGTCTCCATAAGAATGATCCCACTCCCTACCCCCTACCTCACCAGACCTCTAAACTCCTTGGGGCCTCCAATCTCTTGTGGTTTAGGTGTATCTTCTCTAGTTGAACACAGACCCAACAGTCCTCTGCTGTATATGTATTAAGGGCCTCACATCACCTGGTATATGCTGCCTGGTTGGTAATCCAGTAGCTGAAAAATCTTGGGTGTCCAAATTCATTGAGACTGCTGGTCCTCCTACAGGGTCACCCTCCTCCTCAACTTCTTCCAGCTTTTCCCTAATTCAACTATAGAGGTCAGCAATTTCTGTCCATTGTTTGGGTGCAAATATCTGCTTCTGACTCTTTTAATTGCTTATTGGGTCTTTCAGAGGTCACGCATGATAGATCCCTTTTTGTGAGTGCTTCATAACCTCAGTAATAGTGTAACAACTTGGGGCCTTCCCTTGAGCTGGGTCCCATATTGGGCCTATTGCTAGACCTTCTTTTCCTCACACTCTTCTCAATTTCCATCCCTGAAGATTTTTCAGACAGGAACAATTATGGGTCAGTGTTTTGACTGTGTGATAGCAACCCCATCCCTCCTCACTCAATGCCCTGTCTTTCTGCTGGAGGTGGGTTCTACAAGTTCCCTTTCCCCACTGTAGGGCATTACATCTAGAGTTCCTCCCTTTGAATCCTGAGAGTATCTCAGCTCTCAGGTCTCTGCTACATTCTGGAGGGTCCCCGCCCCCAACCTCCTACCTCCCAAGGTTGCCAGTTTCCATTCTTTCTGCTGGCCTTCAGGGCATTAGTCCTTTCCCCCATTTTATACCAGATCATATTCCCCTCTCCAAACCACCCTGTCCCCTTTCCCTTCCAGGTCCATCCATCCCCCACCCCGCTTGTTGTGTCTTTCTTCTCCCTCCCAAGTGAGACTTAAGTGTCCTCTCTTAGGCCCTTCAGCTTGTTGACCTTTTTGAGTTCTGTGGACTGTAAGTGGATATTCTGTCTATTTTGGTTTTTTTTGGTTAATATCCACTTATTACTGAGTACATACCATGCACTCAGGATAATATTTTTTAGTTCCATCCATTTGCCTGAAAAACTCAGGATGTCCTCATTCTTAATACCTGAGTGTTATTCCATTGTATAAATGAACCACATTTTTTTATCCGTTCTTCTGTCATGGGTCATCTGGGTTGCTTCCAGCTTCTGGCTATCACAAATAAGGAGGCTATGAACATAATGGAATGTGTGCCCCTGTGTCATGGTGGGGCATCTTTTGTGTATATTCCCAAGAGTGGTTGGTGTTGCTTGCACTCAGGTAGATCTATATCCAATTTTCAGAGGAACCTCCAGATTGATTTCCAGAGTGGTTGTACCAGTTTTCAATCCCACCAGCAATGGAGTAGTGTTCCTCTCTCTACACATCCTCATCAACATATGCTGTCACCTGAATTTTTTATCTTAGCCATTCTGATTGCTATAAGGTGGAATCTCAGGGTCATTTTGATTTGCATTTCCCTGATAACTAAGGGTTTTAAACATTTCTTTAAGAGCTTCTCAACCATTCAAGATTCCTCTGTTGTGAATTCTCGGTTTAGTTCTATACCCCGTATTTTGATTGTGTTGTTTGGTTTTTTGGGGGTTAACCTCTTGAGTTCTTTATATATTTTGGATATTAGCCCTCTAGTGGATATGGGTCAGTGAAGATTTTTTTCCTAATCTGTCGGTTGCCTATTTGTTTCATGGACTATGCCCTTTGCCTTACAGCTTTCCAGCTTCACGAGGTCCCATATAGCAATTCTTGATCTTAGAGTAAGAGTCATTGGAGTTCTGTTCAGGAAATTTTCTCCTGTGCCAATGAGTTCAAGGTTCTTTCCTATTTTCTCTTCTATTAGATTGACTGTATCTGGTTTAATGTTGAGGTCCTTCATCTACTTAGATTTGAGATTAGTGCAAGTTGACAAATGTGAGTCTATTTTAATTTTTCTACATACAGCCAGTTAGATCAGCACCATTAATTGAAGATGCTTTCTTTTTTCCACTGTATATTTTTGTCTTCTTTGTCAAAGACCAAGCATGCCTAAGTGTGTGGTTTTATTTCTGGGTCTTCAATTCTGTTCCATTGATAATGTGTCTGTCTCTGTACCAATATCATGCAGTTTTTTTTCTTTTTTCTTTTTTTCTTTTTTTTTATTATTCATTTTATTTTATTTTTTTAATTTACATTCCAAATCACTTCCCCTTTCCCATTTCCTCCCTCCCCGAAAGTCCCATAAGCCCCCTTCCCTCCCTCTTTTCTCCATTCAACCCCCTCTCGTTACTCTGTCCTGGCGTTCCCCTACATCCAGTCTTTCCAGGACCAGGGGTCTCTCCTTCCATCTTTTTAGAAATCTATTGATATGCGGATTGTGTCTAGGGTATTCCGAGATTGTGGGTCAATATCCCCTTATCAGTGACTGCATACCATGTGTGTTCATTTGTGATTGGGTTACCTCACTAAGGATGATATTTTCAAGATCTGATCATTTGCCTAGGAATTTCGTGAATTCATTGTTTTTAATTGCAGAGTAGTATTCCATTGTGTAGATATACCACATCTTCTGAATCCATTCCTCCGTTGAGGGACATCTGGGTTCTTTCCAGCTTCTGGCTATTATAAATAAGGCTGCTATGAACATAGTGGAGCATGTGTCCTTGTTGCATTCAGGTAAAGTCTCTGGGTATATGCCCAGCAGTTTTTATCACTATTGCTCTGTAGTATGGTTTGAGGTCAGGGATGGTGATTCTACCAGTCATTCTTTTATTGTTAAGAATTGTTTTTGTTCTTCTGTTTTATTTTTTTACCTTTCCAGATGAATTTGAGAATTGCTTTTTCTATGTCTTTGAAGAATTGTGTGATTTGAAGAAATTTGAAGAAATGAGGATTGCATTGAATCTGTAGATTGCCTTTGTTAATGATGGTCATTTTTATTATGTTAATTCTGCAAATTCATGAACATGGGACACCTCTCCATTTTCTTGAGAGACTTGAAGTTATTGTCATACAGTAACTTGTTTGGTTAGAGTTATCCCAAGATATTTTATATTATTTGTGGCTACTGTAAAGGGAATTCTTTCCCCAATTTCTTTCTCAGCCTGTTTATGATTTATATAAAGGAAAGCTACTCATTTACTTGAATAAGTTTTATATCCAGCCACTTTGCTGAAGTTGTTTTATCAGCTGGAGTTCTCTGGTAGAATTTTCGAGGTCTCTTCTGTATACTATCATATCATCTGTAAATAGTGATACCTTTATTTCTTCGTTGCCAATTTGTATCCACTTGAACTCGTTTTGTTGTCTTATTGTTCTAGCTAGTACTCAAGTACTATACTGAATAGATATGGGGAGAGTGGGCATCTTTGTCTTGTACCCAATTTTAATGGGATTGCTTCAAGTATCTCTCCTTTTAATTTTATATTGACTGTTGGTTTGCAGTAAATTGCTTTTATTATGTTTAGCTATGGGCCTTGAATTCCTGATCTCTCCAAAACTTTTAATGGGAAGGGGTGTTGTATTTTGTCAAATGCTTTTTCTGCATCTAAGGAGATGATCATGTGATTTTTTTTTCTATGAGTTTGTTTATATAGTGGATTACATTAATGGATTTTCTTGTATTGAACCAAATTTGCATCTCTGGGATGAAGCCTACTTGATCCTCGTGAATGATGGTTTTGATATGTTCTTAGATTCCATTTGTAAGAATTTTATTGAGTATTTTTGCATTGATATTCATAAGTGAGTTTGGTCTCAAGTTCTGTTTTTTGGTTGGGTGCTTGTGTGGTTTAGGTATCAGATTAATTGTGGCTTCATAGAATGAGTTAGGTAGTGTTCCTTCTCTTTTTATTTTATGAAATAGTTTGAGAAAAATTAGCATCAGGCCTTCTTTGGAGGTCAGGTAGAATTCTGCACTAAATCCTTCTGGCCCTGGGCTTTTATTTGGATTTGCGGATTTTAATGACTTCTATTTTCTTGTGCGATATGGGCCTGTTTTGATTGGTTACCAGCTCTTGATTTAACTCTGGTATGTCGTATCTCGCTAGAAAACCATCCATTTCATCTAGATTTTCCAGTTTTGTTGAGTATAGCTTTTTGTGGTAGTATCTGAAGATTTTTTGAATTTCCTCCATTTCTGTTTTTATATTTCCTTTTCCATTTCTGATTTTGTTAATTTGGATACTGCCTTTGGGTTTATCTATCTTGTTGATTCTCTCAAATTACCAGCCTTTGGTTTTGTTGATTCTTTGTATTATTTTCTTTATTTTTATTTGGCTTATTTTGGTCCTGAGATTGACTATTTCCTACCTCTATTCTTCTTGGATGAGTTTGCTTCTTTTTGTTCTAGAGCCCTCAGGTGTGCCATTAAATTGCTAATGTAAGATCTGTCTAGTTTCTTTACCAGGGTATGTAGTGCTATGAAAGCAGTGCTCTTAGCACCACTGGGTATGATGTGTCAACATTTTCATTAAATTCTAAGAAGTCTTTAATTTCTTTATTTCTTCTCTGATCAAGTTATCTGAATAGAGAGTTGTTAAGTTTCCACATGTATTTGGGCTTTCTGTTGTCTTTGCTGTTATTGAAGACCAGCCTTACACCATGGTAATCTGATAGGATGCATGGGGTTACGTCAATCTTCCTGTATTGGTTGAGGATCGTTTTCTGACCAATTGTATGGTTGATTTTGGAGAAAGTATCATGAGGTGCTGAGAAGAACACGTATTCTTTTGTTTTAGGGTGAAATGTTCTGTAGATATCTGTTAAATCAATTTGGTTCATAACCTCTCTTAGTTTCACTATGTCTCTGTTTAGTTTCTGTTTCAATGATCTGTTCATTGGTGAGAATGGGGTGTTGAAGTCTCCCACTATTATTGTATGGGGTTCAGTGTGTATTTTAAGCTTTAGTAAAGTCTCTTTTATGAATGTGGGCACCCTTGCATTTGGGGCATAGATGTTCAGAACTGAAACTTTATCTTGGTGGATTTTCCCTTTGATGATTATGATGTGTCCTTCCTTATCATGCTTGATAACTTTTGGTTGAAAGTCTATTTATTGGATATTAAACAACTCTAGCTTGTTTCTAGGGATCATTTGCTTAGAAGGCCTTTTTCTATCATTTTACTCTGAGATAGTGTCTGTCTTTTTTATTGAGGTATATTTCTTGAATGCAGTAAAATGCTGGATCTTGTTTGCATATCCAGTCTGTTGGCTTATGTTTTTTAATAGGTGAGATGAGTCCATTAATATTGAGAAATATTAAAGCCAGATGACTGTTGGTTCCTGTTATATTTGTTTTTGTAGATAGTTTTATGGGCTTGTGGTTCTCTCCTTTTGGCATTTTTGTGAGATGTTTAATATCTTGTCTTTTCTTTGGTGTAGATACCTTTCTTGTGTTGGTGATTTCCTTCTAGAATCCTCTGTAGGTCTGATTTGGTAGATAGATCCTCTTTGAATTTGGTTTTATCCTGGAATATTTTGTTTTCTCCATGTATGTTGTTTGAAAGTTTTGCTGATTGTAGCCTGGGCTGGCATTTGTGTTCTCTTAGATTCTGCATTACCTCTGATCAAGCTCTTCTGACTTTCATAGTCTCTGTTGAGAAGTCTGGTATAATTCTGATAGGTCTATCTTTGTATGTTACTTGGCCTTTTTCCTTTGCAGCTATTAATATTCTTTTTGTGTCCTCTGCATTTAGTATTTTGAATATTATGTGAAGAGATGATTTTCTTTTCTGGTCCTATTTATTTGGTGTTCTAAAGGCTTCTTGTACCTTTATGGCCATTTCTTTCTTTAGGTTGGGGAAATTTTCTTCTATGATTTTGTTGAAGACGTTTTTAGGTCCTACGAGCTTAGAATCTTCGTTCTCCTCTATTCCGATTATTCTTAGATTTGGCTTTTTCATTGTGTCCTGAATCTCTTGGATTTTTCAGGTTAGGAGTTTGTTATGTTTTTAATTTTCTTTGACAATTGTGTCAATCTCTTCTATGGTATCTACACCTGAAATTCTCTCTTCTGTCTCTTGCCTTCTCTTGGTGATACTTACCTCTGTAATTCCTGATCTCTTTCCTAGGTTTTCCATGTCCAAATTTGCCTCCATTTGTGTTTTCTTTGTCGTTTCTACTTCTACTTTTAGGTCTTGGACTGCTTTTTGCTATTCCTTCACCTGTTTGATTGTGTTTTCCTATATTAATGTAAGGGATTTATTTGTTTCCTCTTTAAGGGCTTCTACATGTTTACCTGTGTTTTCCGTGAGTTATTTTTATCCTCCTTAAAGGATTCTATTTTCTTCATGAGATAGGACTTTAGGTCAGCTTCCTAATTTTCAGGTGTGTTGGTGTATTCAGGGCTTGCTGTGGTGGGAGAACTAGGTTTTGATTATGCCCAGGTATATTGGCTTGTGTTGCTTATGGTCTTGTGCTTCCCTCTCGCCATCTAGTTAACCCTGGTGTTTGATGATCTGTGTAACTCTGTCTGGAGTCTGCCTTTTTGTCCCTGGGTTGCTTCAGGTCTCCTGGTATTCCTGTGGCCTTGGCTGTAGCAGACCTTCTGTGGGACCTTCCAACTGAGGAGTTTTCAGAGGAGCAGAGAAGCTGTTGATCTGTTGCCCTGGCTACAGTAGATCTCCTGGGAGGCCTTTAGACTGCTGGATCTTCAGAGGAGCAATAAAGCTATTGTCTTGTGTGAAGCTATTCTCCAGGTGTGGGGTTGGTGCAATGGACTGTGTTTTCTATTTCCCTGTGTGCCGCAGAATTCCAGGGAGGCTTTCAGTTTGTTGGGTCAGTTGCCTTGCATGCCATAGAGCCCCCAGGAGGTCTTCAGACCTTGGTATCCTTTGCCCAGTTGCCCTGTGTACAGAGGAACTCCTGAGATTCCTTCAGGCTGTGGTGTCTTCAGAGGAGCAGACAAGCTGGCAATCAGTTGCTTAGCTGCCCTGTATGCAGCAGATCTTCTGGGATGCCTCAGGCTGTGGTGTCAGATGCCCTGAGTGTACCAGATCTCTTGAAATGCTTCAGGATGTGGTTTCCTCTGGGCAGCAGACTGCAGGCAGTCTGTTGCAGCAGGAAGAACCAGGTGGAAGGGAAGTGGTATTCGGCAGGCAAGAATTTTGGGGAATGTTGGGTCCCTGAGTCCTCTGGGCTCCCAGTGGCAGCTGTGGGGCTTCAGGAGACTTCTTACCATATGCTCTGAGTGCAGCGGATCTTCAGGGATGCCTCCGGATATGGTGTCTTCCATGGAGCAGACTACCTAGCAGTCTGTCCCAGCAGAAAGGTTCGGGCATTCAGGAACTTTTAGTAAGTTATTGTCCTACAATAATTAAAAATAGATTTGAAAAAAGCCTATGGACTAAGCCCAATATATGTAAATGAGATATCATGGTCAAATAATGAAGATCAGAGGGAACAGATTTGCTGCCCAACTCAAAGTAACAGATATTTACTTAGTACCGCATAGGGTTATCTGCCCTCCATGTGCTACAAAGTGTAGATGTACCTCTAGCAATCACATATGGAGCCCTGACATGTGTACACAAGGCAATCATAAGCAGGTAGCATGACCTTTGGAAGACAGCCAATTCTACCACTTTTTCAAGAAGCAGGATGGAGTCATTATGGTGGCTTGAATAAGAATGCCTCCTCCCTCATAGGCTCATATATTTGAATGTTTGGCCATTAAGGAGTAACACTGCTTGAGAGTGATTAGGAGGTGTAGTCTTATTGGGGTAGGTGTGACTTTGATTGTGGAAGTGTGTCACTCAGTTGGGCTTTGAGGTTTCAGAAATTCAAACAAGTCTGTCTGTCTCTCTCTCTCTCTCTCTCTCTGCCTCTCCTTCCCTCCCTCCCCCTCTCTCTTTCTCTCTCTTTTTCTATCTTTCTGCTGCCTGTGGATACATATAGAAAAGCTCAGCTATCTCTTAAGCCCTATGTTGTCATGTGTCCTACCAAGCTGATAACAGACTACATCTCTGAACCTGTAGGCAAGTCTCAATTAAATGTCTTAATTTATAAGAATTGTTGTGGTCATGGTACTTTTTTTCAAGAAGAGAACACTGTCTAAGACAAAAGTTGGTACCACAGAATAGAATATTTCTGTGGCAGGCCTGACCATACTGCTTGTTGGAAGAATGTGAATTTGGAGACTTTGGATTAGAAAAGCAATGAACATTTTAAATGGGGCTTACCAGGCCATGCTATTAGGAATGCGATAAACAGTGGTGCTAAGAGCTTATGAAGACCAAGCTTAAGAGGTTTGAGAGGAGATGAAAATGGCTTAGAGAACTTCTCATGAAATTTTGGTGAATAATGTGGCTTTTTTCTGCCCTTGTGCAAATACTCTGTCTCAGGCTAAACTGAAGAGTCTTAAATTAATGGCTTGGCAAAGAAGATTTTAAGGCAGTATAGTATTGACTTTGTAATATTTAATAGTGGTTACTCTTCTACAGATCTATAATGTAAAAATGATGGTTGAAGGGTAAAGATGAAACAATGCACTTTTCAAAGAGAAGGAACACAAGGAAGTATAATGGAGCTAAATCCAGTCCTCAAAGAGATAAAAAGTTTAAAGAAAAACTGATGTTAAATGTAATAAAAGCAATAGTAACCTCAGGGTAAGATGTTTTCCAGGTAAGCATCCAACTTGTGGAAAAGGATTAAAGAAAAGCTTAAGTAGTGAAGGAAACCATCAACAACAGAGCATTGGTGTTGATGCAATTGAAGATGACCAATTTCCAGCAGAACTTGGAAGTTTTGGCCATGTGGTTCTGGCTTTAGAGTCAATAATACAAGAAAGGGCTTGTGAAATCTCCCTCTAAGGCTAAGGAACACTACTGAGGCCAGATATGTATCAGGCATCTCCCTTTTCAGAGGCCCAGAGAGGCCATTAGGTGAAGCTGTGAAAGTGAAGCCTGGATTTCATTTAGGACCAAAGAGATGTCAGAGTCATTGGATGCAAGGCAAAGAGAGATGTTGCCATAGTATGGAGTTAACCCAAAAGAGAAAACTGTGTTGCATTTAGTAAAGCTGAAGGTGTTAGAGATTTGAAGAACATTTTGACATAAAACATGGAAATGCAGAAATTGGAGTTTGTCCTGGTTTGCCCTACAGCTTTTCAGTTTTGTTTTGGTCAAGTATTTCATCATTATATTCTCTTTCTTCTCTTCTGGAATGGTAATGTATATTCTTTGTCATTGTATGTTGGAAGTAAATGACTGATGTTTGATTTTGATTTTATAAGTGATTACAGTTAAGAGATTGCTATGAGTCTTAGAAGAGACTTTGGATTTTTAATCAGTGTTGAGACTGTAATAGACGATGAGGACTTGTGAAATTGGATTGAATGAAATGCTAGATTATGATATGGCAACAAGCCTACAGGGCCAAAGGCATAGAATATAGTAGTTTGAATAGGAATGACTCTCATAGTCTCATATACTTGAAATCTTGGTTGTTAGGGATTGGCACTATTTGAGAAGGATTAGGAGGTGGGAATTTGTAGATGTAGGTGTGACATTGTGGGAAAACATATTGTCACTTGGGGTGGGCATTGAGATTTCAGAATCCCAAGGAAGGCCCTGGTAGTCAGTATCTCTCTGTCTCTCTGTCTCTCTGTCTCTCTGTCTCTCTGTCTCTCTGTCTCTCTCTCTCTCTCTCTCTCTCTCTCTCTCTCTCTCTCTCTCTCTCTTTCTCTCTCTGTTTCATGTAGATCATGCATATAGAATACCTCTCCAGTACCTGTCTACCATGTTCTAGATATACATGCTGCTGTGATTTCTGCCACAATGAAATTGACTAAATCTTTGAATGTATAATCAAGACCCAATTAAATGCATTCCTTTGTAAGAGTTGCCATAATCATGGTGACTCTTCACAACAAGCCATCATGTGTCCTCATCTATTGATTTTATGCCCCAAGTTACCTTGGTGGTGGATAGATTCTGATCATAGCCCAGATGTGGCTTCTTTTCATACTACTGTAATATCAGGTATAATCATGGTGCTCCCCCTCAAATGAAGTTTTTTTTCTAGAGCTCAGGCCTGCAGAGTTACCTTCAAATGAAGTCTCCGAAGTGCCAGAATCTGAGTCTAGTTTTACTCCAATTTCTCTTTCAATTCCTTCTTCCTGTCCTCCTCCATCACTTTAGATTGGAAAAAATGTTTTATTGCCTTCTGTGGGAGCAAAGCTAACTCCAATTCTGTGAAAGACAAGGTCCTTAGAGTTATCTGTTTAACATATCAGGTTTGAAGATGGTCAGCCACATCTCTGGATTTGATGATCTTCCAGATCAAAGGGTTTATGGTCTTGCTGTCCTACAGTTAAATTTTCTATTCTGCAGAAAAAAAAACCCTATACACTATTTTCATTATGCCATCAAATAATTATATTGTTTCATGTTTCACAACTAAATATTTATTATCAGGCAGACTTTCCCAGAAACTCATTTAAGTAGCCTATTTTGTTACATGCAGTCAAGCATCACTTGACAGTAGGGATGCAACCAAAGAAATATATATTTAGGTGATTCTGTCATTTTAGAAATACCATATTAAATATTTATGATTGCTAAGTCCATTCCAATATCACCAAGTAATAAAATATATTGAAACCAACATAGTCTACATTGCCTATCATTAACCTGAATGCCATTGTGTTGTGCATGATTGTACAGTCACCTGAGCATCTAATGTGATGTTTCCCCACTGAGATATAAATTCCAGGAATGAAAGGCTTGTGTCTTAATGTCCTTGAAGAGCCCCTCTACTCAAAGAAATTGGCATATACTAGGTATAGAATAAATATCTGTTCAATAAACCAAGTATCTAAAAATACATAATAAATTTTAACTTATATGCTTAGTATATATATAAAATATGCATTATATGCTATGTTGCAATTATGTGTGTGTGTGTGTGTGTGTGTGTTTCAGTGAAAATTGGAGAAACCAGTCTGGTAAGATTCTTCATCTTTTAAAATTGCTTGTGATACATGTCTAGCAATCTAAATCTAATTCCTAGAGACTATATAACATAAAAGGAAAAATCTGACTTCACAAAGTTGTCCTCTGACTACTAATTGTGCACAATGGTACACATACACACACAACCCAATGATAGTAATAGTAATAAAAGATAAGGAGGAGGAGGAGGAGGAGGAGGAGAAGAAGAAGAAGAAGAAGAAGAAGAAGAAGAAGAAGAAGAAGAAGAAGAAGAAGAAGAAGAAGAAATTAAGAATCCCATTACCAAAATATCAAGCCATTATACATTTGAAAAATTTATTTTTATTCTATTCTCTAAATAATATACCAAGTATAATTATTGTACATGCTTGATGTACATGTGTTCATATTATTACCATGTCATAGATGTGTAGTCCTGAGGACAAGTTTGTCAAATCAGATTTTCCTTCCTCTTTCATATTGCTTTTTGAGAATAAACTCACTTTATCTGGCTTGATGGTCCATGCCTTCCTATGCTGAGCCAAGAGAACCTATATTAAATCTCATGGACACTGAACAACATTCAAGCAAAACTTTAGATAATTTAGGACTGTATAATTCTTTAAAATGATGGCATGGATACATTTATGCACAGAAATATAGAATATACAATGTTTAGCAGAATATTGCCACTGAGACACCCTCACAGAGTACCACAGGGTGAGAAATCAGTACAAAAATGAGGATTTGATATCATAGCTGCAAACATTCCAAGAACACAGACAAGTAAGTAGTTCATATCAACTAGCAAAATTTTCCTATTACTATTATGAAAGGAATAGAGAAAAATAGTGGATTGAATTATCTGTGATTTAATCATAGAAGTTAGCCTCAATATCTACGGAGATTGGTTGATAATCTTAGCTATAATCTGTATCCTCAGTCCTTGAAAGGGTCAGTGTTAAAGTATAACTAAGACTGAAGTTTTGAGATCTGTAAAGCATTATTATTAATTATATTCATTTTTGAACAAATATGTTCCTATCAAACATCATTAATTACAAATGAAATTGTGACTGGAGAGAGCTGTAGGAAGGGAGTTAAAGATGAATATTACATGTACTTCAAATGGGTAAGTAAAAATCTCTTTAAAAACCTGAAATCTATTTCTTCCTATTTGATCATCAATATCTGTAGAATTTGCATAAACATTTTAAAATTTCATTATATTCCAAATTCTGAAGAAATATATTTTTGGAATATGCCTCAATCTTTTCATAGAAGCATACAACTGATGTACTCTTTAAAAATGTGCTGAACCCTGCGCACAAATTGCTAGCAGCAGCAGCTTTTGCCCAGACAATACTTCTGCTGACCTAGAGCAATGATGACAGATTGGATTGGCATCTGCTTCTTCCAAATTAGGTAAGAAGAATTTATAATAGTGTGTGAGATTGAGAGAGTGAATATTAGTATTTTGGCTGATGCAACACCATTCAAATGCTTTGCACAAAAATACTGATCTGGAAGCAATTTAGGAAGAAGATTTACAACCGCCTTGAAAAGCAGAACACATGTTCCCTACAGTTCTTCAACATGCAGTGACTAGGGAGCTGTCCAGCTACTAAAATTTACTTTAATCTTATAGTTAAATCAAAGATTCCCTTGTAAAACTTCTCTCTAGGGAGGTGGGGATACTCCACTGAGGGCCTGAGGTCAAAAATCAATATGGAGTTTTACTGGGAGCACTGCCTTCGCCTTCTGCTTGCAAAGGGTGTTTCAGTTTACACTCCAGGTTGAGCTTAATTGTGTCAGAAATGCCCTGACTCCCAGAGAGAGAGAATCAGAAACTGTAGCAACTGCTACCACGGGACACATGTGTACTGGCAGGTCTGACAGCGAAATGAAAAACACCTTACTCATGGTTGTGAGATAACCATCCATCAACAATGTTGGTTATCAGGTCTTTGAATCTTAAAACTTAAGTAGGGGGGAGTAAGACTCTATAGACTGAGCTTAACCCAGAGAAGCAAGGCTCAAGCTGTGAGCCTGTTGATCTACCTCCTGCTAAGCCCCCAGTTTGAGACTTCCCATGTACCTGCTGACCTCCTGACAATTAAGCCTCTATTGTTCATGGGATGAGAGAAAGAACTTCAAAGAATTCTTTTTATTTTTTTTTTTTTTAGTCTGAACTTTGAGTTATAACTTCAAGATATTTAGCAGTTCTTATACAACTCTTTTTGTTTACAAATATTTTCTATAAAAACAATTGTCATGTGCTGTTGCTGAGTTAAGAGCACCAACAGAGCATTCCAATAATAAAACTTTTTACCAATTAAGGTAAATGAAAAGAGATGCAGGTGCATAGAATAAACCAAATTCTATCATGTAATTTCAAATATTTTCTTATGTATAAAATGTCATTCTAAATATAAAACAATTCAAACCTATTTCTTGGGAAAATTGAAAAGAAATATTTTTCCATTCTTCTTGCTAACTAACAAGCAAACAAAAAGCAAAAATATGTGGACATAATACATGCAGAAAATGTGAGGTTCCTAAATAGATTTAAAAAAAACAAAAACAAAAAAAGATGCCTTAAAAGGATCTTCAGACCAGGCAATAACTTGTGACTATATTCCTGGGTTTCATTTGTCTTCTGGAGGTTAAACTGGAACCACAAGTAAAGCTAAAGAACACCCATAAAACCTTAGTAAATGATTGAGAAAAGTAACCTATAAAAGCAACAAAACAGAAGAAACTTTGATAATATTTCCAAATATTGCAAGCAGGCAAGACTGGCTTAACTCCAGCTCTGTAAGCAAAGACTATAGGGTTACCCAGTCTTGCATACTCCTAGAGATGCTAGTCATTCTTCTAGGGAACAAATGTTGCTTTGAAAAATCAAGTACAAAGACAAAACTTTAAACCAAAAATGAAGTGTGCTTTTAATTCCAACACCTTTGGTACTCAAAAGAAATATTAAAGGTTCTAGGCCAGTTGAATATATATATATATATAAATGGTGAGAACTTGTCAAAAAGAAGCAAAGACTAGAAACATGGTCATCTATGCAGAAAATATTGATACCAGGAACTTAATAACAGACATGGCATGGTACATGCACAGTCCTATATTTAAAAAAAAACATTTAAAACAAAATAAAGAATGATATGCATTTAATATGCATCTCCAAATAAATGATGCATATTAAACACTAATAAACATTTAAATAAATAAAGTATCTAGGATACAGATTTGTTGGTAAGGTCATGGAACACAACATAATCCTAGCACTCAGAAGGCAAAACCAGGAAGAGTATTCAACATCATCCCTTAGCTACACAGTTAATTTTAGGCCAACCAAAGATACATGATACATTGTATTAAAAACAATAATAACAATGGGAAGGAAGTAAATAAAGACAATGGTGACTTTCAACTATGATTCTAGATGGTCATGATATCAGTGGAGATATCATATGAGACCCAGATTTAATCTTACTTTGAAGAATAAGTTATTCACACTTTCCTCTGTTGGAATAGTATCAGGGGTGCATAACCCCAGAATTACATAAGTAAAAATATGATGGGAATCTGAAACCCTATAGGACCTGCACAAAACAATAAAAAATGCTAAGATAAAGATAAAATTGCATCTTGGTGACACAAATCTCTACTCCTAACTACTTGAGAATTGAGTTCAGTAACTAACCGAACATGGGCCTCCTGAGTTGTATCCCTATCACTCTTTCATTTAAAAATTTTTATTTATGTGTATGTGTGTCTTTCTGCTACATGTGTACAGGTGCCTGAGGGTGGCAGATGCAGTTCATACATAGAAATGCAGGGACAAAAATTGGAGCAAAGACTGAAGGAAAGGCCATCTATGCAGAGACTACCTCACCTTGGGATACATTACACACACACACACACACACCAAACCCCAACAGATGACTAACCTGTCTGGCCTCAGTGGGAGAGGATGCACTTGGTCCTGTCGAGGCTTGATGTCCCAGAGAAGGGAGATGCTAGAGGGGTTAGGTGGGAGTAGGTAGGTGTGTGGGGGAGCATACTCTTAGAAGTGAAGAGGATCAGGAATGATGTGGGCTGCTCAGGAGGGGGACAGGGAAGGAGGAAAACCTTTGAAATGTAGATAAATAAAATGATTAATTAAAAAAAATGCCAGCTTAACACTTGCCTGCATTCAGAATAAGTTCTAGCTCAAGACATCTGGAACAACTTCTTGTGATCCTGTGCCTAACCCAATGAAAATGATAAAAGTGAAAGAGGGGGATTGGAGAGATGGCATCGTGGTTAAGAACATCTGCTGCTTGGCAAATGATCTGAGTTCAGTTTCCAGCACCCACATCTGGCGGTTAACTCTTTCTGTAAGTCAACCTCCAAGGATCCAGCACCTGCATCTGCCACCCTCAGGCAACTGTACACATGTGGCAGAAATACACACATACACATAAATAAAAATTTTTAAATGAAAAAAAGATAGGGATACAACTCAGGAGGCCCATGTTCCGTTAGACCTTGGTTCATTACCAGAATGGACCAAATAAAGAGATCATGTTAATGAGCTAAAAATCTGAATGACAATGAATTTCTTATCATATTTAAAGTCTGAAATAAAATAGCAGTGTTTCTCAAGTATTAAAAGAAAATTCAACCATAACTTTTATAAAAGTCTTAAGAACAAAGACAAAATTTAGACATTTTCAGATGAAGAAAATCTAATATAAAACATGGTAAAGGAAATGCTCTAAATGGAAAGCAATTTCTAAAAGTTGGCACCTTTGTATATCTAGAAAGAAGAAAATACCTAACCACAAAATGAATAAAACCAGTCAATTATCTACCATTGAATTTTCCATATATTATATTTTGATTAGGGCAAGCCTCATCCACAGTCTAATGCAGCTGTGCATGGAAAGAAAATACCTTAAAAATGTAACTGGAGAAAAGGGAAGTAATGAAAGAGTAGTTCATACTTAAAATGCATTTAAATTGCCCAAGTGACACAGTAGAAGGCGTGCTAAATACTTAGAAGGTAGTTGAATGAGGTTTAATTAAAAGACACTAGTGAGGAATGAAGATGAGAATATAAAATGTTCATGAAATTAGGAAACAGAGACACAATTACTGAGAAGAACTAAACATCAAAGAGAATGCTAGACTTAAGCAGAGGTGCTTTAACAGCTGCAATACACATTTCTAAACAAACCATGGACTGGTGAATGGGAAAGTAGACTGTCTACAAGAAATTCACTTCAAAAGTAACATGTAGAAAGTTTGAAAAAGAAAGGATATGGAAAGGTATATTATGCATATCCATTTAAAAACAGACAAAAGAAAGAAAGAAAGAAAGAAAGAAAGAAAGAAAGAAAGAAAGAAAGAAAGAAAGAAAGAAAGAAAGAAAGAAAGAAAGAAAGGAAGGAAGGAAGAGTGTGGCCATGTTTTGGTTCCCAGTGGGTAATCTCAGAATCCCAGAACTATGTATAACTGAGCAGCAATAAGCTGATGCAGCAAGTAGAAAGAGAGAAAGAAAAATGAGTGAATGAATGAATGAATGAATGGAAAGAGAGAGAAATCAGAGAGAGAAGAGAGAGAGAGAGAGACCAAAGGAGCAGAAGGACATTCATTTGGGAGGGAGATTTCTTGATGGGAGATTCTGGGGAACTGAAGCAGGGGAAGGATCAAGATGCAATGTATACATGTACAAAATATTCAAAGAGCCCATAAGAACATTAACACAGCAAAAAGGAAACTAAAGGACCACAAACATCCTTTGATCCATAATGGTTTCAGATGACCTAAACCCTGATTTTTATTTGCTTATAAATTAAACATTTCTGACTTTTTGTTTATATGATGATACACTTAACTTGATCCTCACAAAGATATTTGGAGTGACTTGAGCTGATGTTCTTTTGTTAATATACAGTGCTCCACACATTCTTTTATGCTGACTAGGAGGATTATTGGCTACTTTCCTCTGAGGACTATGCCTGCATTAGCTTCATGAGACCTTGTTAACATTGGCTTTATTTGTACAAACTGATGTGAACCAAAGACACATTTTTAATGGACTTACTGATCTTCTAGTGGTGCCCTATACTTTCTTCCTTAGTGATTCTTATAAAGAAAATTGAATGATTTGCAGAAAAGATATTAGCATTCAACTTTATGCTGATACTTTGAACATAACTCTACCTGCTCTCGCAATATCCCTATTTATCGAGGGTCTGGGAGTTACCTGTCAAATGTTACAGTTCTGACTTGCCTCCAGACAGTGTGAAAGAGCCTCCAGATAAAAGGAGTACACTTTGGTCCTGGGTTAATGCCTTGGCTCCCTCACTTAGTCACTCTGTGGCATTAGTGATGCTTTTGGATATTCTGAGTTTATATTCAAAGCAGTATTTGCAGCATTACCTGCTAGGGTTTAAGATATTTCAAGGAAAGGTGTCTCCCAGTTCTCTGACCAGTGACTAGGAGCTATACAGCTTTCACCCTTTTATTACTAATTTTTGTTGCTGGTTTCTTGAAGGATGATATTTGAGACAAATTTCCAGGCTCCTCCTATGTATGGGAATGAGCCAGCATTAAAATGAGGCCCGTTTTTCAAGTTCTTATGAAAATAATTAAGCATTGCTATGAACAACAAATCCATAGATGGTTTGCAGAAATATGATATTATAATCATACATTTGAACTACAAAGTCAGCGAAGAGCATCTTGTCTTTCACTAGCTTGTTCTTAACTATTTACATCCAACCCTGAATCTATATCTTATTGAGATTGCCATAGTATTATCTTTCCTCCTGTATGATAATCTTTGTGGTTGGAGACCATACACAAACAATTGATTGGGAGTTGTTTACTTTGACTTACTAAGGCTGAAGGGAAAGACCGATGGTGATGATCTACTTATGATCCAAAAGTAATTGGAATTTCTGCATAGGTAACCTGTGGCAGACATTCCATTACCATGAAAGTGGGAGGACCAGAAAATCTGTAATGGATCAATAAAATACACTGTTTTCTTCCTTCCTTCCTTCCTTCCTTCTTTCCTTCCTTCTTCACTTCCTTCCTTTCCTTTCTTCCTTCTTTGCTTCCTTTCTTCCTTTTGTCCTTTTTATCTCTTCATCTTTCTTTCTTAAATATTATATTCTTTGTATTTTAAGTTTCTTATTTTTATTTGTAACTACACGTGTGTGTGTTTCTGAGTGTGGTTTATACAACAGAATGAAGTACTGGCAGAGGTCATAAAAGGACAACATATCTCCTGGAGCCAGAGTTGTAGGAGGTTGTGAGCCATGCCATGTAGATGCTGATAAACAGACTCCTGTCATCTGCAACAATACCATTAACCTCTGAGCCAACATTCCAGTGCTAGAGTGTCAGCGCTAGGTAATGGAAAAAGAGAAGAGTCTTTTTCTTTTAATGGTTCTAAAGGATCAGGTACAGACCACATTTACTCATTGCAAATTCTGTATCTTACAATGTTTGGAATAAGTGGTAGAAAAGCCAGTCAGGCAACCCATGTGAGGTTGCAGCTGCACTTCTCTCCCTCTTGTCTCTATTTTTAATGGGCAGAATGAGATAGTCTAGGGATGTTTACTCCACTTTGATATTTTCTAGACAGTTCTCAGTTCAAGTGTTATCATTTAAATCAACAATGAGATCTTCATTGATTTTGTTTCTATGTAAAGCACTGATGCAAATAAAATAGAAGTACAAAATATGTCTGATTGTGATAAAATTAGCACAGGAAGACAGTCTATGGAACAGTTTCTCTCAATTACAGATCATTTCAATGCACATCACCCCTCTCTCTTCATTGTGTCAACTTGTTAATAATATTTCTACTATAAGCCAATAAATGTCAAAGAAGCAGAGAACATAGCTTTTAAATAACCAATGACAAAATTAGAATCAATTGCTCCCTCCTTCTCCGCCACTGCCTGCCATGTTCTGCTCTGACATGGTAGACCCCTGCCAGTTCTGCATGCAACAGGGAAGAACCCATTTCCTGATAGTTTCTAGAGAACCAGCAGCATGCAGGGCATTCAGTAAGAACCACCCCCTACCTCTGGAGGCCCAGAGCCACTACCTGGGACTCACAACCCAGCAACCACAAAAACCTGCTGTCCTGGATACTCTATCAAATCAGAAAAGCAAGAGCTAGATTTAAAATCACATCTCATGATGCTGATAGAGGACTTCTAGAAGGACATAAATAACTCCCTTAAAGAAATAAAGGAGAACATGGATCAACAGGTAGAAGACCTTAATGAGGAAACACAAAAGTCCCTTAAAGAAATACAGGAGAACATGGATCAACAGGTAAAATCCCTTAAAGAAGCAACACGAAAATCCCATAGGGAACTATGGGAGAACATGGATCAACAGACAGATGCTTTTAAAGAGGCAACAGAAAAATCCCTTAAAGAAACACAGGAGAACATGGGTCAACAGGTAGAAGCCCTTAAAGTGGAAACACAAAAATCCCTTAAAGAATTTCAGGAAAACACAAACAAACAAGTGAAGGAACCAAACAAAACTATCCAGGATCTAAAAATGGAAGTAGAAACAATAAAGAAATCACAAAGTAAGACATCTCTGGAGATAGAAAACATGGAAAGAACTCAGGAGTCATAGATGCAAGCATCAACAACTGAATATAAGAGATATAAGAAAGAATATCAGATGTGGAAGAAAGAATTGACTCAAAGAAAAAACAAAGTGCAAAAAGCTTGTAACCCAAAACATCCAGGAAATCCAGGACACAATGAAAAGACCAAACCTAAGGATTATAGGTATAGAAGAGAGCAAAGATTTACATCTTAAAGGGCCAGTAAATATCTTCAACAAAATTAGAGAAGAAAACTTCCCTAACCTAAAGAGAGAGAGATGACCATGAACATACAAGAAGCCTACACAACTCCAAACAGACTGGACCAGACCAGAAAGTCCTCCTGTCACATAATAATCAAAACACCAAATGCACTAAACAAAGAACGAATATTAAAAGCAGTAAGGGAAAAAGGACAAGTAACATATAAAGGCAGACCTATCGGAATTACACCAGACTTCTCACCAGAAACTATGAAAGCTAGAAGATCCTGGGCAGATGTCATACAGACCCTAAGAGAACATAAATGTCAGCCAGACTACTATACCTAGCAAAACTACCAATTCTGTCAATTACCATAGACAGAGAAATCAAGATATTGCATGACAAAAGCAAATTTACACAATATCTTTCCACAAATCCAGTTCTACATAATAATGGGTGGAAAATACCAACACAAGGCTGGAAATGACACCCTAAAAAAAGCAATAAAGTAATTTTTCAACAAACTCTAAAGAAGATAGCTACACAAACAGAATTTCACCTTTAACAAAGACGATAACAGTAGGCAGCAACCACTCTTCCTTAATATCTCTTAACCTCAATGGTTTCAATTGTCCAATAAAAAGACATAGACTAACAGACTGGATACATAAATAGGACCCAACATTTTGCTGCCTACAAGAAACCCACCTCAGTGACAAAGGCAGTCACTACTTCAGAGTCAAAGGTTGGGAAACAATTTTGCAAGCAAATGGTCCCAAGAAACAAGCTGAAGCAGCCATTCTAATATTGGTATGATAATTATCAAAACACCAAATGCAGTAAACAAAGATAATCAAAATCCCAAATCAATTCTTCACAAATCTAGAAAGAGCACTTCTCAAACTCATCTGGAATAACAAAAAACCAAGGTTACCAAAAACTTCTCCACAACAAAAGATCTCCTCAGGGAATTACCATCCCTGACTTCAAGCTCTACTACAGAGAACAGTGATAAAAACTGGTGGGTATTGGTATGGAGACAGGCAGGAAGATCGATGGAATAGAATTGAAGATCCAGAAAAGAGCCCACCCACCTATGGTCACTTGATATTTGAAAAAGGTGCTAAAAACATCCAGTGGAAAAAAGATAGCATTTTTAACAAATGGTGCTGGATCAACTGGAGGTCAGCATGCAGAAAAATGCAAATTGACACATTCTTATCTCCTTGCACAAAGCTTAAGTCCAAGTGGATCAAGCACCTCCACATAAAACCAGACACACTGAAGCTTATAGAGGAGAAAGTAGGGAAGAACCTTGAACACATGGGCACAGGGAAAAATTTCCTGAATAGAACACCAATGGCTTATGCTCAAAGAACAAGAATCAACAAATGGGACCTCATTTGTTAAAAATGCTATCTTTTTTCCACTGGATGTTTTTAGCTCTTTTTTCAACTATCAAGTGACCATAGGTGGGTGGGTTCTTTTCTGGATCTTCAATTCTATTCCATTGATCTTCCTGCCTGTCTCCATATCAATACCCACCAGTTTTTATCACTATTCTCTGTAGTAGAGCTTGAGGTCAGGGATGGTAATTCCCCGAGGAGATCTTTTGTTGTGGAGAAGTTTTTGGTATCCTTGATTTTTTTGTTGTTCCAGATGAATTTGAGAAGTGCTCTTTCTAGATTTGTGAAGAACTGATTTGGGATTTTGATTCTATAAAAAAAGAGCTTCTGTAAGGCAAAGGACACTGTAAATAGAACAAAACAGCAACCAACAAGTTGGGAAAAGATCTTTATCAATCCTACATACAATAGAGGGTTAATATCCAATGTACACAAAAAACTCAAGAAGTCAGACTCCCGAGAGTCAAATAACCCTATTAAAAATGGGGTATAGTCCTCTGTTCCCGCGGACTACGCTGGGGAGACGGGTGCCCCAAGCTCCCTATCCCCAATATAACATCACTTGGGACACGGCCTGTTGGGGCTTCCATCTGTGCCCGAGAACGGGTCAGCGCTGTGGTCGTCTGGGTGCCAGATCTGCGGGCCAGCGCGTCTGCAGGTGAGCGGAGCCACGGGAGAGAGTGCAGATTGCACTCCGCCATCTTTGCTCCAGTGACTGGGAAGTTGGGACAGCCGGGTTCTGAGACAGACAGGCATAATATCTCTTGGGTCTCGGGCGGCTTGTGTGTATGCAGCTCCCAAGTGCGGGGCTGATCTGCAGTAACCAGCGCGCCAGCTCTGCTGTGGGACTTCTGCCTGGCAGAGGGACCCCGCACTGGGCGGGAGCCTACCAGTTTTCCTTCCGCGATCTCTGTTCCCGCAGACTGCGCTGAAGAGACAGGTACCCCAAGCTCCCTATCCCCAATATAACATCGCTTGGGACACGGCCTGTTGGGGCTTCTGTCTGTGCCCGGGAACGGGTCAGCGCTGTGGTCGTCTGGGTGCCAGATCTGCAGGCCAGCGCGTCTGCAGGTGAGCGGCGCCCGGAGAGAGTGCAGATTGCACTCCGCCATCTTTGCTCCAGTGACTGGGAGGTTGGGACAGCCAGGTTCTGAGACAGACAGGCATAATGTCGCTTGGGTCTCGGGCGGCTTGTGTGTGTGCGGCTCCCAAGTGTGGGGCTGATCTGCAGTAACCAGTGCGCCAGCTCTGCTGTGGGACTTCTGCCTGGCAGAGGGAAGCCCCCTCCCCCCCCCCAGGAGAGATCACTCACCCCTGCACAGGGCAGGAGCCTACCAGCCTCCCTTTGGTGACCTCTGCTCCAGGAATCCACTAGGCTGAGCCTTTGGATGTGCAAGGCCTCCCCAATATAAGATCACTTGGGGCAAGGCACATTAGGGCTCCAAAGTCACTCAGGAGCAGGCAGGCCCCAGAAATCGGTGCCAGGGGAATCCTGGCAATCCAGGGGGGGCAGAAATAGCTTTGCAGGCTCACAGGAGGTCCAACCAACAGCCAGTGGCAGCAGGAACAACTAACATCAGAGGTATCCAGATGGCAAAAGGCAAACGTAGGAATGTTACTAACAGAAATCAAAGTAATGTGGGACCATCCGAACCCAACTCTCCAACAGCAGCAAGTCCTGGATACCCCACCACACCCGAAAGACAAGATCTGGATTTAAAATCACTTCTCATGATGCTATTAGAGGATCACAAGAAGGACACAAATAAATCTCATAAAGAGTTACAGGAGACCATGAATCAACGGTTAGAAGCCCTTACAAAGGAAACACAAAAATCGCTTAGAGAAATGCGGGAGAACATGGATCAAAAGATGGAGGTGCACAAGGAGACAACACAAAAATCGCTTAACGAGATGAATCAACGGGTAGATGCACTCACAAAGGAATCACAAAAATTGAATAAAGAAATGCAGAAGAATGTGGGTCAACAGACGGATGCCCATAAGGAGGCAACACAAAAATTGCTTAAAGAAATGAATCAACGGTTAGATACCCTTACAAAGGAAACACGAGAACTGCTTAAATAAATGCAGGAGACAATGGATCAACAGATGGATTCCCATGAGGAGGAAACACAAAAATCACTCAGAGAAATGCAGGAGAACGTGGGTCATCAGGAAGAAATCCTGAAAGAGGCAATGCAAAAATACCTTAAAGAAATACAGGAAAATACAAACAAACAAGTGAAGGATCTCAGCAAATCCATCCAGGAACTAAAAAAGGAAGTAGAAACAACTAAGAAATCACAAAGGGAGACAACTTTGGAGATAGAAAACCTTGGGAAGAAATCAGGAGTTATAGATGCAAACATAAACAATAGAATACAAGAGATGGAAGAAAGAATCTCAGGTGCTGAAGACTCCATAGAAAGCATTGACTCAAAGGTCAAAGAAAATGCAAAATGCAAAAAATGTGTAACCCAAAACATCCAGGAAATCCAGGACACAATGAGAAGACCAAACCGAAGGATTATAGGTATAGACGAGAGTGAAGATTTGCAACTTAAAGGGCCAGTAAACATCTTCAACAAAATTATGGAGGAAAACTTCCCTAACTTAAAGAGAGAGATGCCGATGAACGTACAAGAAGCCTACAGAACTCCAAACAGACTGGACCAGAACAGAAATACCTCCCGTCACATAATAATCAAAACACCGAATGTTCTAAACAAAGAAAGAATACTAAAAGCAGTAAGAGAAAAGGGCCAAGTAACATACAAAGGAAGACCTATCCGAATCACATCAGACTTCTCACCAGAGACTGTGAAAGCCAGAAGATCCTGGGCAGATCTCATGCAGACACTAAGACAGCACAAATGTCAGCCTAGACTACTATACCCAGCAAAACTCTCAATCACCATAGATGGAGAGACCAAGATATTCCATGATAAAACCAAATTTTCACAATATCTTTCCACAAATCCAGCCCTGCAACGGATAATAGGTGGAAACCTCCAATACAGGGAGAGAAACAACATCCAGGAAAAAAATGAGATAATAACCTTCTTGAATCAAACCCAAAAGTAGATAACCACTCAAAGATAAAGATAGCGTCAAGAATGGCAGATGGCAATAATCACTATGCCTTAATCTCTCTTAATATCAATGGTCTCAATTCCCCAATTAAAAGACATAGACTAGCAGACTGGATACGTAAACAGGACCCAGCATTTTGCTGCATGCAGGAAACGCACCTCAGTGTCAAAGACAAACACTACCTCAGAGTAAAAGGCTGGAAAACAATTTTACAAGCAAATGGCTCCAAGAAACGAGGTGGAGTAGCCATCCTAATATCGGATAAAATTGATTTTCAACCTAAAGTCATCAAAAAAGACACAGAAGGACACTACATACTGATCAAGGGAAAAATCCACCATCAAGAACTCTCAATTCTGAATATCTATGCTCCAAATGCAAGGGCACCCTCATTTGTAAAAGAAACTTTACTAAAACTCAAAGCACACATCGCACCGCACAAAATAATAGTGGGTGACTTCAACACCCCGCTCTCTGAAATGGATCGTTCAGGAAAGCAGAAACTAAACAGGGACACAGTGAATCTAATTGAAGCCTTGGACCAAATGGAACTAACTGATATATATAGAACATTTCATCCTAGAGCTAAAGAATACACCTTCTTCTCAGCACCTCATGGTACCTTCTCCAAAATTGACCATATAATTGGTCACATATCAGACCTCAGCAGATACAAGAAGATAGAAATAATCCCATGCCTCCTATCAGATCACTATGGAATAAGGGTGGTCTTCAATGGCAACAAAAACAAAAGAAAACCCACGTACACATGGAGGCTGAACAATGCTCTACTCAATGATAACTTGGTCAAGGTGGAAATAAAGAAAGAAATCAAAGACTTTTTGAAAGTTAATGAAAATGAAGGCACAACATACCCTAATTTATGGGACACAATGAAAGCAGTGCTAAGAGGAAAATTCATAGCCCTGAGTGCCGCCAAAAAGAAACGGGAGACAGCATACACTAACAGCTTAATGGCACACCTGAAAGCCCTGTAGCAAAAAGAAGCAAATACACCAAAGAGGAGTAGAAGGCAGGAAATCATCAAACTCAGGGCTGTAATCAATCAAGTAGAAACAAATAAACCATACAAAGAATCAACAAAATGAGGAGTTGGTTCTTTGAGAAAATCAACAAGATAGATAAGCCCTTAGCCAGACTAACCAGAGAGCACAGAGATAGTATCCAAATTAATAAAATCAGAAACGAAAAGGGAGAGATAACAACAGAAACTGAGGAAATTCAAAAAATCATCAGATCCTACTACAAAAACCTGTATTCAACACAACTAGAAAATCTTGAGGAAATGGACAATTTCCTTGACAGATACCAAGTACCAAAATTAAATCAGGATCAAATAGACCATCTAAACCGTCCTATAACCCCTGAAGAAATAGAAGTTGTCATTGGAAGTCTTCCAGCCAAAAAAAGCACAGGTCCAGATGGTTTTAGTGCAGAATTCCATCAGACCTTCAAAGAAGACCTAACACCACTACTCTTCAAACTGTTCCACAAAATAGAAACAGAAGGAACACTACCCAACTCGTTCTATGAAGCCACAATTACACTAATACCAAAAGCACACAAAAACCCGACAAAGAAAGAGAATCTCAGGCCAATCTCTCTTATGAATATCGATGCAAAAATACTCAATAAAATTTTTGCCAACTGAATCCAAGAACACATCAAAACGATCATCCACCACGATCAAGTAGGCTTCATCCCAGGGATGCAGGGATGGTTCAATATAAGGAAATCCATCAATGTAATCCACTACATAAACAATCTCAAAGAAAAAAACCACATGGTCATCTCATTAGATGCTGAGAAAGCATTTGACAAAATTCAGCATCCTTTCATGCTAAAGGTCTTGGAAAGATCAGGAATTCAAGGCCCATATCTAAACATAGTAAAAGCAATTTACAGCAAACCGGTAGCCAGCATCAATCTAAATGGAGAGAAACTTGAAGCAATCCCACTAAAATCAGGGACTAGACAAGGCAGCCCTCTCTCTCCATATCTTTTCAATATAGTACTTGAAGATCTAGCTAGAGCAATTAGACAACAAAAAGAGATCAAAGGGATACAAATTGGAAAGGAAGAAGTAAAACTATCACTATTTGCAGACGATATGATAGTATACTTAAGCGACCCAAAGAACTCCACCAGAGAACTCCTACAGCTGATAAACGACTTCAGCAAAGTGGCCGGATATAAAATCAACTCAAGCAAGTCAGAAGCCTTCCTATACTCAAAGGATAAGCAGGCTGAGAAAGAAGTAAGAGAAATAATACCCTTCACGATAGCCACAAACCATATTAAGTATCTTGGCGTGACTCTAACCAAACAAGTGAAAGATCTGTATGACAAGAACTTCAAGTCTCTGAAGAAAGAAATTGAAGAAGACCTCAGAAGATGGAAAAATCTGCCATGCTCATGGATTGGCAGGATTAATATAGTAAAAATGAGCATCTTACCAAAAGTAATACACAGATTCAATGCAATCCCCATCAAAATCCCAACTCAATTCTTCATAGAGTTAGAAAGAGCAATTCAAAAATTCATCTGGAATAACAGAAAACCCAGAATAGCTAAAACTATTCTCAAGAGTAAAAGAACCTCTGGGGGAATCAGTATCCCGGACCTCAAGCTGTACTACAGAGAAATAGTGTTAAAAACTGCATGGTATTGGTACAGTAACAGACATGTAGATCAATGGAACAGAATTGAAGACCCAGAAATGAATCCACACTCCTATGGTCACTTGATCTTTGACAAAGGAGCTAAAACCATCCAGTGGAAAAAAGATAGCCTTTTCAACAAATGGTGCTGGCTCAGCTGGAGGTCAACATGCAGAAGAATGCAAATTGACCCATCCTTATCTCCTTGCACTAAGCTCAATTCTAAGTGGATCAAAGATCTCCACATAAAACCAGACACACTGAAACTAATAGAAGGGAAACTAGGGAAGAACCTTGAACATATGGGCACAGGGGAGAATTTCCTGAACAGAACTCCAATAGCTTATGCTCTCAGATCAAGAATAGACAAATGGGACCTCATTAAATTACAAAGTTTTTGCAAGGCAAAAGACACTGTCAAAAAGACAAAGCGGCAACCAACTAACTGGGAAATGATCTTTACCAACCTTACATCCGACAGAGGGCTAATATCCAAGATATACAAAGAACTCAAGAAGTTAAACTCCAGAGAGGCAAGTAACCCTATTAAAAATGGGGTACAGAGCTAAACAAAGAGTTCTCACCTGAAGAATATCTAATGGCTGAGAAGCACCTAAAGAGATGTTCATCATCCTTAGTCATTAGGGAAATGCAAATCAAAACAACCTTGAGATTCCATCTCACACCAGTCAGGATGGCTAAGATCAAAAACACAGGAGACAGCAGTTGTTGGCGAGTATGTGGAGAAAGAGGAACACTCCTCCACTGCTGGTGGAATTGCAAGCTGATACAACCACTCTGGAAAGCAGTCAGGCGGTTCCTCAGAAAACTGGGCATGACACTCCCGGAGGATCCGGCTATACCACTCCTGGGCATATACCCAGAGACTTTACCTGCATGCAATAAGGACACATGCTCCACTATGTTCATAGCAGCCTTATTTATAATAGCCAGAAGCTGGAAAGAACCCAGATGTCCCTCAACGGAGGAATGGATTCAGAAGATGTGGTATATCTACACAATGGAATACTACTCTGCAATTAAAAACAATGAATTCACGAAATTCCTAGGCAAATGGTCAGATCTTGAAAATATCATCCTTAGTGAGGTAACCCAAGCACAAAAGAACACACATGGTATGCAGTCATTGATAAGGGGATATTGACCCAGAATCTCGGAATACCCTAGACACAATCCGCATATCAATAGATTTCTAAAAAGATGGAAGGAGAGACCCCTTGTCCTGGAAAGACTGGATGTAGGGGAACCCCAGGACAGAGTAAGGAGAGGGGGTTGAATGGAGAAAAGAGGGAGGGAAGGGGGCTTATGGGACTTTCGGGGAGGGAGGAAACAGGAAAGGGGAAGTGATTTGGAATGTAAATTAAAAAAATAAAATAAAAAAAAATAAAAAAAAATATGGGGTATAGAGATAAACAGGGAATTCTCAAGTGAGGAAACTCAAATGGCTCTGAAGCACCTAAAGTAATGTTCAGCATCCTTAGGTATCAGGGAAATGCAAATCAAAACAGCACTGAGATTCAACTTCACACCAGTCAGAATGGCTAAGATCAAAAACTCAGTGGACAGCAGATGCTGGAGAGAATGTAGGAAAAGAGGAAGACTCCTCCATTGTTGGTGAGATTGCAAGCTGGTAAAACCACTCTGGAAATCAGTTTGGCAATTCCTCAGAAAATTAGACACAGTTCTACCTGAGAACCCAACTATACCACTCCTGAGCATATACCCAGAGGACTCCCCAGCATGCAATAAGGACACATGTTCCACTATGTTCATAGAAGCCTTATTTATAATAGCCAGAAGCTGGAAAGAACCCATATGTCTGTCAACAGAGGAATGGATACAGAAATTTTGGTATATATACACAAAGAAATACTACTCAGCTATTAAAAACAATGAATTCATGATATTCTTAGGCAAATGGCTGTGACTAGAAAGTGTCATCCTGAGCAAGGTAACCCAATCACAAAAGAACATGCATGGTATGTACTCACTGATGAGTTGATGTTAGCCCAATAGCTCAAAATAACAAGTTACAGTTCACAGACCATAGGAAGCTCAAGAAGAAGGAGGGCTGAAGTGGGGGTACTTTGGTTCCTCTGAGAAAGGGAACAAAACACTCACAGGAGCAATAATGGGGACAAAGTGTTGAGCAGAGAGTGAAGGAAAAGCCACCCCAAAACTGCCCTACCTGGGGATTCATTCTATAAACAGTCACCAAACCCGGACACTATTCAATAGATGCCCAACAAAGGGAAATCGAGGGGGGGTGGTGGGAGTGGCTTGGGTGGAGGAGCATATACTTGGATTCAGGGGGTGGGAGGAAGGGTTTTGGGTTATCAGGGAGGGGGGAAACTGGGAAAGGTTTTAGCATTTGAAATGTAAATGAAGATTATATTCAATTAAAAAAAGGAAGAAAAAAATTAGAATCAGTTAAAGAGGAAGAATGTTTTGGAAGAAGAGAAGCAGTATTCATCATTATCTTCAAAGGATGGGAGCTTATTGGTGTGAATACTCCAAAAGAAACTGAATTTCATATGATTTGAATTTCATATGATTTGCTGGATCCCATTTAGATTATATATAGGAAGATCCAGCCTGAAGATTGTGTTTAAGAACCAGGAAGTAAGATTGTGTGACTGACCTGTTAAGAACAGTAAAAGGTCAGTACAACTACAGCAGAGATAGCAACAGAGAGAAGGAAAATACTCAAGAAATAAAAATTTTAGCTGGTAGAATGGCTAAGGATCATGACTCATTAAAAACTGTGAAAAATGCTTCAGAGATTGCCTTCAGAGTAGTTAGAATGTGCTGAGTATTTTTGAGTAGAGGATTGACATTTAGGGTTAAACAATGTGACTTACTGGTTAAAGGTATTTGTTACTAAGACTGAGGAGCTGAGCTTGATCCTTGGATTCTACATGGTAAATAGATAGACCTTACTCTTAGATGTTGTCATTGGTCTTCCACATTCAAAGCATGCCAAGAACACACACACAAAGATACACAGAGATGCATGCATATAAACATGCAAATACTAAACAAAGAAATAAATAATATAAAATATAAAATACCATTTTGGTTTTAAAGTATTTCATCCACTGATATGCTACCTGATGGACCAGGAGGCAGATACCTCTGCAGGGTAAAATCTGGCCATTGCAGTGAGGCATTGGGAGAGCTAACATTAAGAAATATTACAATTTGCCATTGGATAACAGAAAACAGATTCTGAGAAAAGAGAATGACCTGTACACTAGTAGAAAAAATAGCATTAATTCAAAGATGCTTCCAAGGAGCAAGATGTGGCCTTTAACAGACTCATACATTGGCTTCTGGGTTTGATGGGTGATGATTCCTAGGGAGGGAATTGAGCATAGCGAATATGTTCTCTTGGTGACCAGCATTAACATTGAAACTAGGCATCTGAAGCCTGAAACATGGATTGTAAGAAATTTTGTTTTAGAAAGCCAATAAAAGTGCAGAGTCAGGGGCAAAGTAGAATAAAAATTTGAACATATGATAAAGAATACCTTGGATAAAGATAGACATTAAACTAGAATTTAAAATGCCCTAATTTCAAAGAAAAGGCTGATCAATTTAACTGTACTGCAACTGGAAGTATGTATCTACCTAAAGGTACCATTAATAAATTAAAAGCACCATACATATATATATATATATGCAAGAAATATATGTGCATATATGTATATATGTATATGTGTGTATATATATAATTTTTTTGACGGAGAAGTACTTCTATATTTGTTTTCAGGACTGACTATTTGGTATTGCATGACCAACTCTGTGTTCTTCCCTGTGGAAAACTATTTCTCCCAATCTCAGCATTTCTTAGTTGCCTGTAATTCTTTGTACAGGGTTGAGGCTTTGTAGACTTTGTTACATTTACTTTACCGTGTCTGCTTTTCGCTTGTTCAGTTCATGTTCAGGCAGTCTTGTTGGTGAGACTTGTAAATGAAGATTCTGACATTCATAGGAGACAAATTTCTCAACAAATATTCCTATCTTCTGGTTCTTACAGCTTTTTTCCCCATCTTCTACAATGTTCTCTGTGGTAAAGAGGTTGTTTTGTAGATCTAATTTGTTGGGTCTAGGCTCCATATCTCTGTCTTTTGATTGGTTGGGGTTTTCTGTAATGGTGTCCATCTGTAGAAAAGATAATTTTTGAATGAGAGGCAAGGACTACATTTACTCTGTGAATATAAATGTTTAGAAGGTAGTTATAGATTGTGCTGGATTAATAAAGTGGTGGTATGGTTCTTTTCCAAAATTCATGATTTCTTCAACAAGAAGAAAGTTGTGAAGATTTTTTTTTAATAAAGATACAGAATTGTGATTAATGCTCTGGTAAGCATACTTATCTTACAAGAATCTTGGCAGATAACACCCTGGGAGCTCATTCATGATAGTGAGACTGATAATGGGCACTGGTTGACCCCTGTATTTCTCTGATACTAACGTTACATGATTACTTCTCAGAACAGACTTTAGCAGCAGAAATCAGAAATAACAAGTGACAAATGCGAAGAAATAATAAAAAAAGACTATTTCAAAACGTCTCATCACAAAATGTACCAAAGGAAGAAAAAAAAGGGGGGGTGTTGCAAGCAATGATTTCCACAAACATAACTGTGACGTGGAATGAGTGTTCACTCATTTAACAAATTATTTCTTAAAGCTGTAAAATCTACATATTTTCTAACATTAAAGTATACTCTAAAACCTTTAATGAGAGCTGTACACATTTCAATAAAGCTGTTGCTTAACTTGCACAAAAATATCCCTCCAGGATAGCACAATGGAAATAAAAATGCATATTCAGTGAAATAGAACTCAAAAACAAAGAGAGTAGCAGAAAGTGAAGAGCCAGACAAAACAGTTCCCCCAGCAGAGCATGCATCCATTGTTTCACTTACCTCTTCTATCATGCTCCCCAGGCATCCTAACTAGTGTGCTGCTTCTTTGTGTTAATATTAATATTCCAGGAGTGTCTGTATCTCCCCATTGTGTGAGTGACAGCTGAGTTGGTAAAAGTGAGAGCAAAAGGAACTAAAGTAAAGAGTAAAGGAAATGTAATTATACAGGCATATTTTAAACAAGTTCAATAGAAACCAAAGAACTCCCCTTCTATTTTTTCAGAACAGTGGTCAGAAAGTATGATTTACTCTGACCATAATATATTTCTATATTCCTTTCTAAAACATAGTATCCAAATGAAGATTAATAGCAGATCTATTGCCTCAAATCTATACTCTTACATATGGTAAAACCTTCAAGTTAACCATTTAGAATCTGGTGCTATATTGAACATTATAGAGAGCACAGACCCTTTCAAAACTGTAACTCATTCAAATTTTATTTGGAGTTGGCACTCGTTTATTTCAGAAAGCATAGCTAATGATTCAAATAAAGTTCTCATTCTACATGTATTATGGCAGACTTTATACTTTAGTTGTGTGATTGAGACAAAGATAAAAGAAACAAAAAGAATAGGCTTAAGGGTAAGGTTTGTACCAAATGACTTTAAATATTTTTTTGGAATCTAAATATTTTAATTTATTGTCTGTAACTAGCATATTTATTCAATTAACTCAATGGCAATAAAGATAAGGGTATCTATGAGTCTGATGGAAACAGGAGCTGTGAACTATCCAAGTTTGCTTGAGAAATCAACCCTAAAGCTAATTGACAGCTAATTGACATCCACATAATGCTGGACTTATGACTCTTCATAATGCCTCTCATAATTGTTTTGTTTAAAGCCAAGGTCCTCAAAAACATTGTAAATAACATTCGTCAAAAAGGCAGTTTGTACCAACTTGTACCTGTGCTGGATGCTGCGTATCATAAACCTTAATAATGTAGGTGTATAAAAGAAAACATATTGGACTCCTTCTAGTAATAACTGCTATTTTGTCTATCTAGAGAAATATATGCATTTTTGTACTTTGTAAATTTTTCCTAGTTGTTATTAAATATCTTTAATCATCTTTTAGACATATTATTTCCTATTTTAATACATTTAAAAAATAAGTTATCTGTAATTTACAAGGAAGTAAACTTTTTCTTCAACCCTGCATCAATATTTATTTTATATCTAGTTATTGAAATTGATTACTTAACAATCCAGCTATTAGACATCAACATGGCCCCAACTGACAGCCCTGACTAGGGACGTCTACCTGATTTCAGAGGTAACATATCTCTCCTGATGCAGTGCTAAGGACTCAGACATGGCCCTTGGTGGCAACATGGGCCAGGACCTCAACATAGCCTTAGGTGGCATCACAGGCTACACACATCAGGCTGTTCTTCACTACCATCAGTCTCCAGTTCGACCACTCCTCATTTTCCAACATCCTTCTGCTTCTCTTTTCCTTCAGTCTCTCCATCAGTCACTTTATCATCTTAATGGCTCCTGAGGGCTCTTGGGTGATTAGAGTGGTCTCAGAAGTATTGTGCTCTGCCTGGTGTCATCTCTAATTTTATGAATTTTTAACACAATGAACACAAGAATCAAAGAACATGCTAGTATCATTAAAATATAAATCCCCTGAAGATTATAAAAGAAAACACTATTGTTAAAAATTTGCGAGAAAAAGATAAACTTGTGGACTGTCTCTGCTTGTTGGCACATGTGAAACACAGTTATTTCTTATGAATATTCCTAGGGATGCCCCCACCAATTTCAGTTCTCATTCCCAGCCCTCTCCTAGGCCTCCTACTTCTATCCCTGATCCCCATCCCTGCTCCCTCTCCTAGTTTATTTCCCCTTCTGAGTGAGATTCAAGCCTTTTCTCTTAGACCCTTCTTATTACTTGGTTTCTTTGGGACTGTGCATTGTAACATGGTTATCCTGCATTTATGGCTATGTCCACTTATGAGTGAGTCCATACCAAGCATGCCTTTCTGGGTCTAAGTTAGATCACTCAGGATGATATTTTTATAGTTCCATCCATTTGCCTGCAAATTTCATGATGTCTTTGTTTATAATATCTGAATAGCATTCCATTGTATAGATGTATCACACTTTATCTATTCTTCAGTTCTGAGACTAGCTGTAGACCTGGAATGTGAGAAGACCCCAAGGAGTCTATAGGAGTGGCCCTAGCTGAGACTCATATTAGCTGGGGACATGGAGACTAGAGTGGCCACCTCCTGTAGGTAGATATGACTCCCAGTGGAAGGAGGAGGACATCAACCCACAAATCTTTCAGCAGAAAATTTGTCCTGCTTACAAGATGAACAGGAATAAAGATGGAACAGAGATTGAGGGAACTGGCAACCAATGACTGGAACAACTTGAGACCCATCCCATGTGAGAGAGCCAGTCCTTGACACTATTAATGATACTAGGCTATGCTTGCAGATAGGAACCTAGCTTAACTGTCTCCAATGAGACCTCATTCAGCAGCTGATGGAAACCCATATGCAGAGACCCATAGCCAAATGTAAGGAGGAAATCAGAGAATCTTGTGTAAGAGTGTGTGTGGGGGGGGGGGGGGAGGGGATAAGATTTAGTGAGCCAGCAAGTTCAAGGACACCACATGAAGAACTACAGAATAAGCTAATCTGGACCTATGGGGGCTCCCATATTCGGAACCACCAAGTAAAGGGCATGCAGGGGATAGGCATAGACCCCTTATACATCTGTAGCAAATGTGCAGCTTGGTCTTTATTTGGGTCCTATCAATCAGATCAGGAGCTATCTCTGACTCCATTGGCTGCCATTGGATCCCTTCTTCTAGCTGGACTGCCTGGTTGGGCCTCACTGAGAGAGGATGCACTTAGTCATACAGGGACTGGGGGTGCTTCCCTTTCTCAGAAGAAAAGGGAAGGTGATAATCTGGGGAGGGTTTGTAAGGGTGAAGCTGGAAGTGGACAGGAGGGAAGTAGGATGTGATTGGGATGTAAATTAAGTAAATAAATAAATAAGAAAAAAAGAATATTTCTAGGCACAAATAATTTATCAAACATTAAAGGCAGAATGTGTAACAGCATTCTAAAAATCACATCACAAAACTATTATATCATTCTGATTTCTAATGAGGACTTAGTGAATACAAAGTGACTAAAGTCACCCCTAAGTCATCACTAACAGATTTGCATCCTTATAGTAACGGGTTGAATTCAGTTCAAACTTGGCATCAACTTATTATCAAGCAAAATGAATTTGGGGAAGACATACAAAATGTTTAGAGAGGTATTCTTTTCAGCTTAATCACAGTGTTTCCTGTTTATAGTTTTATAATCCCTTGCTTATGTCTCAAGAAGTGTAATTTAGGTAAAAATCAACATTAGTAAATAAATGAATGAATGAATGAATGAATGAATAAATAAGTTTTTGATAAATTTGATCCAGAACATAATTTATGAATATACAAAATTTGTCTTGGCATGATAGCCCCGACTTATAATTCCACATGTGGGGTGAGCGGTTGCAATTGAGTAGGTATTCAGGTTCATCTTTGGCCTCATATATAGTTCTATACCAGGGTGCAATATATAAAATTCTGTCTCAAATATTCAGGAATCTAGACCTTCAACCACATGTAGGTTGGATGCTGCATCACCATCACAGAAAGGACCATCATTAATCACTCTTTTATTATCTTTCCTTCAGGGCTCATGTGAACATTATATCACTACATGGCTCAGTTTCTGAGAAAACTGTGGTGCTTCAGGCATGATTCTGAGAATAATTTTTAAAGATTTATTCTCGATCTTTGCTCCAGTGATGGACCAGACAGGGACAACCAGGTATACAGAGATATCCCGAGTATAACATCTCTTTGGACACAGCCCGCTGGGGTTCTGCCTACTCCCAAGAGCTGAGCAGCTCTGTGATCATCTGTGTGCCAGCCCTGCCATGGGACATTTGCCCTGCAGGGTGACCCTCGCCTGGAGAGTGTCCCACAGCCTCCATCATCTTTGCTCCGGTGATGGACCAGACAGGTACAACCAGGTACACAGAAATATCCTGAGTATAACATCTCTTGGGGCAAGGCACACCAGGGCTCCAAGGACACCCAGGGGCAGGGCAGACTCTCAGCAATCTGTGCCAGGGAAAAGCTGGTCATCCAGGGGTGCGGAAATAGCCTTGCAGGCTGACAGGAGATTCAAGCACCAGCCAGTGACAGCAGGACAAACAACGCCAGAGTTAAACACATGGCAAAAGACAAGCATAGGAAGGTTACTAACAGAAATCAAAGCAATATGGCACCATCCGAACCCAACTCTCCAACAACAGAAAGTCCTGGATACCTCAACACACTACAAAGGCAAGTTTTGGATTTAAAGTCACATCTCATGATGTTATAAGAGGATTTCAAGAAGGACATAAATAAATCTCTTAAAGAAGTACAGGAGAACATGAATCAACAGGTAGAAGCCCTTACAAAGGAAACACAAAAATCACTTAAAGAAATTCAGGAGAATATGGGTCAAAAGATAGAAGCCCATAAAGAGGAAACACAAAAATCAGTTAAAGAAATACAGGAGGACTTGGGTCAACAGGCAAAAGTCCTGAAAGAGGCAACACAAAAATATCTTAAAGAATTATAGGAAAACACAAACAAGTGAAGGAACTGAGCAAAACCATCCAAGATCTAAAAAAGGAGAAAAAACTAAGAAATCACAAAGGGAAGCAACTTTGGAGATAGAAAATCTTGGGAAGAAATCAGGGGTCATAGATACAAACATCAACAATGGAATACAAGAGATAGAAGAAAGAATCTCAGATGCCGAAGATACCACGGAAAGCATTGACTCAACAGTTAAAGACTATTCAAAATGCAAAAAGCTTGTAACCCCAAAAATCCAGGAAATGCAGGACACAATGAGAAGGCCAAATGTAAGGATTATAGGTATAGATGAGAATGAAGATTTACAACTTAAAGGGCCAGTAAATATCTTCAGCAAGATTATGGAAGAAAACTTCCCTAACCTAAAGAGAGAGATGCCCAAAAATATACAAGAAGCCTACAGAACTCCAAACAGACTGGACCAGAACAGAAATACCTCCCATCAGATAATAATCAAAACACCAAATGTACTAAACAAGGAAAGAATATTAAAAGCTATTTGCAGATGATGTGATAGTATACTTAAGTGACCCAAAAAACTCTACCAGAGAACTCCTACAGCTGATAAACAACTTCAGCAAAGTGGCCACATATAAAATCAACTCAAGCAAATCAGTAGCCTTCCTATACTCAAAGAATAAGCAGGCTGAGAAAGAAATTAGGGAAATGACACAATTCACAATAGCCACAAACAATACAAAGTATCTTGGTGTGATTCCAACCAAACAAGTGAAAGATCTGTATGACAAGAACTTCAAGTCTCTGAAGAAGGAAATCAAAGAAGACCTCAGAATATGGAAAATTCTTCCATGATCATGAATTGGCAGGATTAATATAGTAAAAATGGCCATCTTGCCCAAAGCAATATACAGATTCTATGCAATCCCCATCAAAATCCCAGCTTAATTCTTCATAGAGTTAGAAAGAGCAATTCTCAAATGCATCTGGAATAACAAAAAAACCCAGGATAGCTAAAACTATTCTCAAGAGTAAAAGAACTTCTGGGAGAATCAGTATCCCAGACCTCAAGCAATAGTGTTAAAAACTGTATGGTACTGGTACACTGACAGGGATGTAGATCAATGGAATAGAATTGAAGACCCAGAAATTATTCCACACACCTCAGGTCACTTGATCTTTGACAAAGGAGCTAAAAACATCCAGTGGAAAAAAAGAGAGACTTTTCAACAAATGGTGCTGGTTCAACTGGAGGTCAGCATGCAGAAGAATACAAATTGATCCATTCTTATCTTCTTGTACTAAGCTCAAGTCCAAGTGGATCAAGGACCTCCACATAAAACCAGACACACTGAAACTAACAGAAAAGAAACTGGGGAAGAGCCTTGAGCACATGGGCACAGGTGAAAATTTCCTGAACAGAACACCAATATGCTCTAAGTTCAAGAACTAACAAATGAGACCTCATAAAATTACAAAGTTTCTGTAAGGCAAAGGACACTGTCAATTGGACAAAACGGCAACCAACAAATTGGGAAGAGGTCTTTACCAACCCTACATCCAACAGAGGGCTAATATCCAATATATACAAAGAACTCAAGAAGTTAGACTCCAGAGAGCCAAATAATCCTATTAAAAATGGGTGTAGAGCTAAACAAAGAATTTTCACCTGAAGAATATCGAATAGCTGAGAAGCACCTAAAGAAATGTTCAACATCCTTAGTCATCAGGGAAATGCAAATCAAAACAACCCTGAGATTTCACCTCACACCAGTCAGAATGGCTAATATCAAAAACTCAGGAGACAGCAGGTGTTGGCGAGGATGTGGAGAAAAAGGAACACTCCTCCACTGCTGGTGGGATTGCAAGCTGGTACAACCACTCTGGAAATCAGTCTGGCATTTCCTAAGAAAACTGGGCATGACACTTCCAAAGGACCCTGTTATACCACTCCTGAGCATATACCCAGAGGCTTCCCCAGCATGCAATAAGGACACATGCTCCACTATGTTCATAGTGGTCTTATTTATAATAGCCAGAAACTGGAAAGAACCCAGATGTCCCTCAGTGGAGGAATCGATACAGAAAATGTGGTATATTTACACAATGGAATACTACTCAGCAATTAAAAACCATGAATTCATGAAATTTTTACGCAAATGGTTGGAACTGGAAAATATCATCCTCAGTGAGGTAACCCAGTCACAAAAGAATACACAGGGTATGCAGTCACTGATAAGTGGATATTAGCCCAAAAGCTTGGAATACCCAAGACACAATTCACATATCAATTAATTCCCAAGAAGAAGGAAGGAGAGGCCCCTGGTCCTGGAAAGACTAGCTGCAGCAGTACAGAGAAATACCAGGACAGAGAATCAGGAGGGGGTTGAATGGGGAACAGGGGAGGGAAGAGGACTTATGGGACTTTCGGGGAGGGGGGAACTGGGAAAGGCGAAATCATTTGGAATGTAAATAAAGAATATAGAATATAAATAAAAAAAATTTATTCTCACATGTATATATATATATATGTATATATATATATACACATATGAGAATGTGTGTGTTTATGTGTGTGTGTTTGTGTGTGTGTGTGCTCGTATATGTAGACATAAGTATGGGTATCTGCAAAGACTGAGAGGAAATTGGATTCCCTTAGAGCTGGGATTTTTACCCACTCCATTTGGGTGTTATAGACTGAACTCCAGTCCAGGGCTAGCACTTGTTCTCACTAAGACTTCTCCCAGCTCTTTAGAGAATAGGTAGGTGGATTGTTTTCTCTTTTTCACAGTTGCAATAGTTCAGCTTTTGGCCTCTAACAGACATAAATCTGTAAGTTTGAGTAGTGTATTGTTGTCAGATTTTTCCTTACTAAGTAAATGGTTTTATTTTTACATCTTCATATGAATATATCTGAAGGTGACAATAAGAATCATTAATGCTTTGATATAATCTCTAAAGTTCATAGAACATTTGCAAATTTCCCCCATTGAATTTTCCCAGCTATTCTTTTTTTCTGTTTTGATGTTGCAAAAGAAAACTAACAAAATTATAAGATATTTTTAGGTTACATTTCAGAAGGAAGACTGGAGACAAGCTCACTGCGACACTGAAGATGAGATTCCAAAGACTCCTGATGACAGGCATGAACCATAGATAATTGGGAAAGATCAAATGACATTGAATATTTCTGGTAGCTTCACTGGTGTTTGGATCCTCTGTCTGTCTATGTACATCATATAAGACACAAAACAACAGTATGAGTTAAAGAAATGGCCCTGTAGCTAAGAGTGTTTATTATGCAAATATCTGGACTTGAGTTTGGACCTCAGACCCCATGTGAAATTAAACAAAGAAAGAAAGAAATAAAAGAGCTTTAGCTGCGAGCATAACTGTAACCTGAACATTATAAGGGCAAAACCAAAATGGTTAGTAGGACTTGTTGGCTGCCAGCTACCTCAGAGTTCAGTGATAAACCCTGTCTTAAAGAATAAGGTAGAGAGTGCAGAGAGGATACCTGATATCCTCCTCTGGCCTCAGTGAGTTTGTGCACAAGTGTGCAGCCATTCTTTTATACACACACAATGTTCACATCTCCAATATACACCAAGAATAACGATACAAATAATGTGTTGTATGCCTGTTTTGATCATGATCTTAGACCATTGTATGCAGAATGTGATTCCTGTTCTCCCAAAGTTTATATATCTACAGGCACATTCAAATAGAAACGTTTTCTAGAATGTTACTATAGTAAGTTCTGAGCATGGAGCTCAGATGTTGAGGCTTTGCCTAGAACTTGGCAATCTCCTTATGTGTAAGTACAAAAGTTTAAGTGGAAAATATAAAGCAGGAGAGATAGCACTGGTTATGAACATTCGCTGATCTTGCAAAGAACTGGACTTTGACTCCCAACATCCTCCAATTCCAGAGAGTCCAAAGCTTCTGGCCTTAAGTGACTGTCACACGTATACAATGAACATAAACAGTAAATATAAAATTTTGATTTTAATTATTTTAAATGTATGATAACATGCTTAGAGTTTGCCATACTGTCAGTTATAGCTAACATAGGTAAAGTTATCAATAGAAGAAACAATCATGTGGGCTTCTGCATCATTTCAGGGAGAGTTTAACGACACATGTTGTACAAATATCCATCACATATTTATTGTTTGAAAGTCTCTTGACTTTTATTTATTAATGTGAATTATTATCTTATTGGCATGTATAGAAGGGGATGTTTTTGTCTGAGTGAGCCTGCCCTTTGACATATTTTTGAAACAGAAAGACTCCCTGTGTAGCAGCAGATCATCTTAAAGCCTGCCCTCTGAATAATGTGATCAATACTGCTTAATTAGAAGATGATACTATTGATTTCAATTAATCAAAGTTGCTTAGCTCATTAGTTTTCTGCTCATATGTGTACAGAGAGACAATGTGAAATGGCATTAGTCCTACTCTTAGCACATAGGTTAGAGATTCCTATTTTAAAAAAAAATGCTAGCACTGACATTCTTTTCTTGAGTTGCCTTTGAGCTTATAAGGAACAAAAGTAAATTTTAAAATCTATTAAGTAGCCATGCATTGCTAATGTGCAAACATGAGACTTTAGAAAATTGAATTATTAAATGCTAGAATCATTCTATTACTGAAAATGGTTGGTATTACCATCTGTGCCAGTCTCTAATACACATTTGAGTGGATATTTTTCACAATAAATGGTCTATCAAAGTCCCCAGTATAGTTCTGCAGTCTGATATTTATTAAGCACAGTGTCCTAGATGCATACTGAACTGATTTGTCTGTTGCAAGCACTATATAAGAGATTTGTTTAAGTAATAAAACACAGAATATTTTTTTTTATAAATCAATTAGATAAGTGCTGATGGATCAGAGCAAATCACTTGAGGCAATATGGTATTTCTGAAGAATGGCTCTACAAAACCATTCTGAGAATGGAAAGGAAGAGCAAGTCTCTTTCTTTTTACATTTCCCCTGTGGCTACTGTTAATTGACCTTCTGGGACAGAATCTTATTTTGTAGTAACCCAGTTTACCTCTGAAATTGTGGTAATCTTTGTCCTTCAGTCTCCTGACCACTGCCATTAAAGGCATAACCTTCTATGCCTGACTATAGAGCCAGTATTAACATGTGCTGAATATGCACAATTAGCAATGGAACCTCACACTTTAGGATTGATATCAATTTATCCACACAAGATGCAGGCTATAAGTTGTCATCAGAAAAAACATGTAAGTATAAAAACAAACCTTCAGGTTTTGAACTTAAGCCAGTTTCCATGATCAATGTGGCAATGGAATTGTGATTTGAATCCACCAGTCATTAAATGGTGGAGATCCCCTTCCCTCCATCATCAGGATACTGAAATGAAAAACTAGCTTAAAAGCAAAGTATATACCATTTCTCCATCTCATTACAAGTAGAAAGGCAAGTTAAATGAAAAATCTCTTTATTTATTGCAATAGACTGAAACTATTCAATTAAAATATGAAATGAGCTAGATGCCTTGTATTATGATTAACCATATTACCAGTGAAGGACTAATAACATAGGTGCTTTTAATGGCACCTTATGTTTCCACTTAATTTCCTTTAGTTGTCTTATTTCTTAGTTAAGACCTCAAGAACTATACTGAATAGGTATATATAGACACCCTTGTCTTGTTTCTGATGTTAGTTGGAATTGTTTGTGTTTGTCTCCAGTTAAGTTGATGTTCACTATAGGATTGCTATAAACTATATTCATTATGGTTAGGCAGTACCATTGTATCCCTAATCACATCAAGATATTTATCATGAGATGGAGTTGGATTTTATGAAAGGCTTTTCTGAACTTAATGAGATGATCATGTGGGTATTTTGGATTTCAGTTTGTTTATATGGTGGATTATATTTATTGATTTGTATATGTCAAACTATCCTTGTGTCTCTGGGGTGAAGCCTACTTGATCATGGTGGATAATCTTTTGGGTGTGCCCTTGGATTCAGTTTATAAATATTTTATTGAGCTTTTTTGCATCAATATTCATAAAGAAAACTGGTCTGTAATTCCTTTTTTTTGTTTGTTTGTTTGAACTTTGTGGGGTTTGGATATCAGACTGTAACTGTGACCTCATAAAACAAATTGAGGAATGTTTCTTCTGTTTCTATTTTGTGGAATAATATAAGGATATTAAAAATGAAGTAGTCAAACCACCTTTATTTTCAAATGATATGATCTTCTATATAAGTGACCCTAAAATTGCTACTGGTGATCTTCTATAACTAATAAACACTCTCATTAGAGAAACTCAATACAATAATAACTCACAAAAATCAGTAATCTTCCTATGTTCAAATGATAGACAAATAGAGAAAGAAATAGGAAAACAATACCTTTTACAATAGTCTCAAATAGTATAAACTATCTTAGGGTAACTCTAGCAAAGAAAATTAATGGCTTTTTTTGAAAAATGTTGAAAGAAAATTGGAAAAGATACCAGAAGATGGAAAGATCAGCCATGCCATGTGTGGGTACGTTAAATATATTTAAAGGTGGCTGACCTACCAAAAGCAATCTACGAATTCAAAGCAATCCCCATTAAAATTCAAATATAATTTTTCATAGAGCTTGAAAGGACTATTTGTAGCTTCATATGTGACTTAGTCAATGTTCTAGTGCTGTGAATAAGTACCAGGGTCACAGAAACTATTGGAAAGGAAAGCATTTCATTGAGGTTTGCTTATATTTTCAGGAATTTAATCCATTATCTACATGGCAGGAAGCATGGTGGCATGCAGGCAGACAAGGTGATGAAAATTGTATATCTGTGTCCTCAGCCAGCAAGAAGCAGGAGAACCTCTGGGCCTAGATAAGGCCCTAAATCTCCAGTGACAAACTTCTTCCAACAAGCCCACACCTAACCCAATAAGGTCATACCTCCTAATCCTTTCAAATAGTGCTAGTCCTTAGTAACAAACATTCAAATCTATGAAACTATGAAGTGCATTCTTATTAAAACTAACACCATATGGAAATGCAAATAGTTAGGATAGGTAAAGAATGGTAAAAGAACTGCTACAGGTATCACCATCTCTAAACTCAAAATTTACTACAGAACTATAGTAATAAAAACAATGTGGCATTCACACAAAAAACACACACTGATCAATGGAATTAAATTGAAGAAATGGACATAAATCTATTATATGACCTATGTACATCAGAGTTTTTATAAACACATCAAAAAAAAAGACAACACTGAAAAAAAAGATAGCATCTTCAACAAATAGTGCTGGTCAAACTGGATGGCTGCATGTAGATGAATCCAAATAAATTTATACATATGGCCCTAAATAAAGCTACTCTAAATAAATCAAAAACCTCAAGATAAAATGAAATACTCTGAACCTTATAGAAGAGAAATTGGGGAATACCAATGAAATAATTGACACAGGAAATGACTTTCTGAACAGAACGCTGATATGACAGGCACAAAGATAAATAATTTATTAATGAGCTCTCATGTGACTGAAAAATATCAAAGTATACCATCTTTTAGTCAAAGCATCACCATACAGAAGGGAAAAATATTTTTAACTGCATAGTCTATACAGGATTAAGATCCAAAATATATAATAAAAAGAAACCTTAGATATCAAAGAAAACAAATAACCAATTAAAAATGAAGTACCCATCTAAACAGAGAATTCTCAGTAGAACAAAAATGCTGAGAAACACTTAAAGAAATGGCAAACATCCTAAGTTATTAGGGGAATACGAATCAAAACCACTTTAGATTTCATCTTATGGCTGTCAGAATGGCTTAGATCAATAAGCCAACAGTTTATGCTCTCAAGCATGTGGAATAAGAGAAACATTCATTCTTTGCTGGCTTAAATAAAAACTTCTCCAACCACTATGGGAATTTGTGTTACAGTTCCTCAGGAAGGAGGGAATTGGTCTACCTCAAGATTCAGCTATACTACTCCTGGGAACACTCACAATGGATGCTTCATCCTACCACAAGAACACTTGTATACACTGTACATTGATACTCTATTCAAAATAGCAATAAATTGGAAACAACTCAGATATCCCTCAACAGATGAATGAATAAGGAAAATGTGACACATTTATACAATGGAATATTACATAACCATTGAAAATGAAATCATGAAGTTCACAGGTAAATAAATGAAGCTAGAAAAATATCATGACTGAGGTAACCTAGATACAGAAGGACAAATATGCTACTTATATAAAATTTCTACAAATGTGGTATTGGACAGTTAGCAGGAACAGTTAGTTGGGTGTTAATCTCTATGTCAGACTTCATTAATCTGGGAAGAGATTTTAGAACCTTAAAATTTTTTCAACATACAAAATCCAAAGTATTTTAGGAACCTGCGGTTGGCTCTGTATTATAAAGATGAAAAATAGTTATAAACTGAAAATTCATTAGTATTAAAAATTTTATAATGGCTGCTTTATGTAACATGATCACCTTAAGAGGAGGAAGTCACATGACATGCACTCTTTGACCTTAGTCAAGATGTAGCATTCATTGTTATGAGTTCATCAGTTAAAATGGAAGACAGTCCCTAGATGTGATTTGAGAATACCTATTTTCCTAAACAAGAGTTGAATCACACAAAATTTGTTATAGAAAATTAAAATATCCTTTGTATAGATATTTTAACTATCAGTGTTTTGTTTCAAATTATAAGCTAACTTTTATTACAGATTTTATTGATTCTTTAATCAAATCCAAAGGACTAGAAATCCTGAGATAAAAGCTATTTACACAACAGTCTTAAAAGTCTTTTTGAGAGCATAGTACAGAGAAATCATAGAGCAAATAGATTTAAGAATAAAGAGTTAAAAGATCATAGTGATAAAAGACTTTGGGGTAGTTTGCTTGTGGGGTGGCCAAGGTTGTTACGGTCTGAGAAAATTTGGAATTTGAGTGTGCCATCTTTGATCATCAAGCTATACTGAGCCCAAGTCCTTTGTAGTAAGACAGCAAGCCTTTAAGAAAATGTCTGAGTTCAAAGAAAGAACTGAGTTCAAGATGATAAAGAAGAAGGGACATCCATCATAAGGATTCCAATAAGCTCCAAGAGGGAACTGAGATAAAGAAGACAATTTATCTATGTGGGAGAAGAAGGAAAAGGCAAGAACTCTTCCCAAGGGAGGACTCCAATATCATAGAGCATATGAGGCTATAGAGAAGCTGAAAGATTTTAAGAGAGATAGCAGGACACAGTAGTAGAGACCCAGAAGGGAGCAAAAAATAATAGATCAGATAGACTTGATGGGGAGGAGACAAAGAAAGGGCCACAGACCCAATGGGGCATAGACAACCTTCAGGAAATTCCATGAGGGAGCTGAAGGGGACAGGGTAACAAAGTATATAAGCTCTTCCCCAGAAGGATCTCAATGTAATAGGGTCTAAGGACAATACAGAGCAGGCAGAAGAGGAGGAGAGGAAACTCCACAAAGGAGTTGCAAATATGTTGATGAAGTCATTTCAGTAACCTTGGAAAATTCCACCAGACACTTCCCCTCCTGGAAAAAAAAGTTCATAGAACATATAGACACCACTTCCCTCTGTAAGGGAAAGGCTAACTACATTCCTGAGACCATGGGTGGGGGTGGGGGTGTTGGAGGGGTGGACTGACCATTGGCCACCTGTGGTTGGGGGAGGCCCAGAACACATTCCTGTGACCACTGGCCACCTCCAGACAAGGGAAGTCCTTGCCATCTCATTCCCTAAAGACCAATCAGTTTAGAAGTCAGACTGTTCTGCCAATCACATTGTGCCTAATGGCTGCTCCTCTGAAAACTATATAAAAACTCCCCAACTGGGCTGCATGGAGTTGTTCACTCTCCCCTTCCTGTGTAGTGTGACCCCAATATGCTGGAACAATAAAATTGCTCTTGCTTTTGCATGGATTCTGGGCTCTGCATAGTTCACTTGGGTGTCTCCTGTAAGTTAAGGCTAGCCAGAGTCTTACAATGTCTGAGGTGAAAGCTCAGGAAAGGATTGCAGTATAGGCTCAGGAGTGCATAGAGAAGGTGTGGAATTTGCAGACACCTTCTTGGGAGAGGGGAGGAAGGTCCAAGAATAAACTGAGATATGCCACAAGGAACCAGATGCTTAAGTGTCATGGTGACAAGATTTTTTCAGTCTAGAGCACCACCAATAGACTTGGAGACTTGTCAGAGAGAACTGTTCCAAATCACAGAGAAGAGGCACAGATTTCCATGTGATAAGAGGCAAGTAGAGTGAATGAAGAATTCTGATATGCCAGTGTGGCTTCTGCAATAAAACGAGACAAATCTGGCAGCTCTGTAGTGACATTTGCCAAGTAAAGATAGGGAAAGGAGTACAACAGTTAGTAAAAATGTGAAGAAATAAACTGCAAAAGGTTCTTGGGAAAAGCACCTTAGAGAAAGAGTAATAAGTGTCCTAGTAAATAGGAAGTTTCCCATGTGGTGGGCACCCTAAAGGGCATAGCAAGCCTTAAGATCCAGAGAGGAGACACTTACCAAGTAGATAAGTTATGGATGATTAGAATAGGCTGAGAGGGATGATGCAGCAGAAAAGTCATATTCTAGAATTTGGAGCCATATACAGTGAATAGTAGAAGCTAGCAGAATTAAATGATCCATACATACCTTAGAAGAGTCCAAACAAGTTTCTTGGAATAGAACTAATACATGCCAATCCTGCAGTTTTGCCACCTGATTAGATAGATGATAGATAGATAGATAGATAGATAGATAGATAGATAGATAGATAGATAGATAGATAGATAGATAGATAGATATGAGAGAGAGAGAGAGAGAGAGAGAGAGAGAGAGAGAGAGATAAAGGAAGAACATGACTGTTCCTATGTATGGTGAAGGAGAAGTTTTACTGTATATAAAGGTAAAGCATAGTCAGAGACAGGGACATCTGGAAGAGTCCAGAGTAGACATGAGCCTAAGTCAGGCCATATGAGCATAGCAGGGAGGGGAGAGAGGACAGTTAGGATTGTAAAGGGTAAACAAAAAATCTGGGTAATCATAGTGGTTGGATTATATAAGGAAGGGCAGATGAAGGAAGTGCTGCCTAGACTCTGGACTGGTGAAGTTTAGGATCAGGGTATGTCAGCTGCATCCTGTAACATACAAGAAATAAGGAATGTTGGGACAACCTGGAAGCCAGGTTGCTTTAATACATTAACTAGAAACCAGGGTCATTGGTCCAGGGTTTAAGACCTAATAATCAACATTTGCAAATGCAATTTTTATCTTATACAAGAGAAGCCCACATGGGAAGCAAATACTCTTACAGGTAGACCACATGCCCAGCAATAGGTGGCCAAGAGAAAAAGAACCCAATGGCATCTTTTCCTTTTTCTTTTTTATACTTACCCTACAGGTCCTTTGCATATGTAGTATGGCTTTCCTTTTAGTATTTTTAAATGGGATTTCTGCATGGTGAACAAGTGGTTCTCTGTTTCTTGTCCTGTTTTGGGGCTTGTTTCCTTCTGTTTTGTCCTATTTCAATGTGTTAATATTTGTTTTATTTTATTATTATCCCTTAAAAGTATTTTGTGTTTTTTTAATATGAGAAAGAGGGTAGATTAGGATGGGACAGGAGTTGGGAAGGAAATGGGAGATGTGGTATGGGGACCATCATCAGGATGAATTTTGGTACACAAAATGTACTATCAATAAAAGGAAAAGAAGTCTTATGTCTTTTAATTCACCTAATATCCACAGAGACTTTATAAAACATCATCATCACTTTAAGGATAAACAAAGCAAAACATGCAAACTTTGCATTTCCAATGGCTTATTTTATACCTATGAACCAAATAAATCCATTCAAACTAACAAACAAAATTCCTTCATTAGAGAATTATTTAGTTACTTTTCTGTTTGTCATAAAATGTCCTAGCCAAGAAAACTGACCAAAGGCTTTACTTTCTCTTAAGTGGGAGAGTTCCGAATGGTTGGGGAGGCATGGTGACAGGCACTAGAGCAAGAACCTGAGATGTTACATCTGCACCTGCAACCAGGATCAGAGTGCAAACTAGAAGTGGGTTGAGGTTATACACTCTCAAAGATACCTCCAGTGATGTGCCTCCTCTAGCAGGGTTATAGCTTCTAATAGTTTCATAACTGCCTCAAAGAGTAAAACTACTTGGGGCCAATCATTTAAACAGATGAGCCTGTGGGGCATAATTCTCATTCAAACCACCACAGTGGACCCAAGAACAATGCATACATACACCAGAGCTGACTTTTCATTAAGATAAATTCAAGAATATAAACACAAAGAAAAATATATTTACAACCATGATAGAGACTACACAAATTTAAAATAAATAAAAATGATGAAACATGACAAAAGTTAAACATTGTGACTGAGAAATAATGAAACAATGCCTCATGTTATTGGACCAAATTGAACTTTATCCCCACTCCTATTTGTTTTTGGTTCTTAAACAGAAATCAATGTATGAACTTAATTATCTGTCAGTTAGGAATTAAATTTGCTTGGAAAATGCCGTTATTTCTGAAATACATAAAATTAATTTACACGTCAAATGAAAAAAATGAATATTTAAGTATAGTGTGTGTGTGTTTATAATTAAGAAGCATTATTATTTAAGAAACTTACTTCTTTAGTATTGTTTACTGTCAGATATATAACTATAATCAAATTAATACATGGACATTCTATCAGCAAAATTCCACAGAAATAATAGCAGAAACAAAATTCAAAGTAATGTCACACAGTAGGGACACCAATATTGACAACAACATATGTTTTGATTTAATATTTTGTTGAGATAACTCTTCAGCTCAGTGAGGAAATAATGATTGGTTCAATAAATTATTCCTTGCAACTATTTGCCTATTTCACTTCAAATAGCAGGCTAAATTTCAAATAGGTAAAATATTAAGAATAAGATCAATTAACATCAAATTAAAAGTAAAAGTACCATTCTCTATCAGGCAAGGCATCCAGAATCTGTAATAAAAAGGCTTAAATTAATAGCATGAAATTAAAACTTTGTATTGCAAAGATACTATGAACAAAATCAATGAACAATTCAATTATAAGTATTTGAAAATATATTGGCAATATAGAGGCTGCTGAAGGCAAAAATGTCTATAAAACATACAAATCTCTAACAAATTAATGAGATAATAAATAAAAGGCAAATGGGCTGCTTTATTAGATTCCACAAAGCAGAACATAATTCAATGATCGAATATATATGTGTCTGTGTGTATGTAGATGTTAACACACAATTGTTCAGACTTATTTAAATTAGTTCATAAAGAAAAGAACAACCAGTGGATAATATACTCAGATATTTATGAACCCAGAAGAGAAGGCAGAATCATATTTCTTTTTCCTTTTCTAACTTTTATATATTCTTTCTATATTCTTTGAGAAAGTCATATGTGCATACAATGTAGTTCTGTCATATACTATAACCACCTCTTCCCCTACTCCATCATATATCTAGACTGTAACCATCCAGTGGCCATGGGTTACCTGAAAGGGGGGTTGTAAATTAAAAAAAAAATGAGGTGCAAGAGAAGGACGAAGCCAAGGCAGTTTCTGATCAAGGCTCAAAGTTTAATATTCAACACTGTGTTTATATAGGGAGAGCCCACAGATGCATCCATTGTTTCAGCTGTATTGTATTGCAAAGGAAACTCAGTGGGCAGTCTATTCCACAAAGCTCCTATAGGAAATTACAAAAGCTCAAGGCCAGAAGACTTCACCTAGGTCTTGAAAAGCCTTTGTGGCTAGCACTCAAGCTTTGTTAGCCAGCTCAAGACTGGGGAAAGGGCACACTAGACTGTGTTCCCAGGAAGCTCATTTTCATTACAATGAAATTTTAGGAGTAATGGTCAGGGCCACACAGGCTTTGTTAGAGCAAATCATGGGGATGGGACTGAGCCAGAGTCAATGCAAAAATTTTGGAGGTTGTCTTGTATCCTGGCTGCTGCACTTGCTGATGACTCTTCTCTCTAAAATGCCACCTGCATTATCCATTCCCTTGCTTTATTCTAATGGAGCCCATGTGGCCCTGACCATTACTACATCTAATATTTACCACAGGGTATGATAAAAGTGAGCTTCCTGTAAATGATCCAAGTATATTGGGAAGCTGAAAGCACCCTTTGATATTTTTTGTGTAGTTTTGTGCTGCTTTAGGGGAAGGGCAGCATGGTAAGAGAGAAGCTTCCCTGCCCCTGTTAACCTTAGACTATTAGAATGGCAGTCTTAAGACATTAGAATGAAGCTCTCATATATTTCTCAGTTCTGTGATCACTCCTGAGCTCAGAGATTTTTACTGTGATGTTACCTATGAGAAATTGCTGAGGAATAGGGGAGCTATAAGCCCAAGAATTAACATTTTACTCTGTTTCATTAATCACTTGGAAACTTCTATTTTCAAAAGAAGATCTAAGTCTTAGATCCAGACCCTGGAATCTGATCCCATGCTTAGAGAAGTACGGAATTACTTTTCTAGAAGGTTCGTCTGTCCTAATATTAAGGATAATAGTTTGTGTCCAATTAAATCAAGAAAAGAGCTATGGCATAATAAACTTTAGTATCTTTCTGCCTTGTTTCATATTAATGAATAACAGAAAAATTTTAAAATGCAGATGCCAAGTTCAATAATAGTTTTTAAGAGCCTGAGACTCAGATGGAGCTGTCATTTTAGTGTCTGTGAAGAAGAGGTAGAATAGGCTATAAGGGGATTATTTATAAGGCTATGTGGGGGAAATTAGAAATATCAATAGAAATAGGAGGAATAAAAATATTCAAAACTCATGTTATACAGACAAATGAAAGAACTGTGATTCTTAAATACATTTTCAAGACCCACTTGAAATAATATTGGAGTAAGGACACACCATTTCAATTCATCAAATCCCAATTCAAATTTCTAAAAGAACAGAGAGAATTAGATCAGTTCCAAAGTCATGCTAACAATATCTGTCTGTAAATAAAAATCTTTGCAAAAAGAATGGTCTAGAAAAAAAAGGCAATGTGGTTATAGAAGAATGATAGAGACAAAAAGCTGTTCTTGCACAGTTTCTGAATGGGACCTACGGAGTTGAGCTGCTAAAGACAACCAGACTGACCACTGATTCTTCCCAGGGCACTGTGATGAGATCATCTGAATTTCTTTTAAATCCATGCTTGCTTTTATTCTTTTATCTTTTTTTGTGCAGAAGATAGGAAGTTAGGCCCTTACCAACAGGCTACCATACTGTCAAGTGTTCAGTGCATATGAGATTATCTAATAGGCACAGGGTGCAGCTGATTAGAAAGCAAATGAAGTTGACTTCCGCAAGGATAATTTATGAACAGTCATTCTGAGAGTGTGGCTACCAGCTGTTTTACAAGTCCAGAGAGACTATAACAAGTCCCTCACTGCAAGGGTATTCGACACAGTGGTGTTTTGCTGGAGGCATGACTGGAATTTCTTTTTAGAAGAGACTCTCTAACAGAATGGATGTGTTTCTGAGGAGGGTTAGGAGCTGGAATATGAGCTGTAAGAACAACAGGAGCACTTCTCTCCTGCATCGACCCTACTGAGCTGCCTTCTTGAAGTGCATCTGCAGATGACCACGCCCCTGTTAGTGTTCACAGTGATGTTGATGCTGATTGAGGGAAAACACGCTATTGCAAACTGATAATGAATAAATGATTAGAAAAGGACATGGGGCAGGTTTGTCCTATAATTCAGTGCTATCATTTAAAATGTGGTAACAATCCAGAAAATGAATAAAGAATAGTTATTTTATGAACTGGAAGATAATTTTACAGAGAACATTCATTCATTAGGCACTTATTATGATGCTATGATAGCTGAGGATCCTACAGCCTCAGTAAGATGTAGGAAGTGTAAAGTAACTCCAACGACACATTTCTGAACACACTTCTTTATGAGCAAAATGAACAGGGAAACTACATCTGAAATTGGGAATTATTTTATGTATTTTTAGGTGATCCTATTTTGTATATTCATGTGTGTTGTCTCAAACACACAAAAGGAAACAAAACAAAATAAAAAAAACCATCAACCCCCCCCCTCTCTCTCTCTCACACACACACACACACACACACACACCAATCTCACTGTAAAGGGAATAGATATTATTTATATTGGAGTTAACAATGGCCTAAGAACACAGATTGAGGTCCCTCAAATTCCGTGTTCCAGTTTTAGGAAATTTTATAGTATGAAAGAAAAATAAAAGTCATGTCAATGTAAGTGTTAAATGCATTGGTGGCTACAAGAGAGAGATAGTTACAGCAAGATCGGAGGCTTTTCTGTAGACACGTGATGACATTCTTAGCTTTGGGGTTGGTAGAAGTATAGTAAGTAAATAGACTCTAAAGTCCTTAATTAGTCTTAGGATGTTAATTATGATACAGTAGTGGAGAAGGATGCCTCTTCAAGGAGCCAAAAGTAGTCCAAGCTATGGTAATTAGCCTCCTGGCCTGCATCATTCCAGCCTCTCTACAGCACTGTCATTTTTTTTTATCACTCCATCAGTCTGCAGACACAGCTTCTTCCCAGGAATTCTTATTCAGTGTGCATGTTCATGTTGTGGAGGCTAGAGATCAGCCAGCCTTGTGTGAGGTTCTTCAGAAGTTTTCAACTTGTATTTTGAGACAGCCTGTCTTACTGAGGCATGAAGATGACTCCTTGAGTCTGAGGAGTTACCTGGTTTGCCTCCCAAGCAGAGGATTGTATGAGTTCACCACACTTGGCTTTTCACATAGATAGGAAGGATCAAGCACAATTTTTTTAGGGGCCAATTCAAATACTTTATTGGCTGAATTATATCCTAGGCCCTGAGTTTATCTCCTTATATTTGTGAATGTCTTTATTGCTAATTACATTCTCTTTAAAGACAAGGTAGGATTTAAGATTCAGTAGGTTTCTATGGGTATCATTTTGGAGAATGAGTATTCAAAAAAATAAATACTTTAGGATTGATTAGTTCATGGTTTTGTGTTCAATCTGATTTTAGTTCTCTATGTCCACTCTTTTTTTACAAGTTCTCTTAAAACAGAGGTTACAAACTTAGTCAGGGTTTCTCTTCCTGTGAAGAATGACCACAAGCCACTAGGCTTGGTGGGAAAGGATTCGTTTACTTCCATATCACTGTTTACCATTGAGGGAAGTCTGGACAGGAATTCAAACAAGGCTGGAACTTGGAGGCAGGAGGTAATCTTAAGGCCATAACTGGGTGATGCTTACTGATTTGCTTAACTGGGCTTGCTCATCCTGCTTCCTTATAGAATCCATACTCACTAGTCCAGAATGGGCCCACCCACAGTGGGGTCCTTCTCCATTAATCAGTAATTAAAAAATGTTCCCAGCCCAGGCTCGTCTACAGCCTGAACTAATGGAATCATGTGCTCCATTGAGGTTTCCTCCTCGGATGATTCTGACTTACGTTAAGCTGACAAAGAACCAGCCAGCATAAACAAGTATACTGTTTCAAACTAAACTGGTCTTATTACACAGCAATAGAGAAATCAATGTTTTGACTTCCTGACTACCTCCATCCTATACTCTGATTCAGTAAGATGCATCTATTTTCATAAGTGCTTTGAATGTCATTGACATCATTCCATACTCCAGATCAAGCCTGCAAGCTAAGGGAAAGTACCTACTTGGTTTCCTTGGTCCTAATATTGTATCTTCAGTGTTTTCAGAATTTCCTGATATACAAATTTGCCAACAGCAGGTTGTAGCGTTTGTTTAATTCTGTTTATTGTTTCAATTCTTTGCCTTCCACATGAAAGCTTTTAGAGGTTGACCACTGTAAACTTAGCTACTCAACATGTTTTCACCACAACCTGTTCCTGCTCTAGAAACAGCTGCATATTTCTGGTGTTACATTTGTCTTCACATTGTTCTAAGGCAGACAATTATAGTCCTTTCATTATATTCTACTTCTGCTGAATAGAGTAATCCAAGTTCAGTGTTGGGAATGCATACTTTAAGTCTAGACTTGGTTCCATGCCCTTTCCTGTGCCTGAAGAATAAGTACTCTTTAGCACAAATTAAGTACTACTACTTTATTTTTTTTTCCATTTGATTGAGAAATTCTGCAAGCCTGTGAGTTCTGTTTATTTTCTTTCTTTTTTTAATTTTCTATATTCTTTATTTACATTCCAAATGATTTCCCCTTTCCTGGGTCCCCCTTCCCTGAAAGTCTCAAAAGCACGCTTCCCTCTCCCTGTTCCCCATTTGCCTAAGAATTTCATGAATTCGTTGTTTTTAATTGCTGAGTAGGATTGCATTATGTAAATATATATGGAAAATGTCTCTGATAAAATTAAAGAAATATATAGAAAAACACGTTAAGATTGACTATTTCATGGAAAAAAATTATACAGATAAAATGGTAGGCATAAAAAATATTCCTAAGTTGATTGAAAGTGGAATTATAAACACTTTCTGATAAAATTGAAGATCTACAGGGAAAATATTTCTGATAAAACTCAAGAAATAAATAGAAAAACACATTAAAACTGACTATTTCATGAAAAAGTATAGAGATAAGATGGTAGGCATAAAATTATTCCTAAATTGATTAAAAGTAGAATTAAAGACATTTTCTGATAAAATTGAAGATTTACATGGAAACTATCTTTGATAAAATGAAGAAATTTATACAGATAAATTGGTAAGAATAAAAATATTCCTAAGTTGATTGAAAGTAGAATTATAACCATTTTCTGATAAAATTGAAGATTTACATGGAAAATATTTCTGATAAAATTGAAAAAATATATGGAAAAACATTAAAATTGAAGATTACCATGGGTAATTGTACAGATAAAATGGTAGACATAAAAATATTCCTAAGTTGGTTGAAAGTGAAAATTATAACCATTTTCTGACAAAACTGAAGATTTACATGGAAAATATCTCTGATAAAATTGAAGAAATATATAAAAACATGCTGATTGAGTATTTCAGGGAAAATTATACAGATAAAATGATAGGAATAAAAATATTCCCAAGTTTTTTGAAAGTGGAACTATAAACATTTTCTGACAAAAGTGAAGATCTACAAGGAAAATATTTTTGATAAAACTCAAGAAATATATAGAAAAACATGTTAAAACTGACTATTTCGTGGAAAATTATACAGATAAAATGGAAGGAATAAAAATGTTCCTAAGTTGATTGAAAGTAAAATTATAGACAATGTCTGATAAAATTGAAGATTTACATGGAAAATATTTCTGATAAAATGGAAGAAAAATATAGAAAAACGTTAAAACTGAAGATTATCATATACAATTATACCGATAAAATGGTAGGCATAAAAGTATTCCTAAATTGATAGAAAGTGGAATTATAAACATTTTCTGACAGAATTGAAGATGTACATGGAAAATATTTCTGATAAAATTGAAGAAATATATAGAAAAACTGTTAAAATTAAAGATTATCATGGAAAATACTACAGTTAAAATGGTAGACCTAAAAAACATTATTAAATTGAAAGAGGAATCACAAACATTTTCTGATAAAATTGAAGATTCACATGAAAAATATTTCTGTTAGACTATATTTTTGGTTCGGGAATTGAGTTCATTGATGTTATAAGATATTAAGGAATAGTGATGGTTACTTCCTGTTATTTTTGATGTTAATTTTGTTTGTGTGGTTACTTTCTTTTGGGTTTGTTGGAAAAAGATTACTTTCTTGCTTTTTCTAGGGTGTAGTTTCCCTCCTCATGTTGGCGTTTTCCATCTTTTATCCTTTGTAGGGCTGAATTTGTGGAAAGATATTGTGTAAATTTAGTTTTATCATGGAATATCTTGGTTTCTCCATCTATGGTAATTGAGAGTTTTGCTGGGTATAGTAGTTTGGGCTGGTATTTGTGTTCTCTTAGGGTCTGTATGAGATTTGCCCAGGATCTTCCAGCTTTCATTGTCTCAGGTGAGAAGTCTGGTGTAATCCTGATAGACCTGCCTTTATAGGTTACTTGACCTTTTTCCCTTACTGCTTTTAATATTATTTCTTTGTTTAGTACATTTAGTGTTTGATTATTATGTGTGGGGAGGACTTTCTGGTCTGGTCCAGTCTGTTTGGAGTTCTATAGGCTTCTTGTATGTTCATGGACATCTCTTTCTTTAGATTAGGGAAGTTTTCTTCTATAATTTTGTTGAAGATATTTACTGGCCCTTTAAGTTGGTAATCTTCACTCTCTTCTATACCTATAATTCTTTGGTTTGGTCTTCTCATTGTGTCCTGGATTTCCTGGATGTTTTGGCTCAGGAGCATTTTGTATTTTGCATTTTCTTTAACTGTTGAGTTATTGTTTTCTATGGTATCTTCAGCACCTGAGATTCTTTCTTCTATCTCTTGTATTCTGTTGTTGATGCTTGCATCTATGATTCCTGAATTCTTTCCAAGATTTTCTAACTCCAAAGATGTCTCACTTTGTGATTTCTTTATGGTTTCTACTTCCATTTTTAGATCCTGGATGGTTTTGTTCAGTTCCTTCACTTGTTTGTTTGTGTTCTCCTGTATTTCTTTCAGGGATTTTTGTGTTTCCTTTTGACCCATGTTCTCCTGTATTTCCTTAAGGGAGTTATTTATGTCCTTCTTGATGTCCTCTAACAGCATCGTGAGATGAAATTTTAAATACAACTCTTGCTTTTCTGGTGTGTTGGGGTATCCTGGACTTGCTGTGGTGGCAACTGGGCTCTGATGTTGCCTAGTAGCCTTGGTTTCTGTTGGTAGGGTTTTTGAGCTTGCCTTTTGCCATCTGGTTATCTCTGGTGTTAGTTGGTCTTGTTGTCTCTGGCTGGAGCTTGCCCCTCCTGTGGGCCTGTAAGCCTGTGTCTGTACTCCTGGGAGACCAACTCTCTTCTGGCAGGGTCTGTACACAGAAGGCTGTGGATCTGTCTGCTTCCCTGAAGCAAATGGCGTCCAGAAGAGACGACTCCTGTCTCAGCAGCTCCACTGGTCATATGCCCTGTGCCCTCCTAGCTGTACCCCTCCGGAGAGAAGGTGGAGATCTCACCTCCACACTCAGAAGTGAAATCGCTGCTGGGAGATCACTCTATCCTGGTGGGCTAAGCACAGAAGGCTATGGAGCTGTCTGGTTCCCTGCTGCAAATGGCAGCTGGAATGGAAGACTCCTGTCCCAGCTGCTCCACTGATCGTATGCCCAATGTGCTCCTAGCTGTACCCCTCCAGAAAGAAGGCTGAGATCTCACCTCCGCACTCAGAAATGAAATCACTGCCGTCCTGGCGGGCTAAGCACAGAAGGATTTGGAGCTGCCTGGTTCCGTGCTGCAGATGTTGGTCGGAAGGGAAGACTTCTTCTGTTTATTTTCATAAGCTTATCTTATTACACAGCTTAGCAAGTGGAGGGAGCCAATATGTACTTTCAAAATCTGAAATTGCAATTTTTGATAATGTAGATTCTGGTTGAAATCAAAAAAAGGAGTAGTTATTATATATATATATATATATATATATATATATATATATATATATATATATATATGAGAATATATTTCAAGTGTCCAATCATACAGCACTTGAACAAAAATCAATATCAGGTAGAGTAATAAATACATTTTTATTCCTTTTCTGGAGACACAGGCTTCATTTATTTCAAATACATATGCTATCAAACTTACTCATCATCTAAAAGTCATCATCTAATATTCTAGCCACTGAGCTCCAATGAACAGTATGAGGAAAGTCAAATTACATCTCTTTGACTAAGCTTAGCTGCAGACAGCTGTGGTCTAAGCCCAGAAGTTTACAATAGTGAAGCCACATCTAAAAATATCTTCTCGTGCCATGGTATACTGCAACTTTGCAAGTTATTTAACATTTGTTTATTATTATTATTTATTATTATTATTATTATTTTGTTAGCATATATTTATTGCATAAAATAATCTTGACATTCTTATGGTACATTTAAATTACTTGGTCAAGTACAGCCCCTGAAAGGCTCTTCTGTTTATCTCTTTCATATTAACTAATAGTCTAAACCTACATTTTTAAATGTAAGGTATTTTTGTATAAACAAGTAACTATACAGCAGTCCGATTTTCATTGTTTTGTGGAATCTCCATGTTGATGCCTGTAGGGACTACATTATTTATGCTTTCTCCAACGCTGTTAGGGTTCTCATTTCCTGAATCCTCACCTTGATATCCAGTGGGGTTTCATCATGGCATCAAAAGGATATGCAGTTTTGATATTTATTCTATCCAGCTGCTTTGAGGGAAAAATAGAAATGTCATATTATGAAAAGAATAAAAAGCAATTGATATTGAAGGGAGTTTCTAATCAAGGTTGCAGTTCCCCTTCTGAGTCTACAGTTTATAAAGAGAAAACTTAGACAAACATAGCAGTTTATAGTTCCTAAATACTTTCGTTCTTTTGGCTGCAGTATGATATTAACACCATCCGTAATTGAGTAATTTTGGCCTCTTTATCGGAAAAGACTTGGAATACTTACTGTTTTGTCTAACTCGGATTTCAGAGGACCCATTTCTTATATTTTTATTCATACTAATGGTTTATCTTAGAAAAAGAGAAAGAAGAAGCTTAAGGAAATAACTTTATATGTGGGACTAGAGAATAGCTGAGCCATACACATGAAAGGTGTTCACAGGTCAGTTTTGTGAGTAAATAAGGGACCACAGCTCCACAACAAATGCTACTTCTCTGTTCATTCCTTAGAACCTTAAGCTTTGAAATGCATGTGTCACTACCAAGGCATCTCACTAGCTCACACACTACTTCCTTGCATATAAATGGTTTATACCATTGTTTAATACCTTCCTTCTACTTTAAACAATATTTTGAGTGATTATAAAACAGTAAATTATGACTAACACTCAGGTTACCAACACACATACCATTAATTGAGAACAAGTCCCCCATGATCTCCGTGCAAAATGGGCAACTCCATTTCTCAGAGTCTTCTCTGTCTCTGCCTGACTTTGTCTGGAGAGTTTCCCTGAACATTGGTGGCTGGCCTTGTCTGAAAAATGACCTGGTACATAGCTTCCTGCAAGGGTGCATAACTCAGTACACACCACCTGCTTCCACTCACTTGGTGTTATGACCAATTAGCCCTGTCCACCTGTACCCCTAAAAAAAGCCCTTATGTACCCTATCATTGCAACAGTAGAGTAGACTTGTCTTACTGCAGATGACTCCGGAGGTCCTTCCTTCTTTCTCATTGCAGTCTGAACTCCGCTGCTGCTTGTGCTCACTTTGATCTTGTGGGCTGGTGGTCAACAGCCTCAGAGAAGACTGGAGGGCCACAATTAATGGTCTTTTTTCACCTCTCGCCTCTCTCTGTAGGCACATTTTTCTTTTGTAGTCAAGACCTTTGAGTTTTTCCAACAAGCTGCTCTTAATTGGGTAAGGGTTATCAAAGTTATAAAAGTAAAATAATAAATTGTTCTAATACTATACAATGCACAAAACAATTTAAATATTAGTGTAAACTCAATTTCCAGGACAATGTTAAGTTCTAATCATTTGTAATCTGGTCTTTCTTACATAATTTGTAGTCAGAATGCACAACATATTCATACCTTTGAAGCTAATCATTTTTTGGAAACTGCTTTTTAGAGTAATTCTAAGCTTAAATTCAAATTTATTTTCTTCTCTGAATAGTCAATATAAATTCACCCCCGCCAGTGTTAGCTAAGCAGAAATGAGCCAATTCCAAGTGTAAATTAAGGGATATTGGGTATAAAAGAAGTATTTTTATTTATTCATTGCAGTTTTGAAAATAAAAAGTGTTTATTATCACTTATGTTACAGGAAAATTGCATGAATATATTAAGCCACCTACAGCTGTTCCTAAGCCTACTTATTTTATATGAAAACCTTCTCTTGATAATAGCACTTGTTATGTTATCACAAAGTCCTGGACAAAGAGTACATTGACAGGTCAGGTGATCACAGATCTATAGTCTATTCTCTTGTCTGTTTGACCTGAATCAGTTATGGTTCCTGCCCTTTTCTGGGTGTTCAGTGACATTAAATGAGTGTGTCAAGTACCAGGCTATTTCTCTTCCCGTCTAAATGTAAATTTCTTTTAAAATAACTTTTCCCTAGTTTCTGGATTTAGGGAATTTCTTATATTTCTTTATATTTTGGAGTAAGCCTTATTTACTTACACATGGAAGTGTTTTATTCCACTAAGCATGACATTACAAATATAGCAACTATTTTTTCATTGCCAAAAGTTTGGCAGAGCAAGTTGTAATGCCATTCTTCTTCACAGGTATTCATTTTATTGATAAAGAGTACACGTTAATTATCTACACTCATTATCACTATAGATCATATTTACTTGCCTTAGAAAAAGACGTCTTTACCACATTCTACTATTAACTCCATGCAAAACATGCACATGGAGAGAAAGGGATGCCTCCCACCCCTTGCGCACATACATATATACACACAAGCACACACACACACACACACACACACACACACACACACACACACAAACACACACAAACTGTCTACAAGTTGAAGGTTTTATTTCCAGAGCAACGTAAGTCACAGTGAATCAAATTAAATACTCTCTCACTAGACTTCTTTTACTGTGCTTCATCTAGTTTTGAATTTACAGTCAACTAAAGGATAGTGCTTTTAAAACTTTGTACAGGGAACAAATGGAAAAAGGAAAGAGAGATAAAGAGAAAGAAAGGGTATGATTGTGAAAATGACCAGCATTCCACACATACATGTATGTCATTGTCAAGAATGGAAAAAAGAACAAATAAATGTACATTTTAAAAAACATGAGAAATTTTGCAATGCATTTAAATCAAACATTAAGCAAGTTTGGTAGAATTCATCTCAAGATGTCATACAATCTGTGGGTCCAGTGTATGATGGACACGTTCAATCTTGCACTGATCATGCGAAGAAAGACTTTTAAAATACGTGAGTGAATTGGAGGTGGTGTAGACTTTAATCCCTGTACTTCGGTGGTAGAGGCAGATGAACCTCTGTTGAGTTTGAGGTCGCCATGGTGTACAGAGTGAGTTCTAGGAGCCAGGACTAGAAAGGGAATCTTGAAAAAAAGAGAAAGTTAGAAACAAACAAAAATTCAGAATAAGTTACTGTGTGGTAAGTGTTAGACAACTACTACCACACTGACATAACTAAGTGATAGCTGAGTGCTTAATCCTAAAGGGCATCTACACCATATCCTCCAGGATGTGGGGCATACAGTAGAGAGGGGAAAGCAAATGTAAGTTGGAAAGTAGGGAGAATGACTACAAAATGCCATATTTTGAGCACTACACAGTCACCACAGTTGGGGAGTATAATCAACTGAGCATAATTTATTGTCTGCACAATAATGAGACAATCAACAGGCAAACCTGGAGGGACTCGGAGAGTCTGCTCATCACTGCTGAGATATTAGCTACTGATAGTTTCAGAGAAGGGGAGACACATTTCCTTTTGCTGTGTGGCCACTGGTGAATACACAGGACTCCAGTGGAATCACTATGGTCCATTAAGGACCACACGGAGTGTCAGGGTAAAACTAAATGGATAACAAAATAAATTCAAAAGAGACAAATCTGGGAAAGCACAAGTAGGGAGGAGAAGGATGTCTCTAGGGGAGGGGAAAAAAGAGAGGATTCAAGGACAGAAAAACTAGAGCAATGTGTGTGTCTTAATGAATTTGTAAGCACCTGAAGTTTTGTTATTTCTGTCAATATATAGGTTGGAGAACACATCCTAAAACCCATCAAAACACATCTTCGTTTGTTATATTAGTTATAGAGGAGTCCCGCAAATTCTTTCTCTCTTCTTTTCTTTGTTTCTTTCTTTCTTGCTTGCTTGTTTGCTTGCTTACTTGCTTACTTTTCATTCTGATATTTTGATTTGAATTTAAATAGCTCAAGTCTATAAAACAACATTTTATTCTTATTGAATGGCATTTGATTAAAATAACAAGTGTCCTGACCATATGATTTTTGAGAACATATGGCTATTAATGAAGACAATTGTACACCAAAACTTCAAGTTGGATCATTCACAGGATACTTCACCAAGACTGAGCACTGTGACAGGGTAGAGGGTTTCTTAACCAAGGATGGAAACAGTTTACCATCAGCAGTCTTTCTTGTAGGGATGTGATCACGCTTATACTGTAAGTTCATGTGCTCATTATGATTTATTAGAAAGAAGCAGTCAGAAGTTTAATTGACTAATCCTTACTAAAACCTGTGGACACAATGAATACATTGATTTTGCTTTTCTGGCAAATGGTATTGAAGTAAGTACTGAAGAGTGTCCAGCCTTTCTTAAGTGGCAGCAGCTGAGTGCCTTAAAAATTTAATTTATGTGTCATTCAGTGTCTCAGGAAGATTGCTAGCTGTCCTGAGAGGGAAAGAAAAAGCTGCTTAAAGTTCCCAGGTTGTATGTTGTACTTACTTATCAACTTGATGACCCACAGAGACCTCAAAAACTGAATAAGTTTGTTGTTAAATGTGCAAGGCTCTCATCTGAAATTAAAACCACAAGTTTGTGGGAGTGGCCAAACAAAGACTGGTCCACAGTACTAGAGGGAGCCCATTTTGGACACTGCCTGAATGATCAGGAATTGACAGCTGGATAGCTCAGAAAGCTAGGGTAGAACTAAATGTGTCTGGCAAAACAAAACAAAACAAAACAAAAACAATAACAAAAGCAACGAAATGATTTGTAATGTGTTCTGTAATACTCATAATTTGGTGCCTTGTCCAGTTGTTTTCAGATAGTCTGCAGTTGCAGAAACTCACAGTCAAATGTTAGGTGAACAGAGAGTCCAGTGTGGAGGTCTCCATGTGGTATTTCCCCTTGGATTTTGGGGAAATACTACCCAAGAGAGGAAAGAGGAATTGTGGGAGACAGACAGGTCAAGGATAACATGTCTCATAGGAACTCAGTGACTGAAGTAGTAATCGCAGAGCTGGCATGGTTCTGCTCTAGGTTCTCTCTATATATGTTATGGATGGCGGCTTGATATTTGGGGGCGGGGGCTCCTGAAAGTAGGACTTGGGGTCTGCCTGACTCTTTTACCTACTCTTGAGACTCTTTTATCCTTACTGGGTTGTGTCTCCCAGACTTGATGGTTCGAGCTTCTTCTTATTGTATCTTTTTGTGCAGTATTCAGTTATTGTTTCTGGGAAGCCTGTTCTTTTCTCAAGAGAGACTAGGGGAAAGTGAGTAGATCTGGTAAGTGAGAGGAGATGGGAGGAAGGGGGGAAATTGGAGGGAGGGGAAGCTTCAGTTGATATGTATTGAACAAGAGAATAAGTAAAAATATAAAAAAGGAAAACAGAACTTTAATTATTCTAATTTATTATTTGATCTGTAAAGAAAAACATGAGGTGACTGTAACATTTACAAATTACAGTAACAACCTTCTTACTCAGTTTCCCCTTCCATCCATTCTTCCTGTATTTCTTGACTACAGTTCTCCTAAGTCATAAAAGAAAATGGCAGGGACCTTAGCCAACAGGGTTCAATGTATATTGGCTACTAATGTAATTGCTTTCTGGTTACTGAGTAAATTTAAAGGTCACTTTAACAATGGTGCATGGTTTCAATATCTAGTCAACAGGGCAAGAAAGTTATTTGTGTCTTAATGCAAACCTCTTAACCTTCTCAGAGAGTGTGGACAGCTATCCAGAGAAACTCACCAGGCCACCCAAAGCCCAGATCCAGTACTTTGCTCACTAAATTCCATGTACCTATGAAGTCCCTTGCATGATTCCTTACACTTAAATGCATCTTTCATTCTACATATCAGTCATGTTAATGGTTTGTTTGAGAAAATAAAAAAAGAATATCTGACTCATCTAAACATATCTTATTATTTAAAATATCAAAATCATAAGTTTAAAGAAGTAATTATAGAAGATATCTAGAAATTTATGGTGGTTTTCAGAGATATCTGTACTGGCTTAATTACTATAAAGCAATGTCAGTGTATATACATCAAATTCTAGATGTCTAGAGAAATTATGTGTGTGTGTATTTATGTCTATTTGTATATTTCTATATACATACAAACATGTACATGTATGTTTATATGCATATACAAATTTATCTACACTTTGTACATATAGAACAGCCATATAAATAACATATATATACACACAAACAACATATAATCAAAGTTGTTGAGCCTATGAATTTGTATACATAAGTGTATATGTATGTATACACACTTATTAATTTACTTATTTATATGGATTTATTGCCTATCAGACTAAAAATGAACTTTAGACTACCAAAGAAGAAATCAGTGACTCATAAATGTTAGACATTGAACTTTATACATGGTTGGATTTTGATTTTACTTTGATTTGCTTGGAAATATGGTCTGGTTCTTCCCCTTTGGAGTAAAAGTTTGTAATTTTTTAAGCAATCTATAGTTAGTGTCTTTAGATTTGAAAAGAAACTTAGGACTTTTAAAATAATGGAATAAAAAATTACCTGTGAATTTTAATACTGTATTTTGTATTATGATATTAATGTGAAATACTGGAAGCAATGGAAGATTGTTTATGTGTTTCAAAGGAGAAAGAGGACCTCAACTAATGAATTGCCTTTATCTGGTTGGTCAGTAAGCATGTCTGTGGGAGATTTTCTTGAAGATTACTAATTGGCATAGGGTATGACTGGACTGTAAAAAAAAAAAAAACAGAGAGAGAGAGAGAGAGAGAGAGAAAGAGGGCGAGAGAGAGAGCTAGCCTAGCACACCAGAAGGAGAGACAATGGAAGCATCAGTCTTTCGGTTCCACCTCAGTTCCTGTTCTAGTTTCCTGGTTGAGTTATTTCACTGACACCGGCTAGTGATAGACTATGAAATGGAAGTGGATGTCAAATAAACCCCTTTCCCTAGGCTGTGTTTGCTCATACTGTTTATCACAGTAACAGACGGGTTAGAATGAGGTATTATTCCAATATGATGATTATGTGTCTGTCAATCTAATAGTAAACCTAGAGAGTGGGGGTATGAAGGGTGAATATGATTGAGTCACTATATTCGAGCGATTGGCTGAAGAGAGCTTGCTGACAGGAGGCATGTGGAGCCTGTTTAGTGCTGACATAAACAGCTAAGGGAGTGTGTGTGTGTGTGTGTGTGTGTGTGTGTGTGTGTGTGTGTGTGCGTGTGTGTGTGTGTATGTGTGTTTGAGGTGATTTAAGAAATGAGAGACAGGGGAAAACAAATTATTAGTACTATTTTGAGCCTCTAAGAATCCATGTTTTTTTCCTTTAATAGAATTTTAATGTATTTTTCAAGGTAGTTTTAAATTTTTGCAGCCTACAATGAACTTTAATTTCTACCCAGCCCTCTCAGTTCAGATTTCCTATGCAACTAGAACTCTTAACATCTTTTAGTTTACAGTTTGCTTTCAAGGCAGGGTCTCTCTTTGTAGCCCTGGCTGTGATGGAACTCACTCTGTAGACCAGGCTGGCCTTGAACTCAGAGATCTGCCAGCTTCTATTTCCTAGGTTCTGGGATTAAAAGAATGTGCCACAACTGGCTAGCTTTTTATTTTCTGTAATTGTTTACCTCTGCATTTTCCTTTAAGTTTAGAGACTTGATTATTTATAAATTATATTTAATGATAAGAAATCATAACTGACTTCCTTGGCAAAAGAAGAAAATACAACAATCAGCTAACAAACCATTAGTTTGGGAAATACAAAGCTGATCATTGTGTGTTTGGAGAATTGCTCATCTGTTTCCAGTGCATGGAAATAATGATTGCTACATGTTTGGTGTCAGTATTTCTCACCTTTTCTTTTTCTCAGTGCTATCCATGAAGATCAGGAATTCATGCAAGCAAGATAAATAACACCCAGCTTATTGATACTCAGACACTTCTCTGTCCTGATGATAGAAGAATTAAGCTAACAGGAAGATTTTGGTTATCAGAGTTCCATGGAAATTCAATGAATAAATTCACACTTATCTAGTGTTTCATGTCAACTAAGTTTTCCTTACTTTCAATTTCAGTTTAGCAGTGTATTTAGAACTCCTTATTTAGGAAAAATTAAAAAAATCCACATTTACCCTTCACTACAGTCCCTACCAGAGTCCTCAAAAAGAAACACTTACACAGTCTACCCTGTATTTTTTACATTAGACTTTTGTGTGCTGTAGGTGACATAGGACACTCAACCTTCTTATATAGGTCTAGACTTTCCTACCTTACTCATGCCTTTATCTAAAGTTAATGGCTAGATCTCTGCACAAAGTCCTAACTGTTTTCCCATGTTTCAAATATTCATCTGTACTGGGTTCATCCACAAAGCAAAATAGATTCACATACATGATAGTTTGATTAAATAGAGCATCAAATTTGTTGATTAGTTTACAATCAGGGCTTAGACAATATCACTTCTAGTTCTTTATTCACCCATCACCTCCTTTAATGAGTTCTTGATGGGCTTTATAGATATTAGAGCAAGAGTACTGAATACATTCCAAAGCTTCTTGGTAATTTCTGGCTTCCTCACTTCTCATGACTTCATACTGATTGACAAACTTTTACTTGAAATTCTAAAGCACACAGCTAGAAGGAGCCAAGGATCAGCTTGTTCCTTTCCTTTCCTGCATGTTCCTTCCTCCACACATACTGACTCAGACATCTTAGTTACGCATTTCCCGGTGTAATCTCTTACTATTTTAGAATTCTAGGCTTCTGAAGGGCTGAGAAAAGATATTGGTAAATTATTGATTGAATGATTTTTCCCTAGATTCCACTTTTCCAATTCCTAAAAATAGTGGCTACAAGTTAAGCAACGCCTCTTCCATTTATAGTTCTTTCCAAAGGGCAAGAGTGAGGATTTGACCTAAGGTAAAGATTTATTAGGTGGGTAGTGAGTGACTGATCCACTGTGGTCTGTGTGTTTCTATCTGGAAAGCAAATTTGTGACTCTACCCTCCTATCTTCCATTATAGTTAGTATAAATACTACTTTAGATTTTTTCAAGGCACACTATGTATGAGGCAAAATTGAAATAATTCTTGCCTTTTGATAGAACCTGGAAATTCAAACCTAGAATAATATATATCAAAAATATTAAAATATTTTATTGATACAAATTTTAGAAGTTATATACGACAACACCCACCAGTCAGACATTTATTAAAAAAAATAAAACATGTCTTAAGAACGGAAGAAGAATGTTAGTTAACATTAATAAGGAATGAACGTCAGTACAACATAACTGGAAATCAAAGTATTTTATGAGTATACAGTGTATAGGAATGATTTAAGGAAGGTATTAAGATTTTTATAAGAGAAAGCATAAGCTCTTATTAATATATAAAACATATGAAGAGCTGTTTCTTACTTATTCTGGTAATATTATTAAGATATCAGTTTTCATAATTTGTAGATTAAATCTTAAGAGAATCTTAACTAAGTTATTTATGAACTAATGCTAATTTTTTTTAAACTGGAAATATTTTATTGATGAGATCCCACCAGCTGTGCAAAGTAACCCTGGAATCAAGCACCTTCCTCCTTTATATGGGTAATTATGTCCAATTTATGCAGAATTTTATAAAGTAGAAAGGTAGTTCAGATGACAGTATACAACAGACCAGTATTTAAGAAGTAATGATAGGAACATGTTAAGAGATTGATAGAGGGACAGAAAAGACACCAAAGGACCAGAAGAACCTCTAAGTCAGAACCATGTACCTACCACGTGACTTCTCGTGATAGAGAGCTAGCAACAAATAACAATGTACAGAGGAAGGATAGTTTAGTGGGCAGAGCAGCAAAATGACCATTAATGTGGTACAAAAGACCGCATCAGAGTCCAACACACAAAGTTTGATAAGATAATCTACAGGAATATAGAAAACTTTAGAATCATAATATAAACATTTAAAAACTCTACAGATGCTATAAGAACACATCTGGATGGCATAGTGGTACTGGTACTCACCCCTGTGATGGTGTATGGGCGGGTCCGACCTCCCGTATGCTCTGAACTTGGGTCTCAGCTGACATGGAGCAGGACAATGAGCAGCAGGCTATGCACCAGCCTCCCATGGATAATGACATGTCGATGCCAGTGTCACACATGCCCGTGTCTTCTGGAAACAGTGGATTTTATCAGTCACCAGCCACTTAATATTTACCAGAGATGATGAGGCCCTATATGGCATCAACTGAGGAATTCAGATCCAATGAGTGGGAATGGGAGTCACAGTTCATTAGGTCGCTACCTGAGCATGGTGCAAAGTACCCGTTCCAGCTGACTCCTACACTTTCCCAGAATTATTGTCAGAGATTGATTTGGAGGGGATCCCACATGATGCCAGTCTGAAGTTCAAGTCTTCTGTGAGTGAGCATTTCCTTCGGTGTGAATCTGATGCATTACGGTGGCCTGCCAAGTCCAGCTTCCAGTGGAATCTCAGTGATGGCCCACAGCAGTGCCCCAACAATGCTTTATTCTGTACCCCCAACAGTACCTGTCACCACAGGCTCTTTAAAACATGGAATATTGTTGGTCCCAGGCATGCTTTCCACTTGGACCCATGCTGTGACCCCCTTTATGGAGCACATGTTGCACTAGGTAAATCACTGCAATCCTGAGACACCCTCGGGAGGTTCCAGCAATTGCTATCTTTAGACTCCCAAGATTCACTTGTGACCCAGTCAGATGTCCAGGAAGAACCTTCCATATGTGAGCAGCCCACACCTGCTCCACAGGGGTATGGGAAAGAGAGAGAGAGAGAGAGAGAGAGAGAGAGAGAGAGAGAGAGAGAGAGAGAGAGAGAGAGAGAGAGAGAGAGAGAGAGAGACCCAGTACTTCAAGAGGGACAACCAGGAGATGGAGCCTAGTTTCAAGGCCCTATGTCTGCTCATATGACAACTGTGGAAAAGCTTATACCAAATGCTCTTACTTCGTGAGTAATCAGCACAAACACACAGGTGAGAAGCCCTATGTATGTGACTGGAAAGGTTGTACATGGAAGTTCTTATGCTCTGATAAGCTTGGATGACATAAAGGGATCCATACCAGATATCGACCATACAAATGTGATGAGTATCATAAAGATTTCATGAGACCTGACCATCTCAGGCAGCACAAAAATACTCATCTGCCCAAGTAAGACTTCCTGCAACCCCAAGCCAACAATGGACAGACAGATGGGACAGACAGTCCTCTTGTTCCTGGTCAGGAGCTTTAGCTCTCTTTCCTGTAGTCTCTAACCCAAGATTCTGTTGCCCAAGACTAGATCATCTCTGGGGTAGATGAAGGTTCAGGTAGAGACAGGAAGATTAGGAGGTGGTGAGGAAGCCCACATGAAGCTCTGGACACTATCATGGATTCCTCAAAATCTGGTACCCTCCGCTCTCATAGGACTTTGCTAGAAATCTTTTATCTCCTGTCAACCCCAAGCATGAAACTCTCTCATGTCTGTTCCATGTTCTCTCCCTGGGTCTTCCACAGTTTCCAGGTCCAGACTAATGGTAAGGAGACTAATACAAATGGGAGATAGGAGAGAGGCAGGCAGGAAATCTCTCCCCCAACCCCCATGAATTGTTGCAAGGCATTGCATCTCTATGAAAGCACAGTCTGTGGGGAGACCTGGCAAATAACCAGTAGACATACCTGCATCTTCAAGGTTGTCTAGCTTGGAACTGTTGCTTTGTGGGAACTCTTTGCCTTCCACTTGATGTTGTCCTTACTATACCTCAGCTTTGAATGTCCTGAATAAAATCATGCAGGCTGTTTAGACGGCCTGAGGAATAGGAGGACTGAGGACAATCCCCCCAGTAACTCCAGGTAGCAGATTGCCATTATATGCACATGGGCAGAGATCAGAGACAACTTTTGAGAGTCCATGATCTAATGTGTGAGTCCCTGGGATTGAACTCAGGCTGTCAGCCTTGACAGCAAGCACCTTTCCCTCATGAACCATCTTATTGACCTTTGTTTTGCTTTTGATACAGCTTATGCTATGTTGCCTAGGTCAACGAACAACTGTCTTCCCATATTAGTCTGGAAAGTCTGGAATTAAAGTAAAATTCACCCAGCTGGCTTCAGGTTGCCTCTCCTGTTCGCCTGTCTGGTTTTGAGGGGCACTAACTATCCTGGTAACTCATCCTTGTCATCTAGAACTTCTATATTAAATTGGCCATTTTCCTGAGCATTAAATTAATATGAAAGAGCTTGGACTTGAACCATCCACCCTGTGAGGACTCAAATATTAAATTGAAAAGAAGGGAGCAAAAAAAAAAAACAAAAGAAAGAAAGAAAGGGAAGTAAAAAGATGCCAAGCCAGTGGCAGAGTAGGATCCCAAGTATCATGTCTGCCCTGAAAAGTGGGCCTCTTCCCTAAACCTGGCACCTTCTATAGATATTCTATAGACTTAAGTCCAGTCCTGTGCCAAGTATTGACTATGGAAAAGTGATGCCATCTTAGGGTTAAAGGACCATGTTCAGCCTAACTTGGTGCAGTGCCCCCTGGCAAGTTCTCAAGAGTCAGCCCAGCCGGGCGGTGGTGGCGCACGCCTTTAATCCCAGCACTTGGGAGGCAGAGGCAGGCGGATTTCTGAGTTCGAGGCCAGCCTGGTCTACAAAGTGAGTTCCAGGACAGCCAGGGCTACACAGAGAAACCCTGTCTCGAAAAACCAAGAGTCAGCCCACAAGCCCCCACAACATAGGACTTGAGGGGCTGAGGACATTTAAAGGATGTACCAGGAACAAAAGACCTCAAAGATGTGTCATAGTGAGAAGACAGAGTGGGCCAAAGCCAGGCAGACTCTATGACAGGCCTCAAACTAGCAGGTCAGGAGACTAGACTTAAGTTTCTGTTTCCCAGAACTGGAGAAGTAAAAAACAAATGAATTCCAGGAAAACCCTCTCCTCATGGGCAGCCAATGAGGAGCTGTAAAATTTGCCCCACCACCTAGCCAAAATCATCACAGAATAGGCACGCAGTAAAATATATTCATAACACTGTATCCGCAAGGTGATCAAAATGATGAAACCAGAGTCAGATGCAGATGCCTTTTGGTACCTGTGTCTCGTGATGACCCTTAGCCCTCAAGCCTTAAAACTGCAGTAGGATTATTACTCCTGTATTAGAAAGTAAGAGACAAAGGTCTTTTACAGTTGCCTCACATATGTACTAAGGAAGGGTCCATATTCTCAGAAAATACCTAATATCACTATTTTTATTTTTTTAGATTAAAACTCTTTTTAAAATTTTTTCTGTTGAATATAATCTTGATTTACATTTCAAATGCTAAAACCTTTCTCTGTTTCCCCCTCCCCAAAAACCCCAACTCCTCCTCCCACCCAAGTATATGCCCCTCTACCTGACCCACTCCCACCTGCCACCCCCTCGATTTCCCTTTGTTGGGGCATCTATTGAGCCTTCACTGGACCAAGGACCACTCTTCCCACTGATGCCCAACAAGGCATTCCTCTGCCACATTTTTGAGTGGACCCATGTGTACCCCTTGGTTGATGGTTTAGTCCCTGGGAGTCCTGGGGAGCCTGGGTGGCCGACATCGTTGCTCTTCCCATGGGGCTGTAAACCCCTTCAGCTCCTTCAGACTGCCCTCCATCTCTGCCATTGGGGACCCCACGCCCAGTCCAATGGTTGGCTGCTAGCATCTGCCCAGAGCCTACTATCATTATTATGACAACTCCATTGAGATTTTGACATTCCCCAACCACTTTTGGTCTTTTAAAGAGAAACATAGAAAGAAATAATCTAAAAGGGAGAGAAAAGTGAGCATGATTGAGGAGATAAAGTAAGCCAACCTTTCCCATCATTGTCTCCATCTCATAAATATTCATAAACTGTATTCAGTATCCCAGCACTTATCCAAAATTGCCCAGTGTGCTTTGGTTCAGCACATTCCAGTCTCTCTCGTGTTCCTTTGCTTGCAGAACTTCTGCTTATAGTGTCTTTGTCTCTAGGATGTCTTCTTTTGTTTTAAGAAAAGTAACAAGAGATACTCCAACAGGTATTATAATTATATTGCTATTATAATCTTTGCTGAATAGTCTATTTCATACTTTCTTCTCTTATAAAAAGCAGGAAGACATATTCAATCATGCTAATTTAATCTCTGGGGTTTTCCTAAAATAATTTTGCTTTATTCTCTCTTCTAGGTTCTGATTTTTCTCTGTGAATTTACTTTAACACTATGAATTTCATCTGTTTAATCTAAATAAAAAAAATGCAACTGTTTGATGTTGGAAATAATTCTAACCTTAGGAGAATCATAAGAAGCAGTAATTATGTATCAACCTGGATTCCACTGGCTAGAGTTGTTGAACTTTGATCTGGACAGATACAAATGGCCTGGTCTATCAACAAAGGCTGGTCTTTCTAAAATTGTATCAATTTATTTTGACTTTGAAAAGAGGAATTGTTTCCCCCAGAATATATAAGTATTTATGTATATTACTTTGAAATAAACTACAAAACCAAGAAATTGATCTCTCACAGGATATATGTGTGTGTGTGTGTGTATGTTTGTGTGTGTGTGTGTATGTGTATGTGTATATGTATAACGTATGTATAATTTTATGTTCCCATGAATTCCTAATGCAAACCTGCATTTGTGATGCTGATATACTGTTTGTCATAAACTGTTTTGTTTGACTGTTATTCTAAATGGAGAGTTGTTAAACAGCTTTACCAATTTTGGATAGGTTCTGATTTAATTTTCTCCTTCTCAGCATAAGAGAGTCAGTGTCCCTCAGTGACATTATTCTCTGTGGATGATGATATGGAGACAAAAGACAGAATAACTTTGTTTTGTGGCAAGTCTGGGAACAAAACCTTAGAATTTTCCTAATTTTCCTTTAATCTTTTCTTGTTTCTTACTTTCTCTCTCTGTCTGTCTGTCTGTCTGTCTGTCTGTCTGTCTGTCTCTCTCTCTCTCTCTCTCTCTCTCTCTCTCTCTCTCTCTCTTTCTGTGTGTGTGTGTGTGTATGTGTGTGTTTGAGCCTCATGTCTTAATTTAAACTGATTCCTCCATTTATCCTGTGTTAGTGTTACCCTATAGAGATTGAAGATCAATCTCAAGCATATCATAGCCACTTAAGAACCAATGTCCCTTACATTTTGTGAAGTTTACCTCATTAGTATTTCTCTTCTTGTGCTGATCCCTGAATTCCTATGGGAATTTAAAGGCACCACAGAGAATTTTAAAGAGAAAATTGAGATAAAATCTCTTAAGACATAGACACTGCTTATATAGGAGATTCTTTAGAGATCTATTAATAGATTAATAGATTAAGCCTATTCATCTTATTGTAGTGATATGAATAAGAATGGGCTTCATAGCCTCTTGTATTTGAATGACTGAGAATCAGGAGAGTCACTATTTGAGAAGGATTAGTAGGTGTGGCCTGGTTGGAATGGGCATGACCTTACAAGAGAAAGTACGCTGCTGGTAGTGGGCTTTGGGTTATCAAAAGCCTAAGCCAGTCTCAGTGTCTCACTCTTTTTTTTTTTTAATTTTCTTCATTTACATTTCAAACGTTATCTCCTTTCCTGGCTTGTCCTCTGTAAACCCCCTATCCCTGCTCTCCAACCTACCCACTCCTGCTTCCCTGTCCTGCTATTACTCTACACTGGGGCATAGAGCCTTCTCAGAACCAAGGACCTCTCCTCTGATTGATGTCCAACAAGTTCATCCTGTGCTACATATGCAGTTGGAGACATGGGTTCCTCCATGTGTACTCTTGGGTTGGTGGTTTAGTCCCTGGGAGCCCTTGGGGTACTGGTTGGTTCATATTGTTGTTCCTCCTATGGAGCTGCAAGCTCCTTCAGCTCCTTCAGTCCTTTCTCTAGGTCCTCCTTTGGGGACCTTGTGCTCAGTCCAATGATGGGCTGAGAGCATCCCCCTCTGTATTTGTCAGGCACTGGTAGAGCCTCTCAGGAGACAGCTATATCAGGCTCCTGTCTGCAAGTCCTTTCTGCTGCTTGTGGATCTGGATTTAGATTGGATTTAGAACACTCAGCTAGCTACTTCTCCAGCACCATGTCTGACTACATTCCACCATGCTCCTCACAATGACAATAATGAATGGACTAAATCTCTGAAACTCTAAACAAGCCACAATTAAATACTTTCCTTTATGAGAGTTATGACCTCTCTTCACACTAATAGAACACTAAGCTACTTAGCATAGATCTGAACATTTGTGAAATGTACACAGTTATGTAGCAACAGAGATTCTAGGTTTTCCAGGCTGAGGTCAACCAAGTTCTGAGAGAACACACCAAGGCAAGGCACATGGTCCTCTCAAATTCCTGATATGCAAAACCATGCAGTCATTCCCCCTTTACTTTAGTTCTTCAACCAACAGCTCAAGTTAAGAGAAATTACCAACGTTGTTCTGAAAATTCCACAATGAAGAAATGAACAGTTGGGTATTGATAGAATCTCTTCATCTTGCTTTTTCATTCCTATAACTAAAGCATCAGGGCAGATCTGAGTGTACCTCAGGCCCATCGCAGTCAGCATGCATGAAAGGGGGTTAGCCTGCTCAAGGCAGTGGGCTCAGAGTCTCAGTCAACACAAAGTTGAACAGCTTTTTCTGTACTGAATTATCAGTTTCACAAAGATCTCTTACAATGTCTCAGTGTGCTGTAGAAACACATCCCTATAGAAACAAACCTTTGCTCTATGTTATTGAGCCACTGTGGATAAATACATCAGTGTTACATATCAAAACTACTATTTAAATATTTTATTTACATTTTCCTTGGTCTTATTCTCACATTAGTTCCATTATTTGGTTTATGTGTTAGGATTTTGACAACATTCTTAAAAATTACTTAACTATTGTTATATAGAGAAAAGTAACCATAAATTGTAAGTATATGCTATTTTTAAAGTGCACAAATGAAGAAGACATGTTGCCAGAGATTGTATAAAAAGCAATTTTATAAACATCCTTAAAGTCCCTCTAGATCCCTGTCTAGTTACTGCTTGCTCCATATGTGACTACTTTTCTGACTGCTAACAAAACAGACTAGTTTCTGTGACTTTTGGCTTGATCAATTAATTTTTTTGACAAGTATTCTATTTGGTTTCATTAACTGATTGCTGTTTTTGTAAAACACTGTACATACCCCTGTATGCACTGTGATTTCCTGGTAATATTGATTGAATATAGTATTGTTTCATGTTTTAATTTTATGTTAAAAAGACTTTCTATATTCAGTTATATCATTATGAATTCTCTTTCTATTATCTATTTGACATCTTGTGTAGAAGAACACTTAGTAAATGTTATGGAGAAGTAGAATAAGAGGGTTCTACTCATGTTTGCACCTTCCAATTTCAATTTAACATATATTTGTTGGTAGTATTATTCTGGGTTCAGTGGTACCTGAGATGTAATATCTTATGAAGCACATTTTAAAACAAACAGGATATAAATTATCAAAATAGTATTGCATAAACTCAAGGAAGAAGCCCATGCTTGGAAAGAATCCACTTTATGAAGAGCCCAGCCAGTCATAACCATAGAGGCAGATGTCAATCATTTCTATGCACACTTTCTAAGCTTCCTTATGGTCCATTCAGTTCTTATCACAGTGCTTCATATCAGTAGATAATCCCCTGCATGAGTGATAAAATGTGTGAAGATGATAAATCTGTCTCAGTGCTATTGGAGTGCCATAATTCATCTGATCTGCTATCATCAGTCTTCAGCTATGAACCCAACACTAACATACATATGCATAAGAAGTAGTAGCAATAAAAATGCTTGTTTCTATATCCCTCTTTTTTACCAATTCTCTCAACCATGGATTCATTTTTTGTTCTGCCTATGTATCATTTACTATGTTTCTCACCTATCTACCTATCATGTGTTATTTATTGGCCTAATCATTTATCTCTCTCTAATCTCCCATCATCCATTTATCTAGTTTTATTTTATCTGTTTTCTAAATAAATTTATGAAGGATTATAACAAGTTGTACAGAGATATAAATTTGCCATTGTGTTTATTTAAAAGATGTTGAGAACACTGCTGAATTATGATAAGACCATTCCGAGTGTCTCTAGGGTTGGGAGAACAAAAAAAATATCAGGAGAGAAAGAGAGAGAGAGAGAGAGAGAGAGAGAGAGAGAGAGAGAGAGAGAGAGAGAGAGAGAGAGAGAGAGAGAGAGGCCTATTCTAATTGAGGTTACCGTTGAATTAAGGGCAATTAAACCCATGTGACAATTTTTTTAGGCAGTTGACACTTGCTAATTCTCTATAGGGTAATATACTGTGGTCACTCTATAAGGAAACTTCAAGGTTGAAAAACCTAATTCTCACTCCTGGTTCTGGGAAGTGGATCATTATAAGCTGAACATTACAATTACATTATCTTAAGACAAGAAACTCCTAGATGCCTATGGAATGCTTATAAAGAATACAGGAGATTATTTTGTCCAATGACTCAGAACAGCACCTTCCAAAAGCAGTTGAAAGAGGATGTGTGATTTATTTTTTAGAGTCCTGTTGGGGCTTAGAGGTGTTCATGCTGGGTTTTTAATCCCATGTCTGAAAATATGGGTCAACATTGTGTTACTCTTAATCAATTTTGATTAAAAGTATTCACTGATACTCAGTTTCCTGTTGAGAGATATCTAAGTTTTTGCCAACTATTGATGTTATGAGTGGAGCAGCAATGAACATGGTTAAACAAATGTTCACTGTATATAGGCCCAAGAGTAGTATAGCTGAATCTTGGAGTATATCTATTCCCGTCTCTCTGATTGCCTGCCACACTGTTTTTCCTAGTGTCTGTGCAGGATGCTTCCACAGGCAAGGGATGACTGGTCCCATTATTCCACAGCCTTGCTGGCATGAATTGTCATTTGTTTTATTTATCTTAGCAGTCTGACAGGTATAAAATCTCATGACAAAGGGCACTGAACATTTTTTAAAAAGTGTTTTTAGTCATTATGGTTTCCTCTATTAAGAATTCTATGTTTAGACCTGTATCCCATTTTTGAGTTATTTGTTTTCTCGGTATATAGTTATTTTAGTTCAACTTAGATATCAATCAACAGAAGAATAGGTATAGAAAATGTGGTATAGTTATATAATGGAATATTTCTTGGAGAGTAAAAATGAAATCTTGAAATGTGCAGGTAAATGTATACACTAGAAAAATCATTCCGAGTGTAGTAACCCAGGTCAAGAAAAAATATATAATCAATACCTTCCTCAGCAATCATCAAAGAAGCTTACTAATACAGCAGATGGGAACAAATACAGAGAGCCACAGCCATACATTATGTAGAGGACAAGAGACTCATTCTAATTCAATCCTAAACTTGATGTCACCTTCGCCATCCAGGTGTGTGAAAGAGGAAGCAGAAATGAGACTACAATCCAGAAGGGCCAGAGGACACCAATAAAACAAAGTTCTGTACATCTCTGTGATCAAAGTACATGTGAACTCACAGAGACTGAGGCAGCATGTGCAGGACTTGGATTGGTTTGAGTCAGGTCCTCTGTCTGTATGATATGGCTTCCAGTTTAGTGTTTATTGGATATTTCTGAATGTGTGAATGAGTAGGTCTCTTGTCCATGTGCCATTTCTTGGGCTCTTTTCCTTTTTTCTTCCATTTCTTTGTCTTGTCCAACTTTTACATAGTTGTTTTATCTTATTATATTTTAATGTATTGTTATCCCTGAGAATACTGTTCATTTTCTAATGGGAGACAGAAAGGGAGTACATCTTATTGAGAGGGGCAAGGAAAAGAACTAGAAAGAATAGAGGGTAAACCATAACATAATCTGGATATATTATGTGAGAAAGAATAATCTATTTTCATTAAAAGAAAAAAAGCATTCATTGATTTTATGCTCAAAACACTATTGAAAATCATACCCAGAGTTTAATTTAATATTCCCAATAGATTTCAGTCATTGTTGCACTCAATTTATTCAGAATTGAATTATTTTTAGGTATTATTTTGTCTGACTCAAATATATTTTATATTTCCTAGAAGATATGTTTTTACTAACCATTCTTTATATTCTTCATTTTTCCTACTAAGTGGTTTTTGTTTTAGTACTTATTAAACACTGTCTAGTCCTTAATGTCTTATGAGTTTAAATCTCAAAATCTATTAAGTTAATTCATTGACTAGATTGACTACAATAACTAGCAACCCCAAATCTCAATTTCTTAAGCTAGCCTGGATTTCTCTTAGCAAACTACGAAACAAGCCCAGAAGTATGACATCATTTCTCAGTTTTAAGGGGCAACTTTCATCTGAGGCAGGGTGTCTCTCAGCCTGTAATGTGATGGGGTGTGCGGTATTCCTTTGTTTGGCAAACTATGCTGCACAGTAACACAGCATTAAAGAGAAGGGAATGTAAGTAGGTGGGGCAGGAAGATACTGAGTGGTGCTTTTAAGCTTGACAACTACAAATGAGCATGAATATTCCTCTTCGAACTATTAAATAAACACAGAGATACCTAGCTTGGGTTTCCTGAGACACTGAATCAATAACACCAACCATTGTCACCTGCTATAGGGACCTGTGATTTTAGAATAAATTTTTTCTAAGACATAGGAAAGATGGAGGACTAATACTTCAACAAGAAATAGTTTCTTAGCACAATTAAACCTTTCTTTAAAGAAGTTACTTGCATGAAGATTTAACGTAGAGTTAGACTTAAAAGAACAGAAGTACCTCCTATCCTGCCTGAATAATGTCCAGTGCTTTCATCAGGGATCTATTTTCTCACAGGTCTGAAGGTTGGAAATCAAAGAAAAGGGTGTACCAAGATTGTTGTCAAAGCATGGCTGCCTCCTTGACTTGTAGACAGCTGCCTTATGCTGTGTCCCTCATCCTCCCTCCACTGTGGTGCCCAGTACTGATTTGGGGTAACATAGCATCCTTTGCACAGACACCAAGAAAACTTGACTAGAGCTCAAACTACTGGTCTCACCTTAACTTAATTATTTCTTTAGGCACTTTATCTTTAAAAACATTCAAATTCTGAAATGTAGCTTAGGGCATCATCACATGAAATCTAATAGAACACAGTTCACTTATAGACTTAATATATTGGTTTTCTTTAAAACCCAATTTAAAACAGCTACACATCTAAGGGAAGCAAAATTTCTATTTTACTGATAAAAGTTTTATTCCTAAACAAAACCACCTATAGATTTTAATAAAAGACAGAGAACTCTAAATTTATCTTTTTTTTTTAATGCAGACTCCACCATATTGTGGATTGCTTTGAATATGTCCAGGTTTTGAAACACTTGATTTTCCTACTTAAAACTTCAACACTGATTGAGGTAAATTTTTGGAAAAGAATCAGACAACAGATATTAACTTTGAAATATATACTTCATTGTCCACATAGTTACACAAAAAATTTAGACATTGGAATTGTTACCTATAAGCATAACGTGGGAAGTCTAAAATTGTTAAAAAAAAATCAAGCATACAATATGAGGGAACAAGTTTGCACAGCATTCATAATGAGAGTAATTCAGTGACTCATTCTTTACCAGTTATTTGAATACATATTCTTCACTTTGGAATGAATGGGTAGAGCTATGCAAATCCACCTGAAGAAATCTGAGGTTAGGAATGTATTTTTTTAATCATTAATATACAATGACACATTTGCTGAATAAATGAACATACATATAGCTGGCCATCTAATGCATTTAGCAAAGCAATTTAATTTCTTTTTTTGTTAGATATTTTCTTTATTAGCATTTCAAAGTTTATCCCCTTTTCTGGTTTCCCCTCTGAAAACACCCTATCTCCCCCCCTCCACCCTTCTGCCCTGCTCACCAACCCACCCATTCCTGACATGGCATTCTCCTATACTAGGGCATAGAGCCTTCTCAGGATCAAGGATCTCTCTTCCGTTTGATGTCCAACAAGGCCATCCTCTGCTACATATGCAGCTGGAGCTGTGGGTCCCTCCATGTGTACTCTTTGGTTGGTGGTTTAGTCCCTGGGGGCTCTGGGATACTGGTTGGTTTATATTGTTGTTCCTCCTATGTGACTGAAAGCTCCTTCAGTCTTTTCTCTGCCTCCTCCATTGGGGACCTTGTGCTCAGTCAAGTGATGGACTGAGAGCATCCACCTCTGTATTTGTCAGCTACTGGCAAAGCCTCTCAGGAGACAGCTACATCATTCTCCTATCAACAAGAGCTTGTTGGCATCCACAATAGTATCTGGGTTTGTTGACTGTATATGGAATGGATCCCCAGTTGGGGCAGTCTCTGGATGGTCTTTTCTTCAGTCTCTGCTGCACAATTTGTCTCCATATCTCCTCTCATGGACATTTTATTCTCCCTTCTAAGAAGGACCAAAGTATTTCTTCCTACTTCCTGAGCTTCATTTGTTCTATGAATTGTATCTTGAGTATTCTGAACTTCTGGACTAATATAGACTTATCAGCAAGTGCATATCATGTGTGTTCTTTTGTGATTAGGTTACCTCACTCAAGATAATATTTTCTGGCTCTATCCATTTGCCTAAGAATTTCATGAAGTCATTGTTTTTATTAGCTGAATAGTACTCCATTGTGTAAATATATCACATATTCTGTATCCATTCCTCTGTTGAGGGACATCTGGGTCCTTTCCAGATTCTAGCTCTTATAAATAAGGTTGCTATGAACATGTGTCCTTATTACAAGTTGGAGAATCTTCTGGGTCCAAGAGCTGGGTCTTCTGGTAGTAGTATGTCCAATTTTCTGAGAAACTGTCAAACTGATTTCCAGAGTGGTTGTACCAGCTTGCAATTCTACCAGCAGTGGAGGAGTGTTTCTCTTTCTCCACATTCTCACCAGCACCTACTGTCACCTGAGTTTTTGAACTTAGCCATTTTGACTGGTGTGAGGTGGAATCTCAGGGTTGTTTGACTTTCATTTCCCTGATGACTAAGGATGTTGAATATTTCTTTAGGTGTTTCTCAGCCATTCAGTATTACACCATTGAGAATTCTTTGTTTAGCTCTGTACCCCATTTTTAATATTCTTATTTGGTTCTCTGTTGTCTAACTTCTTGTGTTCTTTGTCTATATTGGATACTAGCCCTCTATCGGATTTAGGCTTGATAACCATATTTTTCCAATTTGTTGGTTGTCGTTTTGTCCTATTGACAATGTCCTATGTCTTACAGAAACTTTGTAATTTTATGAGGTCCATTTGTCAATTCTTGATCTTAGAGCATAAACTATTGGTGTTCTGTTCTGGAGCAGAGATTTTCAAAATTGAGAGTTCTTCTTGGTAGATTTTTCCTTTGATGAGTATGAAATGTACTTTATCTTTTTTGATGACTTTTGGTTGAAAGTCAGTTTTAACTGATCTTAGAATGGCTACTCCAGCTTGTTTCCTGGGACCATTTGCTTAGAAAATTGTTTCCAGCCCTTTAATCTGAGGTAGTGTTTGTCTTTGCACTGAAGTGTGTTTCCTATATGCAACAAAGTGCTGGGTCCTGTTTTCATATCCAGTCTGTTAGTCTGTCTTATTATTGGAGAACTGAGTCCATTTATGTTAAGAGATATTAAGGAATAGTGTTTGTTTCTTCCTGTTATTTTTGCTTTTATTTCTATGTTTGTGTGGTTAGCTTATTTTGGGTTTGTTGAAAGAAGATTACTTTCTTGCTTTTTCTAGGGTGCAGTTTCCCTCAATATGTTGGCATTTTCCATCTATTATCCTTTGTAGGGCTGGATTTGTCAAAAGATATTGTATAAATTTGGTTTTGGCATGGAATATCTTGGTTTCTCCACCTATGGTAATTGAAAGTTTTGCTGGTTATAGAAGCCTGGGCTGGCATTTGTGTTCTCTTAGGGTAAATATGACATCTGCCCAGGATCTTCTATAGTCTCTGGTGAGAATTCTGGTGTAATTCTCATAGGTCTGCCATTATATGTTATTTGACCTTTTTCCCTTACTGCTTTTAATATTTTTTCTTTGTTTAGTACATTTGGAGTTTTGCTTATTATGTGACAGGAAGAATTTCTGTTCTGGTTCAGTCTATTTGGAGTTCTATAGGCTTCTTGTATGTTCATTTGCATCTCTTTCTTTAGGTTAGGGGATGTTTTCTTCTATAATGTTGTTGAAGATATTTTCTGGCCCATTAGATTGGGAATCTTCACTTTCTTCTATACCAATTACCCTTAGGTTTGGTCTTCTTATTGTGTCCTGGATTTCCTGAATATTTTGGGTTAGGAGTTTTTTGCATTTTGCATTTTCTTTGACTGTTGTGTCAATATTTACTATGGTATCCTTTGCACCTGGGATTCTCTCTTCTATCTCATGTATTTTGTTGATGATGTTTGCATCTATGACTCTTGATCTCTTTCCTAGGTTTTCTATCTCCAACATTGTCTCCATTTCTGATTTCTTTATTGTTTTTATTTCCATTTTTAGATTCTGGATGGTTTTGTTCATTTCCTTCATATGTTTGCTTGTAGGGTTTTTTTGTAGTTCTTTAAGTGATTTCATTATTTCCTCTTTAAGTTCTTCTACCTGTTTACCTGTGTTCTCATGTATTTCTTTAAAGGAGCTATTTATGTCCTTCTGAAAATCCCCTATCATCATCATGAGATATGATATTAAATCAGAGTCTTGCTTTCCTGGTGTGTTGGGGTAACCAGAGCTCAATTAGTGGGAGAACTGGGTTTTCTTTTTCTGTTTTTTTTAATTTTTATTTTTATTTTCTATATTCTTTATTTACATTCCAAATGATTTCCCCTTTCCCGGTTCCCCCCTCCCCGAAAGTCCCATAAGCCCTCTTCCCTACCCCTGTTCCCCATTAACCTAAGAATTTCATGAATTCATTGTTTTTAATTGCTGAGTAAGATTGCATTGTGTAAATATACATGGAAAATATCTCTGACAAAATTGAAGAAATATATAGAAAAACACGTTAAGATTGACTATTTCATGGAAAAATTACACAGATAAAATGGTAGGCATAAAAATATTCCTAAGTTGATTGAAAGTGAAATTATAAACATTTTCTGATAAAATTGAAGATCTATAAGGAAAATATTTCTGATAAAACTCAAGAAATATATAGAAAAACACGTTAAAACTATTTCATGAAAAATTATTCAGATAAGATGGTAGGCAAAAAATATTCCTAAACTGATTGAAAGTAGAAGTAAAAACATTTTCTGATAAAATTGAAGATTTACATGGAAAATATCTCTGATAAAATCGAAGAAATATATAAAAAATGCGTTGATTGAGTATTTCATGGAAAAATTATACAGATAAAATGGTAGGCATAAAAATATTCCTAAGACCAGGCTGTCCTCAAACTCAGAAATCCGCCTGCCTCTGCCTCCCAAGTTCTGGGATTAAAAGCATGCACCACCACTGCCCGGCTAAAAGCCGTGATTTTGAATGGGAGTGAGAAGAGGTATTTGGGAGGATTTAGATGGAGGAAAGGGAAGGGACATATTGCAATTAAAGTCTAATCTCAAAAATTTAATATTAAAAAGAAAATTAATGACTTAACGAAATTGAGTCTTTAGGTTAATAAATGAACAATAGTCAAAGAAAATGCAAAATGCAAAAAGCTCCTAACCCAAAACATCCAGAAAATCCCGGACAAAATGAGAAGAACAAACATAAGGATTATAGGTATAGAAGAGAGTGAAGATTTTCAAATTAAAATGTCAGTAAAGGTCTTCAACAAAATTATAGAAGACATCCCTAACCTAAAGAAAGAGATGCTCATTTGCAAGAAGCCTATAGAACTCCAAATAGATCAGACCAGAAAAGAAATTCCTCCTGTTACATAATAATCAAAACACCAAATGCACAAAACAAAGAAAGAATATTAAAAGCAGTAAAGGGAAAAGGTCAAGTAACATATAAAGGCAGATCTATCAGAATTACTCCAGACTTCTCCCCAGAGACTATGAAAGCCAGAAGATCCTGGGCAGATGTCATACAGACCCTAAGGAAACACATATGACAACCCAGGATACTATACCCAGTACCCCCAGCACTCCCAGGAACTAATCCATCAACCAAAGAGTACACATGGAGGGACCCATGGCTCCAGCTACATATGTAAGAGAAGATGACCATTTCAGGCATCAATGAGAGGAAGGGCATTGGTCCTATGAAGGCTTGATTCCCCAGAATAGGGGATTGCAAAGTCAATCAATGAGGGGCGGCAGTCAGAAGGTGGAGGAGGGGATGGGAAAGTGGGTTTTCAGAGGGGTAAAGTAGAAAGGGGATACCATTTGAAATGTAAATAAAGCAAATATCAAATTTAAAAAATAAGCAGCCATGCACATACAGAGGCAGATGCTAGGAGCCAACCATTGGTCTGCGAGTGGGGTCCCAGAGGGAGGAGTTGGAGGGTGGTACAGAGGAGCTGAAGGGTGTTACAGCCCCATGGGAAGAACTACGATGTTGACCACCCAGAGGCCCCAGGACTCCCAGGGACTAAACCAGCAACCAAGGGGTACACATGGTTCCAGTCAAAAATGTGGCAGAGGAATGCCTTGTCTGGCATCAGTGGGAGGAGTGGTCTTTGGTCAGGTGAAGGCTCAATAGATGCCCCAACAAGGGGAAATCGAGGGGTGAGGTGGGAATGGATTGGGTGGAAGGGCATATACTTGGAGGCAGAGAGTGGGAGGAGGGGTTGGGGTTACTGGGGAGGGGGGAAAGTGGGAAAGGTTTTACCACTTGAAATGTAAATGAAGATGGGAAACTACACCCTAGAAAAAGCAAGAAGGTAATCTTTCAAAAAACACAAAAGAAAATTGTCACACAAGCATAATTCCACTTCTAACAACAAAAATAACAGAAAATAACAATCACTTGTCCTTAATATCTCCTAACGTCAATAGACTTAATTCCCGAGTAAAAAAAGACCAACAGACTGGATACATAAACAGGGCCCAGCATTCTGCTGCATTCAGGAAACATACCTCAGTGACAAAGGCAAGCACTACCTCAGAGTAAAAGCTTGGAAAACAATTGTCCAAGCAAATGGTACCAAGAAACAAGCTGGAATGGCCATTCTAATACCGAATAAAATTGACTTTCAACCTAAAGTTGTCAAAAAAGATAAGGAAGAACACTTCATACTGGTTAAAGGAAAAATCTACCAAGATGAACTCTCAATTCTGAACGTCTATGCTCTAAATGTAAAGGAACCCACATTCATAAAAGAAACTTTACTAAAGCTCAAAGCACACATTACACCCCACAAAATAATAGTGGGAGACTTGAACACCCTACTCTCAGCAATGGACAGATCATGGAAACAAAAACTGAAAAGAGACACAGTGAAACTTACAAAAGATATGAACCTAATGGATCTAACAGATATTTATGGAACATTTCATCCTAAAGCAAAAAAATATACCTTCTTCTCAGCACCTCATGGTACCTTCTCCAAAATTGACCATATAATTGGTCTCCAAAATTGACCATATTGTCCTTGACAGATACAAGAAAATTGAAATAATCTTATGAACCCTATCAGATCACCACAGGCTAAGGCTGGTCTTAAATTCTGTCAAAAACAGCAGAAAACACACATACACATAGAATCTGAACTATGTTCTGCTCTATGATAACTTGGTCAAGGAAAAAAAATAAAGAAATTAAAGGCTCTTTAGAAATTAATTTAAATGAAGAGAGATCATACCAAAACTTATGGGACACAATGAAATCAGTGGTAAGAGGAAAACTCATAGCTTTAAGTGCCTCCAAAAAGAAACTACAGAGAGCTAACACAAGTCACTTGACAGTACACTGAAAACTCTAGAACAAAAAGAACCAAATACACTCAGGAGGAGCAGATGGCAGGCAATAATCAAATTCAGGGCTAAAATCAATCAAATAGAAACAAAAAGAACTATACAAAGAATCAACACAACTAGGAGCTGATTATTTGAGAAAATCAACAAGATAGATAAACCCTTTGCCAGATTAACCAGAGGGCACACAGACAGTATCCAAATTAATAAAATCAGAAATGAAAACAGAGAAATAGCAACTTAAACTTTGGACATTCAAAAAATCATGAGATCCTACTACAAAAGCTTATACTCAACAAAATTTGAAAATATGGATGAAATGGGCAAATTTTTAGACACATACCAGGTGCCAAAGTTAAAACAGGATCAGATAAACCATCTAAAATGTACCATAATCCCTAAAGTAATAGAAACAGTCATTAATAGTCTCTCAACCAAAAAGGCCTTGCACCTTGGGTTTAGTGAAGAATTCTATCAAACCTTTAAAGAAGACCTAATGCCCATACTTTTCAAATGATTCCACAAAATAGAAACAGAAAGAACAATACCTAATTTGCTCTATGAATCCACGATTATGTTTATAACTAAACAACAATAAGACCAACCAAAGAAAGAGAACTTCAGAGCAATTTTCTGTATGAATATTGATACAAAAATTCTCAATAAAATTCTTGCCAACAGAATCTAAGAACATATCAAAATGATCCTTCACCACGATCAAATAGGCTTCATCCCAGAGATGCAGGAATGTTTCAATATAAGAAAAATCCATCGATGTAATCCATTTCATAAACAAATTCAAAGAATAAAAAACACAAGATCATCTCATTAGATGCTGAAAAAGCATTTGACAAAATTCAGCATCCCTTCATGTTAAAGGTCTTGGAAAGATCAGGAATTCAAGGCCCATACCTAAACATAGTAAAAGCTATGTGCAGCAAATCAGTAGTCAACATCAAAATACATGGAGAGAAACTTGTAGCAATCTCACTAAAATCAAGAAACAGTCAAGGCTGCCCACTCTCTCCCTACCTATTCAGTATAGTACTTAAAGTTCTACCTACAGCTTTTAGACAACAAAAGGAGGTCAAAGGGATATAAATTGGAAAGGAAGAAGTCAAAATACCACTATTTGCACATAATATAATCTTATACTTCAGTGACCCCAAAAATTCCACCAGAGGACTCCTAAATTTGATATTCAACTTCAGCAAAGTGGCTGGATATAAAATTAACTCAAACAAATCAGTAGCCTCCTGCTACTCAAAGGATAATCAGGCTGAGAAAGAACCTATGGAAACCACCCCCTTCACAATAGTCACAAATTGTATTACATCCCTTGGTGTGACTCTAACCAAACAAGTTAAAGACCTGTATGACAAGAACTTCAACTCTCTGAAGAAAGAAATTGAAGATTTCAGAAGATGGAAAGACAGCCCATACTTATGGATTGGCAGGATTAATATAGTAAAAATGTCCATCTTGCCGAGAGCAATCAATAGATTCAATGCAATCCCCATCAAAATTCCAAATTAATTCTTTGTACAGTTCGAAAGAGCAATTTGCATATTCATTTGGAATAACAAAAAAAATGTAGGATATCAAAAACTATTCTCAACAATGAAAATATTTCTGGCAGAATCATCATCCCTGACCTCCATCTGTTTTACAGAGAAATAGTGTTTTGCAGAGCAATAGCATGGTATTGGTACAGAAGTGTTTAACAGAGAAATATCATGATATTAGTACAGAGACAGGCAGAAAGATCAATAGAATAAAATTGAAGACCCAGAAATGAACCCATACTCCAATGGTCACTTGATCTTTGACAAAGAAACTAAAATCATCCTGTGGAATAAAAGAGCATTTTTAACAAATGGTGCTGGTTAAACTGAGAGTCAGCATGTAGAAAAATGCAAATCAACCCATTTTTATCTCCCTGTACAATGCTCAACTCCGAGTAGATCAAGGACCTTCTCATAAAACCAGATACACTGAAACTTATAGAGGAGAAAGTAGGTAAGAGTCTCAAACACATGGGCACAGAGGAAAATTTCCTGAATAGAACACCAATAGCTTAACCTCTAAGATCAAGAAATGACAAATGGGACCTCATAAAAATTGCAATGTACATATTCAATAAAACAAAGGGGCAAACAGCAGATTGGGAAAAAATCTTTACTAATCGTTCATCCAATAGAGGGCTAATATCCAATATATAGAAAGATCTCAAGAAGTTAGACTCCAGAGAATCAAATAACCCTCTTAATAAATGGGTTACAGAAGAAAACAAAGAATTCTTAACTGAGTTATATCGTATGACTGAGAAGCACCTAACAAAATGTTCAACACTCTTTTTTTTTAAATGAAATTGTATAGCTTTTTTTTTTTTTGGTTTTTCGAGACAGGGTTTCTCTGCATAGTCCTGGCTGTCCTGGAACCTGCTCTGTAGACCAGACTGGCCTCGAACTCAGAAATATGCATGCCTCTGCCTCCTAAGTGCTAGGATTAAAGGCGTGCACCACCACTGCCCGGCAATGTTCAACATTCTTAGTTAACAGGGAAATGCAAATCAAAATAACCCTGAGATTCTACCTCATGCCAGTCAGAATGGCTAAAATAAAAAACTCAGGTGACAGCAGATGCTGGTGAGGATGTGCAGAAAGAGGAACACTCCTTCATTGAGGGTAGGATTACAAGCTGGTACAACCACTCTTTAAAGTAGTTTGGTGACTCTTCAGAAAAGTGGAAATATTATTACCCAAGGACCCAGCTATATATAACACTCCTGGGCATATACCCAGAAGATGCTTCAGCATGTAATAAGGACACATGCTCCTCTATGTTTATAGCAGGCTTATTTATAATAGCCAGAAACTGGAACGAACCTAGATGTCCTTCAACAGATCAATGGATACAGAAAATGTGGTACATTTACACAATGGAATACTACTCAGCTATTAAAAATGATGATTTCATGAAATTTCTAAGCAAATAGATGGAATTAGAAAATATCATCCTAAGTGGGGTAACCCAGTCACAAAAGAACACACATAGTATGGACTCACTGATAAGTGGATATTAGCCTACATGCTCAGAATACCCAAGAAACAATTCACAGACCATGTGAAGCTCAAGAAGAAGGAAGACCAAAGTGTGAGTGCCTTGGTTCTTCTGAGAATGGGAGCAAAATACTTACAGGAGCAAATATGGAGATAAAGTATAGAGCAGAGACTGAAAGAAAAGCCATCCAGAGACTGTCCCACCTGGCAATTCATCCTATACATAGTCACCAAATTCCAACACTATTGTGGGTGCTAAGAAATGCTTGCTGAAAGGAGCTTGATATGGCTATCTCCTGAGAGGCCTTTCCAGAGCCTCACAAATACAGAGGTGGATGCTAGCAACCAACCTTTGGATTGAGCGCAGGGTTCCCAATGGAGGAGTTAGAGAAAGGACTGAAGGAGTTGAAGAGGTTTGCAACCTTATAGGAAGAACAATATTAACCAACCACACCCCACACCCCCAGCAGAGCTCCCAGGGACCAAGCCATAACCAAGGAGTACATATAGCTCTGGCTGCATATGTAGCAGAGGATTGCCTTGTCAGGCATCAATGGGAGGAGAGGTCCTTGGTCCTATGTAGGTTCAATAGATGTCCCAGTGTAGGGGAATCCTGGGCTGGGCGGGGAGGTGGAAGTGGGGTGGGTGGAGGAACATCCTCACAGAAGCCGATGGATAGAGGATGTGATAGGGGGTTTCCTGGGAGGGGGGAAACCAGGAAAGGAGATAATATTTCAAATGTAAATAAAGACAATGTCCGATAAAAAAAGACAAAACATATTTCACAAAATCTCCATAGGAGATATTTAATTTGTTATGTTCCACTTATTTAGTAATTGTGTTTGCATCTCTGGTCAAACTTCCTTTTGAGAGTCTCATCAATATGTTTTATTACACTTAAATTTTTTAATAGTGATTTTTATATGGTTACTTGTAGGCAGAACTTATAGTGTAAGTATTTTTTGTGTGTACACCATTCTGTTCTTTACCTACTTTACCAAGACTTAGCTGGGCATTTTTCAGTGGAAGCATATTTTACAAAAATAGCTACTATATTTATCTTTATTTCCACATTAATAATTTCTTTGTGTTCATTTGTTTTATGATCCTGGACAGGATTTATAGTAAGATTTTGTAATTTTATTGTATGTGATTTCTGATTGTCTTCATAGATGTTAGGTTTGCACAGTTTTATTTCTATTTCTCTCTCTCTCTCTCTCTCTCTCTCTCTCTCTCTCTCTCTCTCTCTCTCTCTCTCTCTCACACACACACACACACACACACACACACAAACACACACACCATTTACTTCTTTTGTTGCCTTTCTATACTCACTAAATTTTATTGGTATGCAGCAACAGTGAAATTAGTACTTCCCCCTTACCTTCCAGATAAGCATTCAGTCTTTGCATATTCTCTACAGAATTATTTAAGATAATTTCAATCAATTGGAAGAATGTTCCCTGTTTTATATTATTAATGGGTGTTGAAATTTTCAGTGCTTTATGTACTTTTCTCATATATGTATATATATATATATACACATATAATGTATATATACATCATATGTTACTGGTTATAATGTATATGTAATTCATATAACCTATATGTAGGTATAATGTATATGTAATTCATATATGCAATGTATATAAATACTATAACATATACATAATTTTGTATATAAATCATGCACATTTGCATGTACATACACATATATATACATATATATTTATATATATATTCATCTATATCTTAATCTTTACCATATAACCTGTAATGTGTAAAGATGGTGTCTAAGGAGTTCTTACATATTTGGAATAATCTCAACTTATTCAACCAACATCTATTTTTAGAGCAAAGATTACAATACCTTTTGGGTTTATTTCTAATTTTCTTTGTAAGTAAAATAAAGCATCTCATTAACACAAAGTTGTCCAAATAAAGTAAAATTTTACTGATGCTTTAATGGTCTCTCTCTCTCTCTCTCTCTCTCTCTCTCTCTCTCTCTCTCTCTCTCTCTCTCTCACACACACACACACACACACACACACACACACACACACCACCCCACAATATGAATGTGTACATATACCCATGCATGCATGTCATTGCAACCTTAGATATTTTGCTCTCTGTCATGGGTTTTGTTTTCATTTGATTTTAGTTGTTGTTTAGTTTTTAAGAAAAAGTCTCTCACTAGTATAGAATTTGTTGATTCTACTAAGCTGGCTGACCAGCCAGTTTCTGGTATCTGTCTCTAGCTTCCAGTGCTGGGATTGGAAGTGTATTCCGCCATTCCAATCATTTAATGTGAGTTCTAGAGAATAAAGTTGAAAGGATCAGCTCAGGAACTTTTGAAAATTCCACCAGACCCCCTCCTCTCCTACTAATTACATTCAGACCACAGGAAGGAGGGACTGAACCCTGGCCACCTGCAGGTAGGGGGGCCCACAGCTATTCTGTGACCCCTGGCCACCTAACTCATTCCCTGTAGACCAGTCAGTTTAAAAGTTCTGTCAATCACATTGTGCCTGATGTCGGCCGCCCTGAGGACTGTATAAAGACCTGCTGGACTGGCTGCATGTAGTCGTTTTCTCCCCATGTACAGGGCGACCACAGCATGCTGGATTAAATAAAATTCCTCTTGCTTTTGCATCAGTTCCCATCTCTACGTTGTTCACTCATGGGTCTCTAGTAAGTTAAGTCTCATTAGAGTCTTACAAAGTCAGCTCCTCACTTTTGGCATAGCGAGCCTTTTAACAGCTCAGCCATTCCCCTAGTCACTGATCTTTTCTTGTATGTGTATCATTGCTGCCTACTTTTAAGAGTTTTACTCGACATTCAATGATGATGTAAAACCACAACGATATCCAATATTATTTGACTTCCACTTTTACCTCATGATTTGGTTCCTTGTTGATTGTGATATGTTAACATTTTTTCCTTTGTGCCTGTGTCCCCATCAAGCACTTTGATGAATCCTGAAGTCTAGTTCACTGCTGTCTTATTATATTAATATCTAAATATTATCTTTTCTAGTATTCACCCAAGAGTCTAAAATTAACACCCTAGGTACTGTAATTCAGTTGTCAATATTTTCTTCAGTACCCTCACAAATAACAATATTCAATCAAGTCTCAGAGTGAGTATCAGTTGCCTCAGACTGCTGTTTTTTAGCTTTTAGCATGCATCAGAACCAGCAGGAAGGCTTTAAAAATGCTGTAAACCAAGCTCATTGCTCATAAATTCAGATTCATAGTGATCTGCAGATGTGAGGCTCATTGCATTTTTAACAAGCTCTATGGGGGTTTCTGGTCTCTTGACTCTATATGCTGATTTCAAGTATCTGACCTGTTTTGTGTATTTGCTGAAAACCCAGAAAGAAAATTTAAGCATAGAAGCTTTATCTATGGTGGACAGTTTATAATAATGGTCACACCATAAAAATGATGAACTTGGCCTGGAGATTTGTCTTTTACAAAAATTCATATCAAATATATTTTTGAATGTGCAATCATGGAAGTTAATTACTATTAAATTCTTTTCTCACAGCAGGGTGTTTATACTTTTTAAGTGTTGAGTGGATTCCCAAATCTTCCATGTAAATAAGCTGCAGGCTTTATTGAATCCATTACAAATGCCTTCCGTTTGATACACTAAAAGAACTGCTTTTATATCCATTGCTGGTTTTTGTCCTGCCTCCAGCAATCATAGGAAATAAAGTGAAATATAAATACTTCTATTGTATAGATGAGAATTGATACACAATGAGACAACTTTCTTAAATAAACACAGCCTTGAGTCTGGGCTTCACCTCACAAACAGCAGCTTAGTCTGTAATGAGAAAACAGCTTCCAGCCAGTCTTATTTTAATTTTTACCACCTGTTGGAAATTTTATGCAACACCGGTTCTGAAATAATCTTGCCACTGGAATGGAGGCCCTATGTCCCATACACTATTCCTCTGACTCATGACAGATACTAAGTTGTGCACAGGAGATATAAATTGAAGGGGAGTTGTGTATAGCAGCATGTATTCATATTCTCAACCACTGGGAAGGCTAAGGATGGAAATTCTGTAGAGCTTAAGACTAGGATACCCATCTTGGTGATGTACAGAGACTCAGAAAAATAAACAAATAAGACCTTACTTTGCAAGACTTTGTAATGCACATTCTGTATATTTTCAATTAGTTAAAAATGATTAGCCCTCACCAACATGACTCCACTTAATCAGCATGGCATTTAGACTGTATTAGTGTCCTGTCTACTAATCACTATTATACATGTAGTCTTAGAGTCCAATCATATTACTTCTTTGAGATTCTTGACCAAGAACAGATTACAGAACACTTGTTCCTAGATTTGGGGTAAGTCAGCACACTAGTTACTTAAGTGACTCATTGTCTCATAGTAATAAAGCCAAGTGACACTTCAAATATGGGTGATTAAAATAAAAAATAGTCCAACAAAGATGAAAGTTTACCAAAGAAATAAAAAAGTATTAATGAGAAAACCAAGAAGAATAGAAGTGAAATCACAGATGGACTAGTTGAGTGTGGGAATATTTATATGAACCTCTTCTGCAGGAGTTACATACACTGTAAGGGGAACTAAGTTTACTGAATTAAAAATGTGAGGAGCGTGATTCTGAGAAAAAGAACTGAACCATCAGAGAAAATTGACACTGGGGAACTATAGGACAGTAACACTGAAGGACTACAGGAAATGCCACAAGTGGGGTACTAGCAGAGACTGGAATACGTCCACCCCATAGCAAAGTCAGCATGATAGGACAGCACCTGCTGTTCAGGAAAAAGCATGAAGTTACCCTAGAAATAAGGTATATTAATCATCACTGTATTAAATTTTTTAAACTACATTTTATTAAACCATTTTTAAAGTACTGAACAACTGCAATTCTCACTATTGGCTACTATGACAGTCTATATTATTTGATTGTTTAATTATTCTCTCCCTCCTTTTTCCTCTCCCCCTCCCCCCTCTGTGTGCATACTTAGGAATATGCCTCAGAAAGGGTTGAACTCAGAGGAAAAGTTGTAGAAGTTAGTATTTTTATTCTGCCATGTTGGGTCTAGAGATCAAATTCAGGTCATAACATAAATGCCTCTTTCTTGCTTGCTTCCTCCTTTCCTTTCCTTTCCTTTCCTTTCCTTTCCTTTCCTTTCCTTTCCTTTCCTTTCCTTTCCTTTCCTTTCCTTTCCTTTCCTTTCTTTTCTTTTCCTTCTCTTTCCTTCCCTTCCCTTCACACTTTCCCTTCTTCTTTGTTTCTTCCTTTTGTAGACCTATTTTGTGATGATTTCTTTTTTGTTCCTTGTGTTCCTTTTAGAGAAAATACACTTGTTTCATATATTTTGATTATAATTTCTGCTCCCCAAGTTCTGCTCAGTTCCTTCATATTTCCCCTTGCATCCAGATCCACACACTTTCGGTCTCTTCTTAGAAAACAAAAAGGCATCTAAGCAACAACAATAAAATAAAATAAAATAAATGCAATTGGACAACACAAAAAACCGAAAAAGTAAAGGATAACAAACACACACACAAACAGTACAAAAGCACATATGGCTGTAGAGACATACACATTCATGTATACAGGAATCCAATAAAAACATAACAATGGAAGACATAAAAAGATGTGATGGATCTGTAAGATTAAAAAGGGTAAAAATTGCCCTGACATATTAGGAGACAAAAAATTTTAAAGATATCAGTGAGTTCATTTTTTTGTTGGTTCTCTATTGCCTGGCATGGGACCTACCCTTAAGAGTAGTTCGTTCGTTACTGGGCAGTGATAGCATGTGCCTTTAATCCCAGCACTTTGACGGCAGAGGCAGATGGATCTCAGTTAATTTGAGGCCAGCCTGGTCTACAGAGGAAGTTCCAGGACCTGTAGGGCTACAAAAAGAAATGCTGTCTCAAAACAAAACAAAACGAAACAAAGCAAAGCCCAGAACAACAAAAGGAATGGTTTGTTTACTCAGTAAGTGAGTCTCTCACAGAGAAAACAATTCATTTGCACATGAATATAAATTAACAATAACTTCTGGGTAAGGGATGGGAGCATGTGTCCACTTCTTTCAGCAGTAAGATTCCATCTGTTGCAGAGCCATGTAGGGCCTTTCATACAACTAAGTCTCTATGTTCACATGCACCTTGGTCAGGCTGTATTAGAAGGCCCTTGGTTCCTTGCTCCCTCCATCTCCTATGGTTCTTACACTCTTTCTGCTTCCCCTTCAACAGGTTTCCATGAGCCCTGAAGGTAGAGTTTGATGGAGGCATCCCATTTAAGGCTGAGTGTTCCCAGGTCTCTTTACTCTCTATATATTTTTTGCCTATTGGTGTCTGTATTTCTTTCCATATGCTGCAGTTTCCAAGCTTCTATGTTGACAGTTGATTAAGGCACTATAATTAGAAGTCATTTTATTGCTATATTCCTTTATTAAAATAGTAGTATTTAGTTTTATTCTAGGTCTGTGACCTATCTAGTCTAAAATTTTTAGATATCAAGACAGTTTTTAAGTAATGATTCCACCTTGTGCTGTGGGCCTGAAATCACATCATGGTTGATTACATCCACAAGCACTGTACTAATGCACCACTGTATCTAGGATGCACGTCAGCATGGTAGAATGTGGGGGTCCCTGGCAGTGACATGGTCATCAGGTAAACAATCCAGCTGAGGGAAGAAAGAAACTTAGGTTCAGCTTGACTAAGCTGGTTCTGGGTCAAAACTTCAGAAGTTTTAAGCTAAATTATTTAATTTTTATACATTTAAATACCGGGAGACTTACTCCCACCTGAATTGACTCCCTTTTTGTCTCTCATTAGAAAAGGTTTCTAAGAGGTACTGACAAACATAACATATAATAAGATTAAACAAAAATCATCCCCTCAAAGCTGGACAAAGAAAAACAGCAGAAGGAAAAGATCCCTAGACACAAGAATCAAAGACTCAGTTGTTCACACACTCAGGAGTACCACAAAAATACTAAGTTGAAAGCTGCACTTAGTGTAGATCCTTGAAGGCTCTTTGCTCACGGCCTCGGTATGTGTGAGTTCATATGAGTTTTGCTCCATTTATTTGGAAAGCTTTGTTCTCCTGATGGCCTCCATCTTCTTTTGCTCTTACATTGTTTCTACATCCTTTTTGGCAGGGTTTCCTTATCTCTGAGGGAAGGGATTTGATGGAGACCTCTCATTTAGAACTTTGCATTCTGAGGTCTCTTTCTCTACATAATATCTCACAGTGGGTCTCTGTATTTGTTCCAATTTGCTGCAGGGAAAAGCTTTTCTGATGATAGCCGAATAAGGCATTGATTTATGTATAAGTATAGTAGAATATCATTAGTAGTCATTTTATTGCGATTTTTTTAGACCAGTAGTATTTGGTTGGATCTCAGGTCTCTGGACTATCTAGTACCTGGTTTTTGGTTACCCAAACAGTATCAGTACATCTCTTTAGCAAAGCACCTGTGACCTTTTTCTTACTACTGTGTCATTAGTATTCTGTTCAGGAAGTCACTTACTGTGCCAATGAGTTCAAAACTATTCTCAAAATTCTTTTCTATCAGGTTCAGTGTATCAGATTTTATGTTGAGATCTTTAATCTATTTTTAAGTAGAGTTTTGTACAAAGCTATAAAAATTGATCTATTTACATTTTTTTACATGCAGCTACCCAGATTGTCCAATACCATTTATAAAAGTTGCTTTTTTTTTTTTGCAGTGTGTTTTTTTGGCTTCTTTATCAATAATCATATGTCTATATGTGCGTAGATTTATTTCTAATACTTTATTTCAGTTCCATTGATCAACATGTCTTTTTATATGCTAAGAACTTGCAGTTTAATTAGTACATTTCCGTAGTACAATTTGAGAGAGTGAATGGACATAGCTCCAGCAGGATGTTTATCATTTAAGAGTGTTTTAGCTATCCTGTTTTATTTGTACCTCCCCCACACTCTCTCTCTCTCTCTCTCTCTCTCTCTCTCTCTCTCTCTCTCTCTCTCTCTCTTTCTTCCTTTCTTTCTTCTTTCTTTCCTTTGTGTGTGTTTTCACATGACAATGAAAAATTGACTTTCTGTGAAGAATTGTGTTGGAAATTTTATGAAGATTATATTGAATTTGTAGGTTGCTTTTGGTAAGATAGTCACTTTTAGTAGATTAATCCTACTCATCATTGAGCATGGGGGATCTTTCCATCTTCTGATATTTTCTTCAACCTCTTTCTACAGTATTTTCTGCAGTCTTTATCATTAAATATTTCATATTTTTGAGGCAAATATGAATGGTATCACTCCCCTGTTTTCTGTCTAAGTTCATCTGTCTTTTGTATTTATGAAGGATACTGGGTTTTTTTTCTGTTTATTTCTTTGTTTTTTTGTTATTTTTGTGTCTAGCTATGTTGCTGAAAGTGTTTATCAGCTATGTGAGTTTTCTGCTTGAACTTTTAGGATAAGTTATTTATACTATCATATCATCTGCAAATAGAGATAATTAGACTTCTTTCCTTCCTGTTGGTTGCTTGATCTGCTTCAGTTCTCTTATTGCTGTCGCTAAGACGTCAAGTACTTCATTGAATAGGTATGGAAAGAATGGGTAACCTTGTCTTCCTCCCGATTTTAGTGAAATTGGCTTTCTGTCTCACTTTACTTAGGCTGATGTTAGCTAAGGGCCGCTGTAAAGTGCTTGTATTATGATGAGGTATTTTTATTGTATTTCTGATCTCTCCAGTACATTTTTCATGAAGGGCCCTTTTTAAAACCTTTTTGTTAAAGGCTGTTCTGCCTTTAATGACCATTTGCTTTTGTATTTAATCTGTTTATATAGTGAATTATATTTACTCAATTTCTTATTTTAAACCATCCCTAAATCTTTGAAATAAAGTCTACTTTACCATAGTAGATGATCTTTTTGATGTGTTCTTAGATTCTATTTAAAAATACTTATTGAAAAATTTGCATCTATGTTTATACAGGAAATTGGTTTGTACTTTTATATCTTTGTAGGGGGACATTATGTGATTTGGGTATCAGGGCAACTGTGATCTTGAAAAATAAATTAGGCAATGTACCTTCTGTTTCTATTTTGCAGAACAATTTGAGGAGTATTGGTTTAAATTCTTCTTTGAAAGTCTGGAAGAATTCTGCAGTAAAATCATCTGACTTTCAGCTTTTTGAGAATTTTAATTAGTTGTCTTATTTGACTAGAAGTCAGAAGTCTGCTCAAATTACTTTTCTGATCTTGGTTTAACTTTGGTAGTTGCTTTAATTCTAGAAACTTATCCATGTCTTTTAGAATTTCCAATTTGATGGAGAATGGCTTTTTAAAAATATATCATTATTATTTGGATTTCTTAGGTGTTTGTTGTTATGTCCAACTTTTTGTCTCCAATCTTGTCAAATTGAACATTCTCTCTATATCCTTTTTTGTTAATTTGGCTGAAGGTTTATCAATCTTACTGATTTTCCCTAAAGTACCAACTGTATGTTTTATTAAATCTTTCTATGTGTTTTTAACTCCTTTATTGATTTTAGCTATCAGTTTGATCATTTCTTGCAGTCTATTCTTCTGTGGTATTATTTCTTCTTTTTGTTCTAGAGATGTCAAGTGGATGATTACATTACTAATAAAAGATCTCTCCAATTATTTATATGTAGGCACTTAGTGCTGATAATTTGTCTTTAAAACTGACTTTTGGGTCCATAGTATTTTCATCTTTATATCCTAAATTTCCTTTTGAAATTTCATGCTTTAATTTCTATTTTTTTTACAACCCTCACCCAGTAATCATTAAGCAGAGAGTTGGTCTGTTTCCATGAGTTTGTATGTTTTCTGTTGTTTCTGCTAATATTGATATCCTGTTTTAATTCACACTGGGCAGATGGGATGAAGGGTGTTACTACAATTTTCTTGTACTATTAGGGCTAGGTTTGTGGCATGTAGTCATTTTTGGAGAAATTTCCATGAGCTGTTGAGTATAAGTTATATTTTTTTTGTGTTTGGGTGAAATATTTCATAAACATTTGTTAGGTATGTTTGGTTTATGATTAGTTAATGCCAGCATTTCTGTTTAGTTTTCTTTTAGATAGCCTGTCTATTGCCAAGAATGGAGTATTAAGGTCACCTGAATTAATTGTCTGTGAAGGTCAATAATGACATTTAAACTTTAGTAGTGTTTCATTGATGAACTTGGGTACCCTAGTGTTTGGTGTCTAAATGTTTAGAATTATACTACACTCTTCTTGGATTTATTTTTCTTTTTAGGAGTATAATAATCTTCTCAATCTCTTTTATTATTTTTTTATTTGAAGTCTATTTTGTCAGATATTAAAATGACTATACCATCTGGTTTATTAGGTCTCTTTTCTTGAAACTTTTTTTTTTTCATTACCCTGAGGTGAGGTCTATCCCAGATATTAACATGTCCTTCTTAGATGCAGCAGCAGTATGAATCCTGTTTTTAAATCCACTCTGTTTGTCTCTGTCTTTTTATTGGTATATTGATTTTGAAAGCTATCACAACAGACGGTTGTGAGCTACCATATGGTTGCTGGGAATTGAACTCAGGATCTCTGGAAGAGCAGTCAGTGCTTTTAACCACTGAGCCACCTCTCCAGCCCTTGAAAGCTATTTATGAACAGTATTTTTGATTCTAATTTTCTTTTTGTGGTGTAGCTCTCCCCCTATCTTTGATTTGAAGGTTTGATATTATCCATATCTTGTGTTTTCTTGGGTGTGGTTACCATCGTCAGGTTGAAGATTTCCATTTAGTGCCTTCTGTAGTTATGGAACTTTAGATAGATACTGCTTGAATTTGGTTTTATCATGAAATGCCTTTATCCTTTAATTGTGGTTGAAAATTTTGCTGGGCATAGTAGTCTTGGCTGGCGTCTGTGGTCTCTTATAGTTTGAAAAAAAAATCTGTGTAGGTCTTTTAAAAAACAGGTGTAATTGTAATAGGTCAGTCTTTAAATGTTAACTGCTTTACCTCTCTGTTCTGGATATTTAGTGTTTTGATTATTATATGCTGTGGGGAATTTCTTTTCTGATCCAGTCTATTTGGTATTCTATATGCTTCTTATTTCTTGATACTACTTTCTTCGTTAGGATACTGATATTTTCTTCTATGATTTTGTTCTACATATTTTCTTTATTTTTGGCCTTGGCTTCTTCTCCTCCCTCTTATCATATTTACTTAAAGTTTTGTCCTTTCCATAGTGTCCCATTGTTCTAATTCCTTTTATGTGTACTTGACACAAACTAGATTTATTAGAATTGAAGGATCCTCAATTGAGGAAATAACTACAAAAGAATAGGTCATAGGCAAGGATGTACAGCATTTTCTTATTTTTTCATTGATGGTCAAGGGCCTAGCTCATCGTGGGTGAAGCCACCCCTAGACTATTGGTCCTGGGCTCTATAAGAAAGGAGGCTGAGTAAGACAAGGAGATCAAGCCAGTAAGCATCATCCCTCCATGGCCTCTGTGTGAGCTTCTGGCTTTAGGTTCCTGCCTTGCATTAGTTGCTGCCCTCACTGTTTTTGACGAAGAACTTTTATATGGAACTGTGAGTGAAATAAACCATTTTTTCTTCAAGTTGTTTTGGCCATGGTGTTTCATCACAGCAATGGAAACCATAACTAATACACCCACATTTTCTGGATGTTTTATTTTATTTTTTTTAAGATTGAATATTTTCTTTGAAGTATCTATTTCTTGTACATTGTCTTCAATGTCTAAGGTTCTTTCTTCTCTCTCTTATGTTCTGTTGGTGGCGCGTGGCTCTGAAGCTCCTAATTATTTCATTTCCAGTTTTTCCTCAGTTTTTTTTTAATTTATTTTCATTTTTAGGTCTGGAACAATTTTATCTATTTCCTTTCACCATTTGTTTGTGTGTGTGTGTGTGTGTGTGTGTGTGTGTGTGTGTGTGTGTGTATGAGTGTGTGTGTGTGCAGATTTCATCAATGGATTTATTCATATCCACTTCACAGCTCTCTGACACATTCACAAAGGATATTTTGAAGTCTGTCTTGTGATTCAGCAATATTGCATTGTTCAGAGCCTAGTCTTATAAGGTTGCTGAGCTTTAGTGGAGACATATTGGCCTGATTCTTATTATGTAGCTTTTATTGTATCTTGTCATTCAGCAATATTCTTTTGCTTTGAGTTTACCCTAGAAAGATTGCTCAGCTCTAATAAAGAAGTATTTCCTTGGTTGCTTTTTTATTGTGTTTTTACACTGGCACTAGGTATCTGGGTTTAGAGTGATTATAATTCTATGTGCTAATACCTGGTCTTTCCTTTGTTGGGTGCATATTGGGTGGTTTTTTCTTTTATTAGGTTCTGATGCCCTTTCTCATTCTTAGGAGAGTGTGGTAGGTCTGGGATGACTTGTTGGGAATCCAACAAGGTGTGGCTGCTCTGGATTCTGGGTAATATGTATTTCTAGATATTATGAATTGACTTACAGAAATGCCCCTAGGCTACAAGGGAAGGGGAATGAATGGGGTCCACATGAGGGAAGAAAGTAGTGTGTGTCACCAGGATCTGCAAAGCCCCAGGAAACAGGACAGAGATGGAGGGGAGACCTTCATTTTTAGACTTTAAGATGTAAAAGTATTTTTTATTCCCCTGATGTAATTGTTATCTCTGAGGCTTGCTGCTTCAGTTTGCTAGCTGAATCCAAATCCTGTAAGCGTCTAACCTCATTAAAAACTTAAGGCTAGAAAGTTTTTAGCCTCTGAGACTTGCTGCTTAATAAGCTCATCCTTTCTAGTTCTTTCTGAGCTTTGGTTGGCTAGTTTAACTCAGGTATTCTGGCTCAGACTTCTCTCCAAGCTCACTTATTCAATCTGGCCTTTCTCTTAGCCTCTGAAATTCTAAGCTTGGCCTCAAACTAACTCTAGTAATCTTTCCTAGTTTTCTGGCTCCTTTTCATTCTCTTGCTCATTCTATCTTTATCTGTGTCTATCTTGTTCTATCCTCAATCTGTAAAACTCTCCTGGTAAAACAGCCTTTGTCACACTCAATGTGGCACTCTCCTTTCCCTCTCAACTCTACTGTATTGCTCTCCATAAACTCTACTGCATTCCTGTACTGTATTCTCTTCTCCTCTACTGTCTCTCCCTTATGGAGCTTCCCTTCCCTTTTTCTTCTCCTGAGAGTTGAGCATATTCTATTTGATTCTTGACAGGATCAAATCTGGCTATGATTTATCACATTTTTTTGCCACTCAATTAGACATCACTTTCAAACATGGGGGATTCCTTCTGCAAACTAACTTTATCATCATTATTTGGGATTAAAGGTGAGTATGAAGGGCATGTCTGTATTCCAGTCAGATGGATTAAAGGTGTGAGCTAAGGGCCGAGACACACCCTAACTAGAAACAGGTTAAAATATTCTGTAAAATTAAGAGATTAATGATAGATCATGGTTCAAAGCTTCACTTTTATCTTGCGGAAAGCACTGTCCAACACTGTCTATGTGAACACTGAAATAAAGTATGGGCTACTAAGATATTTTAAAGGATCCTCAAATCTGGGTGAGGATGACTTTATTTACACCCACAATTTTACACTTATTCACCCAAATCAAGTGTTTAGCTTAATGGAGTCCCATTTCCCCATGTCTGTGATGGGGAATAAAAAGCTGAATAAAGGAGATATTAGGATCTAATGCCTTTCTCAGTGAAGCAGCTCACAGTGCAGCATGAGTTAAGACTGTTACTCTTTGTGTGATCATGTACTGGAGCATTCCTAATCAGAGAGGGGTTCAAGTCCTCCTTAGCTTACCTGAATCTTCCTGGGCTTCTTCTGGCCAAGTCCGGTTGCCTGTCACTTTTATCTTCAGTTCAAGTTCTAAGAGCAACTGTGGTAAGTGGCTTACAGCACTGTCTGAAACTGCCCTGCCTGGGAGCTGAGATGAAGCCAACAGCAAACTATGATAGAAAATTAAGTTCACAGGTAAAATCCATGCATTAAAAACAGAATAATCCTATGTGTTCAAACATTAGGCTTTTTGCCATCTGTAACTGCCTCCAGCCCGAAGCTGGTAAAGCCAGGCTTGCTGAATGCATTCATGTGGCTTCAAGCCTTGGCTGCTTTTCTCCTGTCATAACTATATAGTCTCATTTAAGACTGAAGGAAATGGGGCATCCTGAGACACTGGAGAATTTGTTTCAGGGCCAATATAGCTGGAGGAGATTTGCAAAAAAAATTTTCCTTGCTCTAGGACCATATTGTTTTCTCTCTCAGAACTTATTGGCAGTCTGGGCCATTTCATCTAATCAATAAATAAAGCCCAGTTAAGCCACACTTATTTCTAGAAGCAAATAGCAATCAGTGCATCAGTGTGTGAGCATAGGCTGTGTTCATCAGCTGAATCATTAAACAGTAAAGACCACTGCTGTAAGAATTGAGTCTGCAGAGAAGCCGGTGCATCAAAAGCAAGCAGGCAGACAATCCTATGGACAGGTTACCATGAAAAATTACCCAAAGCCTAAGTTGCACTTGGCATGCCATGAGTTAAAATGCATAAGAACCTGCTTCTCTGGTTTATTGTCTTTTTTTCTAAGCCTTTTTGTCTTCAGTGTTTATGTCCTAATGATTTAAAAATTGTTAAGTTTAAGAATCATTTTCTTATTATTTATTCCAGGCACTTTTATATGCCTTATTTTATTTATACTTATGCCGAATAAAAAGGAGCTCAAGTTTACAGTGATGACTAGTGCTTCATTTATTAGTTAATTTCAAGTTTATTGTAATACTTTGGTTGCTTCTTTATCCTCTGAGCTTCACTGTAATCTCCTTAAAGACACACAACAAACCTCATTGAACTTGAGGTCTTCATGACACTTTGTTTCACAGGTACTCAGTAAATTTTTATTGATTGAATGATTGAGCTAACAGAGTTAAAGATGGATTTGTCTTCTGGGTAGTTTGTATCTGGTGCTATACACATGTCCCCTAAAGCTAATGTTACCTGAGTTTTGTTTTCCTGAAATGAAATCAAGGGATCCTGCTAAGGGAAAAGCTCTGGACCTTGGACAAGTTTTTGTAAATTTTTGAGCCTTGTTTCCTTCATGAAAAAAAAAAAAGAAAGGAAAAAAAGAAAAATAATTTGTAAATATCCCCTATATCTAAACTTCTAGAGAGTTGTCTCTGGGAAGAGAGTATTTCTTGGATAACTGATACAGTTCCTCATCTTTTTTGCTGTAATGGGTCTCTGAAATATAAGACATTTTAAGCCATAAATATAATTCATTTTTTATATGAATGCCAAATCCTTTGTTCCCTCCTTGCCATTATCCAAATGCATTACTCTTCACAGGAGAGCTTGGATACAGTGGATACATAACCAGAAATTATAGCTCAAAAATCAAGATTTAAATAAAGGTTTTCTTAGAAGTTGCAATTCATTAATATAAAATTGTATGTAGAGTTACTCAAAATTCACCTTTCTATAGATTGTATATCTCATGAGTTCAGGAAGAAACATGTCTTGTTGTTCACTCTAGCACAATTTCTGGAAAATTTCGTGAAAACAGGTGTTCATGCCTGCTTTAAATACAAGGACAGTGTTGCTTTGGAAAACTAAAAGTACTGTGTGGGGTTTGAGGGATTTTTAAAATAAATACCAGAAGCTACACAGACTGAACAATGATGTTTAGATTAGATCTCATAGTTTTGACTGCTATAGTTCAAAACAAATGATCAATTTAACTATTCTTACAAGCTCTGATGGAAGGAAGCAAGTTGCAAACTTTCATCCTGGGTTTACAAATGAGTTGACATCTGTTTTCTTCCTTTCTTTTTTCTTTTCTTTTCTTTTCTGTTTTTGTAACTTATATGTCTATTTCTAATTTTTCTTTCACTGTAATTATAATTATAGCATTTGTTTTTGCCACTTTCCTCTTCCCAGTCCCTTCCTGAAACCCCTCCCTGATCTCCTTCAAATTTCATAAGCATCTTTTCTCACTACAGGCATTTATCTATCTATCTATCTATCTATCTATCTATCTATCTATCTATCTATCTATGTATCTATCTATCTACCTATCTATCTATTTGTTTATTTATTTTAGGTTTGGACAGTGTATTCTGAAAAATTGCTGTTCAGATAACAAAAGAAATATAAATAAGAGGTTGACACATTGAAGAACACAGAGGTAAGCACAGGTTTTCTGATTTGTCCAAAGCACACAGCTGGTGCACTGGCAGAGGCTGATGCTTAGAATTATAGAAGACACACTTCAAAGCAATGGAGGACACCATCTTCACTGTCACAGAAATCTATGCTTAGTGAATCTGCCATTTATGAGTTTTTGAAAAAATAAAATCTGTTTAGAATATTCTTTAATTTACTCATTTTATAGAATGATACCTTTAAAAATATAAATTAATGACAGCTTTTTCCTATTATATTTTATGATGAAATTGCATTTTTAAATTAATGTGTTACTTTGGACAGTCGGAACCATAACCATTGTTAAGTGGCACTGCCCAAAAAGGTGATTATGAGAATTACACTGAAGGTATTTGTGGAAGATAAGGATGCCTGACACTGCTGTCCTGTCCTTGGATTTGAATTAAGCCTGAAGTCAGTTTGGTTGATAGATCTTGTGGTTGAGAAGCAAAGTACTTGAAAATAAAGATAACTGGTTATTTGTGTCTGCCCTAAACTCCAGGGTCAAACTAACAATGAACAAGTTAGTGGTATCCTGTTTTACAGCTGCGCTGGAATCTGGCTAACAGTTAGGTAGCAGATTTGGCAAGATTAGAAGAGTCTACATTTCCAGGGAAGCCCTACAGAGAGAACAGAACAGGGTGCCATTTACCTCTGAGCCTGGCCTTTCAGTGAGTCCTGTACTCCCAAGTTTCTACTTACCCCTCCTTTCCATAGAGAACAAACCCTCAACTTCATTCTGTGACTTCCACAACTATTATGCTGTCTTCCATCAAGTTTCATGTGATACATTATTATGACAAAACCCTCTTGAGTCTCACAGATTTTAGTAAAAAAAAGTAAATAAATAAATAAATAAATAAATAAATAAATAAATAAATGTTTTTCTTTTTGAGTAGATTTCATTAGTGTGGGAATTTCACATGGATTTTAGTGTCTTATCTGGATGTACTTGCACTGCATAGTCTTTTAACTACTACAGCTTACAATAGCCTTTTCATCTTTGATAGAAACTCATATTTTACATAAGTTAAAAAGAAAGTCCTCTGAAAAAGGACTGTTCCCAGAAACTGCTCAAAGGTCTTTCAGACAATCACATCTTTATTTCTCAATTTTCTCTTCCTCCTCACAGTGAGGTTAGCAGAAACAGAGTCTGACACAGGTGTGAATCTTACGTTTAGATACAGCTCAATTATTTATTTTTTCATCACTTTTATTTGTTTGTTTTATTTTAATTCACTTTATTTCCAGATCATAGCCCCCCTCTCACTTCTTTCCCCAGTCCCATCCTTACAAATCCCTCCCTCCATTGCCTACTCCCATTCTCAGAAAAAGAAGAGTTACCTTTGGGTACCACTCTACCTTGGAATATCTAGTCCCAGTCCCGGCAGGTATAGGCAGAGTCTCTTACACTGAGGCTCAAAAAATCAGTCCCAGTATTGGGGAAGGGACTCCATTGGCAGAGAACAGAAACCTAGGCAATCCTTGTTCCTCCTGCAGGGGAACCACATGAAGACCAAGCTGCACGTATGCCATAAATGTGTGAGCTTCCATAGTCCCAGATTAATTGGCTCTGTGGGTCTTCTTGTGGTTCCATGACCCCTCTAACATGATCACTTCTATTCTCCACTTTTCTCCAAGACACCCCAGGCTCTACCAGATGTTTGGCTGATGGGTTTCTGTGTCTGCCTCCATCCACTCTTGGATGAAACCTCTTAAGAAACAGTTATGCCAGGTTTCTGTCTGCAGGCCTAGCAAAGTATTATTAATGGTGTTGAGGGTTGGCTTGTTTGCATGGAATGGATGTCAAGTTGGGACAATCATTGGTTGGTTGTTCCCTCTTTTTGCACTCTTTATCTTGCAGGCAACACAAATTTTGGGTTGAAGGTTTTGTGGGTAGAATGCCCTCTCTCTCTTCGGATAATCCTGTATGACTACAGGAGGTGGACATTTATGAAATGATTTACATTTAAAAGCTTCAATTCTGAATTTTGAAAAGGGAAATCCCAGTTGTACCCTGATTGACAGGGTCACTGTGATAATTAAAGGCTGATGGGTGGAATAGTTCAGAACAAATCCTGCCGTATAATAATGGCTCAACTCCATGTCCTTGATATAAAGACAAATAAGATTACGACTTCAGAGTTTGGCCTCTTCATCCTTTATCTGAGACATGTTTCACACAGCTACATGGGGTTTATTTCTTAATTTCCAAAGTTTTAAATTGGGTATGATGCTGTAAACTGATTAGAATTCTCACATCTTAAGAATTTACTCTGCAAAAGGACATATGTGACACTTTATTCATGTGGAAAAATTAAATTCATGTATTTTTCAAATATTCGATAGTTATATATTTTCCTTTTATAGAAAATAGATTATTTATCATAAATATACCCCCACTACCATTTTTTTCTCCATCTAGTCCCAGTTCCTCCCCATGTCCCCTCCCCTCTGAATTAATTTCATTTTAGTTTCTCATTAGTAAACAGTCTTCTAAGTGATAACAATTAAACATAACAAAATAAAATATAACAAAAAAAAATCACACTGAGACTGAACCAGGCAACCCAACAGACAGAAATGAATCCTAAGAGTAGGCAAAATAATCAAAGACCCACTCATTCACACACTCAGGAATTCCATAACAATACTGAGCTGAAACTCATGTGTGAAATTCCATGTGGGTCTTGTGGTTGCTGCCTCATTTTTCCCTGAGTTCATGTGAGCCTTACTCAAGTGACTCAGAGGATCTCCTTCTTCTGGTATCCTCCATGCCCTCTGGCTTTAACACTCTTTCTGCCCCCTCTTCCACAGGGTTTCCTGAGGTATGAAGGGAAGTATGTAATAAAGGTACCACATTTAGAGCTGTGCATTCCAAGGACTCACACTTTTATATATATAGAAAGAGAAAGTCTTGCAGAGAATCATGGAGTTGGCCCTTGGCCTATGTGCCTTGAGAATCATGAGTCATTGGTTTTTCAGGTAAGAGTCCGTGGCTTCTAGGGAACAGTGTGCCTTCTAGTTCCTGAGAGATCAATGAGTTCTTTCAAGCAGTGAGATATTCAGGCCAGTTTGTGTTTCTCTGTATTTGTTCCCTTAGTAGTTAAGGATGCGTGAAAACTTGACAGGAGAGTTGGTCTTAAGACATTAATCTTGTATAGCCTGTGTAACTTGCAAATATCATAGAATTCTGGCAACTACAACTGCATTGATTCTGGCACTTGCCATTGTATTCTTTTTCTGATAAAGGCATAAAAAGCCTGATTACTATCAATCAAATTGTCACAGCCTCATTTGCTTGTGCCTACCACCCAACACAGTCTGATTTAACTCCATGTGGCCATATCAGGTGACCTGGTCCTGGTAAGTACAGATATTTATAATGTCTAGTTATGGGTCTCTGCATCTGTTCCAATCTTCTACAGGAGAAAACTTCTCTGATGATAACTGATGAGTATAGCAGAATATCTTTAGGAGTCACAATTTTTATACTTTTATCTTTTAGACCAGCAGTGTTTAGGTTTATCCTATGTCTCTGCATTGTCTAATTTCTGGTTCTTGAACACCCAATAGTGTCAAGTATAGGTTCTGTCTTGTGGGGTAGGTCTTAAGTCAAATAAGACATTGGTTGGCTACTTCCAAAAGTTCTGTGTAGGCAAGGCAGAGTGTAAGTAAATGGTTTTATGGATGAGTTGCTGTTTCTGTTCCTCTTTTCATAGCCTGTATAGTACCTTTCCACACCAAAGACAGCAGAATGTAAGAATGAAGGCTCCAAGTAGGCACCAGTTCTATTTCTAAATGTTAAGTAAATTTTGAGTTGTGTGGATATTGTCTTCAGCAATGGTACTCCACTGTCAGTGTGCAGAGACTAACCTATTATCTGTTTGACAGCCTTGGTTATTTGAGGATTTTCATGGGAACAAATTGGCCAATAACTCAATTAAATAGAACCAAGTCCCAGTATTGAAAACCTAGTTTAATGAGAGATAGCCTGCCACCTTCATAGTCATGGAAGGGATGGAGTAACAGGATTCCTGTCCTTGGAACAGAGCCAAAAGGGAATGGACCTCTGAGTGTTGATGATTGCTGAGTGAGAGGTTTGATTCTAATATATACATATATATATATCTCCTTAGTGAAATATTCTTCCTGTCAAGATTATCAGGGAATGTCCTCTCTGTCAAGGTTAATGACTCCATGCTAATCAGGAGGTTAGGGTGTGTCTATGTCCTTAGCAAAAAATGGCAAACACTCTGACCTTCAGGACAGCCCTTAAGGTTGTACAAAACAACTCTGAAAACATGAATTCAAAAATATATAATTCCTAAACTAGGAAAATATAAACATGCAATATGAATTTTAGGAGGGGTTTCACAGGCCTCCAAAAAAAATAAAAAATATAGACAGCTGCACTATGAGCCAGCTTGTTAGAAAGATATTAAGAAAGGAGATAAAGAGAATTGGGGAGTTGTAACTGACCAGCAAGATGTCACCTGGCTAAGTTTTGTGATTACAAAGGCAGGCTGATACCTGAGTTCAAGGCCAGCCAGTGACAGAGCTGGTTTAGGCCCAAGTGTAGCAGAATGGTGATATCAGAGTAGGATCTTATCCAACTACTTTATTTTCTCTGCTTACAAAGGCAGGAAGATCTCTGGATTCATTTGCAATGTTAAAAGAAAAAGGGGGGAGACTTGCTGTCCTTTTCTAAGATTCTAGGGGCTAAGGTCATGGAGTGCTGATTCTTGGGGTGGTTAAGAGGAAACCTGGAGTAAATGACTGAATTGACATGGAAATAAAAGACTGAACTTTTGGTCTGTATGAGCTAGCTAGCAGAGAGTCTTATCAACACTTTTTTAGAATGTTTTTCTAGCAAGAGTAGAACTGTTTGGAGATCTCTGGAAAGCAAACAAGCTCTTTTAGAATTTGTTCTAACAGGATTTCTGATTTAAGTTGGAAAATCCATGGAGAATGAACATAACTCTAAAAATTTTTCATAGTCCTTTTAAAATTTCTCTAAGAGGAATTCTGACCTTGGCCAGAAATCCCAACAATTACTTAGAGAGCAAACACAGCTGTTTTACATTTTTTTCCTAGCAGCTACCCAGAGAGAACTGCTTGGAGAGAGAGCACAACTTGTTTAGACTTCTTTTCTAGAAAATCTAAGAGTTTTGGTAGTGGCTTTTCAACTTTCTTCAGAAAACCCATGAGTTGTCCAGAGAGCTTTTTGAATTTTTCTGGCATGAGAGAGCTATCTCAAGCAGGGAACTGTCTTGAGCAGAGAGCTGTCTCTAGCAGACTACAAAGCCAAGAGCTATCTAAGGAGAGCTGATTAGGGAGGATCTCAAGTAGACTCCAAGGCTGTCAGTTTGCACACCATCATTTGACTTTGAGTCATTTCTTTCCCTGCTCCCAAACACCTCTTCCCCAGAACCCCTCCAAGCTGAGGCTGGTCCTTGTCAATGACTAGATGTGACTCTGTCTCCTCCATTATTAGGGGACCTCGTTTGGATCACCTAACTACATTTTAGGAAGTTTCCACTATGCTAGGTTTTTATAACATCCTTCTAATGCCCCCAAATTCTGAGTATCTCTCCCAGAATTTACTCCTTCAGCTCTATATCACCAACCCCTTCTCACCTGATCCTCTCATTCCTACCTCCACCCCATGTACCCCTAAAATCTGTTTTATTTTATCATCTCAGGGAGTTCAATGTGTTACTCCTAGTCTATTCCTTTATACCTAACCTCTCTGGGTCTACAGACTGTCAGTAGTTTTTCATTTACTTAAAGGCTAATATTTCCATAAAAGTAAATACATACCATATTTACCTTTCTAAGCTAGACTATTTTTGTCACCCAGGATGAATTATTTTCTACTTGCATCCATTTAATGACTTCATTGGCTTTTAGCAGGTGGTCAATTCTTTATTGTGTAAAAGTATATCACATTTCTTTTACCTATTCCTCTATTGAGGGACATAGAGGTTGTTTTCAGTTCTTGGCTTTATCAATAAAGCATCAATAAACATGGTTGAGCTAGTGTCTCTGGAATAGGGTTGAGTGTCCATCGGGAATATGCCACAGAGCTGTATATTCAGGTAGATTGATTGACCACTTTCTGAGGAACCTTCATATTGATTTCCATACTTGTTGTATAATATCATACTCAATCCAGCAAAAGATGAGAGTTCTCTCCAGGCAGTGGTGGCCCAGGCCTTTAAATTCTAGCACTTGCGAGTCAGAGGCCGACGGATTTCTGAGTTCGAGGCCAGTCTGGTCTACAGAGTGAGTTCCAGGACATCCAGGGCTACACAGAGAAACCCTGTCTTGAAAAACCACACACAAACACACACACACACACACACACACACACACACACACACACACACACACAGACAGAGAGAGAGAGAGAGAGAGAGAGAGAGAGAGAAACTGAGGAAATTAAAAAAATCATCAGATCCTACTACAAAAGTCTATATTCAACAAAACTGGGAAATCTGGAGGAAATAGACATATTCCTAGACAGATACCAAATACTAAATTTAAATCAGGATGAAATAGACCTTGTAAACAGTCCCATAATGCCTGAAGAAATAGAAGTGGTAATTGGAAATCTTTCAACCAAAATAAGCACATGATCAGATGGTTTTAGTGCAGAATTCTATCAGACCTTCAAAGAAGACCTAAAACCAATATTCTTCAAACTATTCCACAAAATAGAAGCATAAGGGACACTACCCAACTCGTTCTATGAAGCTACAATTACGCTGATACCAAAATCACACAAAGATCTGACAAAGAAAATTTCAGACCAATTTCTCTTATGAATATCGATGCAAAAATACTCAATAAAATTCTTGCCAACCAAATCCAAGAACATTTCAAAACGACCATTCACCACGATCATTCACCACGATCAAGTAGGCCTTATCTGAGGGATGCAGGGATGGTTCAATATAAGGAAGTCCATCAATGTAATCCACTACATAAAAAATTTTAAAGAAAAAACCACATGGTCATTTCATTAAATGCTGAAAAAACATTTGACAAAATTTGGCATCCTTTCATGCTAAAACTCTTGGAAAGATCAGGAATTTAAGGCCCATATCTAAACATAGTAAAAGCAATTTACAGCAAACCAGTAGACAATATCAAACTAAATGGAGAGAAACTTAAAGCAATCCCACTCAAATCAGGGACTAGCGAAGGCTGCCCTCTTTCTCCATATATTTTCAATATAGTTCTTGAAGTTCTAGTTGGAGCAATTACACAACAAAAGGAGGTCAAAGGGATACAAATTGGAAAGGAAGAAGTCAAACGATCACTATTTGCTGATGATATGATAGTATACTTACGTGACACAAAGAACTCCACCAGAGAACTCCTACAGCTGATAACTACTTCACCATAGTGGCTGGATACAAAATCAACTCAAGCAAATCAGTAGCCTTACTATACTCAAAGGATAAACATGCTGAGAAAGAAATTAGGGAAATGACACCCTTCACAATAGCCACAAACAATATAAAGTATCTTGCTGTGACTCTAACCAAACAAGTGAAAGATCTGAATGACAAGAACTTCAAGTCTCTGAAGAAAGAAATTGAAGAAGACCTCAGAAGATGGAATAATCTTCCATGCTCATGGATTGGCAGGATTAATATAGTAAAAATGACCATCTTGCCAAAAGCAATATACAGATTCAATGAAATCCCCATCAAAATCCCAACTCAATTCTTCATAGAGTTAGAAAGAGCAATTCAAAAATTCATCTGGAATAACAGAAAACCCAGGATAGCTAAAACTATTCTCAAGAGTAAAAGAACTTCTGGGGGAATAAATATCCCAGACCTCAAGATGTACTACAGAGCAATAGTGTTAAAAACTGCATGATATTGGTATAGTGAGAGGCACATGTTCAATGGAACAGAATTGAAGACCCAGAAATGAACCCACAGTCCTATGTTCACTTGATCTTTGACAAAGGAGCTGAAACCATCCAGTTGAAAAAAGATAGTCTTTTCGACAAATGTTACTGGTTCATCTGGATGTCAGAATGCAGTAGAATGCAAATCGCTCCATTCTTATCTCCTTGTACTAAGATCAACTCCAAGTGGATCAAGGATCTCCACATAAAACAAGACACACTGAAACTAAAAGAAAAGAAACTTGGGAAGAGCCTTGAACACATGGGCACAGGGGAAATTTTCATGAATAAAACAATAATAGCTTATGCTCTAAGATCAAGAATTGACAAATGGGACCTCATAAAATTTCAAAGTTTCTGTAAAGCAAAGGACACTGTCAAAAGGACATAATTCCAGCAAACAAATTGGGAAAAGATGGTTATCAAGCCTACATCCAATAGAGGGCTAGTATCCAATATAAACAAAGAACACAAGAAGTTATACTACAGAGAGCCAAATAGCCCTATTAAAATATGGGGTACAGACCTAAGCAAAGAATTTTCACCTGAAGAATACTGAATGACTGAGAAGCACCTAAAGAAATGTTCAACATGCTTACTCATTAGGGAAATGCAAATCAAAAACCTTGAGATTTCACCTCATACCTGTCAGAATGGCTAAGATCAAAAACACAGGAGACAGCAGGTATTGGCGAGGATGTGGAGAAATAGGAACACTCCTCCACTGCTGGTGGGATTGCAAGCTGGTACAACCACTCTGGAAAGTAGTCTGGATGTTCCTCAGAAAACTGGGCATGACACTCCCAGAAGACCCTGTAAAACCACTCCTGGGCATATATCCAGAGGCCTCCCTGGCATGCAATGAAGACATATGCTCTACTGTGTTCATATCAGCCCTATTTATAATAGCCAGAAGCTGGAAAGAATCCAGATGTCCCTCAACGAAGAAATGGATACAGAAGACGTGGTATATTTACACAATGGAATAATACTACTCAGCAATTAAAAACAATGAATTCATGAAATTCTTAGGCAAATGGTCAGAAATGGAAAATATCATCCTTAGTGATTTAACTCAATCACAAAAGAACACACATGGCTTGCAGTCACTGATAAGTGGATATTAACCCAGAAACTCAGAATACCCAAGACCCAATTCACATATCAATTGCTTTCCAAGAAGAAGGAAGGAGAGACCCCTGGTCCTGGAAAGACTGGATGTAGCAATGTAGAGGAATACCAGGACAGAGAAGCAGGAGGGGGTTGACTGGGGAACAGGGGGAGGGAAGAGGGCTTAGGGGACTCTCGTGGAGGGGGAACCGGGAAAGGGGAAATCATTGTGAATGTAATAAAAAATATAGAAAATAAAAAATAGAACCCATAGGTCTGTTTAAATTACTATTACGATATTGATTTAACTTGGTAGCTGTCATATGTCAAGAATCTTATCCATTTCTTTGAGAATTCAAGTTAGATGGAGACCAATTTTTTAAAGTGTATCATTATTGTTGTTATCATAAAAAGAGAAAGAGGTGTAAGAATATGTTCTACTTTAGTGTTGGGGAAGAGGGTGCCTCAGTGGACCCATGAAGAAGCATCCCTTCCCACTGAGGGACTAGACACACTATGGTATAGCATAGAATAGAGTTTATTTACAGCATGGGAGGGGGAGTTAAGGGGGTAGTAGAGGCAGAGAGTAGGAGAGAATAAGAAGCAGAGGCTGGCCATGACCACAGGAAGAGTGAGGGAGGGGAGGAGAGCCCAAGAGGGGGCAAGAGAGAAGCTGAGAGTGAGAGAATAAGAAATGCTAGAGAGGGTGGAGGGGCCAAGCTTTCCCTTTATAGTAGGCTAGGCCTACCTGGCTGTTGCCAGGTAACTGTGGGGAAGGGCATACCAGGTAACTGTGCCGCGGAGTTTAGACAGAATCCTAACATTCCCCCATTTTTGGTTTAATTAAAAAAGAAAAAATTAACAAGGGGTGGTGGTGAAGCAGGAATAGGGTCATTGTGATATCTGGCTGTTCATGCTGACATTGGGGGTGATGTGTCTCTGGGGAACCTAGAGAAATGGGGATGGGGGAATGTTTGTCCAGTCTCAGGAGAATTGACTGCTTCCTGCTGTCCAGGGTCTGCGGAGCCATCTGAGAATAGGACAAAAGAATAGGTCCAGTAGAAGCTGTCTGTGTCTGAGAGGAGATTGGAACATCTGAACGTTGCTTCTCTGGAGCTGTCCTGGATGTAGTAAGGGCTTGGATTTGACAAAATGTTGCTGAAATTCCCCTAGGATGTTGGTAAGGATTATTCAGTAACTTCCCTCTCACCCTTTGGGCGCTAAATTTTCTTTGTCCATATATTTTAAGGGACAGAATTCCCAAAAGCTTCCAACAGCTTCTCCCACGAGGTCTCAGAAGATGTGAACAACTCTACGGGATGTTGTCTAGATTTTGTGTGATATGATGATCACTGAAATATGCAGTGGACAAGACTGGATACTCTGGAGTCAAATGACTTAGGAAGCAAAGGTAAGCCATTTCTCATGTCATGCTTATCTATTCCACAGAGGAAAAGCCCTGCATCTGCTGCACTTGAAAGCCAGATTGACAGCCCAAGTCACCGTGGAGACCGGAGACCACAGAGAACTGTTGGCTACTGGACTCTGTCATTTTTTAATAATATTAACTGCTAAATTATTGTTTATTCCTCAGACTTCTGACTACATTGACAGCTAGACAGTTATCTCCTTACCTAAACTCTGTTCCCATTAAATGCTTCATATTTCCTCTTATTACTATGCCACTGTCCTAACATTATCTAAGTTCCTATAAATTTGCCTAACTCTAATAATAATTATTCCACTATACGATCCAACTTTTTAATCTTGTTCCTTCTGCTCCACAAAAGGCTCATCTTAAAGACTGTTCATGTGGTTAATTAATGTTGTTATCTCTTTAGTATACTTTTTAGCTACAGGAAACCTATACAGATCTTCCTCTCATGGACCAAATAGGCTCCATCCAGATAAGTACATCTGCCCAAAGTTCCCACTTACTACCTATTCCAAAGGGTGGCATTCCTCTGGGTTTCAATTGTACATCTTAAGAAATTTTTTTCTTTCTCCTAAATGTACTTAATCTTATTCCCTACCTATACTAATGTGTTTCAACATCTTGTCAAGCCCAGGCCGTTGCTACATCCAGGACAGCTCCAGAGAAGTAACCTTCAGATGGTCCAATCTCCTCTTAGACACAGACAGCTTCTACTGGACCTATTCTTTTGTCCTATGCTCAGATGGCTCCACAGACCCTGGACAGCAAGGAAGCAGTCAATTCTCCTGAGACTGGACAAACATCCCCCATCCCCATTTCTCTAGGTTCCCCAGAAACACATCACCCCCAATGTCAGCATGAACAGCCAGATATCACAACGACGACCCTGTTCCTGCTTCACCACCACCTCCTTTTAATTTTTTCTTTTTTAATTAAACCAAAATCGCTTCTTGGCCTTTTGGCTAAGATCAAGTGTAGTATCTGTTCTTATCAGTTTAATTAAACCAAAAATGGGGGAATGTTAGGATTCTGTCTAAGCTCCACGGCACAGTTACCTGGTAACAGCCAGGTATGCCCTTCCCCACAGTTACCTGGCAACAGTCAGGTAGGCCTGGCCTACTATAAAGGGGATGCTTGGCCCCTCCACCCTCTCAAGCATTTCTTATTCTCTCACTCTCAGCTTTTCTCTTGCCCCCTCTTGGGCTCTCCTCCCCTCCCTCACTCTTCCTGTGGTCATGGCCAGCCTCTGCTTCTTTACTCTCTCCTTCTCTCTGCCTCTACTACCCCTTTAACTCCCCTCCCATGCCGTAAATAAACTTTATTCTATGCTATACCATAGTGTGTCTGGCCCCTCAGTGGGAAGAGATGCCTCGTCATGGGCCCACTGAGGCACCCTCTTCCCCCACACTACTGCAGAACATATTCTTACACCTCTTTCTCTTTTTATAATGACAACAATTATTATCTGAGTATCATAGTTGTTTGATGTTATGTTCCTCTTTTCATTTCTGATTTATTTGGATATTTCCTTTTTTGCTTTTTCTTTATTTTGGATAAGATTTTTCTAGCTTGTTTTTCTAAAGGAAACCACCATTTCTTTCATTGGTTGCTTGTATTATTCTCTTTTTTTCTATTTTTTTTTCAATATGAATTTTGGTTGTTTCTTGTAGTCTGCTGCTCTTGGGCATAGTGACTTCTTTTTGTTCCAGAACTTTCAGTTTTTATGTTAAGTTGCTTTTATGAGATCTCTCCTGTTTTGTAATGTAGGCACTTAGTGCTATGAACTTATTTCTTAGAACCTCTTTCATTGTGTCCTATAAGTTTAGGTATGTTGTGTATTCATTTCTGTAATATTCTAAAATGTCTTTAATTTCTCTCTTTATTTATGTCGACCCATTTTTCCTTTAGTAGAGTTGTTCAGTTCCTATGATTTTGTAAGGCTTTTGTTGCTGATATTCAGCTTTCATTCATGGTTGTATGGTAGAATCAGTGTTACTTTCATTGTTTTCATCTGTTGAGAATTGCTTTATATCCCAGTATGCGATCAATTTTAGAGAAGATATATTCTTTTGTGTTTTGATAAACTGTTCTGTAAATATCTGTTATGGCCATCTGTTTTATAATGTCTGCTAGCTTCTGACTCTCTCTGTTTAGTCTTCATCTGGATGATCTATCCATTGATGAGAGTGGGGTATTGAAATTTCCTACTCTCATTTTTTTTTTGCTACATTTTCTTATTACTTAGCTAAGACTTCAAGAACTATATTGACCAGGAGTAGAGAGTGGACACACTTGTATCTTGCATTCAAACACTTTGAGCTGTGAAATTCTATCTTCTGTTCATGACATAGCTAGCACATACATCAACTCAAAACAGGTGGGTTGCTTAAATAAGACCTGCTCATTATTAAGACAATCTTGACAGAATTCAAGCATAAGGTATGTATATGTCCCCAAAGTCCAACATCTAGATGAGGAGCTCTTGGAAATTTATGAATGCTTAAATGGTCACTCTTTAGGAATTTGACCATTAATAAGTTTCCCATGCCCCTCTTCTTGCACCCACACTCATGTGTGCATGATCAAAATTAACTGAGCTCAGTTGAATTACAATCACAGCAATAGACAAGGATGAAGTCAGGAGGAAGAGGAGATATAGGGAGTCACATAGGAAGTTGGAAAGAGGGAGTAGTGGATTGATAAAATCAGTAGACATATATGTATAAATTTATGGAATTTTCAAATATTACTATTTTTAAAAATCTGTCTTGTGCTATTTGTGTTGACCATGAAGTTGGCTGTGAATGCGAGGTTACCCAAATACTGTATTTTGTTCTCAAGGACAGTTGTCTTAAAGAGTGTCTGGAATAGGTTAATCTGTCTAACTCTGTGACAGGAAGGGAAGAAAATAGTAAAAACACAATACTTTTGAGGACAGTTTAGAAGGCCAGCAACTACCAGCTCCAGCTTTCAGAAATTTGGTATGTTAGATGGATGGTTTAGGGAATCTCCAAATTCATGATTTATTTTTTATATCAAGTTAAAACCATGTATTTTTTTAAATCTTTCTTTAAATTATTTTAAAGCAAAGATTGTTATTTGATATTATTATTTATTGAATAGTGAAATGAAGTTGAGAAAGCTGGTTTTCTGTAATCATGAAAGAATTCGTTTTTAGGACCTCCCTCAGTAGATGGGTCAGTTTTCTACGGTGACTTTCATATAGGTTTTTACTATTTTTATTTTTTTTTCAAAAAGTGGTTTAGAGATAACTATATTCCCCCATGCTTCAGAACTTAACCACAAGAATACATGTCCTGAGCATGTGGGGAATCCCGTCTGTCACTTCTACTTGACTTGCTCTTCCTTGTCTTGTGACTAGTGATAGAAATGACTAGTGATAGAAATGAATACTACGCAATTTTTTTTTGTTATTAAATTTGTAGAAAAAAAATCTTATGAGTACAGTCCATGCTTACTCTGCCACTGGATTGTAGTACTTACTGTAGCATCTGAATTAAAATAGAAAGAAACTAAGTATTTGTGTAGTAGAGAATAGAGTAAGAACCTAAATGTAGCTGCCCTGCAGCCACAGAGAACTGGGTACACCTGGAAGGAGAGCTGAGGATGAAAGAGAAAGGACTGGCAAGAGAAAATAATGAGACAAGACAAAGTTCTTACTGATCAAGGCTCCAAGTTTAAAGTTCAGCTCTGAATATATAGGGGAAAAAAACCAAAGACCAGCCCTTTGTTTGCTGGATTGAGTTGCAAAGTGAGCTGAGCTCAGTGTGCTGTCTGTTTCTTGCTGGAAGCTGCAGGTGGGCAAGGCGGGGGAATTCCATCTAGGTCAGAAGACTCCACCCAGGTTGGAAGATTGATTGTGGCAGACAATTAAGGTCTGGTTAGCCCACTCGCTCAAGGCCAGGGGAAGGACACACTTAAAATTTTTATGTTTATGTATAAACAGTGTATGTTTGTAGCTGTACTTATACTTTAGAAAATATTTACACAGAATTGTTCCAGTGATCATCTCTGGATGTCCTTTGTTGGTAATTAGATTTTAAATCTTTGTTTTGTCTGTGTTTCAAATGCTTTTAAGATTAACATTAATTGTATTTTGTGCTAATGTAGCAACGTTTAAGATTCTAGGAATTGTATGAAGTGAAAACATTCGTGTTTCACAGATCCAGAGGCTAGAAAGCCCAGAAAAATATGCTGGCATTGTGTCTGATGAGAGTTATACTGTTAGGTCCTCATATGAGAAAGAGGGCAGTCAGTGTTATCTCCTCATGTGGTGGCAGATGAAAGTGCCTTGTAAAAGCAAGAGATTTTCTATGCTTGTACTTGCTTTGAATAATGACATGGAGACCTTTATATTTATTAAAAGCTTCAGGCACTAGGCGGGACTGATTCTGAGCTATTCTAACCTGACAACCCTGGTCTGACCTACTTTCCAGCGGCATGGCTAGTCACCTGACATCTTGGTCTTGCCACAGCACTTCCTTCATTTGTTTACTGATGGTGACTTTTATTCTTCCATATGAGACCCTTTCCTTCTCTCTAGGCATACAAGTGCCAGGTTCTGCTTCGCAGAAAAGTCTGTCAGATATATTGGGCCAAAAGATTGAAGATGGATGCTCCAATGTTGCAGAGAAGTTGGGTGACTGTCCAGGCAGCCACCTGTCCCTGTCATTTCCATGGTTTTGGAAGCTGCTTGTTCTGCACTTCCTGATTGCTCCTGTAATATCTTTCTCAGCACTCTGATGGGGTTGAAGAATAGATATAGTCTCACAATTAATTGTCAGGGATTTAAGAAAGTGTTTTAAAAATTAAAATGATACTTATAGGTTGATAAGTACAAGTTATGATAGAAAGTGATTTAAGTACAGACTTTAAACTCACCAAGATAAGATGGATAATAGAGTACTTTCACTAAGGTTGCCATATATAAATGGACTGGATATTGTAAATGTAATTCTTACCAGATACTTTTCATAATTGTTCTTACAGTATCAAGTTTTTAATGTAAAAAAAAAAGAGACTTTTATTAGACTAAAAGAGATAGATTTTGGAGGTTGTTTTTCTGTACTTTGTATTCATATGTTGATTTCTGTACCCAAAGATCTGGTTGTAGTCTGAACTTTGGTACGACTCAGATTTTTGTTTTTTTTTTGTAAAACATTGTTCTCTGTCACTTCCTGATTAGTTAAGTAAAGATTTGAATAACCTATAACTTGGCAAGAAAGATGGACTTCTATGTCCCAAGAGTGAGAGAGGGTATCAGGGGTAATAGCGAGTTACCATTAGGACATAAATAAAGAAGGAGGTTCCAGAGTGAGACTAAGATGGCAGGTAATGGTAAGTATGCCAGATGAGCATTGTCAGGTTAGAAAAGCTCAGAATCTACCAGAGAAAAGTGCCATATGCTTATAATAAATATAAAGGTCTATGTGTTATTATTCAAGAGCAAGGATATGCAGAGAAAAGCCCGATATTTTTATATGACTTACAGAGTAAAAACAAGATTTCTTCATATGAAAGAGCAGAAGGACATAGACAAGTTGCATCCAGCCCTTGGATAAGAGAATTTATCATTTGCAGGGGCCCTGTCTTCATGACATCACCTCCTAAACTTCACAACTCTTCATCTTACCAAATTTCACAGTGAGTAGAAGCATATGGATCGTGGGACACAGACTTCAACCACAGGATCTATATTTATTACATTCCTATTAAAACAGGTAATGAACAGATGGGTTTCTGTAATAATACTCAACTGACCCTTAATTTTAGCTGTCTCTCCACATATTTTCCAGCTTCTCCCTCTCTTCCCCTCTTTATCCTCCCATTCCAGCTCACTCCTATCCATCCATAATCATCTATTCTATTTCTCTTTCCTAACAAGATCTATCTGCCCTTCCTCCAGTCCCTTATTCTGTACCTAACTTCAGTGGTACTATGGATTGTAGTTTGGATATCATTGACTTAATAGCAAAAATCTACATATAAGCAAATACATACCATATTTGCTATCTAGATCTGGGTTACCTCCTACAGAAAGCATTTTTTTTCAGTTTCATCCATTTACCTATGACTTTCATGATTTCATTTCTTTAGCAGCTAAATATTGCTCCACTATGCAAATGTACTACATTTTCCCAATGCATATTTTATTTTTATTTTTATTGAAAAAAGAAGTAAAGGGAAGTAAAAATATTTTATGATAAAATTGAAGATTATATGGAAAATATTTCTGATAAAATAGAAGAAATATATAGAAAAACACGTCAAAATTGAAAATTTTCATGGAAAATTTAAGAGTAAAGTGGTAGGCATAAAACATTGCTAAATTAATTGAAAATGAAATAGAAACATTTTATGATAGAACTGAAGAATTACATGGAAAATATTTCTGATAAAATTGTAGAAAAATGTAGAAAAACATGTTAAAATTGAAGATTATCACAGAAAATTTTATTTAGATATAATAATGGTAGGCATAAAAGTATTCCTAAGTTGATTGAAAGTAGAATTATAAACATTTTCTGATAAGCTTGAGGATTTACATGGAAAATATTTCTGATAAAATTGAAGAAATATATAGAAAAACATGTTAAAATTGAAGATTATCATGGAAATTATACAGATAAAATGGTAGTTATAATAAATCTTTCTAAATTAATTGAAGATGGAATTAAAAACATTGTGTGATAAAATCAGAGATTTACATTGAAAACATTTCTGATAAACTAGAAATATATAGAAAAACATATTAAAATTGAAGATTATCATGAAAAATAATGCAGATAAAATGGTAGACATAAAAAAATGCTAAATTAATTGAAAGAGGAATTACAAACATTTTCTGATAAAACTGAAGATTTACGTGAATAATATTTGTTAGTCTATGTCTTTTTATTGGGGACTTGAGTCCACTGATGTTAAGGGATATTAAGGAATAGTGATTGTTGCTTCCTGTTATTTTTGATGTTATTTTTATGTTTTTGAGGGTATCTTCTTTTGGGTTTGTTAGAAGAAGATTACTTTCTTGCTTTTTCTAGGGTGTAGTTTCCCTCCTTGTGTTGGTATTTTCTATTATCCTTTGTAGGGCTGGATTTGTGGACAGATATTGTGTAAATTTGGCTTTATCGTGGAATATCTTGGTTTCTCCATCTATGGTGACTGAGAGTTTTGCTGGGTATATTAGTGTGGGCTGGCATTTGTGCTCTTTTAGGGTCTGTATGAGATTTGCCCAGGATCTTCTAGCTTTCATGGACTCTGGTGGGAAGTCTGGTGTAATTCTGATAGGTCTACCTTTATAAGTTACTTGCACTTTTTCCCTTATTGCTTTTAATATTCTTTCTTTGTTTAGTGCATTTGGTGTTTTGATTATTATGTGCTGGGGGGACATTCTGGTCTGGTCCAGTCTGTTTGGAGTTCTGAAAGCTTCTTGTATGTTCATGGGCATCTCTTTCTTTAGGTTAGGGAAATTTTCTTCTCTAATTTTGTTGAAGATATTTACTGGCCCTTTAAGTTGTAAATCTTTGCTCTCTTCTATACTTACAATCCTTAGGTTTGGTCTTCTCATTGTGTCCTGGAGTTCCTGGATGTTTTGGATTACAAGCTTTATGCATTGTGCATTTTCTTTGACTGTTGTGTCAATGTTTTCTATGGTATCTTCAGCACCTGAGATTCTTTCTTCTATCTCTTGTATTCTGTTTTTGATGCTTGCATCTATGACTCCTGAATTCTTTCCAAGGATTTCTATCTCCAGAGATGTCTCACTTTGTGATTTCTTTATTGTTTCTGCTTCCACTTTTAGATCCTGGATGGTTTTCTTCAGTTCCTTCACTTGATTGTTTGTGTTTTCCTGTAATTCTTTCATGGATTTTTTTGTTTTCTTTTTAAGGGCTTCTGCCTGTTGACCCATGATCTCCTGTATTTCTTTCAGGGATGTTTGTTTCCTCTTTAAGGGCTTTTACCATTTGACCCATGTTCTCCTGTATTTCTTTAAGAGTTTATTTAAGTCTTTCTTGAAACCCTCTATCAGCATCATGAGATACAATTTTAAATCCAACTCTTGCTTTTCCAGTGTGTTGGGGTATTCGGGACTTGTGTTTTGAGAACTGGGTTCTGATGTTGCCAATTGGCCTTGATTTCTGTTGGTAGGTTCTTGTGCTTGCCTTTCACCATCTGGTTATCGCTGTTGCTAGTTGGTCTTGCTGTCTCTGGCTAGAACTTTTTCCTCCTGTGAGCCTGTAAGCCTATGTCCTTACTACTGGGAGACCAACTCTCTTCTGTCAGGGTCTGTGCACCGCCTGACTCCCTGGTACAATCGGCAGCCTGAAGACCTCTCTCCCAGCTGCTCCACTGATCTTATGCCCTATGTGCTCCTAGCTGTTCCACTCCACAGAGGAGGTGGAGATCTCACCTGCATGCTCAGAAGTGAAAGTGCTTCTGGGAGATCTCTCTCTCCTGGCAGGACAGGCACAGAAGGCTCTGGAACTGCCCTGCTCCCTGGTCCAAATGGTGGCAGGAAGGCCCTGATGCATACTGTTGGTAAATTTTATTTAGGTTGTTTCCAATTTCTAGCTATTATGAATAGAGAAGCAATGAACATGGTTTTGTAATTGTCTCTCTCATAGGATCCTTTTGGTTTGTGTCTAATGTACCTGGGTCTTCAGGTAGATTAATTCCCAACTTTACGAAGAACCTCCACATTGATTTCAACAGCTATACAAATATGGATTCCCACTAGCAGTGGAGGAGTATTCCACCTTGTTCCACAGCCTTACCTGCATAAGTTGTCACTTGTGTTATTGATTGTAGGCATTCTAACATATTTAAGATGGAATTTTAAAGTAGTTTTTATTGTGTTTCCTTTATGACTATTGATGTTGGATATTTCTTTAAGTGTTTCTCAGTCATTTAAGTCTCTTCTTTTGAGAATTCTCTGCTTAGATTTGGTCATTTCTTATTTACCAAATGAAGCTTCTAATACTGGGATTGGGTTGCCACAGTGGTTCCATGAGAATCCCCAAACAATACAAGGTTTTGCCAGTTGCTTCACACATACTCAGAGTAAGATAGGATTGCTGAAGACAACGTCTACACAATGCATTGAACATGGAGATGTCAAGGTAGCTCCTATATATATAGAGAGAGACTTTTTCACCTCTGTGTTCTACTGTCTTTGATATAGGAAAGTTAACTGCAGTATACCAAATGAAAAATAAAAACACCAACTCATCCACAAACCTTTTGATCTACAATAATACTCTGCCCGTAAGATATGTTAGTGTATACAAAGCTTGTATAAGAAACGAACCAAGGCCCAGTCCAGGAGACAGAGCCCATATTGCTTGAGTGACTAAGAACCTGGTACTACTAGCCCAGGAACCTAGGGCAAAATCAAACACTCTTGTTCTAAGAAAAAATAATTGTGTCAATAAATTGACTAATATATTCTCCTATATTCATAGAAGAGTGCCTTGCTCAGTCATCATTATAGATGCTTCCTCCTGCATCAGATGGAAATAAATACAGAGATCCACAGCCAGACACCATGCAGAGTGAGAGACTTAACCCAAATGGAATATCTCTATCAAATCCCTCCCATCAGGATACGGGGAACCCTGTGGAAAGGGATTATAAAAAGGTAAGAACCAGAGGGATGGAAACATCAAGAAAACAAGGACCTCTCAATAAACAGAATTAACACACATGTGAGTTCAGATAGACTGCAACCACATGCACAGAGCTGGCATTTGTCTGCTCCAGGTTTTTGATGTATATGTTATAGCTTCCAGGTCAATATTTTTATGGGATTCCTGAAATGTGAACAAGTAACTCTCTGTTGAGTCTTCTATCAGTCTCTTTATGTTACTTTTGCTCAATCCTAATATAAATTAGTTTTTGTTTTACATATTACATTGTATTATATTATTTCTATTCACTTAGAGGCCTGTTTTCTAAGGAGAGACAGAAAGGGGGTGAGTCTGAGTGGGAGGGGAAGTGGGAAGGAACTTGGAGGAATAGATAAATGAGAAATTATAATCAGGATCTATTATGTGAGAAAAAAATATATTTTGGTAAAAGGAAAAATGAAGTTCATGTGAATGCCTTTTGGATGGAATAAGTCATTAAAAGTATAAGACACTTTTATGAACACAAAGAAATATTGATTGGTTTGAACTTATTAGTAGTTAAAGCAATCAGATATAACATCATAAAGATAACTGAAGTAAAATTATTAAAACTATTTTTACTTTAAAAATGTGTTTTAAAAAAGAATAATGATTACACAGTTCCATTATTTGCCTTAAGTTGTGATCCATGAAGGAGAAAAGTAGATCTTGATACCAGAAGATAAGGTCAAATTGAAACATCAGTGTGAAACATTTTTTATATTATTAGGCTGTCTCAGATAGCAGAGATACACCTCGTACTAGTCAGCATGCTTACAGATATGAACTATAGTATATATTATAAATTAGAACATTTCTGGAAAACAAATTACTGTGTACTAGGTCTAACTTTCAAACAAAATCTCCCTGTAACCATTTATGTCAAAAGGATAAAGAGATGTAGTAATGATACCTGCAAGTGTGTGGTGCAAGACCTGTGTGTCACACGCTACTAAGATGTCACTCGTAGCGTTACACATGCAATTCTGCCCTCATCTTAATTACTACTCATTACTCGGGTGCCAAAAATGGTTTTGAATGTTACAGGTGTCTATTACATACGGGCAATGAAGGAGATGTCATGTCTAGAGCTTTCATTACAGTTAAGCATACAAGATAAAGTATGAATGACAAGAGCATGAAGGGAAGCTTGTTGGCAAGGCTAGTTCTGAAAGCAGACATGAGGAGAGCACAGCCGGTTCTTGCCATCCCCAAGCATATGGGACTGAGGACATGGAACCTATGACCTGATTCAATTGATGATGTCCAAAGCATTGACCTAACCATGTACACAAAATTAATACAGAGCAAGACATGAATTTGTACACTAGGTTTTCTAGAGAATACTGTCAAAACTCATTAAAATATCAACCTTTAGAAATATCAAAAGCAGAAGAGAATAGAGTTTATCAGTGAATTGTCAGAGCAAAAGATGTGGAGCATCAGTGAGACCAGCAGGTAAATAACCACTCAGAGGAGAGGAGGAGTGGGGTAGAAGATTCTTCTAGAGCATATTGCAGATATGCTGAGAAAAGTTTGTAACCTTCACACACTTGCACATATAGCAAAGTATCACTATACCAGGGTAGGAGGCATATCAAAATACTTACTTTCAATCATATTATGTGCACACACACACACACACACACACACACACACACACACACACACACAAACACACACACACACAATCACATGTTATATATCAATTTATAAAACAGAAAAGGTGTTTCACTGTTAGTTTCCAATATGTGGAAAAGAATTTTAAAAGTTAAGTTTTTCGTTACAAAGATACTTTGCTTTCAATTATTATATTAGTTTATTCTTTGAAAAGTATTTTAAAACACATACTTCATAACCAATATTGGGAAGATATTGATGCCATTAGTGAGAGCATATTCAGTCTAAATAAAATCTCATGTTTTAAAACGTCCTTTTATTATTTTTAAATTAACTTACAATGTATCTGGCTTCCTTACGGCGATTTACAGTGAATTTGGTTTAATCCTGTCTTACTCCTACCACCCAAGCCAGATCCATGTTGTATCTTTTAGGATCAGTGTGTTCTTTCATATTTTGCTGGGGGCAGCAAACAATGACAGGAACTGCCTGCAGTCTGTTGGAATGGAGACACTCAGAAGCTCACAGCAGCTCCTTGTAGAAAAGGATGGTGTCTGGGACCCTGAGAAGCAGGAGACACATCCCTCCAGGGGACCTGCCATCTGAAATAAGAGACTGCCTGCAGTAGGCCTGGATGGAGACATTTCAGTAGCCCACAGCAGCTCTTTGTAACAATAGTTGTTCCTATTTCTCCTAACCTTAGCCCTGGACAATGGCTGTCTAGATTTCATTTGTGCATGACTGTTTTTCAGTTGGCCTTGGTGTGCATAATTATTCTATTATATCTGACTTTCTTACTTCTTTCTCCTTCTGCTCTGGCAAATTCTGTGAAACCAGATGTTCCCTGATGTAATAATTCTTGAACAATTAAAAATTGAGGCATGGGGTACAGCACAGCACAGCACAGTCCTAATGCAATAACTGCACAATGGTAGTTCCAGATTAATGCTTGACTTGCAATGAAAGTTTGATGAAATTATTAGAAAATGAATTAGAGCCAACATTGGGAACCCAAAGAAAGAAAAAATTATTAAAGTTATGCAATAAGTTTTGTACCATATTTGAGAGTGGTTCCTGGATAAACAAGTATAGAATATGTAAAATCTTATATTAGTAAAACTAAGTCAAAATACTGGGAATCTTAGGAGAGTCATTGTGTACAATATGTAGAAGCAGAAAGCTAGGGGAACTACCGAGTTAAGGGTTAACTTGATTCTTTCCGACCATTGCCTGGCAGCTTTGCCCCTGTCATTTATCATTAGAGTTTTACAAGAAAATGCAAGTAGCTGGCCTCGGAGCTCTGAGCTCTGAAGTATAAAAAGTTAAAGTTTAAATAATGATAAATTTGCAATTATTATTATTCTGGCTATAGGCCTAGGAATAGGGAAGCTTGAAACTTTGGGGAACAATTATAATTCTTGATTCTTTGTGGGACATGGTTATTCTTTTGAATTTTGTTTGGCAAGGATTATACAATGCCTTTTTTTTCCTGCTTTTTGAGTATCAATAAAAGACTGGGGCAAGAAGAAGGCAAGAGAGCATGTAGAGAGCATGTAGAGAGCATGTAGAGAGCATGTAGAGAGCATATAAACAGTGAGTAGTGAGTATGTGAAGAGCAAGTGAGAGAGCAAATGCGGAGATCGTGAAGAGAGCTTGTGAAGAGTATGTGTGTGAGTGAAAGGAGAGTGTATGTGGGGTGTGTGTGTGTGTGTGTGTGAAATATGTGTGAAGAGTGTGTGTGGATGAAAGGAGAGTGCAAGTGGTGTGTTTTTGAGATGTGTGTGAAGAGTGTGTATGTGAGTGAAAGGGGAACACACAGAGGTGTGTATGAGTGTGAGAGTGCAAGAAAGAAAAGTGCACAGGAGAAAAGCAGAGTGCACAGGAGCATGCAGTGCGTGTGCAGCCTCAAGCTGCGAACGAATGAACGAGAAAGAGAGCAGAGAATGAAAGACAAGAGAAACTTTTTTTTTGTTTTTCTAAGTTTTTTTTTTTAATTTACATTCAAAATCATTTCCCCTTTCCCATTTCCTCCCTCCCCGAAAATCCCATAAGCCCCCTTCCCTCCCTCTTTTCTCCATTCAACTCCCTCTCGCTTCTCTGTCCTGGCATTCCCCTACATCCAGTCTTTCCAGGACCAGGGGTCTCTCCTTCCATCTTCTTGGAAATCTATTGATATGCGGATTGTGTCTAGGGTATTCCGAGATTCTGGGTCAATATCCCCTTATCAGTGACTGCATACCATGTGTGTTCTTTTGTGATTGGGTTACCTCGCTATGGATGATATTTTCAAGTTCTGACCATTTGCCTAGGAATTTCGTGAATTCGTTGTTTTTAATTGCCGAGTACTTTAAGCCTTGAAAAATTGCCCGTCAGCTTGTACCCAAAAAGTAGTCTGTCTATATTTATTAAGCACCTTCCAGATATTCCTGCTTCCATTGAGATCTCTGATCCTGTGTGGAGGCTGGACCCTGACAATATTTGTTTGTTCCTTTGCTCTACCTACATTTTCCCTTAATGCCCACTTTGGTCCAGTCTTACAGACTCATTGTACTTTCAAGTTTCTAACTATATATTTAAAAATATGATAACCTAATAAAATTTTACATTTATTCCAATTCAGTTAAGAAGGTGGCACTTTATTTTTTAAGTAGTTGCTAGAATAATCATTCAGCACTGACATAACAAAACATATACAACCATTGTACTGGCTGGTTTTGTGTGTCAACCTGACACAAGCTGGAGTTATCACAGAGAAAGGAGCTTCAGTTGGGGAAGTGCCTTCATGAGATCCAGCTGTGGGGCATTTTCTCAATTACCTGATCAAGAGGGAATCAAGCCAATAAGGAACATCCTTCCATGGCCTCCATGTCTGCTCCTGCTTCCTGACCTGCTTGAGTTCCAGTCCTGACTTCCTTTAGTGATGAACAGCAGTGTGGAAGTGTAAGCTCAATAAACCCTTTCCTTGCTTTTTGGTCATGATGTTTGTGCAGGAATAGAAACCCTGACTAAGACAGCCATGACTTATATATGATTTAAATATGAAGTAAAGAAACAGTAACTACACATTACATGAACGTAGCTAGGATATGTTTAAACTCTAAAGTATTTGTGGCTAAGGCATGAATTCAAGGTGTTAAACACTGCCCTAATTGATAAACTACATCAGAAATAGCCATCCATTCATCCAGTCATTCAACAAATACTCATTATTCTATGTCCAGGCTGATATTACACAAACTAAATAAGAACCTTTTAAAATGTCCTATTGATAAATAAATTGGCAAATGTTAATGAATACATTAGTCAACATTATATCACCTCTGGTATCCAAGAAATAAAATACTTTCATTGACAGAAACTGAATATGAAATATTAGGGAAATAAAATTAATTTCTACCCTGCTGATAGCACTGTGAATTGGTATAATATTGAATGGGAAATTTGACAGATCCTGATACATGTGATGAAATCAAGATCTTTACCTAGTAACACTGACTTTCTGAAAGCATCCTATAGCAATAATGAAAAAGAAACAAAAATCTACCTATTTGTGTAAAAATCTTTATGCCCCCATGATATAATGTCACTGGAAACTGAACAATGTCCAAATAATCAGTTTTAAGAAACTGTCTAGATAACAAACATGTTGACTTATTAAATTATGAAAAAGTTTTGGTGCCATAAAAATGACAGAAATGAAAACTAGTAATAGATTGAGGATGAGTGACATGGGCTGGACAGGTGGCTCAGCCACGAAAGGCTGTGCTCACCATCAAAAAATATGTATAGTAAAACTATGGTCTTCATGTGGGTCCCAGACAACTAGAGCAGGACTATCCCAAAAACTGTTTCCTAAACGTAGGATATATTCTTCTAGTTGGACTGCATTGTCTGGCCTCAGTGGGAGAGGATGTGTCTAGCCTCACAGAGACTTGATGTATCCGAGTGAGGGGATACCCAATCCACCCAGAGCAGAAATGGGGGAAGACAAAGGACAGCAGAAGGATTGTTGGAGTGGGTAGATGTGTGTGGGGAGGGGTTGGCAGTGAATAAATAAAATATATTTTAAAAGTATGTGATATAGTCAGACAGTGGTGGCACATGCCTTTAATCCCAGCACTTGAGAGGCAGAGGCAGGCAGATTTCTGAGTTCGAGGTCAGTCTGGTCTACAGAGTGAGTTCTAGGACAGCCAGTGCTATAAGACAGGGAAACCCTGTCTCAAAAAACCGAAAAAAAAGTGATATAATTGAAAGAAATATAGACCTCGAAATGATAAAACTTGCTGATTTCAATTATAAAATTAAGTTACCTGCAAATAATAGTTACAACATACATCTGAGAATATGTATCTAGAGATAAAAACTTAATATATTTATGTATACTCACATATGTATGAATGTATGTATGTATGTATTATGTATGTACATGTATATATCTAAGATGTGATTGGTCATGGAAATGTAAGAAATGAAAAATTGGTATTAACAATTATTTCAGGAATATAGAATTGGGTGTTGAGATGGCTCAGTGGTTTAAAGCATTTGATGTTTTTGTAAAGGATCTGAATTAATTTTCTAGAAGCAATATTAGGAAATTCAGAGTCCAGTAACTCTAGCTCCAGCTGATCTAATATTTTCTTCTGGTTTCCAAGCACTCTGTATTTAGCACACACAAACAGACCACCCCCTCCCACACACACACACACACACACACACACACACACACACACACACAGAGAGAAAGAGAGAGAGAGAGAGAGAGAGAGAGAGAGAGAGAAACAATATATTAAATCTTTTGAAAAAGGGAATAGAGATTTGAAATCTGACAGTCTTGCCAATCTGCTATTGACAGACTGCCTTTCCATCATTAATAAATTAATAAACTTGTATCAGACCCTCCTGGATACTTTATTACTATCATGCATGCAAATCAATGCACCAAAGCAAGATGTACCTGGATAAAATTCTTTCCTTATGAAGTAAACAAGCTGCATGATTCCTGAATAACTGCTGTTTCATCTCAGACTCAGTTTGGTTTTTCTCTTCTCATACTTATCAGCACCACAAGACACTAGAATCCACTAGAGGAAGACCATAGAATGTCACAGAGGAGGCAGGTTGGCACTGTGACTCATGCAGATGTACTCAGCAAAAGGTAGTTGAGACATCTGAGACTTGGTGGTCCGATCGAAATTTACATGCTTCACACTCTCCAAAAAAGGCACATTCATAATTTTCAGATGAAATGAAGCCTTTCTTGTACATTTGCATCCTGAATACTAGTGATAACTTCTCACAGACACATAGATAGAAGTACTCTGTCTTACCTTCTGCCTCAAAGACAGGCCAGGAGGTTGCAGTTGAAAATATAAATTATCTTCAGTGTGTGATGCCTCCTTCTAGTCTCGTTGTCTTTTATTTAGAGTTGCAAAGTCAACTAAATAAGTCTACTTATTTCATAACTCTACTCGCTTTCCTCAAATAAATTCAAAAGAAATACCTGAAAGTACAGCCTACTTTTTATTTGAGACATTGAATTGAAATAACAAAGTATGCAGACAAGTCTCACGTTAACACGCAGGAGCTGGAGAAAACTGAAAAGGATTCTGTTTACTGTTTCCTTTCCAGTGATTTTTAAATATTACTGTTATAATTATGTCAACACACTGTTCCAGATTCTTTGTTATACATAATCGAGTCATTATTTTTCCCAATCACAGACTATTTGAGCGAATGCCTTCTAAACATCTCATGCAAATTATGCATATCATAGTTTTATTCTTCTCATGCAGTTCTGACATGAATTTAAACTGTAATAACAATGTGTTTTCAAAGTCTCCAGACTAATATATATGAAAAATGCTTTTTGGAGACTGACTCCTAAATACTAGGGTTTTATGGAGTTGTATGTGAAATATCATGCTATAAAAATTGATACATTTCACATACAAAATAGAATGTCATTTCTTAGAATTCTGTTATCTCAAGAAAATAAAAGGCATACTTCATAGTAATCATAGTTGACCTACTGGGGCCATGCTAATACATTATATACGTGCATATATATATATATATACATATATATATATGTATATATATATATATATATATTGTTTGTGATAGTTTTAGATGATAAAAAAGTCATGCATGGGAGAGATTTACTTTAATACCAACACTTGAGAGTCAGAGGTGACAGAATCTCTGTGTATTTGAGGCCAGCCTGGTCTACAGATTGAGTTCCAGGACAGCTACTGCTGCACATAAGAAACCTGTCTCATAAAATCAAAGCAAACAAATATACAAACAGGCAACAATAACAGGAACAAGTGGTAAAATGATCCAAACTTTTCATGTGTCCTTTAATGAGTGATCAAAATTATTCTATGATTTGAGAAAAAATGGGTGGAAGAACACACAAATAAGTTTGTATTATTTATTGTAAAAATACAGGAGAACAAAAATGCTCACACACCCATAAGTTACCACTAACTGCAAATGTAGATGGGCTTAGTCCAGACTCAAATAGCCTGAAAAATATAATCAGAGACTTCAAGAGGTGTGAAATTGAGTTTGAGGGACAGACACAGGTGCATATTTATTTCTTACTGTATCTCTGTATTTATGCTTGTACTCTCTGCTATGTCTCCAACTCTATCTGAGGCATGTACTAAATGACAAGTGACTTAACTGTCTGAATTATTATTATTATTATTATTATTAGTAGTAGTAGTAATAGTAATAGCAGTAGTAGTAGTAGTAGTTTACTCTCGCCATGGTTCTGATCACTGTAAACAGTTGGACTAACTCAGAAACAGTATCATAACCAGTAGTCAGGCCTTGGATGGGTGTGTCCATGTAGTTGGACTATTAGCCAAGGATGAAATAAAGACATATACTGATTGCAAGTAGCAATCAGTTTATTCATAGCAAAGTGAAGTATAGATTAAAAAGCATCATACTGAGAAGATTGACAGTTGTAAGAGAAAAGATACTTAAGGGTACTAATACTTTTTAGGCTTTCTTCTTATGGGATTTCTTTTACTGATTGGTAAGTGGTAGAGTTTCAGTGATTGTTTAAATAGATTAAGTTATATGACCATTTCCTCTATTGAGTACGTTCCTTCAAATAATGTATCTAATTTTAATCGTGCATGTTCTCAATCAAAGACTAAAATGGCAAATAGGTGACTCTTAATAAAAGTTCACTTAGAGGGCAAGGTTTGCCTTCTTGCAGAAAAAAAAAAGACCAAACCAAATCAAAACAACAACAACAACAGCAACAACAAAAACAGTTAAAGCCAGATTAACTTCCTACCTTCCATTCACAGACATGTTCTGAAATATGCTTAACTAGAATCTAAGCCTGATGTCATTCAGGGAAAACTTACTTTATTGTTCAGAGACATGTGAACTTGCAGCTAGATGCATGTGGTGGTCCTAGGTTACTAGTAGGTTGCTGGATGCATTGTTTGGGGAGAGGTATGCATGCAATCACACATGTACTCAGGAGGTCTCAATTGCCACGTGCATTATTAGAAGAGAGCTATATGTAGCTGAAGCCAAGGAAGAGCTCCAGGTTTCTTTTATTTTTCTTTTCTATATTTTTTATTTACATTCCCAATGATTTCCCCTTTCCCAGTTCCCCCCTCCCCGAAAATTCCATAAGCCCTCTTCCCTCCCCCTGTACCCCAGTCAACCCCTTCCCGCTTCTCTGTCCTGGTATTCCCCTACGCTGCTACATCCAGTCTTTCCAGGTTTCTTAACTATCCCCTGTGTCTTTCTGCTTCATGGTTTAACTAAAGATGTCTCAGTCAATTAAGTAACAAGAAAATCACTAAAGAGTATTTCTAAAAACCGAAAAAAGTGTTTTCAAAGAAATGTGTTTCTATTGAGTTGCTTTGAAGTTTACTGCTAGTAGGCTATCTCAAAACTATATATGAGAGAAATATATGATATTTCCCCACATAAACATATGTAGAACTTATTCATCACATTTGGGAGTTGGGGCATAATGTATTATCATTCTTTCCTTGTTAAAAACTCTTTTAAAGTATGTCAACAGAAGGGAGTTAAAGACATACACTGGGACTCTGTGTGTGTAGAACTCAACCCTGCTCATGTTTCACTGGGCCATTCTTTCCATTTCTACTTGAGCCTAATTGTTTTTTGTTATCCTCCTCAAGATATCATATGATTTCATTTACTCGATCTTGTAAATTGCTGTCTGATTTTATTTTTACAAATATTTTCCCCACTGTGATCCCTTATTCAACTGTTTCAATCATTTTATCTGTTACCCCTAAGGCAAAGTATTTTACTCAAAGCTCTCATTTCAGGCACTTTGCAGTGCCTGCTTGCATGTATAATTTCCCTGACTTCCAGAACACACCTCTACATTTGGCAGTTGCATAAAGAAGTGTGTTCCTCTCAGTTCTGACATGGGGAGAATGCTAGATTCAGGTCCTGTTAGGTTAGTTCAGTTGAGGGCAGAACAGAGTCATCCTCAGTTCTTAATGTTCTGCTTATAAATCTCCATCTTCATTTTGACAGGTAGTCTACTCAGAATCTTTTCATTGTCCTCATTCTGTGCATGCCTGACATCCAAGTTTACCTTTCTAAAATGACAGTAGTCATGTGATGTTAAGCTGTACCCTAATGCAGTCACCTTTACTTAATTAAATCTGTGAAAGTATTTTCAAGTATGGTTACATTCTCAGACACAAAGCACTGAAATCGGATATGAAATTTAGAGTGTTATAATTCAATCTGTAATTCCATAATAAGTATTTGTCAGACCAATCAATGAGTAAATGGAGCATGTATATCACTTTTAAAATTGTATTTAGATGTGCTAATTATGTGTTTTCATTGGGACGAAACTCTCTTCTCATTCATGCTTGAATCTGCTGTGTTAGCACAAACAGTATTGCTTAGTTTGTCTCCATAATGCTTCATTAACTGACTGATAAAGGAAAATACATAGAAGTATTTCTCCCAAAACTACCACTGAATGGATGTACACATGGATCTTGTGGATACTGTGCTCAGTGGTAATCACTGATGTTAAACACTGTGCTGAGCCCAGAGAGTTTACATCTCAGCAGTTAGAAAAATTCTAAATGTTTCCATGACCCTATTATATTTTCTTTTTAGAAATCAGTTCACATCTTTGATTTTTGTATCCTATTCACCTAAAAACTTTGCATTTTCCCTAATTTTTCAAATGCAATGCTAAGTGTAAAATGTAAACTGTTTCCCAAGGAACCTGGGGAAGAGATATCAAAGTGTCTTCTGGATGTGAAAAGAAAGATGATGAAGAATGGAAAGCCCTGGTGCGGGGTGCAGCACAGAGAAAAAAAATCCAGTACTCTATCTTGTTCAGTATGACCATCTCAATTATCAGCAACACAAGAAATCCAAGGAGAATATTAATTAGCTTCATTTTCTGTAATTTAACATATGTAATCAGCCCCAATAGTAATAAAGAAGTGCCACCAAAGGTCCTCTCTGAAGAAATCCATGAATCTAAAGTAATCTTACAAGACAAGTGTACACTAATTGGACTTATTGGAAAGAAAACAACCAGACAGGTTAACAACCAGGCTGGCATTCATCATAGGATTGACACTCCCAGTGGTATATTAAGCTTAGAAAATCTGTTCATGCATCAGAGAACAAATACTCTTCTCATTTCCTAATCACTGAATTCATTTTGGAAGAAATCAGAGTTCTAGTCTTCAGTGGAAAGCAATACGTAGATATGTGAGAAAGGATAGACAACTCACTGCAACTCTCCCCCTCTCACAGTATTCTATTTGTGCCCACATTCCTGTGTGTAGGTATAGGTCCAGTTATCACCTGGTACCACCTTCCTTCTGCTTGGAGCGGACAAAGAATGCAAATTGCAGTGACTGACTGAGGATGTTCCTTGTTTGTTTTCAACCATGATGACAATTTTGTTAGACTTTAAAATTTATAAATAAGTTTCCATGATTGCTAAAGCTAGAAATCTCAGCAGTTTCCAGAGAAGGAAGATGGAGAAGAAATAAAAACAAAACAAAGAAACAACAATAAAATACAAAGCAAGCAAACAAAGGAACAATTACTGTGGTGTTGGAAACAGTCAAAGGACAGACAGGCAGCTTCAAAGCCAGGAGGAAGCTTCAGAGAAAGAGGAGGAGAGCCCGCAGGTTTGGAATGTTTATGGGAATTGTCTATGTGTAAATGAGTATCTATATTTGTGTGCATTTTCTGTGTCTCCTTAGCTGTTTGTCGCTTTTGGTTGATTTATCATATTTTGGTTTGTTTGTTTTTTATTTATTTTATTATTATTCCTTAGGATGCGAATCTACATGGGAGGAGAGGTAGAGAGGAATGGGGAGGAGTAGAAAAGAGGAGAGAACATAATTTGAATACATTGTATGAAAAAACTCTTATTTTCAATTGAAAAAAATGAAAATAGTAAGGGAGCCCCTAGCACCAGAGAAAACAAGTTTAGCCTCTAGTCAACATGTGGGGAAAAAAAAAAAGAGAAAAAAGTTATGCTTTTTATTTCTAAAAAAAATTACCTTTATGGGAATTTTTAAATCTCTGCCTTTAAACAATTTGGTGATAGTGCTTTTTCCTATAGTATCCTTTCATATTTATTATCAATTATGTTGGTTAAGATTCTTAAGTCTGTGAGTTTATAATCTTCGTAAAAAGTTAAAATATTTTAGCTGTAATTTCTTTATGTATTTTTCTGCTCCTCCTCTCTTCTATTTAGAAACACGGTTAATGTAAACAGTAGTGCGTTTCCAGTTGTCCTATTGAAATGTCTCACAGTTAACTGACTGTTTTTTCCTGCCACTATTAATGACACTCTGTTATGCTTGCAGACAGGAGTTTAGCATAACTGTCCTCTGAGGGGTAGTACTTTTTGAGAAGCCTGTAGAACCCTTAGATGTGGGGCCTAGTTGGAGGAAGGGTAATAGAAAGGCAGGCCTCATGAGTTACAGCCAGGCCTTAATTCTAATCTAGACACTTCTCTCTGCTGCCTAGTTTACTGAGGCATGGGCCCAGCCATACAGTTCTGTCACTATGAACTCCACTCTGCCTTCTCCACAAAAACAGCTTATACCTTTTAAATGGTGAACCAAAACCAATTTTTCTTTTATTAGTTATTTCATGATGTGAACAACAGTAAATCAACTTGTATATACCCTTAGCTACTAGTGTTGACAATGAGAAATTTGTTGAATGAAAGGAAATATAGAGTGGGGGTCCACTAACTGTACCCCAGTGGGAGAGCTGCATATTGTATTATTTTTATTTATTTTTTATTTTTTTTAAGTTTTTTTTATTTACATTCAAAATCATTTCCCCTTTCCCGTTTCCTCCCTCCCCGAAAGTCCCATAAGCCCCCTTCCCTCACTCTTTTCCCCATTCAACCCCCTCTCCCTTCTTTGTCCTGGCATTCCCCTACATCCAGTCTTTCCACGACCAGGGGTCTCTCCTTCCATCTTCTTGGAAATCTATTGATATGCGAATTGTGTCTAGGGTATTCTGAGATTCTGGGTTACTATCCCCTTATCAGTGACTGCATACCATGTGTGTTCTTTTGTGATTAGGTTACCTCACTAAGGATGATATTTTCAAGTTCTGACCATTTGCCTAGGAATTTCGTGAATTCATTGTTTTGAATTGCAGAGTAGTATTCCATTGTGTAAATATACCACATCTTCTGAATCCATGCCTCCGTTGAGGGACATCTGGGTTCTTTCCAGCTTCTGGCTATTATACATAGTGCTGCTATCATTCACAAGTCTTACTGAAGCAGAAGCATGACCACTGGTTCTTGTTCTTCATGGTTGTTTTCAGTGCATGATGGCAGATGGCAAGATTAACAACAGAGATCTTTCGGCTTCACACCTAATTTCTGTCTGTTCTCTACATAGTAGTTACCTCTGAATAGAGAATCTCACCTCTGCACAGTCTAAGTGGCTCTCAAGAACCCAAGTCACATTTGTGCTGACTCGAGAGTCTGGGGGATTATTTAGCAACTGTATTATTGGGGTATGTTGAGAATTGAGAATCCTTTGAGAGCTGTCACCAGAGGACATGTCCCACAGTTGGGAAAGAGCCCTTAGCCAGTTGTCTGGTCACTACCAATGCACTTCCATGCTGCTGAGTGATGCTCAAGGGGTACAGTGTATCAAATGAAATATCTTTCGTATATTGATTCCACAGTTCTCAGTTTATCTGTGTGAATTTATATTTTAAAGATTCTAAAATAAATAGAATTATTTTTTCTGAATATATTTCTTCTATAAGTACTGTTTGGAATATTAAGCATTTATATATAGAAGCAAGTAAAATTTTCTGTTGCTATCTTTGGCTTTCAAAAAACACCAAGGGACTGAAGATGATGGTATAGCATTCTAATATTGAGAAAGATCTATTTAAGAGAAAGAGACTTGAAATAAAAATATATTAGCTTTCTATTCTGAGTAAAGTTTTGACTTATACAAGAGAAATAAAATCATATTTATTGTATTTATTAATGTCATATTTGGTGATATCAAGACCTTATATAAACATTGCACAGTCTCCTAAAACAGCAAATAATTAATGGTATAACTTCCTAGTTTCCGCAAAATTTAAATTAAGATCCATCTTTCTTGTTCAAGTATTTCACTGTGCATATAATATCCTTCAGTCTCTGGAGGTTTCAAGATTTCTGGTGTCTTTTAAGAACTTAATTGTTAAAAAAATTCTTTTATTCTTTGAAAATATTCTCTAGTTATGTCACTTGTTTCTACCCTTTCCTCCAATCAAATGCTCTCATATGCCTATCTTTGCTCTGTTTTAATTCATGAGAATCACATTACTTTCATACACACATCTTTCTTGAGCAGAGGCATGACTACTGCTTCTTGGGTTTCAGGGTTGCTTTCAGTGTAGGATGGCAGAAAGCAAGAGTCTCTTTAAAATGCATTAATTGTTGATATCTATATATAACTATATATAAACTTATATAAATATATTATGTTAGTACAATGTGTGTGGTCTGAATAATGTTACTTGAAGAGCACTGGCCAGTTATTTTCATATTGATATATTTGTTCTTCATAAGTAACAAAAAACTACTTGTAGCTATCCCTTATTGCTTCTACTTACAAAAGAAATACCCTCCATGTCTTTCTGGAGCAACATTTTATGATCTGAGTTCCACAGAGTGCTGGTAGCTTGCACCAGAGCATAGCAAACGTGGGAAGAGACAGTACAGTAGGTATCCTTCCTCATGTTCACTGAACACATTCTGCCGAATTGGCACATGGATGGATGGATTGATGGATGGTCAGCAAGCTAGTTCCCTGAGGTATTTGACTACAGAGTGCAACATTCATCTGAGTAAACTGGCAACATCACTTTAAGACTGCAATATTTTAGTCTGATCAGAGAAAAATATTTTAAAAATCAAAAATTTAATATTAATATGATAAATTTGGAAATTCAAAGGCATAGCTTATTTTTTTTAGATCTATCATCCTCCAGACAAATGGTACTTATTGAGACTCTTTACTGTTCAACAAGACTGAGATTGAAACAGGAGGAAGTGGGGAGAGGTTTACTCAAGTGCTGTCTTCACATATTTCTGAGACCATTGCCAGGCAAGAAATAGCCAAAATGCTTAAGAACAGCATTTACTAGTCAGGACTAAAGAATTTTATAGGAAAAAAAAAATAGAAGGATGCTTGGAAGAGATTTCCTCTTGATTAAGTATAGTAATTATCCTCCCTCTGTGTTTACAGTATATTCTAAAAGAATCTAAAACAATAGTATTATTTTCTAGCCTTATACAAGGTAGACCATTACTGGAGAAACTCTGTTTGGCAATTGATTTGCATTTTGTGTAATTAATCTTAACCTGTCAGGCAGACAAATTCATTAATCATCCATTTTTCTACTAGAATGCTAGACATTCAGACATAAATAAAATGCTAGGTGATGCTACTGAAGATTTATGAACATGAATTTCAGCAATGGAGAAGAGGCATGAGAGGAGTAGGAGGACACATAGGAGGGAAGCCCCACAGAAAGATTCCACCTTAACCTTTAACCCCATCTTCTCTGCTGTTGGACAGAAACAATAAAGAAAATAAAACTTTAAAATCTGAGCACCAGTATTTTCTTTTATTTTTCTTTTTTTTTAGTGTGAGTTTCTTGTGTGCGTGTGTGTTTTATGCATGTGTGTTTGTGTATGCATCAGGAAGAAGGTCCATGCATGTATTTCTGGTTTTGTATGTGTTTTCACACTCCTATAAGGAACTAATGACTTTAAATAACCAGTCTGAAAAGGAAAGTCCCATGAGGCCAAGGAGTCACTCAGTGGAGAGTGAGGAAAACTAGGGAGCTAGGCTTTAACATAAGGCAGAAACAGTAGTAGAGGCTCATCCTGCTCACACTTGGGAGACATCATGGAGATTCTGACTGAGACTGGTGAAGGAAAGCAGGATGGTGGGTTGAACTCATGAAAATGTTTCGTAATAACAATTTATTTATCAGAAGTGTGTAATTTTGACAGCCAAATATTCTGAAGTCCCATTAAGACAGGAGAGAGATAGGATGTGCTACTCTGATGGAACACAGCTCTGCAGTGGCAGTTGGATGGAATATGCCTGGAAGACAAACCAAGTTTCCAAACCTTTAGCTAAGTGAGAAGGCCAAAAGAGTAAGAATCCTTAGAAAGGTGAAATTACTTTCAAAATATGTTGAAATATTCCTCAGGAGGGGTTTGAGATGCTAGGAATGTTATTTTATTACAATCCAGTCATTCAGAAAATAATTTTATAATAATCTATTTAAAGTGATTATCCTAGTAGGGGGAAAACTAAATGAAAGAAAATAATTTTTTTCCCTGCGGGTTGGAATGCTATTTTAGGACCAGTAGGCAGAGATGAAAAGCAGTAATCTTTGAATATGTTAATACATTAAGTTAGAGAGCCAAATGACTCTAGGCTAATGCTTAATTTCCTAAAGTTTTGTCGTGAGAATAGAGACATTTAATAGCTTTATTGTGGACATAGCTAAACTCTGGCAGGTAGTTTGCACTGGTAATGTTCATCAGTCTTCCATCCTGTCATGGATATGTATATTTGCTGAAAATAATTGTGAAGGGTATTCATTTCTTATCCAAAGGAGTTAACTCATCTTCTTAACAAATAAACATTAGTACATACCAGGTAATTAAAGAACATGACTTTAGTAATATGTCTCTTTACAAGATATTGCATGTAGAAAGCAAGTTATAATCCAGGTAGAAAGGTTATGATTAAGACAGCACTTTGATACCAGATATGTACCTTGTCAGAAGAGCCACTCATGTGATTCTCATGAAATGACCTTTTGAATAAACAATAGCAGAGACAGGGATATTGTCAGTCTATAGTTATAGTTTTTATGAACTCATATACGGCTGTGAAAGGTCATGGGCTCATTTTGTGATTAAATATTGGAATTTTCTGTGACACCTGTAGACTATTCTAGACCCCCTATAAACTATGCAAACTTGTTGTATATATCTTGACACTTAAGTTATTATTTTGAGAGATGTTCAACTATGTAACAACAAAAGTAATCAAGCAATTTCCCTGAAGTTCTAACAATAGCTAGGGAAACATTTAGATCTATAGTCCGTGAAACAAAACAATGTGTATGTGGTTAACAGACTCCTATTTGTAAAAGAGAATAAATGCATATAGTACTAGACTTGGCAAGTCATCATATCTATTTTATACAGTGAACCAGAGACTGCAATGGAATTTGCATCATTAGTATCTATGGTAAAACTGCATTGCTTTATCAGATGATGCTACCATCATGTTAAAATGCCCAGCTCTTACACATACAGTCTGTACAACCTCTGATATGCAAGGGTCAAGGAGTTTACCACAGATCTATGCAATGATTCTAAGCAGAGGTCCACTAGGAATTTCAATTCATGAGAAATAAAGGTGGGTGATGATACCTCAATTTTGTTGAAGCTGGAGGGAATATGTCTAAGAGTTTAACAACTAGAGAAATCTTAATCCTGAATCAGAATATTTAAGAGTCTGTGGATGATATCTGAAGTCTAACAGTTGATCTGTTAAACTTTACATTTGAGGAAATATCAAACGGTATATAATCTTCCCAAGAGTTTGCCACATTTTATTGTTTTGTAAAATTTAGTCTACCAAAATGCATTAGGTTCTAATATAGTGTCTTAGTTAGGGTTTTATTGCTGTGAAGAGACACTATGACCATAGCAACTCTTACAGAAGAAAACATTTATTAGGGCTGTCTTACAGTTTCCGAGGTTTAGTCCTTAATTGACATGGCAGGAAGCATGGCAGTGTGTAGGTAGACATGGTCCTGGAGAAGGAGCTGTGAGTTCTACATCTGGATCCACAGGCCAGAAATCTTCCTGTGATTGTGAGCCACTGAACCTGAGCTTGAGCTTCTGAGACCTCAAAGCCACTTCCCCCCCCCCCCCCCAGTGACATACTTTTTTTCTTCAATCCTTTCCCTAATTCCTCCATAAGGATCTGTGACTTCAGTCCAATGGTTGGGTGTAAGTATCTGCATCTGTCTCAGTCAGCTGTTGGTAGGTCTTCTCAAAGAATAACCATAGTAAGCTTCTGTCTGTATGTATATCAGAGCTTGTGCCATAGTAATAGTGTCAAGCCTTGGTATCTCGGGCCCTCATAAGATGGATCCCAAGTTGTGCCTGTCACTGGACTGCCTTTCCTTCAGTCTCTTCTCCAGTTTTGTTCTTGCAAATCTTTTAGACAGGAAAAATTCTGCTTGAGAAATATTTACTATGAGTTGAGGCCCTGTCTACCTACCTAAGATAGACCCTTTGAGTTCCCTCTCTCTACTGTTGAGCATTTTGGCTAAGATCACTCCCATTGAGTAGTGAGTGACTCTCACCTCCCAGGACTCTGGGACTTCCTAGAGTGTCCCCACCGTCCCCTCCAGGCTTCATATTTTCTATTCATTCTTCTGGTTGTCAGGACTTCTCTCATGTTAGCCTCCAAAAACAGATCCTGTTCCTCTTTTCACCCCCTCCCCCCACCTCCGACCCAGGTCCCTCTGCCTTCTGTGATTATTTTGTTCCCCTTTCTAATGGTATTGGAGCATCATCACTTGGACCTTCCTGTTTGTTATACTTCTTACAGTCTATGGGTTGTACTCTGGGTGTTTTGTACTTTGTGGCTAAATCCACTTATCAGTGAGTACATACCTTTGGGGTTTGGGTTACCTCACTCGGAATGATATTTTCTAGTTCCATCTATTTGCCTGCAAAATTCATGATGTCTTAGTTTTTAATAGCTGAATAATATTCTGCTGTGTAAATGAACCACAATTTCTGTATCCATTCTTTTGTTGAAGGACATGGGTTGTTTCCAGTTTCTGGTTATTATGAATAAGGCCGTGATGGATATAGCAGAGCAAATGTCCTTGTTATATGTCGGAGCATCTTTTGAGTATATGCCTGAGTGGTATAGCTAGGTCTTCAGGTAGAATTATTTCCAATTTTCTGAGAAACTGCCAGGTTGATTCCCAGAGTGGTTTACCAGTTTGCAATCATACCAGCAATGGAAGAGTATTCTTTCTTCAGGTAAAACTCTCTTTCTTGTGAGTGACACACTATTATCTGCCTAGGTAATTATTCAAGATGCTGTGTAAAATATATCTATGTGCACTCCTTATACTGAGTGATTCTAAGGGGTTTTTCAGTCCCATACCCTCCTTATAGCTTCCCCCTTCCTCCTGGGGTCAAGGGTAGGCCAAGTTCTATTCTCTATCCACAGGAATATTCTTAAAATGTTCATTCAGTAAAAATTTCTCAGGATGTACTGATAGTCACCTGACTCTCTGGAAATTCCCAGGTAAAGTTCAAATGTGTGTCATGCTTGGTAGCCAATAGATTTAAAGGTTAATATGCTTAGCCAATAAGTTTGATCTGTAACCTTGCTGATGCAACCTGTGCCCCTAAAAAGTATTAAAACTGCTTGAAATATCCATTCAGGATTGTCTTCTCATCACTCACCTAGAGGGACTGACTGAGAGTTGATACCTATGCCCCAACACCCCAGAAAATAAACCTCTTGCTTTTGCATCAATTTGCATCTCAGTGTCTCATTTGGGGGACATCTCAAAGTAAGTATCACTGACCAAGGGTCAGGGTCTTACATTATACTTATGTTTAGCAATACAATATGGCCTCATTTTTGAAAATGCATAACTGTGTAAGTATGAAAAAACACCCATCATGACTCAAAACATTTAATGAACATAGGAAAGCCACACTATTGGACACAATGGATATCTCCTCTCCAGTTAAAAATTCTTTGAATTTATTTTCTGGCTACTTTGGTGCTACTTTTACTTTTATCTTTTAAATAAATCTTCTTAAAGAGGAATTTATGTAAAAGAATAACAGATGTACTAAAGAAAGTCAATCAGTGAGATATACTTAGAATAACCTTGTCATATTCCTCTAGGACATACTTTGTTCCTATGTCAAAATGTTCATCTCAGAAAATCCCTATCTAGCTTCTCCTGTAAAAAAAAGAATATTTTTTCTGCCATATCTGGAAAAGTGACAAGAAGCCCCTTTAGCAAAATCATCTTTAAATAATACCTTAAATCAAAATCTCTCTCTCTCTCTCTCTCTCTCTCTCTCTCTCTCTCTCTCTCCCTCCCCTGTCTCATACCCACTCACATACAAACACACACACACACACACACACACACACACAGAGAGAGAGAGAGAGAGAGAGAGAGAGAGAGAGAGAGAGAGAGAGAGAAAGAGAGAGAGAGAGAGAGAGAATATGAAGTCTCCTGCTTTTCCAAGAATAAGCTGTGTTGCATGTAATCAACTCCTTTTATACAAAGGGTAATGCTAGACTTTTGTGTTTCAATGTTCCATGAAGAGATTGATTAAGTCGAAAAACATGCCAGGACTTCCTTGAAGGAAGTTGTAGAACAATTGCTTGAATGAAAAAGGAATCACTTCTCTTCATTTTCTAGAGCTAATAAAGGAAGCAGACAAGTGTGTCCTGGTGCACCTCCCAAAAAGGAGGGAGGATCCTAGAAGCACCTAAAACTAAACTGGTCACACTGATCTCAGCCAGTGTCTTCAGGAAGATAGGGGTGTAACTAAGATGAGTACTTAAAGTCATAGCCTGGAGAATGCAAAATAGAGAACTCTAGGTAAGCAAGAGAGAGGAGCAGAATGTATAGTTTTTAAAGGACAATGACAACCTGTATGGGAACTAGGCCAGGAAACCAGAGTAGCAGTCTTTGCCAACTACTAGGTGAAATGCTGGAGGAATGCATTCAATAGTGACACCATGTGGCTATGGGCCTTCTCTCAACTTGGTAAATAGATTTTTGTAGACAAGTCTAATTTAATTGGAGAACGACAACAACAACAAAACAGTTATGATATATTAGTAGCTTAGACTTAAAAGGAATATTTATTCATATTTAAAATAAAGCCATAATTACTTGGAAGTACTACCTTAATAATAATATAAAAAAGTCTTAAGGAAAAGGCATTTTGTTATTATTCTAATTCTTTAACTGGCTTTATTCATTCCATTGTTTTATAAGGTGGAATTCGGGTGATCTAAACTTTCTTAATGAAAGGGGCATGTATACAATTAATATGTAACAATTATTTAACTACAATTAAAAAAGTGTTTTCTAAAGTTGTAAAAATAATTGTGCATATTGTATGTGGTGAAAGAAATATAGGAAACCCTAGAAGAGACAATGCTTGTGCTCCAGGAGGTGTATAGGAAAGCAGATACTGAAACAAGTGGCATATTTAGTCCTTTCAGCAAATACAAATTCATAGAGACAAAGTTCTGGGCTTCCCTAACTACCACATTTTGTACTGAGTGACTACAGTAGGTTCCATCCCTAGAGTTGGAGGGGGGGGAGGGTAAGAAGGAAGGGAGGGAGGGGGAGGAAGAGGGGGAGGGGGAGGGGGAGAGGGAGAGGGAGGGAGAGAGACAGAGAGGGAGATTAGGTGCCATTGTAGTTTATATTTTGAAAAATGTATCCAGCTTTGGTCACATGATAAGAAAGGGGCCAATTGTAAATCTAGGTTCATGAAAGAGTGGAAAAGCTCATTTTATTCATAAGCAAAGTCCAAAGGAAAATGGAATTAATTTTGAAAAACGAAGGTACACTTAAAAATTCATACAGCATATAAGAGCAAATGTTTAACATGTTACTGAATAGAATGCTAAGAAAAATGTTTATTGTTTAAGACCATTAACACATGCATGCTTAAGACAGCACTATTACAGCAGCCAAAAGATTAAAGAGGACATCATATCCATTGGTGGATAGGTAAGTATATTGGCAATGAAATACTAATTATCCTGCTATGGTTTGTGTGCAGTTTGAGCATGAAACACAGATTAATGTGCTGAAATTTAATTTCCATTGTAGGGTAGCAAGAACATAGAAACTTGATCCAAAATAGCATTAGAGTTAAGTCATTTGAAATATTAAAATTAAGTAATGTCATTAGGATTAAAAATCCCATGGCTGCACATAAGACATGGGATAGAAGCCAGAAGATAAATATGCAAGCTCCTTGTATATTGCCATTCAATGCTCTGTACCACACTGGGACTCTGACAGCATTAAAGTCATCAATAGATGTGGCACCTCAACCTGAGACCAGACTGTACCCAAAACAACCTATGCTCTTTACTAATCCTAGAATATTGGCATTGCATTACAGGCAACAGAAATCAGACCATTCCATTTTGAAAATGACAGATAATGTGGTCCAACATGGACATTTCAAATACTGTATTAACTAAGTTGAACAAATTACCACAATCCAATACAGAGAGAGAGAGGTGGGGAGGGGGAGGGGGAGAGAGGAGGGGGAGGGGGAAGGGGAGAGGGAGAGAGGGAGAGGGAGAGGGGAAGAGAGAGAGGGAGAGGGAGGAGAGGGAAATTTTATAAGCTCTGTTACTCTATAGAACTCTGACTAATACAGAAGCCAAAGGATACCTTATGAAGTTATTAAGGAGAATTGATTTAGGGTGAATATTTAGTGTGCAATGGGACAAAAAAATGTGAAAGATTTGCAAAACAAAAGCAGGAAGAAATGTATAGATTAGACGAACTTGTTGACATTTATTTAGCCAAGAACTTCCTAGGTATTAGAGAAAATTATTCTTAAATTTAAAATATGAAACATTTAAAAATCCATACAGACATTAAGGAAAAAACAAAACAAATCAAAAATTTATATAAAACAAATTGAAAAGCTTTTTTACCTTCCTACATGGGAGAGGTAATGTTGTCGGTTCTGAGTTACAGAAACCAATTCTTTGAGGGAAAGTGATGTAATCTAAAATGTGTGAGCCTAGCAAGCTTATATCAACCCTCAAGTTATCCTGGGAAAAATTTAAAATTTTCTTCATGTTTCTGATTTTTGAAATCAGTTTATGATTTGTATGGACAAAAGTAAGGGAAGTAATTTCTAATTTAAAGTAATTCTCAAACTTTTACCGTAAGTTAAAAGTTGTAAACTGATAAAATGTATTGAAATATTCCACATTTATCAGAAAAAATGGAGAAACAAACAGGTGAATATTATCAGTGTCTAAGACTTCCTTTTTTAAAATTTTTTATTAGATATATTCTTTATTTACTTTTCAAATGATTTCCCCTTTCCTGTCCCCCCCTCCAGAAAGTCCCATAAACTATTTCCCCTCCTCCTATTCCCCAATCAACCCCCTCCTGCTTCCCTGTCCTGGTATTCCCTTACACTGCTGCATCGAACCTTTCCAGAACCAGGGGTCTCTCCTCCCTTTGATGTCCAACAAGGTCATCCTCAGCTGCCTATGTGTAAGATTTTTCCAATAAGTGCTTTGTAATCTGTGAACAGACAGATTCAGAAATGTCCTATAATCGATTATTCAATATGAGATTTTCAAATATGAGGTTTAGTAGAAACTTATATTTCTGTCTGTTGCTGTGATTCACCACTCCTGAGTTCTCAAAACAAAATTTTCTTCAAGCCAACCAGGAATCCTGGATGAAATCCAGGAAAGTGTAATAAATATGTTTACAAATGCTACACATTTCAGAAGAATAGAAATGAATCATAAAATGATTATTATTTTATAGAAAAAACAAAAGATTTTGGCATATTCAAAATAAAACCAATAAAGAAAAATGAGGAAAAGTTATGCAATTCGTTTTTTACCAAGAGGCAAGCCAAGGGAGGAAGTCTGAGGGGTGCACAGGTGGTGGAGAAAACTGTTTCTTCAAATAACACAAATCTGCACAAGTGAAGGCCCAGAGCTGTGGAGGAGGACTAAGGCCCTGCAGTCAACACCATTTGAATTGGGCCGCTGAGGGAGATGGAATTGAATGGGTCAAAGGAGAGGTGCCTGTGAGAGAAGCAGGAGACCAACTCCATAGCCAGAATATTTCCCCAATTTCCTCTCAGAAGGCGCTTTGGCCACTCTTAAGACTGCTGTTGGAAATCTGTCAAGAATTTAATCCCATATGTCATCTCCTATGCCCATAAATTTGGGACTTGAGATGAAGTTGGCTTTGGATAAGAAATTGAAAAATCCTGGGTCATAAAACTACTGTCAGCGCAGACTTCCAAGAGCAGAGGATGTAATTATAAGTGGAGAAAAGGGCCGACGGGAAGACACGGGGTTTGAAGCTGAACATCCAATCTGCTCCTCTCAGACATGGAGGATTTCGTCGTGAAATCGGGTTTCATTCACTGGAGAAAACTTAGTGAGAAAGAAGAAAAGGGAAAAAGGTAAGGAAGCAAAAGAAAAGGAAAGGAAACAAAAGAAGAGGAAAGGAAAGAATTGTAAAGAAGAAGCAGAGACAGATGGCAGAATGTTGAGAAGCCTAGAGTTGCTATAGTTCAAAGAATCTGCAGAGTTTCTTTTTGGAAAAGCTAAGGGCAACTAATGGACAGAGTAGATCATGGTGTCACTTTCCAACAGCCCATGAGCATAGAGGAATATGATTTCAGCTACAAAGGGCACCTGAACTCTGTGTGAGTCCGTAACATCAACAGACATGTGACCTCCCTTGCAAGTGTATGACTGAGAGTTTAGGTGGAGTTTGCCTTGAGACTTGAAGAAAAGGAGCATGGCATAAACGTCTGTCTGTCTGTCTGTCTGTCTGAAAATATTACTGTATACCTGGGGTAGCAAATGTTGCTAGGATAGAAATCCAAATGATTTTTCTTTGTCTTGGTCCTTAAGCTTTGGTATAAAGGAAGAGTTGTTTGTGAGAATTATGGTTGAGCATGTGATGGAGTACATTAGCAGTGTTTATCTTGTAAGTACCCACATTACTGTACAAGTCTATTACCCATGGTTTGGTTAAAATCAATAGTTCTTGCTACTACTAAAGGGGTACAGTTTCATCAAGTATTTAATGGTCTCTGTGGTGGTTCAAATATGCTTGGCCCAGGGATTGGTACTACTAGGCGGTATGGCCTTGTAGTAGATGTGGCCTTGTTAGAGGAAGTGTGACACTGTGGGCATGTTCTTTAAGACCCTCATCCTAGCTGCCTGGAAGCTAGTCTTCTCTTAGCAGCCTTTAGAACAAGAGGTAGATCTCTAAGATTGTCTACCACCCTGCCTGCCTGGATGCTGCCTTCCTTTTTGTCGTGATGATAATAGACTGAATCTCTGAACCTGTAAACAAGCCCCAATTAAATGTGCTTTATCAAATTTGCTGTGGTTGTGGTGTCTCTTCACAGCAATGAAATCCTAACTAAGACAGTCTACTTCAGAACTTTAAAAGAAGTTCCATTATTAGGGTCATCAGGCCTTATCTGCAAAAGGCATATTGCATGGAGAGAGGGACTTGCTTCAGCATTCATGAGGTAACACCAGGGAGTTATTGTCTTCTCACATCAGTCACTTCTTCCATCAAATGTAGCTAACAGTATCTATCCCTCTGAGTTATGATGAACAGAGAAAAATGCTCTCTAAAAATGCCCTTTGTAGGCCAAGGTAGAAAGAGTGATGAGTGGAAGCTGGTTTAATGATTTTCATTTTTGTGCCAAACTCCCTCCACTCACTCACTTCTATTGATTACTATGGGGACAGTGGATGAGCAAATCATTGGAAGGTCTGTCTTGCATCTCTCCTGTTGATAAACCAGAAAGGATCTGCCCTGGTTTCCACACAAAGGTGCCATAGAGTCCCCTTCAATGTATGTGTTTCATATACTTTAGTTGCCAAATACAGTTGAAATTTTGCATTAAATATATAAAAAGCTTTAAAAGCATTTTCTTCATTTATATTAAGAGACATTTTAATAAGTATGACTAGTTATTGCTTGAATGAGAACTGGTCCTGACAGGCACAGATGCTCATTCCCACCTGATGTATTTGTTGTTGTTGGTTGGTTTTTGTTGTTTTATTTTTTGGGGGAAGAGAGGCACAGGTTGTAGAACTTTTAGGGTGGGGAGTAGAACTGGAGGAAGTTGTTCCCTGGTGGACTTTCATTTTGAATTGTAGCCCTGACCACTCCCTCCACCCTTTTCCCTCCAATCTTTCTCTGAGTCACCAAGATGTGAGCAAGCAGCTTCCTGCTTCTTCCACAACACATAGTAGGTCTTATGTCTGTCTTCTCACCATGATGGACCATACCTCCTCAAACAGGTCAAATGAATCTTCTTTTAGGTTGTTTCTATCAAGTATTTAGTCACAAAAACAAGATGTGACAGAAAAAAAAAGTCTTTTAACATTTATACTTCTATAACACATCTGTCAGATCCAAGCTGCACTGACCCTATACTTTATAAATACTATATACTTGTTAGAGTGGAATCCACTTGGGTTCTTAGCCAATGTGGAACTCTGGGTTTGAAATCTTTGCCCTCCTTTATTATTAGAGCCCTTACCCCTCTTTCTCCCTGCCTTTCCCAAAGTCTTCTTTCAGACTCTGGTTTGGGCAACATCTTCAGTAATGTAGCCTGGCTCAGTCAGGCTTGTATGAGTGTTTATTGTTTTCATTTCAGGATAAAAAGAACACAGGCCATCTGGAAACTCCACAGTCATTGACTGTGGATCCTGATATTGAGACTGTGATGCAAAGGGCACACTCTAATCTCTTAGGAGGGAGCTTGCAAGTAAGCCCTTCTTGCAGCTTAGGAAGCAAGTCAGATTTTCTGAGGCCTACAGTATGGGATGTAGAAATAGTTGTGCGAGCCTTAGAACTTCTCCAGCGACCTCTGCATTCCCCATTTGCTTGCATATACTGTGTCCTGATCTCATAGGCTTTTGTGATGATGATTCTATTTTTTACTGTTTTCAGGGTACATATGTGAGATTACTGTTTGAGCTGCTGAAGGTAACCTTTATTCCTCACAGGGTCACTGCAAATCTCACAGAGTTCACTTGAAAGCTCTGCATCTCAACCTTCCTGATCTGATAAAATAATGCAAGGACTTAGAAAGTCTAAAAGGGAGTTGTGCTCAAGATGACAATGTGGTACACAAAGCCCTCAATTTACCAAGTAAGAGAGCAAGAGATCAGGGTTTAGTCACCCCCAAAGTATAGACAAACAGAGTTCACTTCTTGGGTGATTGAAGTGATAGATGACATAGAATAACTATAGAAAAAAGGAAGAAAATAAAGCCTGAGAAAATAAAAGAACATACATAGAGAATCTTGACCTCTAGGGCAATGGATGATGATGATGATGATGATGATTATGTGTGTGTTTGTGTGAGTGTGTGTGTGTATGTGTGTGTGTGTGTGTGTGTATGTGTGTGTGTGTGTGTGTGTGTGTGTGTGTGTGTAAAATCATATACCAAGCAAACAGGGGGAGTTTGAAATAAAAATATAAAATATGAAGGAGAAATAATGATAGCAAGAATTTGTCTGTGTGCTTTTTTTGTTTTTCACAATGGCAAATGCAGGTTTTCCCAGTGAAGTTTTCTTTGAATTATTGTTTTTATGTTTGATTCTCAGTAGCACAGCAAATTAGTGCAGAAATGTATGTACTAGAAGATAAAGCTGTTTGTAGAGAGATAAGTAAAAAGAAAAAAAAATTAATGATGCCCTGATATTTTAAAACTCCCTTCTCCCATTTCTAAAAATTTATTTTTTAATCTATCTAGATCCAGTTTGCATTTCCAATATAGGATTCTAAATGGTATATGCAGTAACTGCAGAACAGCTAGATAGCAGTTAGATACAAACTATGCCAAAATTGTGGCTATGGAAATTGAAGAAGAAAATTGATTCCACAAAATTGATTTGAAGAAAAATACTCACATTCAAACTGTGGAAGCATCAAGAAATTCAGGACTGAGAAGCACAGGAAATATACTTTCACATATCTATGGCATATAAGTTGAGATCATTTCTGAGTTTTAAAGCAGATTTGGAATACTTTATATAGCATTCATTTTGGATTTTGCAGGAAAGAATTTAAATAAACACAACACTAGAAGATAGATTAAGGAAAAAGAACAAAACTGTTAAAACACATTTTATTGTAGAAGCCCTACAGCAAGTACTTCTGTGTGTTTTTACTTTGATATTTCCAATTAAGTAATTATATTAATCAATTTTAATTTCGAAATATATTTTGAAAAAGTTTGAAGAAAATACATGAAACAACACTTTAGCAAATAGCTAATCAAAGGCTGTATTTGATTTATCTCTGGGATTCACCTTATCAGGTAATTCTTACTTTCTCATAGTGTTTTAGTCACATAAGGGAATGGTGTAAACATAACATTCCCTGATTCTATACTTCCTCAGCCTGATATTTCAAAGCACAAAAATATTTTCCATGTGAAAAATATCCAAGCAATACATTACAAAGGGAATTCAAGAAATCATGCCAAGTTAACAAAATTAAATTATTCACAGTATGCTTTTCTTTCAAATTCTAATTGTAATCAAGAAGATTATCAATATTCTTATTCTGTCTAGCAGGATTTATCAAAGATGGATATCTTCTCTTTGGTTTCTCTTATACTAGAAATAAGATTTGGTTTCTGTCAACATTGGAAATATTAACTTGAGTTTAGAATTGAAAGTTGCCAGTTTTTCTTTCCATTTTATAGCTGTCTTTTCCATTTTTAAAAGGCAATCTAGGACATTTGGAGAAATGTTGAGTTTGTATTTTCTGAAAAAAAATTGTTCATTGCTTAGCAATCATTGATAAGTTGCAGAGAATGACTACTTATAGCTACATATGCACTTTAGCTTCTTGAATACTGATAAAGTAATTATCGGTGGCTTATCACTGTTTTGTGCTCCAAGAAGCAGTTACATGAGCAGACATACTGAGGATATAGCATTAACCATTTGTACATTTGGTTAAGGGTGGTACTGATATAGTTTGATTCCACATATAATACCTTCTTTATTGCATATTTTTACTAGAGTAGTAGAATGCCAGCCTTTGTCCATGCTTGTTTGGATCCCTAACCAGATAGGACTTTGTGTCTTTCCTCAAAAAGGAAAGATGCCAGAAACATTTCTCTCTCTGTGGATATACAGCAGGAAGGCCTTGTGAGGCTACACAGAGAAAAGAGATAGAAAGAGAGACTTCATGCTTCTCCAGAGCAAGTCATTAGAACTTGGATGTCCACCCCCATGAGCTGGGAACAAGGAATTTGAGGATCCAGCCGCCAGTCTTCAGCACTTTTCCTGGAAGTTGTGTCAGCGTGTGTAGCCTACCATGTGAATTTCCATCTGAGAAGCTTTTGGATTAGCTCTTCTCTTGAAAATTAGTGGTCACTTGATCTTTGACAAAGGAGCTAAATCCACCCAGTGGAAAAAAAAGGATCCGGCTATACCACTCCTGGGCATATACCCAGAGGCTTTACCTGCATGCAATAAGGACACATGCTCCACTATGTTCATAGCAGCCTTATTTATAATAGCCAGAAGCTGGAAAGAACCCAGATGTCCCTCAACGGAGGAATGGATTCAGAAGATGTGGTATATCTACACAATGGAATACTACTCTGCAATTAAAAACAATGAATTCACGAAATTCCTAGGCAAATGGTCAGATCTTGAAAATATCATCCTTAGTGAGGTAACCCAATCACAAAAGGACACACATGGTATGCAGTCACTGATAAGGGGATATTGACCCAGAATCTCGGAATACCCAAGACACAATCCGCATATCAATAGATTTCTAAGAAGATGGAAGGAGAGACCCCTGGTCCTGGAAAGACTGGATGTAGGGGAACGCCAGGACAGAGAAATGAGAGGGGGTTGAATGGAGAAAAGAGGGAGGGAAGGGGGCTTATGGGACTTTCGGGGAGGGAGGAAATGGGAAAGGGGAAATGATTTGGAATGTAAATAAAAAAAACAAAAAACAACAACAACAAAAAAAAAAACCAACAACAACAAAGAAAAAATAAGATAGCCTTTTCAACAAATGGTGCTGACTCAACTGGCAGCTAGCATGCCAAAGAATGCAAATCTATCCATTCTTATCTCCTTGTACAAAGCTCAAGTCCAAGTGGATCAAGGACCTCCACATAAAACCAGACACACTAAAACTAATAGAAAAGAAACTGGAGAAGAGCCTTGAACACATAGGCAGCAGAGGATGGTCTTGTTAGACACCAAAGGGGGGAGAGTCCCTTGGTCCTGGAAAGACTTGATGCTGTAGTGTAGAGGAATACCAGGACAGGGAAGCAGGGGAGGGTTGATTGGGGAAGGGGAGATGGTTTATGGGATTTTGGGGGGAGGGGGGCACCAGAAAAGGGGACAACATTTGAAATGTAAATAAAGAATGTATCCAATAAAAACAAACAAACAAACAAACAAACAAAAAGATTAAATAAACCTTTTCTCCCTGTTTTAAAAAAAAGAAAAGAAAATTAGCTAAATATATTGGACTGTTTTATTCCATTTTAAGTAATATATGTTGGTCCTTTTAAATATGACATGGTATAGCTTTTGAATTATTTGAAAATGGTGTATGGAATTTCACCATTCTGTGGCATGTTCAGAATTTCAACATAAAATATTTTCAAATATAATGCTTATATTGAAATGAGAAGCCTAAGATACTTAGTAATTTAGGAACAATGTCCAATCTCACGAAGTTGGTAGATACATTGGGAAATAAAGGCTCCTTCAGTGCACAAATGCACCAGATTTTCAATAGTGCCATCTTACCGACTGTGGTGAAATCGAGTTTACGCAAGGTGAATTACATTCACGACACCTCCCTTTTGAAAAATTCTCTTGAGTAATACTTTTTCCTATGTTCTGTAAGTCACAGGTAGAGGTATATGTTCAAATATAGTTTAGAAATAGCTCATTTTTCAGGTAAACAAATGCTTCCTCCTTTCTCACATAATCATTTGAAACATAATAGCTTTTATGATATATAAAATGGCATGGTATTATTTTGTTATCTTTGAAAAAGGTTACTCTCTTGTAGCACGGCTAATAAGTGATACAATATTTGTCAGTTAGTGCTGAATTTTGTGTCCTGCTAATCTATTTAAAAGTAGGTTCATTTGTATTTGTAACTATTTATCTGTGACTCATACATTTTTCAAAATACATTTAGAACTTCATTTTACAAGACTCCTGGTTTTTCTGTGAGTCTAGCATTCAGATTTCTCTTCATGTAGTCACTCTTCATTAGCACTTAGTAAACTCTCTGTATAAGAATCATGAGACTGAAGTCTAGTTAACTAAAGCAAATTCCTTTGCTTGAAGAGAACGTAAATTAATAACTAATAGAACAGAAGTACTATTTCAACACTTACACCTATCCCCTACCACTCAAAATTACACTGTATTAAGAGAATAGTAAATTGTAAGTGCTAATTTGCAATAGCTTAAAGACCAAAGTGCCTATAGGTCATAGAACTCAGGTTATCAAATCTAGAAACAAGGAAGCATATGTTCCAGCAAGGTGGCCTGTGACTGGGGGTGGTGTATGTGTAGCAAAAATAGGGAATCTAATTCCAGAGGATTTGTGAGCTTTTGGAATGCAAATTTCAACTGTCAGATCTTAATTAAAAAGTACCAGTTGGCACTATTTAAAAATTGGAAAAGAACTAAGTGGTGGGTTGTTGGGAAAATGTGTAACTCGCCTTCTAAATGGAGTCAGTAGGTGACAGGTCTGTAATTAACATCACATCAAGTGAGGGACAGGAAGCTGACTGTGGCTCCTGAAGGGAAGGAGCTTCAGCAATTTCCAAGGTAGGGTAAATGTTCTTCAATCAGAGTTAATTTATAATTCCTTTATTTCTAAAGAGAACCCACATTTTGTGTGTGCATTGAACTTCCTTGAACCTTCTGAAACAGTGACATTTACAGAGTTGAGGTTTTATTGTAAGGGGTTAATATTAATATGAAGGCTTTGGCACTTGAAGGCAGAGCACTTTGCCCTTCTTCTTGGGTGTTTGGCGGCACTAGGCTGTGAGTATTTTAAAAACAACTTTATAGATGCTTTATTGAATCCTTGGCAGATCTTCCTTGGAAATAAAATATATTTTCAATCCCAGTGTTCTCAACTAGAAAAATCCTCTGGAAAACAAATTCACAAGTAACAGGACTCATTTTGATCACTGACACATCTCACCAAGTATCCAAGGTAGTGAGGCTCTTCCTTGTTTTGTTTTACTTGGTGTTGTATATTATTGGGAGAATTTTTAGAAGGGTTAATGATGAAAAAACTCTCTTTGAATAGATATCAATAATCAGATCACCAGGGCAAACAAAATGTAAAAATATCTCAGAATTTATTCCAAAAGAGATTCTTTGGAAGATAATTAAGGATATGATTAATATAAGAAAGTTAGTCTGCTGTCAGTAGGATATATCAAAGTTGTATGACTTAGAGTGTAAGATGTACAGACACCAAGCTGGAAGGTAAACACATGCAGTTTTGTAACAGCAATCACACTTGGGTACCGGCAGTGCAGATGGATGCTTGCAAGTCTACTTGAGAGCACATGTCAGGGGCTTTTCTCTCCTGATGTCATCAGCCTTTTTAATTGCCTGTAGTTCTTTGTGTAGTGCTAGGGCCCTATGAGGGTCTCCCTTTCATGTGAGCTTATCTGCTGATGTTATTTTATTCAGGCCTTTTTAAGGAAGCCATATTGATTAGATTTCATGGGAGTGTCTTCCCTTACATTTCTAGAAGGCAGTCTCATAGCAGGTTTTCTGTTCCTTGGGGGCCCTTACACTATTCGAATTCCCTCTTTAGCAATATTACCTGATCCTTTTCCAGTATCAACTGGTCAGCCCCCAAATTATTCGCATAGAGGTAACATTATACACACTGAACGTGTTGTGTGCATATTTAGGGAAATACATTTGTTGCAGTAATTAGATAAGAGAGAGAGAGAGAGACCATGAATTTCTGAGTCAACAGCAAATTGTGGAGGGCTACTAGCGATGGATTTTTGAAGGAGGAAAGGTTACCATAAAATTGAGGTGATTATATTTTAATTAAAAAAAATAAAAAGAGAAACAAAGAAAGAATGAACACAGTCGTGGACTAGAGAGGTGGCTCAAACGTTAACTGTGCTTGCAGGACTTGTCTCATTCCCACATCCATGATGAGCATGCACAGACATCTGTTGCTTGAGTTAAGGGGATATGACAACCTTTTCTGGCTTCTCAGTACACATGTATGGACTCAGTACACATGTATGGACTACCCAGACTCAAACAGACATGCATATACATACATGCATACATACATATTATTTTTTAAATAAAAACAGTACATATTTGTTCTCTGAAATTATCTGATCTTTATTTGTTTTTTTGTTTTTTTGTTTTTTTTGGTTTTTTCGAGACAGGGTTTCTCTGTGTAGCCCTGGCTGTCCTGGAACTCACTTTGTAGACCAGGCTGGCCTCGAACTCAGAAATCCTCCTGCCTCTGCCTCCCAAGTGCTGGGATTAAAGGCGTGCGCCACCACCGCCCGGCTGATCTTTATATTAAGCTAATACACATGGAGAATTTTGAGAATTGACTACTGCAGTTCAAAAACTCCTAGCAAATTCTTTCCAGCAGAAGCAAATTTTCTTTTATTTTCTAAGGTAGCATTTTGACCACTTAGCACATTCTGGTGATGGCACCTGCTCAGTTCCCTGATTATCTATTAGCATGGAATTTCTCACATGTGATATGAAACTGGGATTTGAAAAACAAAAACAAAACATAAAACAAACAGACAGCCAGGCAGTGGTGGTGGCACATGCCTTTAATCCCACCACTTGGGAAGCAGAGGCAGGTAGGTGGATTTCTGAGTTCAAGGCCAGCCTGGTCTAAAGAGTGAGTTCTAGGACAGCCAGAGCTAAACAGAGAAACCCTGTCTGTAGAAAAAAAAAAACAAACAAATAAAAAATAAAAAAATAAAAAAAAGATATAGAGGATAGAGTCTCTTAATTCCTATTTTGCTGCATTTGTTAAAATGCGACTCCTAAGTCTTGCAAATAATGAATGGCTCTCACTTATCAAACACTTGCTGTGGACAGGTAGAGGATGTGATCACAGTGTGCTGCCTCCAGCTGCTCATTCCCAAACTCCCCATTACTTACTCAGAATTCAGAGAGGTAGGATATTTAATTACCTTCTCAAATGAAAAAAAAATAATGTAAAACAACATCCAGGCACTGTACAAATGTAAGTTAAAATTTTACCATGAAATATATGATAGAAACCCTTTAGAATGTAAAATTTCAAAGAAATCAAACACTTTTAACAAAATAAAACCAATATAACTACCAATGCCCCAAACTTGCACAATGCATCAATAACAAAGAGGCATCTATAATTTTACTTTTATTTCAAAAACTAAGAACATAAGTAAAAATAAAAAGATTAAAATACAATAGAAGATGAGAGAGAGAGAGAGAGAGAGAGAGAGAGAGAGAGAGAGAGAGAGAGAGAGAGAGAGAGAGAGAGAAACATGGGCTAGAGAGAAGGATCAGACACCAGTTACGCTTACAAGATTCAAGTTTGTTTTTCAGCAACTTTCACTTGTAACTCCATCTCCAAGAGATTTGATAGCCTTTTTCTGGCTTCTCATGTGATTGAACACACATACGACATAACCCAATTCAGACATACATACACATAAAAATAGTTTATAGAGTAAGCTTTGCATAATAAAATGCATTTGTTCCCTGAAATCAGTGATTAGTTTGAAGCTGGTTTTGCACATCTGTTTGTTTCATTTATGCCAGTATAGAGAGAGTAAGAGAGTAAGTATCATAGCTATACCCCACGTTCATTGGTGCTCTTTGTAGGAATACCATTGTTTTTTAACTTTCTTATGAGGGATAGAGTGTTTTCCTTATTTGGATGCCCCTTTTAAATGTCGTGCTCACTCCTAAGAGATTAATTATGCTTTCCAAGCAGGGGCAATCTTTGGGAATCATGGTAGGGCTGGAACAGAGTACAGTTTAGGCATTTCAGGGGAGGATAAGACAAATGAGAACATCAAATCGTTCTGTCCAGTAGAAGTAGCATTTCTAATAATGACAGTGTTTTTTGACTACTCTTCTTATTTCTGTGACAAAGCTATTAACAATAGGACTTTGAGGCAAGAGGAGCTTGAGTCCGAGTTTGAGGGAACCATCCCTCGCAGAGAAGGCACATCAGCAGCAGCAGTGAGGAAGCTGGTCAACTGACATGCACAGTCAGCTAGAAGAGACAAGGTGAGCTCTTCTACTCTCTTATATACTCTGAGACCACATAGCGTCTGACCAGGGGAAGGTGCCCTTCATACTTAGGGTTGATATTTCCACTTCAATTTCCTAATCTGAAAAATCACCCACAGAAATGATCAGAGTCTCTTTCTCCTAATTGTTTTAAGCTCCTATAAAGTAGATAGTATTAGCCACTATAGATGTTTTTAAGTTTTTTCTCTTATATATTGCATTGCATTCGGACCACAGTTTCTCCTCCCTTTGTTCCTTCCAGTCCCTCCCCATACCTCTTCTCTCCCTCCTGATCCACTCCCCACATGTCCAAAGCAGATCTCAGAGGAATATCAACTGAACTGAACATGGCATAACTAGTTAAAATGGAACCTGGCAAAAACATTCATATAAAGGATAGTTGAAGCAATCCAGGAGGGGGAAAATGGTCCCAGACACAAGCAAAAGACTTCAAGACAACCCCTACCACTGCTGTTCAGAATCCCATAAAGCCACCAAACTATACAACTATAAGGTATATATAGAAGACCTTGTTCAGACCTAGGTCTGAATTTATGTGAACTCCTATGAACCTGTTGGCAGAAATAATAAGAAGGTAGAACCGGCATGTTCCCGCGTTTATAACATCTCCACCCAACTTGCTAGCTCACTACCATGCCAATCCTGTGCTGCAAATCCCCCATAGCCTTTGTGGTGCGCATCTGGCAAAACCATGCTTTGCCGCCATACCTTTCTCTCTTGAACCTAGATGAGCCGCCGCATGAAGGAAAACACAATACAAACTTAGTTCAGATCAATGGTAACTCAATCTCTGGGAGTAAGAACTAAAACCTAATCTTGTAAGCCTTATTAAAATCTTATCTCTCTGGTGGCAGATCCTTGCAGATCCGTCATGATACTAGGTAGCTCTGGCAGCTACATCTTACACCTCTGCTGTCCCAGTTCCAAAAGGAAGTAACTCTTTCCTGCTTCCTCTCTTCCATCCAACCCAGAAGTCCCGCCCAGTTATTGGCTCCTTTATTCATTAGGTTCACAAGAAGCCACCTGAGTACTTGGCTCATCCCTCATTCCAGACAGCCTCTTCCTGGAGAGCCAGCAGCATAGAGCCATCCACAACATTGTGCTCAGTTGATTTGTGAGCCATGTTTTCGAAGAGTTTGTGATAACTCTGTCTTCTCTAATTCTCCCCACCTTTTATGCTGGCTTTTGCTGGCTCTATCTAGTGTTGAGTTGTGGATCTCTGCATCTGCTCCCATTATTTCCTGGATGACATTCCTTTATGACAATTGAGCTAGGTACTAGTCTTGTTTGTCTTTCTGGGTTTGGGTTATCTTGCTTAGGATGATCTTTTCTAGTTCCATCCATTTGCCTACAAATTTCATGATGTCATTGTTTTTAACAGCTGAATAATACTCCTTGGTGTAAATGTACCACATTTTCTTCATTAATTCTTGAGTTGAGGGATATCTAGATTGTTTTCAGTTTCTGGCTTTTACAGGAAAAGCAGCAGTGAGCACGATTGAGCAAGTATCCTTGTGGTAGGTTTGAACATCATTTGGATATATGCCTAAGAGTGGCATAGTTGGGTCTTGAGATAGAATGATACCCAATTTTCTGAGAAATCACTGTATTTCTTTCCATGGTGGCTATAAGAGTTTGCTCACCAACAAGTGGCTAGTACAAGCAATGGAAAAGTGTTTTTCTTATTCTACATCCTTTCTAGCATGAGTCGTGTCTTGCATTTTTAATCTTACAGGTATAAGATGGAATCTCAAGGTTATTTTGATTTGCATTTTCCTGATGGCCAAAGACATTCTCATTTCTTTTAAGTGGTTTTTGAGCATTTGAATTTCTTGTATTGAAAATTCTTTTTATATCTGTACCCTATTTTTAATTGGATTATTTAATTTGTTTTTGTCCAGCTTCTTGATTTCTTTATATATTTCAGATATCATCCCTCTGTGGGATGAAGAGTTGGTAAAAATATTATCCCATTCTGTAAACTGCTGTTTTGTCTATTGACAGTGTCCTTTGTCTTACATAAGCTTTTCAGTTTCATGGGGTCCTATTTATAATTATTCTTAGGGTCTAATTTGGTGTCAGCATGTAGAAGAATGCAAATATATCAACACCTATCACCATGGAAAGCTTAAAGCCTTCAACCCAAAACCAGATACAGTAAACTGATTGAAAAGAAAGTGGGGACATCTTGGGCACGTTCAACACACTGGCACAGGAGACAATTTCCAGAACAGAACACCAACACACACTCACTGTAGGAGGAACTTAGGCAAGCAAGCCCAGCTGCAATACTGGTGCAAGCACTACTGATACTTCCTCCCCATCAACCTAGAATCTGCCAGCATGGCTAGAGATCACTAACACTGGATCCAGTGATGGAGAGACCCAACGGGAAAGAGGCAGTGCCACATTTGGCTACCTGAGAGCCAACGAGATGCTGTGAGGGGGTTATAAAATTTTGCTGGGTTCCTGCAATAAAGGAGTCTGCTTTTGTCACTTGCCTGATTCCCTGGAGTCTGTGCCTTTGACTCTGTCTTCTTATCCACGCCTCCAAGGGTCTTGGTCAGGATCACAAGCAACAATTCATTATAGGAATTAGGGAAGAGATGTCATATTATTACCGATTAAGTAAAACCTAGTTGGATTTATTCATATATCCTGAAGAAACCCACAGAAGCTGTATGGCAACACTGTGGCAAAAGCATTACAAGCTATATTATATGTGTGAAAATTGCTTATATTTTTATTCCATATCACCTCTGCCAAGATGATGAGGATACAGAGAAATTAAAAAATATGCTGCCCAAATTGTCTCTGTTCAAATTTCAAGGCAATTTTTTTTAACTGCTAGAGATTGTCCCAATCTTATGGCTTTTGCTTCTACAGACATCTGTGAATTCCTTCTATCTGGATTAGTGGAATAAATAGCCCAAGTATAGAGTTGTAAGAAACACAGAAAGAAAGAAGAATGGATACTTGCAAGTAAGGAATTCTCAAACCCTCATCTTACATGAATATTCCAATTATCTCAGGAACCATGCTGTTTTGTAGACATTGCATGGAACTGCTAGTTGCCTGCCTCCAGGAGTTGACTATGCTCATTCTCAAATTTTATGATAGTTATGATTATATAGCTTAGATAAATTCTGATGCTTAGTTCTCTCATATAAACAACTATTGCAAAGTGATCTTTGATGTATCATTAGAGATGGGAAATGAAATCCAGACCATAACATTTTCATGCACAAATTGCAGGAAAATAAGGCAAAGATCACAGAGGTGAAATTCAATGAAATGGACTATGAAAACAAAAGAGAAGGTAAAACAGGGGTGGAAAAGACTTGAGGACAAATGACAAGTTTTGGTCATTACATAGGCGATTAAATTTACCCTGTTAAATATAAAAGGAGCCTTGAGAGACAGAAAATGTAACCCCGAGGTAAGGGAGATAGTCATTAAATACACAACTGTAAGTATTGACTTAAAGATATGGGTTTGGAAACACATACTTCTAAAATTGCTTTAGAGCTCTGTAATAGTATCTACATTCTTATTGACTCCTAAATGGAAAAAGAGCTGCTACATTTCTCTATTTTGTTAAAGCATATATACAAAGCCATAACATTATTAAATCAAGAAATTAAAGACTGAAGTTTTAAGCAGATTCAGTGTTTTTGTGCAAAGAGCTTTAAATGATTATAAAATGTAGGCGTTTTAATGAAAATATTTGTAATTGTATACATAAAATAAAAAGAATTGCCTTGTTTGGTGTTAACTTCTTCAACATTTAGTTAGTCAGAATAAAGCATTCTTTTCTCAAACAAAGGAGGCTACTTTGACACAAATTCAAATGAAGTCTTCAAAAATATATAGATGCAGTGAAATACACAGCACTCTGACAATTAGTAAATTTTTGTTTTCAGATGTGCTGAGGTGTCTCTTGTGAGAAGGAAGTGTTCAGAAGGGATCTTCTCTCTTTGCGATTCTAAATTACCTGTTGCCATTGCAATCAGGAAAAGGCTATTGAAAAATCTTTCTAGTTGCTTTACCTTCAGGTCACAAGATCCTGCATCTTACATGTGAGTGTGCAACACATAACAATTTATAAAGATAATCACACATTTAGGCATCAAAATCACCTGGGTTTTGGGGACCCTGCATATCAAGATTCTTATTCCATTCTTTTTACATGGCAAGAGTCAGGACTCTAAGCTTTATAATCAGCCATGACTCTTACATTATATCCACCAATAAATTCAGTTTGACTATTAAGTTTCTGAAACATTCAGTTTTATGGGACAGCTCTCAGATACCAGTCTGCTTACTTTTATTAAGAGTGTTGCTTTATTTTACAAAGATGATGTTTGAATTAAAAAATATTCAGATACCACAGAGCTCTGATATGTATATGTATACAAATATATATATATATATATATATACACACACACACACACACACACATATATATGTGTATATGTTTGTGTGTATAGTACCATAGCACCTGTATATATGTATGCTTTCCAGCCTTATTCTTGAGATTATGGAGCTGAGAGCATAATTAGATTATCATATTTATTATGAGTAATACTGAATCTTATTCCATTAATATCAAACTATTTTTCAACCTATCCAAATGAGAATGAGAATAATGATTAGATGTGGTTACACACCCCACATTTGTAGTAATGAAGACCTGCCCATCTTCTCATGGCTCTAAGCCCTGCCTTGTGCATTTCCCTCCTAAGCCAGGTCTCTTGTCACGTCTCATTTCTATAGCTGACCCTTCAGTTTAATATGGTCAAATTTTTACAATAGCAGAAGTAATCTCGGCTGCTGCTTGTGTCTTTCTCATGCTGTCACCTGAGATTATTTTGCCTACATAAAACATAATTTTACTGAAAACATAAGTTGTTAAAACATAAATACTATCATGCCTCTCCTTTGCTTGAACCTTGCACTAGCTTCCCATGTCTAAGCCAGAGAAAGGATGTCTTTGGCTTATACTTCCCTAGAGTCCAGTCCACATTCCCAGTGTCAAGTCATTCTACAGGGAAAGCCATTCTGGAGAATATATATACTCCTGTACGTTGGAGTGCCTTTCCTGGTCCTGGGTTTCTCTAGACTGTGACCCATATTTTAAGAGATGCACCTCTTAACACCTTGGCCCACTTACATTGGTCTGGACTATGCCTATTACATATGCCACAACATTCACTATGGCTTAGCATGCCAGGCATACTCCTTCTATAAAGTCTTTTTCCAAGCTCCTAACTCTGCAGGAAACCTGTTTCTTCCAGGTACCCATATTATGGGCTAGATTTTAATCTACTATTAGATTCTAGATTTTAATCGACTATCACTTTCATGATGAGCTTAGCCATAACTGGCTTAACGAAAATCATCTTTTCTCATGTCAGTTCATGCTTCTGATTTGATCACAGATTATTTTCCCTAAACCACATAACACCTTCTCACATGCTCTATTGCTTGTGTTGTGTTTCTTGTCTCCCACTACTCTGCAAGATAAATAGCTCCATTCTCCTCAGTTACTCTGTATTATGACCACCATGAACATTGTTGAGCAGATGAATATTTGTGAATTTTGAATATATTTCTTTTCATGGCCTTGGGGTCCTTTGCAATATACATTTAAACACTTTTCTTGTGTTAATTTGTTGCTATTTGCATCAAGCTTTCGTGCTGAGGCCAATTCTTATACAGTTCATATTTTATCAGGTAATTTAGTTCACTCTCCATTAGCTCCACAGCTCCTGTCATAGAAGATCTGACATCTTGGCACAGAATTCCCACTGATCACATTCAGAATCCATGTTTTCTATCAAATTTTAGTCACAATTCTTCTACAGTATCTCTAAATGTATCTCTACTTCTGATATTTTACCTAGCATTTTCATTGTAGGTCCTGAAATATATCATGTTCTTAGGACCTAGGTGAGAAGCTATTGTCCAAAGAGCAAGTTAAGTATTTCATACCAACAAATTACCACTGTCTTTCCCAGAATAAAGGTATACTCTTTAGAAAGGAGCAAATCACCAACTTATTCATTATAACAATACTTTTCCAGTATTATCATCACTCTTCAAATTCCAGTTATAATCTAATAAGCAGTTCAACCAGATAAGATTGGATATAAAATATTGCAAACAAATATAATAATATCAAATAAATAAATAAATGAATAAACCCAAATTCAATTCAAAATTTCAGCCATAGAAGTTAAATTATGTTTTAATGGTAAACTGATTTTCAGGGCAAAAGTTCTTATTTGGACTTTTGACCTATGTAAAAATAATGACAATGTTATTTAATATGAGAAATAAAAAGTTTTAAAATAAAGATTGATCTCATATTATAAGACTTAATTGCCAAATCAGGTTAATTGCAGAACTGATTCCATTAATTAATCAGAAATTCTTCTACAGGAGACATGAATAGAGGAAACAAAGAGAAGGCAACCACAGTCTTCCTAATCCCATGACTGCATTTAAATTCTAACTCAGAGAATGTTAATATTAGAACAGTCTACTTCACAATCACTCAGGGGCAGGAAAAGTGAGCTGACATTTGTTAAACTACTTAGAAGAATATTTGAAATATCATTAAGAACTGGCATAAAGCCAGACACCGAAGGGAAGCAGGCATGGTGCACAACTTCAAACAAAAGAGAATAGCCAGGTTATGTGATATGTGTGATGTCAGTATTCTTGTTTTTCGTTAAGTTCCAGATATTGAAAACGTTCTATAAACACCCAGGAACAGCAGACTCAGTTATAGGGCTGTGTGGGCTTATAAAAAGGAAACCATGCCAAACTTTATATCTGTTTGTGGAAAGCGGAAGCTGGTAGCCTTGTAAAATATAGCCTATGTCTCGGTAAAGGGATTCTTTAAGCATTGAGTGCAGTACCTCAAAACCATCAGCATTCAAACCTGCTACATATTTGCCGGTCCAGGACACTATCACAGCATCTGGCAGGCTGGCTAAGCGAGGCCCAGGAAGGAGTTGATAAATGGGAACATGTCCAGTCCTGAGGAAGTGGCTAGTCAGGGGCTACAGGAGTCTTGGCATGGGGTCAAATTTTATTTTCCATCTTTATTAATCATCTCCAGGGGGGAATAAATTGCCTGCTAATGAAATTTGCAGATAGTACTAAATTTTGAGGTGTTGCCAACACAGTTAACAAAAGGGATATAAATATAAATGGACTTAAGTGTGCTATTTATCATTTATTTGAATTTAATCAAAACTGTTCCCAAGATACATTTATAAAATATTCCCACAGATTAAATTTGGAGGAGGATGCTCCATCACACAACAGGAGGAACAGGTTGGGGTGGGCCACCATCTTTGTTCTGCTAGATTAAAGAGAAACACTATTTTTAACAAAAGAACAACTGTTTTAATGCCCTCTTTTCCCTCCTTTTCCTTTCTTTTCTTTTCCTTTCCTTTCCTTTCCTTTCCTTTCCTTTCCTTTCCTTTCCTTTCCTTTCCTTTCCTTTCCTTTCCTTTCCTTTCCTTTCCTTTCCTTTCCTTCCCTTCCCTTCCCTTCCCTTCCCTTCCCTTCCCTTCCCTTCCCTTCCCTTCCCTTCCCTTCCCTTCCCTTCCCTTCCCTTCCCTTCCCTTCCCTTCTCTTCTCTTCTCTTCTCTTCTCTTCTCTTCTCTTCTTTCTCCTTTCTCTTCTCTTCTTTATAGTTGTCTTTTATTGAAAGTTGATTTTTTCATACTTACATTCTAATGATGACTCCCTTTTCCCATCTTCTCCCAGAATCTCTTTACCTATCCACCCACTACGCATCTACACCTTTCCTTTCTTATTTGGAAACTGTTTAGATCTGTACTCCAGTTTTAACTGGGTTATTTATTTTCTTAATGGCCAATGTTTTGAGTTTTTTAAGTATTTTATATGTTAACCTTTGCTCAGTTGTATAATTAGTAAAATACTTTTCCTATACTGTCAGCTGTTACTTGTACGAATGATGGTGCCCTATGCCATGCAGAACCTTGTAAGTTTTGTGATGTCCCATTTATAAATAGTTCTTAATACCTGCACTAACAGTGTTATCCTCAGGAAGAGTTGCAAAGTTCTATGCCAGACTGAATCCCATGAGAGAAGCAAGGAGAGGAGAGTTGGTCACAAGCCAATACCCCTAACCTAGAAGCTGTTTCTGATTAACAGCCATTCACAAATAAAAAAAATTATTTTTTTCAATAGCGTCTCAATGGTTACACAAACCACTCTTAAAACCAGGCCCCATGCCCTTCTGATGACAGTCAACACAGAACAAGCTCAATGGTGTTTTTAAAGGTTTATTTGACTTCATTTTTTTTTGTCATGATGCCTTGTCTCCTTACTTTTATCTTTTCTTACCCTACAGCACATTTTTCTATATCAGATAGTTACGGACTTTGCTTTTTAGGGAGGACTAGGCATAGAGGTATGTGTGTCTCAGCCTCTAAATGGGTTTCTTAAATATTTTCTTTGACTCTTTTTTGTTTGTTTTTATTTTATTATATTTTTCTTCTCATTCTCCCTCCTTTCTCCTCCTCCTCTTTCTTGCTGTTTTTCTTCTTCAAAAAAAGGTATAAAATTGTGGGCCTGAGAAGATGGGGAGAATGTTGGAAGAATTAGAGAAGGAAAAAAATCATAATCAATATGGATTATTTAAAGTCAATTTTCAGTAAAAATTCATTAAATAAAAAGTAAAAAGAAAAAATATTTCACAACTGAATCAGAAAGAAAGAAAGAAAGAAAGAAAGAAAGAAAAAAAGAAAGGAGACAAATAGGATTTTAATAATAATAGTAAAATGAAATAAAACAAAGTCAAACAGACCAGAACAGGGCAAACCATAGCAACAGAAGAAAAAGCAGCAAAGACAAAGTCCCAAATACACATTTAGATACAGAGCCACACATGTTATCACACATAGACATTCCATAAAAACTCAAACCTGCAAGCCATAATATATGCTCAAAATACCTGTGAGATAAAAAAACAAACAAATAAACATAAAACCTTTTCAAGGCATTATGAGACAAAGAAACTCCTAAAATTATTGAGTTTGTTTCATGTTGGCCACCTACTGCTGTGCATGGATCCTCCATTAAGAGTGATTTATATACCTAATGAGATTCCCTTGATGAAAATTAATATTTCATTTGTGAGTAGTTATCACTGTTTGGATTTAGATAGCTTCTGGGTTATGGGGACTTGCGTCCACTTCTTTTCTAAGAACTGGGACCCTATATGGTAGAGATAGGGTCTGGTGCATGCTGCTACAGTCTCTGTGTGTTCACATGTGCATGGGTCCTGCTGTGTTTAGAGGGCCTTGTTTCCTTAGTGTCTTTCATCTGATTTTTACCATTTTCCTATCTCCTCTTCCTCAGACTTCCCTGAGCCTTGAGGGAGGGGTTTGATAGAGACATCCCACATTTGACTGAGTGTTTCAAGGTCTCGAACTTTTTGTACATTGTCCAGCCATGAGTTTCTGTGTTTGTTCCCAACTGCTATAGGAGGAGACTTCTTTGATGATGGTTGAGCAAGGCACTGACCCAAGAGTATAGAAGAATGTTACTAGGATTTATTTTCTTGCTATATTCCTTTAGCAGAAAAGTAGTATTTGGTTTCCACCTAGGTCCTTGGTTCATTTAGTTTCATGTTCTTGGCCACCTAATGTCAAGTTAAGGCTTTGTCTCTTCTATTGGTAATTTCATGTAGAGAGCCTTTGTATGTGTATATATTTTAGAAAGCTTCTATTGGATTAGTTTTTAATAAAGCCCCTCAAATGGTCCTTAGTATGAGGTACCTCTCTGTATTCTCGTCTTCCCCCTCTTTCTCTTCTTCCTTCCCTTCCCCATTTGATTTTTTGTTCTAACCTCATAGCCCCCATGCATCCATGGTTGATCTAGTTTTCCTTTCTTAGGAGACACATGAGCATTTAGAAAATGAGACTCCAAGTCATGATAATGCCTCTGTTTTAAGAACTGAATAGAAACCCGGGAATCAGAGATAACAAATGAACACTATGTATCATTTTACAAAGCAGACTATGTAATCCAGACACATAGATTACTCTGATGCCCTCTCCTTTTGTTTTTGATGTTGTATTCATTTATATTTACATTCTTATGTCCTCTAAACATAACAAGACAGGATGCACTTATTACTTCCTGGTTTTGTTTTTTGGCCAGAACTAATTCATTCATCATTATACATAAGACATATGATGGGAAACGTTAGGTTTTTCAAATGACTTCCTTCATTTTTGGAGATGACATATATCATTTTTCTCCTTATCTTCTCTTCCATATACACTTCTTTCTCTCTTTGAAATGTTTGCTCTATAATAATAGTAATAATAATAATAATAATAATAATAAGAGGGAAACAACCCACTGTCCTATGCTGCTTATAAATGAAAGAGTGACCAGGAAGGGCCCAAACCCCTAAGGTTACAGTAGCAGCATTAACAAACAACTCTAATTGGACATGTCAGTTTTTGATGTCAGGTGATTTAGTTACCTGAGATTTTCATAGTCATTCTTATATTCATGAAAATTCTATTTTGTCACATGTGATTTGAATGTGATGTTTTAAAAACTCTGCCAATACTTCTCAAACTATTCCATAAAATAGAAAGAGAAGGAACACTAGTGAATACATTCTATGAAGCCACAATTACTCTGATACCTAAACCACGAAAGGACCTAACCAAAAAAAGAGAACTTCAGATCAATCTTGCTTATGAATATCGATGCAAAAATACTTGAAATTCTTGCAAACCGAATCCCAAAACACATCAAAACCATCATTCACCTTGATCAAGGAGACTTCATCCCAGGGATGCAAGGTTGGTTCAATATATGAAAATCAACTAACATATTCTACTATATAAACAAACTCAAAGGAAATAAAATCACATGATCATCTCCTTAGATGCAGAAAAAGCATTCAACAAAATACAGCACTCCTTCATGTTAAAAGTATTGGACAGATCAGGAATTCAAGGCCCATAACTAAACATAATAAAAGCAATTTACTGCAAACCAATAGCCAATATCAACTTAAATGGAGACTTACTTGAAGCAATCCCACTAAAATTGGGGACAAGACAAGGATGACCACTTTTCCCATATCTATTCAATATAGTACTCAAAGTGCTAGCTAGAACAAAAAGACAACAAAAAGAGATCAAGAGGATACAAATTGACAAAGAAGAAATAAAGGTATCACTATTTGAAGATGACATGATAGTGTACATAAGTAACACCAAAATCTCTACCAGAGAACTTCTCCAGCTGATAAACAACTTCTGCAAAGGGGCCAGATATAAAATTAAGTCAAAAAAATCAATAGCCTTCCTTGTTACAAATGATAAACAGGCCGAGAAAGAAATTAGGGAAACAACTCCCTTCATAATATCCACAAAAAATGTAAAATATCTTGGGTTAACTCTAACCAAACAAGTGAAAGAACTGTATGACAATAATTTCAAGTCTTGGAAGAAAGAAATCAAAGATCTGAAAATGGAAAGATCTCCTGTGCTCATGAATTGGCAGAATTAATATAATAAAAATGCCCATCCTATCAAAGGCAATCAACAGATTCAATGCAGTTCCCATAAAAATCCCAACACAATTCTTCAAAGACATGGAAAGAGCAATTCTCAAATTCTTCTGGAAAGGCAAAAAACCCAGAATAGAAAAACTAATTCTTAACAATAAAAGAATGGCAGGAGGAATCACCACCCCTGATCTCAAGCTTTACTACAGAGCAATTGTGACAAAAACTGTATGGTACTGGTACAGAGACAGACATGTTGATCAATGGAACAGAATCGAAGACCAAGATATAAATCCACACACTTATGGATACTTGATTTTTGGCAAAAAAGCCAAAAATATACAGTGAAAAAAAGAAAGCATCTTCAATAAATGGTGCTGTTCTAATTGGCTGTCTGCATATAGAAAAATGAAAATAGAACCATATTTGTTACCTTTACACAAAGCTGAAGTCCAAGTAGATCAAAGACCTAGTTATAAAACCAGATACATTGAATCTAATAGAAGAGAAAGTGGAAAAGAGCCTCATTGGCACAGGGGAAAATTTCCTAAACAGAACTTCAGTGGCTCATGCCCTATCAAGAACTGATAAATGGGACCTCATGAAACTGGAACGCATCTGTAATGCAAACGACATAGTCAATAAGGCAAATTGGCAACCTACAGATTGAGAAAATCTTCACTAACTCCACATCCAATAGAGGGTTAATATCCAAAATATGTAAAGAACTCAAGAAGCTAACCACCAAAAACACAAACAACCCAATCAAGAAATGGGGTATAGAACTAAACTGAGAACTCACAGCAGAGGAATCTCAAATGGCTGAGAAGCACCTAAAGAAATGTACAAAGTCCTTACTGATCAGAGAAATGCAAATCAAAATGACCCTGAGATCCTAAAATTCTACCTAACACCAATCAGAACGACTAAGACCAAAATCTCAGGTGACAACACATGTTGGCTAGGATGTGGAGAAAGAGGAACATTCCTTCATTGTTGGTAGGATTGCAAACTGGTATAACCACTGTGGAAATCAATCTGCAGTGTCCTCAGAAAATTGGAAATAGATCTACCTGAAGACCCAGCTATACCACTCTTGGGAATATACACAAAAGATGCCCCACCAAGCCACAAGGGCATGTGTTCCACTATGTTCACAATGGCCTTATTTGTTATAGCCAGAATCTGGAAACAACCTAGATGCCCCATGACAGAAGAATGGATACAGAAAATGTGGTTCATTTACACAATGGAATACTACTCAGCTATTAATAACGAAGACATTCTGAGTTTTCCAGGCAAATGGATGAAAATAGAAAATAGCATCCTGAGTGAGGTAACTCATACCCAAAAGGACATGCATGGTATGTACTCACTAATAAGTGGATATTAACCAAAATAGTACAGAATACTCAAGTTACAGTCCACAGAATTCAAAAGGTTAACAAGTCAAAGGATCCATGTGAGAACACCACACTCCCACTTGGAAGGAGTAGAAAGCAATCATAAAGAGGGAGGGAGGGATCTGGGTGGGAAAGGGATGGGGAAGGGAAGAGAGTAACATCCTGAATTAGATGGTGAACCAACATGCTGGCTGGGCTGGGCATGAGTCCACTAGAAATTTAAAATTATTAGCCTGAGGGTTAGAGTTTTATTTTATTTCTTTTTTAAGTGAGTAGCTGGGTAGCGCTGAGATGAGTCACTTGGTTTCATGCCTCAAGTTCAGGAATTGAAACATAGAAAGCAGGCTCTAAAGTCCCCTGCTGTGGATTGTTTTAATTTGAACAAGGATAGGTAATATTAGTCACTCTCTCCAGAGTAGAGCGTACAGTGATAATCATTGCCTGCTTTGAAAAAGTATTAGTTATCTATGTCTGTGGCTCCAGATAGAGTTCAACAGACAGATATCATACAGGTATTAATAAAATATGTCTGTGGCTCTGGGCAGAGAGCTAAACAGAAAGATGGTATAGATTATTTAACCAGCCACAGGAAACTCATATTCTGCTAAAGTGGGCTACATGGGAATCTTGAGCGCCTTTTCATGCTTGGAAAGATAGGAAAGGCCTAGTATAGGCATATACAATATCTTAGTTTACTTCATTTGTTTTAGATTGTTTTGATTTCCAAAATGGGTGTGATTTTGAGTTTTGTGGTTATATTATTCTTCTGGGAGAGGTCGAAATAAAGGCTTTTCTGGTTACTTTCTGGTTCAAGGATATGTTGATTTGGGAGAAAGGGCTTGTATTTATGTTTTTAGAAAAGATGATTAGAGTCTCTACCCCTTCCAGAGTAATATGGATCATATTTAATAGACAGAGACCCCCTGAAGAACTATATTCCAGAGAATCAAACAAAAAGGTTATCTTGATGATACTAAAATTTCGTTTTGAGATTTGTATATTAGAGAATATACAGCTGTGGTGAATCTCATCATCAGACATGCTGAACTGACCTACTTGAACACACACAGTCATTGGTGTCGCCTTCTTAAGGCCAACCAACCCCCCTATTTTCCCTATCCTCACTCCCCCATTTCAGTATATATCAACGCCCATATTCAGCGTGAAGAAGTTATGAAGAGTCATCCTAGTTTCCTGGGCTTTGGGGCTGGCGGTGGTTATTATAGTTGTCTTTCTAGGTAATGTAGAAATGGTCATAATTGGAAAAGGGAGGAATAGTTAGAATTGATTGCATAGCCATAATCTCATTTGGTAGAAATCTTTTTAATTGTTACTAAGCTGAAGTCATAATTCTTATTTCGGTACAGAATTCATTTTGATGCAAAATCAAGGTTTTCATTGGTGTAAATTTCTTCTATTGATACTAAGAATTTAAAAGCTCAGGGCTTAGACTCTGTCTATTGCTGTTATTATAAACTGATCTGAGATGATTAAGCCTGTGAGTTAAGGACCAAATTTCAAATTCATGACTCTGAGGTTATTGTTAGGGTGTTTTAGGAGATTTTTAAACATAAATAGCTGAGAGTAGTTAATGGAGAAGAGTCCACATTACATTATATTGATAGTCAGTTTTCAAAAAAATCAGAAATCCACAGAATGTGACATTTAATGCTATTTATTCACTTGGTGAGACTTGTCTGCTCCTGACAGCTTTCCCTGTCTTGAGTTCAATAAAGAAGTTGAGCATCTATGAGTTACTCCAGTTGTGTTGAGACAGCCACTAGGTAAGAATTGCCTGTTTTCATCTACAGACATAATACTGACCAAAGAAAGGACACAATTACAGGTTTAGGATGCTTGATTCTGCCGGGACAGAGTAGGCTAGTACTTAAAATCCTGTTTCTCTAGGTCTGCCAGATGATCCTGTGACAGAAGGCTGAAGACATGCTCCATCTTCCTGTCTTACTAGGTCTGTATAGATAGGCTGCTTTCTCCATAACTTTTCTCAGTTTTGGAAGCTTTGTTAGGCTTCCTATATATTTTCAGTTAATGTTGGTCATTCTCGGATTTCTGACAGGGTTGAAAAACTTCATATAGTCTCATAGCCAACCCAGGCTATTTATTTTAAAAGAATAGATTTGAAAAGATGATTTTTAGATGGCATACTATCTAAATTCAGGACATGAGTCAAGGTAGAATCATAAGTCTTTGAATTTAGGATGGATGACAATGTTCTATCTTAATGACATAGATGATGGACTGGATGTTAGGTCTATCTTATACTTTATAGATTACAAAATGGTAATAGTTGTGCTCTATTTATATATGAGAGAAAGGTTTTGTTTTTTATTAAAACAGAAAGGGGGAAGTGTTGAGAACAGGCCTGATGCTGTTCTTGTGAACAAATCCCCTAGTGAATAAAGGAGCCAATTACTGAGCGAGTAGGTGGGACTTCTGGGTTGGACTGAGGAAGAGAAGAAGGAAGAGAGAGTTAGGTCCTTTTGGAATGGGAGCAGCAGAGGGGTAAGATGTAGCTGCTAGAGTTTCCTGGTATCATGGTGGATCTGCAAGGATTCACCAGCAGAGGAATCAGATTTGAATAAGTCTTAAAAGATTAGGTTTTTAGTTGTTGCGCCCAGAGATTGAATTACCATTGCTTCTGAACTAGGTTTGTGTTGTGTTTTCCTTCATGTAGTGGTTCATCTGGCTTTATGAAAGAAAGGCTTGGTGGCAAAGTATGGGTTTGCCTGAAGTGTACCACTAAGGTCATGGGGAATTTGAAGCATGGGGTTGGCATGGAAGTGACCTGCCAGTGGGAACCTAGTGAGATTAAATGAGAGCTTGTGGAGTTCAGAGCCAGAGTCAGAGTCAGAGTCAGAATCTCCATGAGATCAAAACAGGTCAGTTGTCATTGCCTCCCAGTACATGGCCAGCTAGGCTGCTGGAGCAGAGGCACAAGCATGGGAAACAGATGGTTCATTTTTTAATATTTCCCACAACACTGGGGACCAGCAAAGAGTGGAGGCAGGCAGCCTCCAGAGGTGGGAGATGCTCAGACTTTCTAGAATATTCCAGAGACCTGGGAGGTGGGAATCTTTCAGGACTCCAAAAGATCAACCTTGGATGAAGTTCCCTATAGTGGGAAGAGGGAACTTGTCAGCAGAAAGACCATCAATTGAGGGATGGGGTTGCATCCCACAGTCCCATAGTCCCATAGTCCCATGATCATTCCTGTCTGACAGAACTACAGGGGCAAAAATGGAGAAGAGTCTGAAGAAAGGAAGGTCCAGTGACAGGCCCAAAGTGGGATCCAGTTCAAGGGGTGGCCCCAAGGTCTGACACTATTACTGAGGCTATGGAGTGCTCACAAAAAGGGATCTGTCATGACTGCCCTCCAAAAGACCCAACAAGTAGCTGAAAGAGTTAGGTGCAGATATTTGTACCCAATCAATGGACAGAAGCTACTGACCCCTGAGGTCGAACTGTGGAAAGCTGGAGGAAGTTGAGGAAGATGTCAACCCTATGGGAGGACCAGAAGTCTAAATTAACCTGGACACCTGAGATTTCTCAGGTACTGAACCACCAACCCGGCAACATGTGCCAGATGATGTGAGGCCCCCAGCACATATACAGCAGAGGACTGCTGGTTCTAGGTTCAGTCAGAGAGGATGCACCTAACCCTCAAGATAATAAAGGCTCCAGGAACTGAAGAGGTCTGGTGGGGTGGGGGCCAGGGGCTGAGAACATCCTCTAGGAGACAAAGGTGGGGAGGACATATTGGATGGGGAGTGGCAGAAGGGTAGATCAGGAGGGGGATAAAATCTGGAGTGTAAAAATAAAAGGAAAAATTGAATAAAATTAAAAAAAAATTCTATCAGAGCTGGAATGGGATGAAATGGTAAAGTATGTGACTAGAATACACAAAATCCAAAGTTCTGTTTTCCAGCACTGAAAAGACAAAGTAGGAAAGATAAAATAAGTAACCATATTGCATTCTAACTCACCACACTATGTCTTTACCACATCCATTTCTAGTTTCTCAAATCTGAAATTATTTGGTCCTGCTTGCTCTTCAGTCAGCTGAATGTACTTCTCACTAGCATGACCCATTTCCCTGTGTGTAACTTACACCTGATTGTCTGCCACAATATTGTGTTCAACACAATCTTCAACTCATATGGCTTCATTTCCATCTCTTTCTTTCTATTTATAAGGCCCTAATCTGAGTTTATCCAACTGTAACACTACAGAGCAAGGTGGGAAATGACTGGATAATACAAAATCACACAGTTACAACTGTAATATGATGTGGCCCTTAGAACTCTCCAGAAATCCTCCCATGATTCATGAGTCAACACACTTTCCACTTACAGGAAAGGTCAAAAGAAAACTTTCATTTCTTAAATTTTTGTACTTTTTCTCAGGACTTTCACATTTTAGTTGGCCTCCTAGATTTTTATTTCTTGAAAGAAATTAGAGTCAATCAGAGAATATTCTCTCCATTAAACCAGCTTCAGTCATTCTTTAAAACCAATGCTCCTCTCTACAGCAGGGATGAGTTGATTTTTAATTCAAAACCTCCCTTCTGTGGGAAGGTAAGACTTAACTTTATATAAACTTTGATTTGACAATTGTCCATTTTCAATTTTATTCATCTTCACGATTATTGCTGTCATGAAATAATTAAATCATCCAAGCCTAGAACAGTGTAAAACAGAATATTCCTCTTAATCTTAGTCTGTCTGTACAATGGTCTGAAATGTGTCTCCATAGAATTAAAATGCAAGAGTGGTAAGCTTTTCTTAATGTACTTGGAGATAGGATTCTCAGGAAGTAAATAAAGGAAACGGAGGGAAGATGGTGAAGATCTGGTCTCTCTTCCTTGAGCAGGTCCAAGGGCTGGTACTGCCTTCATTAGGAGAAAACTCTGCAGCAAATAACACTGAAGTCACCTTGACCCCAACTTGGTTGTGCTTCTGCCTAACTGTGCAGCAGTAAATTCAGTATGCGCACCAACTTGTGCCATTCTGTTTTGGTGGCTGGAGCTGAATGTAATTGCTTTTTCATTTCTATGTTCTCCACACAATAAATCTCTTACATGTGTTTTCTGTTTTTTAAATTTCTATATATTTCTCTTGCATTTTATCTCTTAATCCATTTTATCTGTCAAAGTCAGCATGAAATGAAATATTTTTATATTCGACAGCAATCTCAGCCTTTACACTAGAAGTTTCTTCACATCATTTGAAATTATACTTTAGCATCTCTAAATTGTACTTTAGTAGGACAAATCTTTTCTTATGTTCCTCTCCTATTTTTTCACTCTAACCATTGAGTATTTTGCCATGTTTTTCAATGCTATAATTACCTGTGACTTATTTCCCAATCACTTCTGCCTGTTTCTAAAGCTCTTCTTAAATGGTTTCATTTGCCCTGTGTTTAAATTACAGCTAAGTGTTAAAGATTTCTATTTAAAATATTTCTCCAAGCATGCCTTACTGGAAATAGTTTCAATATCAGTAAATGTAGTACTAGTTACATAAATTTTCAGTCTTCATTTCTTTATTTTCTCATTCATGTTTTTAATCTTTTGCAAGCACCATTAACTATATACTCTAATTATGCATTCACATTTTAAAAGTTAATTTAACATAAATTTTCACTTTTGGAAGTGCTGTGAGAAATAGTATAAATATATATCATTTCCCTAGATTCTATGAATGTTAATATCTTGTGACACATAACTTTATCACTCTCTATATATGTAGATATACATGATGATTTTTTTTCTACATGATGTAAATAAATTAAAGACAAACTGTGATTTTATCTCTGATTATTTTGGTATATATTTCCTATAAAAATAATATGTTCTTATATTCCTGGCTTTGTTGACTGAGTTATATTGGTCTCTTCCTGTTGAATGATTATGAATGGTGTCAACAATTAACACATGCATGCTGTCATTATAAGAACATGCTCCCTCTTGCTTAGCATCCCTTGATGATAACTGATCACCATAAACTATAACAATTTCTGCATTTAAGATAATGATGCCACACCCTGAAAACTGCCCATTTTCTTATGCCCAGAACCCATGAGTATGTCAGATTGAATGGAAATGGGGAGATTAAAGGTGGAGATGTAATTGAGTTCTTAACCAGCTGATCTTAACCAGGATGAATTACTCTGCATTTATAGGAAGACTCAATCTACTGGAAGTGCTATTATAAATGCAAGACACATGGGAGGCTGCTAAGTGAGAATGCTGCTTTGTCAGCTTTGAGGAAAGATAGAGCACCCTGCAAGCTAAGGCCTGTGGGTTCTCTGTGCAATACAGAAAGGGTAAAATGAGAGACTCTTACCCACATCCTGGGGAAAGGAACCCAGCTTTCTTTATAGTAGAGAAGCATACTTGTGAGATCAGCAACATATAAGAACTTAAGATTAAAAGAAAATTCAATGGTACTAGGTAATAAAGATTGTGGTAAATTATTACAACAGCAACCAGAAAACACTTCTCTGCTAAATAAGAAACATCTTATAATTTCTATATTTTGTGACATGTTTTTCTGGTGTAAACCAATATTGATATTCTATTTATAAAAAACCAAACTCACTACACTAGGGACAATTATATGAAATAATTAAGATTATATATAATTTATCTATATACGTGTGTTTATACTTATATATTATATACAAAATATACATATGTGTGTGTGGTATGTGTGTGTAGTATACAACATCTACAGGGAATATCCTTATATAAACAGAGTTTTATCTGGAAAATGATATAATCTGTAGTTTAATTGCTATATTTTTACATAATAGTTTTTCATTATGAATGTAAAAGAATTTAATTTTATGTAGGATATTTTGGGCTGTTTTATGAACTTTGCTTATTTTGTTTTCTTTCAGAATGCTTACTTTATATATTTAATCAGCAAGAGAGAGAAGAATGATTTAATTGAATATTTTAGCTTTGTTTCCATTAGAAATAAATATGCAAAATACATATTATCAAGAAATGTCAGGACATTTTCTGACTAATAAAAGTTTGGTAGGATTTCATAAAACAGGATCTTAGAGAAATCTGTGATCTTACTTTTTTCTCCTTATAGCTCTTTCCTAGGCCTAGTTTAGAAAAGATTCAGCAATTTGTCTTGACTCTTCATATAAAGTGATCAGTTGTTGATATGACTCTCGTTATAGGTATTTAGTTTGGAGGAGATAAGTCAATCTTTTATGCTGTCTTCTGACCTCTATACATGTAGAGACATATGAGTATACACACATATGCACTCATACACAATGATTGATTGTAATGCAAATTTTAAAATAAAAATGCTATATTCACTGTATAACTGTATCATCCTCTATTCTCAGCTAAAAGTTTTATAAACCCTGGAGAGCAGGATGCCTAGAAGGAGGATACTAAATACTGAATTATCTTCATAAGATACCCAAGTTGAAAGAAAAGAGCCAAGCCTAAAATTGCCAGTATATTAGAATTGAAAAAAATTGAAGAGAAGGGAAAACAAACAAACAAAAACTTGTAGGTGTAAACTGATAACTTTCAAGAGCCTGTAAAGCAATTCTGCCTGGATGTAGTGAGACCTATACACATCGAAGAAGCTGGCTGTCCTTTTCTGATTAGCTTCATAGACTTGAACTCATGCCTTTCTGTGCCATGGACTCACGTTTCTTCTTCTTCTTCTTCTTCTTCTTCTTCTTCTTCTTCTTCTTCTTCTTCTTCTTCTTCTTCTTCTTCTTCTTCTTCTTCTTCTTCTTCTTCTTCTCTTCTCCTTCTCCTGTCTTCCTCCTTCTCCTTTTTCTCCTCCTCATTATTCATCTTCATGATTTTCCTCTTGTGAATTGGAAATTTAACTCAAGAAGTTTGACTAATGAGAGGTAAGAAATAATATTGTTCCTTATTTACTCACAAAACCTTGGCTAGTGTTCTAAGGAGTTGTAGTTGATTACTCTCTTTGGGTTTCTGTGGAGTATTTGAGTGTTAAATAAAGTGCATGACAACATTCTAGAAAAGTACATGGAATGACACTGGTTATACAAGTTATTAATTATTCTCCTTTATTCCATATTTTAAGAACAACAAAACCAAAGATTATATTGACATAAATATACTAGGATTGGATAATTAATATGATATAAATAGTCAAGTCTTTACTGTTGATTGGTGAAGGGAGCTTACAATAATGTTTGGCTTGAGTTTATTACATAATTTATTAACCTTCTGTTCCATTTCTTCTGCTTAAAATGGCTTAGTTTAAAATTCTAACTTAAGTACCTAAACAGTGGAGGAAATTCAAACAGCTAATCCTGTTTTAGTGCCTTTGCTGACAGTTATCACGGGACTCTGGGCAGGTCTGGGTTCCTTCATGGCTGCAAGTGTACTTCTGGGCTTTCTGCTACTATATTTCAAATCAGACATCAATGAAAAGCATCAACTAAGTTGAATATGCTGCACTTCCTGGGCTCAGAGCTAGTACTCCAGCACTCAAGTGCAGAAACTCACAAGTACATGGTTTAGGGGCTCAGAATCTGTACACAGAATCCCCCAAGCTAGCAACAGAAGTATATTTTCTCATAAAGACAGCTGCTTCTGTAGACAGTCTGATAATATTTACAACAATAGTAGTTTGTGGTATGACTTGTGTCTGTCATTTTATATTGAACAATGATTTAATTCTCATAAACCACATTCTACAGATGAATAGACAAAGATTTAGGAAGGGTTACATAAATAAGTCAAATTAAGCAGCAATTCAACAAAGGGGAGGAATTCAGACATGCATTGGCTATTAAGCCCTCACACTGGAAAGCAGCTGTAACAATCTGTAAGAAATCTGTCTCTAGAAGACTGAAACTGACCAGTGTTTGAGAACTGACTTATTCTCTATCACTTTCTCTTCCATTTAGTCCACAAAGTAATAATTACTAAAGAATATTAAAGGCAAAATATTAAATAAATATTAAAACACTAAATACTATAAATACTAAATACTAGATAAATAGTAAATTCTTTTTTTTTTTTTTTTTTTGGTTTTTCGAGACAGGGTTTCTCTGTATAGCCCTGGCTGTCCTGGAACTCACTGTGTAGACCAGGCTGGCCTCGAACTCAGAAATCCACCTGCCTCTGCCTCCCAAGTGCTGGGATTAAAGGCGTGCGCCACCACTGCCCGGCAAATAGTAAATTCTAAATACTGGCTGCTAAATTCAGTATGAACTCCTTAAGATTTCTCACATCACTAGGATGAGCACTTCCCCAAACTTCCTATTCACCCTTGCTTGCAGGAGTCAGATTGTATTATTTAATCTTCCCACATGAGTTTCTGTTCAGGTATTCCTGCTCTCTAGATAGACCTTTCTACTATCTAAATGTGTTGTTATTCTTCTGGAATGAGATTAAACTTCTCATTTTCTAGGGAGACACACATGACATCAAGAGCCAAACATTGCTTTCTCACTTTTAAGTCCATGATGCTATCATTGAAAGTACACGTGAGTTTACTATCACATGCCTCAAGTAAAGTACATTTTGTGTGTGTGTGTGTGTGTGTGTGTGTGTGTGTGTGTGTGTGTGTGTGTGTTTGTATGTGTGTGAGGATTGGAAGTCTTGATATTTCACCTATCACTTACTTCCTATAAAAGTTATTAGCCTTACCTGACACATTATCTCCTGATACATATGTAGTGTTTTTAAATGTGAATATTTTCCTATAAAATCTTAGCAATTTCTTTGGTTTACAAAGAAAAGATGACACTGTGTCCCTCCAGACTGTTGGAAATATGTGTGGGATCTGTTAATGATGAAAATAGCTAAGATAATGGTCAACACTAGTGTTAAGATTAAGAGATGCTGCCTTGTTTGTGACAGTGCACGCAAGGAAGTATTGACCCATAAAAAATGCCAGTTTCCATGGTGATAGGTACCAGCCAGGAAACAATAGAAGTCACTGTGTTTATTTATTTTCCAAGAAAGATTAAAAGTTGATTTTCTTACTTGGGGAAATCTAAGTTGAGAAAATATTTTAAAAAGGAAAAAAAAATTTCATTTTATCACTCAATACGGTTTTACTCTCTTAAATCCACAGTTGTATATAACTGGCTATCTGGAGCTGTAGGGTCAATCTCCTTAAAACCATTAGAACACCAGTTTAGATGGAGACGAATAGGAGACTCTTAAGGAGAAAGAACAGAGTATATCAAACAGAGGGAGAATTTGTTTGCAAAGTCATGAAGCAGAAAGAAGCTAGACTTATCACTAACATTTAGTATCAGCTGCTCTGAAGTGTCCTAGATAAAGGGAAAATATGTGCTGTACCATAGAGCGTGATGCCTGAGTTGGCCCTGAAATTCCTTTTATATTCAATACAGGACATAGAAATGTTGAACAACACTGTCTGATTTTCTCATTTAATTTTTCAATCCTATACAAATGTGAATTTGTGGATTGAAGAGAAGATAGATGACAAAAAGACAGGTGCACTTGGATATCCAGAAGAAAGATGTGGATGTCCAGGATAGCAGGTGTCTGTGGAGATGGGAGTGTGGAACTCTGACCATATAGGGTGTAGGAGGGAAGTAAAGAGGACAGTGCATGTGAGCAATGCATGAAATGCAGGTAAATGGGGAATTCAGGGAAGGTGCTTGGGTTCCAGGACACTGAGCTTGTCAGCACATGCTTTCAACAAAAATAAACTCAGTAAGAATACTAGTGATGTCGGCATCTTCAATTCAGCATCATCCTTAAATGAAATTGAATGTTTTAATCAGGAAGAAGGTTATGAGGTCTGCCTAGGAAAATATGAAGACTTTATGTAAAATTTACCAGGTTATATAATCAAATTTCTGAATAAGAGGAGAGCTAGAGTGGGCAAGTCCAACATTGCATCTTAGAACAATTCAGCCTCCACAAGTACAACAGAAGATGCGCTTTAAGTCAAAAATATATTTCTTATATATTTACATGACAATTTTTGTCAAAATTGCTTGGCATGTATGCCATGTGGTATGTTAATTAGCCTGGTCTAATCATGCCGTATTGAAGATCTACATACAAACATCACATTATACAACTTATTGTTTCTCCTATTCTCTGCCACTTGTCCAAAGACTATTTCACATTCAATGGTTTAAATGTGCCATTCTTCTGAAATTTGTTTGAGCCTTTAAGAAGTATTTTCATATCCTAGAATTGGAGGTGCTCCTTTTAAAACTTTAATATCACTGTCACTCTGTGGAAGAGGAATTGTTTTCCTGAGTGAAAGGGTGATGGAGAGTCTTGGAATAAAGCGGTTTGCTTTCTACTTCACAGCTGAATGAAGTAGGTTTAGCATCTGATTCTGTTTTTAATACTTGGCATATTTCATTATGGAAAACAAATATCTCTATAAAATATAAAACGTTTTCTCCTAGGCAACACTTGCATTAGAATCCCAGACCTCTTTGAGATTTAGAATCTTAAATCGAAGATACAGATTCAGTGGTGGATGTCGGAGAAAGTTAGACTGTGTTGCCCAAGTGTAACTTTAAGGTAGGTGAGAAAGAAGCACTCCATCCATTATTTGGAGCCCATAATGGCAAGTAGTTTATAATGCAATTGTACACAAGCTTCTTCACACTATATTCATTGGATTTTTACATTGTAACAACACTATAGCTTCACTAGCCTCAGTTAGAAGATTAAAGACTGAAAAAAGCAAAACAAGAAAAACAACAAAACAAACAAAACACAACCAACCCACCAAAAACCAGCAACAGCAACAACAAAAACCGAAACCAAACCAAACAAAAACCACAATTCAACAACAAAAGAGTTGAAGGTGACATGGTAAACTGTATCTCACTAACTAACTTTGCTGCCACCTGAAGTCATGTTGATATCCGTGGGATGGGCTGCTGTCAGGGACCCTGTTGGTGTTCATGTCCCACACTGCCACTGGAGACCATGCTGAGGTTCATGGCTTGTGCTGATGCCAGAGTCAGTGTGGATGTCTGTGGTCTATGCTGTCACCAGATACCATGTGGAAGTCCATGATCTGTGTTCCAGCTGACCGTAAAGGACAAGCAAGCTTCTTCTCCAGTAGTATGGATGACTGCAGACTCACTTTTGAGAAAGAGAGACAAAGAAGGCTTCTATGACATTCCCTACCCCTGTCCTCCAAAGTAACAATCTAGTCATGAAGTTGTTACAGAGAACTCTTAAAAACTGTGATAAGGATGTGGAAGTGTAGCTCTCCAAAAAAGAAGGCTACTGGAAGGATGATAATTGGGAAGAACTCACTTCTCTTTAAGAGTCTGGCCACAGGAAGCCAGACCATGCTCCAGTAATTATATGGACAACACAATTTGGGCTTCATTTATTTTAATTTTTTGAGGGTGAGTTCACAAGTAGGGGGACAAAACTGGAAGGAATAGGAGATAAGGGTGATTGGGGTGCGTTATTTGAAATTCCCAAATAATTAACCAAAAATATTATGTTAAAATGGATTATCACTAATCATCTCATGCAGTACATAAACTTAGAAAATCAGGAACAAAAATAATTTAACTCCTTATTCCCTCATTATCTCAGGAAAGATGACATGAATAGGTCTTATATATCTTCCTTACCTTGATTTTTCTATTAAAATATGTCATATTTTCAAGTTTTAAAACAAAGCATCAAGAGTTATTGAGAATGTCAATGCTGGATACAAAATGCTTCACAATAGTAGAAAAGAAGTTACAGAGCCCACCGAGAAAATATTACATACTAGTGACTAGAATTCATGGGATAGATTTTAGATCTACCAGCTTTAGATGAAGAGCATAATTTTTAATATGTTTTTGTTCCCAATCAGATGATATGGAATTCTCCAGCTTATGAGCAGGGTTTACCTCACATTGGTGCCTCAGATATGATGTATATAATTCTTGCACCACTCTCTGCAGATTGCTTGGCATAAAACCTCTTATTGTTTATTTCCAGTATCACTATAATTACCATAGAATTGCCTAATATCATTACTGGACCATATGGATTAAAAAACCAACCTATGTTTCTGCATATCCTTCTGAAACTATATTTCAATATCAAAGTTAAAGGAAATAGGGTTTTGCCAAAATCTAAACACTGACTTTGAGGTAACAGAACAGTAAAAAGAACATGTTACATTTGTAAAAGCATGTAAAAATGGTCAACAGAGAAGCTACACCTAATTTAGAAGATGTAGTTATCTCGCTACCTAACTATTCCCCTCCAACCCATGCCCAACAAAACTAAAGAAAATTTAAGATGAGTAAAGCCCTTACTCTAAATAAAAAATTCAAACTTGAAATACTGTCAGCTTTGTGATATGTAATTAAGCAAGATGAGTTATTATTATGGGTGATGGTACAGGCTATTCAAAGAAAATTATTATATGCTTAAAGACTCTCCTCATAGTGATTACAGCGGGGATAAAAACAGATGAGGCTACATGAAAGAAATATTCAGAAAATTATCAAAGAGATGTAATCAGTGTCTTAGGTGTCTGAGATCAGGGATAAGAATAGCCTGTAGAAATACAACAGTCATTTCAGAACAAGATAATGACAAAAGACCACTTGAAATAGTAATGATGACATAGTAATTCCACACCAGAGAGCTCTGTAAATGATATGAATATTATTTTGATCATGTCCTCTCAAAAATAATGTATCAGGCTTTGAACTCTTCAAGGCAACTATACACAGGGTATTTAAACACTATCAGAACACTCAGCATGTGATCAAGTAACTTTTATTTCATTTCATTTTATTTTCTGTTTAACAATAATTTTTATACAATATATTCTAAACATTCTTTTCCTTTTCTTCCATATCCCAAATTCTTTTAAAAAATAAAGTGAAATGACCAAACAAACAGAAAACAAGACATTTATACACACACACACACACACACACACACACACACACACACACAAACACACACACACACACACACACACACACACACACACACACACACACACACACAGAGAAATAAACCCTATAATAAATCACAAAATCAGAAACCACAGTATAATTAGTGAGCTAAAATAATGCACAAATAAAGTAACATGAGACAAATTAACACTCGAATTCATTTCATGTTGGCCATATACTGTTGCATATGAAGCTTGCCCATAGTGTAGGGTTTATACCCAGTGAGAATCCTTTAGAGAAAACTAACTTTCCCTTTGCTAGAGAACATATGGTGGATATACATTCTTGGTTATATGATCTAGATTTAACGTTATATACAAGATACTAATCCATTTATTTTGAGTTTTCCAGCTTGGTCAATTACAGAACTTTAAAGTGTTACCTCATAATTCTCTGGGTTTCTTCAGTGTCTACTGTGATCTGCCCTTTTAATCTCTAATTTTATTATTTGGATCCCCATCTACTAGGTAATTTGGCTGAGAGTTTATCAATCTTGATAAACTCTGATAAATTGATTTTCTGGAAGAATGAACTTTTCCTTATATTGATTCTTTGTATTTTTTATTTGTTTCTATTTTATTGATTTCAATTCTGAGTTTATTTCTTTCAGTCCACTCTTTTTGGGAATTATTTATTCTTTTTCTTCTAGAAATTTAGTGTGTGCTATTAAGTCACTATTCTGAAATCTCTCCAATATTTTTATGTAGGTACATAGTACTATTAACTGGGCTTTTAGAACTACCTTGAGTCTTATTAGTTTGAGCATGTTGTCTTTTAATATTCAATCAATTCTAAAAGTTTTTAATTCCTTTAAATTTCTTTCTTAATTGCAGTCATTACCCTTTATTTTAAAATTTAATAGTAAAATTTTCAGTTTCTATGAATTTGTATACTTCTCTTATTGTTGATATCAAACTTTAATCTGTGTTGGCTAGACAGGATAGAAAGAGTTATTTTAATCTTTTTGTACCTGTTGAGACTTGCTTCTATGTTCAATTGTGTGATCAATTTTGGAGCTGCTGAGAAAATATTCCTCTGTGTTTGAGTGAAGAGTTCCGCCAATATTTTTTAGGTCCATTTGTTTAATTGGAGCTCCTGCATTTCTCTTTTGTAGTATTTATCCAACCGACCTGTCAATTGGCAAGAGTGGGGAATAGAAGTTACCTATTGCTTGAGGGTCAACATATCATTTAAGTTGTAGCGGGGTTCTTTTATGAAGTTGAGTGTCCTTGTGTTTGTTGTAAAAATATGTAGAATTGTAGTAGCCTCTTGGTGATTTTTTTTCCCACTTTGATAAGCATATAGTATCCTTCACTATCTTTTTTGATTGAATTTGATTTGAAATCCGTTTTGTCATGTACTAAAATAACTATAACTGATTGTATCTTGGATCCATTGTTTGGGATATATTCTTTCATCCTTTTACTCTGAGGTTATGTCTATCCTTCATGATATTAAGATGGGTTTCTAGGATACAGGAGAAAGATGGATTATGTTTTCTAATCTAATATGTTAGTCTGTGTTTTTATTGGGAATTTGAGACCATTAATAGTGAAAGCTCTCAATGAAAAGTGTTTGTCATTTTCTGATAATTTGTTATTATGGTTTTTGCTTTTCCTCTCAATTTTCTAGTCTTGGCATATTTATTCCTTGTGTTTTCTTGGATGTGGTTATCATCTTCTTCAGACTGAAGGTTTCCTTCTAGTCCCTTCTATTGAGCTGGATTGGTAGGTAAATACTACAGTTTTTTTTTTGTGTGTGTGTGAAATGCTTTTCTTTATACATTTATTGCCATTGATAGTTTCTAAACATAATAGACTTGCATGCCATTTGTTATCTCTTAATGTCTGTAGAAAATACATCCAGGCCCTCTGGCTACATTAAGACATCAGGCGTTATTTTAATGGGCCTGCCTTTATGTGTTACTTGGTCTTTTTCTCTTGCAGTTCTTTGTTGTATACATTTAGAATTTTAAGTCTTGAGATTTTTTTTCTGGTCTTTATATGTGGTGTTCTGTATGTTTCGTGTATTGTAATAGGCACATCTCTCTTGGATTAGGAAAAATTCCTTCTATGATGGTTGACAATAATTTCTTTGCCATTTACCTGGTTTCTTATCCTTATGTTCCCATTATTAATATATTTTGCTTTTTCATAGTGTTCCAGATTTCTTAGATATTTGTGCTTGGATTTTCCTTTAGGTCTAGCTTTTCTTTGATTAAGATGTTTCTTCTAATTTTGTCCTTTGTGAATAATTCTCTCCTCCATGTTTTGTTCTGTGTTGGTAAAGCTTAAGTTGTAGGCAAACTCTGTATTTGAGTTTCTAAAGTTTTCTTTCCAATTTACTACAGTTTGGATTTTCTTTAGTAATTCTATTTCTATTCTCATTCCTTGAACTCTTGAACTGTCTTTCATTCCACTGTTTGTTTTAGTTTTCACACTCTATTAAGAAAGGTCCTTAAACTTATTAAAGATTTTTATTTTGAAGTTCTTGTCTCATGATTCAGGGATTAATGGAGTAGGGTTACTTAGTCTGGTAGAGTCATATTGTCTTAGGTGTTAATGGATGTATTTTTGGCCTGATACCTATGCACCTGAGTTTGGGATTATTGATGTGGCTCTATCTTGTCTTGTCTTTGTTTAGTGGGTGTTCTCTTCTTTGGTATCTGTTGTTCTGTTGGAATATAAGAAAAATGTAATTGTTAGGAATACTTAGTTCCTGCCTGGTGTAGCCATCAGGTAAATTTAAATTTAAGGAGATGAATTTACAACAATAAAGTCAAAAGCATTTCCTATTTTTAAAACTCACTGTTAAGACAGTACATTTTGGCACAAATTTACTTTCATTGATTGTTTCTTTAAATAAGAGATTTTTTATTACTTTTAAAAATCAATGCATTTAAGTGTATATCTTTGTATGTATGAATATGCGCATGCCAGCACCTTTAGAAGCAGAATAATATGTCATAAATCCTGTATCTGGAGTTACAGGTGGTGTGAAACACTCATTGTGGGTGCCCAGAAACAAAGTTGAATACTCTGCAAGAGTAGAAAGTGGTCTTTGTTAGGACTTAGAGGCAGAGTTCCTTCGCAGGTCAAGTCAAGATGTGCTGCAAAAAGATAATGCCATACACTGATTTCATGTAAGAGGTGTATTGGGGGACGGGAGAGTTAAAGAGTAGGGACATTTGAGAGGGAGGGAGGGAGAGAGAGAGAGAGAGAGACAGACAGACAGACAGACAGACAGACAGACAGAGACAAACAGAAACTGGAAGCTAGAGAACAATCAGGAATGGTGGCTGCCTTTTATAGGATTGGTGACTAATGGTACTGAGTCCCTGAAGAGAGGCTCAGGGAGCACTTGGTTATAGCATCCATTCCTTTTGTTTATTATAAAAGGTGAGGAAACAAGAAAGGTGACTTATGAGGTAGTACTATGGTGCTATGCTCTTTAGACTGCTTTCTGCTATTTGGGGTTATTAGCATCTTTGGGGACCCAAGAAAGCTGAGATGCTGGCAAAGTCATAGAAGAGTTAGCTCTTTCATGTACTGTCTAGGCTCTGTGGGGCTATCTGGGATTAAGAAAGTGCAAGCCTAACTGAAGCAGTCTGTGAGGCTGGATCAGATAGGACTAGCCATTTTGAAGTTGTGTACAGTGCAGATTTTGAGAGAACATCTAGACCTGGAAAGGTAGTGGAATTGATATAATATTATGGGCAATTTCTTTTCCTTAGGTGTGTATTTGAAACACTTATATTCATGGTTCTAGTAGTTGGAAGAGCCTCCCATGTTCAGGGAAATGGGGAGATATCCCACCCTCAGGAATAGGTGGAAAATCTTAGGTTTTTGATTGACAGGAATACTAATTGGCCCTCAACTTGAACCATATGAGGAAGATTCAAGTGGTTTCCCTAAAGCTTACAAGAATTTTTAAGTTTAAAAAAAGAGATAAGTCTTACATATGTTAGCATTACCTCTGTTTCTAAACTTTACAGAGATTCACATTGAAGAAGAGACAATAGACTCACACCTTTGTGTCCTAGTAGAAGCTTGGGAAATGGTTTTGGGTAAAATGCATGAGAACTCTTTAAGGTGAGCTCAGGGATAAAAGAAACCCACCCATGGAGCAAAAGGACCAAACCTCACTTGATCTTGATTTTCAATGCAAATACAGACCATGAAAGCAGGGCTTCTTTTCTCTATCCAGAAGACTGATTATATAGAGATCGTACAGACAGTTTTAGCACAATGAGAAGAACTGTTAAGTCTATCCTTAGAAAACAACCTAGGCAAATTTAAAATCTTGAGCTTGCGACTATGATAAAAGAAGTCAGTGCTCACAAGAGCTAGATTAATAGCTTATCAGAACTCCATTGGTGAAAACTCTGAACTTTTCAAGTCTTAATATAGCAATAGCAACAGAAAGAAATTTGAAACACTTTAAAATTTTTTATTATATAAATCACTTTCTTGTACATTTACAAATTACATTTACATACTTTCTTATCACAACTGAAGCTTTCATGTCCTTAGATCTTACCCAAATTTTACACATTGTTTCTATCCAATTATTCAACATAAGACACAGATTAGTGAGAGCAGTCATTGTAAAAAGAGTTCCTTTAAATAAAGGAAAAGTAAAAATTACATAGGAATATGTTTTGTGTATCTATTTCTTTTCTGAGTTTGGTAACAAGGTAAACTGTATCTAGGCCTAGTAATAGTTCTAGGAAAGTGATGCCTCTCTGCAGCCCCTTAACAGCTTTTTTATTGACTTTTGTTGAACGTTTATCTGTATTGGATTCCAAACAATCACACACTGCTAAAGAAAAAGTGAGACTCATTACAAATGTTAGGTTTTAACTGGATGGATATCACTTATCAGGACCTTTAATTGTGTAAAAGCCAAAATAATTCTCAGACACATGAAACACCTGAGAAACTAGAAGACTAGAGTTAATGTTTTTATGATTAACATTAAATATATATATATATATATATATATATATAGAATATATATATATATATATATATATATATATAGAATATATATATATATTTCTACAACTTGTTTTCCCTTACAGCCAGATGAAGCCATTGAATTCCAGTTACTTTTGAAGTTCAGTCTCTTTAGAGAGCCCAGTTAAGATCTCTTGTTCCTCAAGAGCTCTGTAGTTAGCAAACCATCCTCAAAGAAGACTACAGTGTAAACATACAAAATCTTGCATCCAAATTTAGAGATTTTTCCCAAACTGCTGAATAACACTGGAGTACCTTCCATGCTTTCTATGAAACTCATATTAAGAAGACCTGACCTTCAGCCTTCAAGAGGGATCACTGGAAAAAGGCGCTGGCAACCAACCCCGAAAATTGTTAGATCCCCAGGATGTATCTGGTAGAAGGAGAGAATCAGTGACTGCAAGTCACTCCAAATAGATGTTTTGATGTAGGTACAACACACACACACACACACACACACACACACACACAGAGAGAGAGAGAGAGAGAGAGAGAGAGAGAGAGAGAGAGAGAGAGAGAGAGAGAGAGAGAGAGAGAGAGCAGACTAGATTGTTAAGAATAGAGCTATTTCACACTTTATATCTATAGCATGTGGCCTTGGGCTATGGCCTGCTACAGCAATCTGAATAGATCATTCTTATTGTTTCTCATGATGGATAACATTTGCTTCAGTGTAAGACCATCTGTGTTCACTGAACACTGCTTGGTACCAGGTAGCATGGCAGCTGCTTTATCAAATCATCTCATTAATCCTCAGAGCATCCCACCAGGTTGGCATCATAATGTGGATAAAGTTTTCATCTTCATAAAGCAAACTGCAGCCAAATTTTACATTGGAAACGGCTTTCAAAATTATTTTGCAGGATTTTTATATAGGAAACAACAAGGAAATCTACTAAAGAGAAAAATCTAATGTATCTAGGCAACTTAAGGTTTCAGACATTGCTATAGTAATGTATGAATACACGGCAGAGTCACAGCCACTGTTCTGCTGTCCACACTCACTTTAGACCCCCCCTATTGCTGCTCCTCTTCACTAAAGAAGCAGAGATTTTTTTCCATTGCTTTATTTTTTTTTTCTAGATGATTCATGCTGAGCAGTATGATTAGGTGGCAGTGACAGCATTCCAGTTTCAAGTTCAGCTATCCCTTTTAGCTTACCCTTTCCTCTCCATCTCCATGACAAAAGCTTCCTCTGAAGATTACTATCTCCTCGCCACAGGTGGATATGATCAGGTGTGAAGTAAGGTGGTGCTCAGTCACCAGAACAAAGGTTCAACAAATCTAGAGCTTAAAGCAAAATTCTGGAAACAGATGTCCCAATCCACCTGGTCTTGCAGACAAGCTAAATAGGGAACATTTGCTATTTGAAGCCACCAAATTTCAGGGTGATTTGTGATTTAATAGGTGACTAATATGCAGTAAAAGGTGACATTTCAGTTTAAGTTCATCAGTGTCACAAAACTGAAGTAAAGACAGAGGCAACACATGTTTGCACATATGGAAAGACAAAGCAAATAGTCTTTTAGATCCCTATCCCCTTACTCCTAGAGCTGTCACAAAAAAGAGATCATGTTTCAAGAACAGATTTAACTGCTATCATACCAGGGGACTGCAATGAATCTTTGCTGAATTGAATAAGTGTACAAAAGCACAGATCACTGTGAATAATAAAGTTGGAGAAGAATTAAGTAAATCCTAAATCTATAATTTAGAATTTCATTAACATAAATATTATAAGGAAAGTAATATACAGTGGAATGAGCCCGCATGCTTCTTATGTTTATTAGGAAGAATAGAGTTTAGCATAGTAACATGAGGCAATTGAATGAAATCCTCATTAATTAATTTCAAGTGATGATTTTCAAAACCTATGGCTGTTCGTGTTGTTTGTTTTTTAGGAGGAAACTGTCCCCCACCTGGGAGGTCTACTAGGGAGAATAAGTAAGAGTTAGTAATGATGCCTTTAAGTTTCACCTGAGTATAGCCTGTGTGTAATTAAGTTTTTTGTTCACCCTAAAAGAATAACCTTGTATTTTTTTTTACATTTTCATTTGTATAAGGAAAAGTATACAAAAATCATCTTTATTTGGAATTTTTTTCCTTTTGACTTATTGGCAGTATAACCTTGAATAATCACTAAGATCTTTAAGCTCTGGGTACACATTTTATAATAATACTTTGTTGATAAATATGTTATATAGTATTACATGAAGTGTAGTTCTTCTAACCACAAGATGTAGATTGCACAGGCCTGTTTTATACCTGAAATGAGAAGACCGAAATTACCACTAAAGATGATCTGAGGCCAGAGCAATGATGAGTCTGAGATTTGAATTAGAGCACACTAATTATAATGTTTGACTTTGTTACACTGTATCCATCTTGTGGTAGAGTTCTATAGTATCTTACTAGAATAAAGACTAGAGATGCCTAGGAAAGTGGTAGTCATGAAGCCAATAAGAGGCTTTCCAGAGAATTGTTTTCCTGCAGAAATAAATGGTATCTTTTTTGTTCCATTAATCTAAACCTGCTGATTATCTAATATTTCCAAGGTATGGTAACATGTTGACTGGATAACATGGAGCTCTTGATTCCCAAGTATGGGTAGGAAAGCAGTGACTGGAGCCACTATTCAATGTACTCACTCACAGAACATTTGATAAAATAGATTCTGACACAGACCACAAAAGAAATCAAAATGTTGAAAATTCAAAAATATAGAGATCACAGTTTATTGGCAGGTATCAGAAGAGTCTTTTCTGAAAGAATCTTTAGAAAGAAGGGTATTAGAGAATCTGTAGTTATTCATGCTGTAACAGCACACTGAAGAAATCTCTTGAAGTCACAACTTTTTTGTTTGTTTGTTTGTTTATTTGTTATGTTTGTAGTAAAGATAAAAACATTTGCTCTTACTCTGGTACAAACCCCAAATAAGAACAATTTTTAGACATTGGAGTTCATTGTAATAAGGCTATACTTCAATATCCCTCATATCCCAAAGGATTTTACCTCCATAGTAGTTAAGCTAAGAGTTAACAGTTCTGCTGTGTCAAGGAATGACTTGTAGGCACAATTATTTGGATACAGATTTCCTGCTATGATCAAAGCTACTTGGTGTGTGTATTAAGATGGTCTATACATGAAGTCATTCATCAACTGTTTCAATGAACAATGGTTCTACTTGGAGTTTGGCACAGACATTAGGTGAAGGTAAGATTCTGGTACATTGGCTGCGATGATTTTGAAAAGCATTCATCTCAGAAAAAGAGTAACTTATAAGGTCATCTTCTTCAAAGTTGATACAATAATTATAAATATAAAGCAAAACATTTGGTCTCACTGTTTGTTGTTCTTTTACAAGACAACTCCCAAATTGTCTACATTTCTTTTGGCTGTATAAATAATATGGGTTTTGAAATATTTAAACTGTTCTGAAAACCATAATATAGTGTAAAAGCTTCAAATGGACAATCCTAATAGAGAGGCCCAGATAGTAGAAACATGATTTTAAGACCATTATGTGGTACACAGCAAGACACTGTCACATACAAACAAGCAGAATGTGTATACAGATTGTACAATATTGGACCTGTTCCTCCAGTTACCAAATTAGAGAGACTACTGGGTTACAGCCAAGAAATTTCTAATTCCTCATATTTTTGAATTTTAATCAATTAGGATATGTTGGTAATAATAATTTTCATATTAAGAGATATTAAAGAAAAGTGATTGTTATTTCCTGTTTTTTTTTTTTGTTGTTAGAGGTGGAATTATGTTTGTGTGGCTATCTTCTTTTAGGTTTGTCGAATGATTATTTTCTTGCTTTTTCTAGTGTGTAGTTTCCCCCCTTGTATTGGTGCTTTACATCTATTATCCTTTATATGGTTGGATTTGTAGAAAGATATTGTGTAAGATTGTTTTTGTCATTGAATACCTTAGTTTCTCCACCTATGGTAATTGAGAGTTTTGCTGGGAAAGGTAGCCTGGGTTAGCATTTGTGTCTGTATGACATCTGCCTAGGATCTTCTGACTTTCATGGTCTTTGGTGAGAAGTTTGGTGTAAGGCTGATAGGTCTGCCTTTATATGTTACTTGACAATTTTCCCTTACTACTTTTAATATTCTTTCTTTGTTTAGTGCATTTGGTGTTTTGATTATTATGTGATGGGAGGAATTTCTTTTCCATTCCAGTCTATTTTCTGTAGGTTTCTTGTATGTTCATGGGCATCTCTTTATTTAGGTTAGGGAAATTTTCTTCTATAATTTTGTTGAAGATATTTACTAGCCCTTTAATTTGGGAATCTTCACTCTATTCTATACCTATTTTCCTTAGGTTTGGTCTTCTCATTGTGTCCTGGAATTCCTGGATGTTTTAGGTTAGGAGATTTTTGCTTTTTGCATTTTCTTTGACTGTTGTGTTAATGTTTTCTATGGTATCTTCTGCACCTGAGATTCTCTCTTCCATCTCTTGTATTCTGCTGGTGATGCTTGCATCTTTCCTAGGTTTTCTAACTCCAGAGTTCTCTCCTTTTGTGATTTCTTTATTGTTTCTATCTCCATTTTTAGATCTTGGATGGTTTTGTTTGTTTTTGTTGCCTGTTTGATTGTGTTTTTCCTGTCATTCTTTAAGGGATTTTTGTGTTTCCTCTTAATGGGGTACCTCTTTCCCTGTGTTCTCCTGTATTTATTTAAGGGAGTTATTTATGTCCTCCTTAAAGTCTTCTATCATCATCATGAGAAGTGGTTTTAGATCCAAATCTTGCTTTTCCAGTGTGATGGTGTATCCAGGACTTGCTATGGTGGGAGAATTTGGTTCTGATGATGCCAAGTAACCTTGGTTTCTGTTGCTTATGTTCTTATACTTTTCTCCTCTTATCTGGTTATCTCTAGTGCTACCTGCCCTGGCTATATCTGATGGGAGCCTGTCCTTCCTGTGATCCTGGTTATGTCAGAACTTCTCAGAGTCAAGCTGTTTCTATAATTCTGGTATTCTGGGATCAGATGATCCTGAGATCCTGGGAGTATCTGAGCTCCTGGGAGTCAAGCTGCCCTTTGGACCCTGAAATCCTGGTGTGACCAAGCTCCTGTGATCCTGGGCGTGTTAGAGTACGTGGGACTGGAGCTTCCTCTGGTTCATATGGTACTGGTTGGGTAGTTTGTGCCCGAGGACTGCCAGGGCACCTGCCCAGACCAGAAGTAACCCGTAAACTGGTCGGGCGGAGTTTCTCTGTGACTGGGTCCCAATGGTTCCAGTTACTCCTGGTGTTGGGGCAGATGTATCTTCCTCACCTCTGATCCTATGATCCTGGACATGTTAGAGCACCTGGGAGTGGAGCTTCGTCTGGGTGTTGTGGGACTGACTGCAGAATTAGAGGCCAAGGTCCACTCAGGGTCAAAGTAACAACTTTTAAGCAAAATATAGAAACTGAGAAAACATTATTCTTATTTTATCTGCCAAGTTTCTTAGTATCAGTTATGATTAGACAATGTGCAATTCAATTTATGGAATGTAACTCGCAGTTTAGTTGGCACCCCATTATAAAGGGTCTAAAAACTACTGTAGCTTGCTGAGATAAATTTCTAGGCCTGGACCTAAACTTCTCATTCAGTTTCATGGAAGGGTCCTTCCTGTGCAGTCAAAGATGGCAGAAAAGGAATTCAAAAATCACCCCAGTAGACACAGGTAATATGCAAAGTTTTAATGAGGAATTGACTGTACATCTGATTGTCTATGGAATGATATTGTTATAGTTTTTATCATGTTTAATTTTGTTGTATGATGATTTTAAACATGTATATAATGAATTCTGATTAATCTCTTCTCACATTCTTTTTTATCCCCTTTCTCTAACTATTCATGCCCAATCTTCCTCATCAGTTCCTATCCCATTTTCATAACTCTTGTACTTGTTTTGCAAACCATCAATTTCACCAGGGTCATCTGTGTGACAACTCAATTGGAACTATCCAGTTGAAGCCTAACAGAATAATTTATTATTATTATTATTATTATTATTATTATTATTATTATTATTAATTTACTTATTCCCTTTACAACCCAATACCAGCCCTTTCTCTTCTCCTAGTATCCCCTCATGCAAGTCCTTCTCCAGTTCCACCTTCCCTTTCTCAAAAAACAAAAGAAAGCCAATTCCTCTAGTTCCCCACCCCCACCCTCAATCAAGTTGCTGTGGTACTAGGCACATCCCCTCCCAATAAGGCCAGAGAAAGCTGTTCATTTAGTGGACCAGGGTCCACAGGCAGGCAACAAGCTCAGGGAACACCCCTGCTCCAGTTGTTTGGCATACCTATATGAAGACCAAGTTGCTAATCTATTATATTTGTGCAAGGGGCATAGGTCAAACCTGTTCTTGCTCTTTAGGTTGGAGATTAAGTCTCAGGGTGCTCCCAAGGGTCCAGGTTGTCTGACTCTGTTGGTCTTCTTATGGAGTTCCTGTCCTCTTCGAGTCCATCAATCTTTTCCCAAACTCTTCCATAAGACTCCCTAAAATTCATCTAATGTTTGCCTCTGGGTCCCTGAATCTTTTTCTGTTGACTACTGGGTAGAGTCTCTCAGATGAAAGTTAGGTTAGGCTACTCTCTGCAAGCACAATGCAGTCATTAATAGAGTCAGGGATTGGTTCTTGCCCATAGGATGGGCCTCAGTTAGGGGCCGTCATTGGCTGGCCATTCCCTCAGTCTGCTTTTTGTTCCTGCACATCCTGTAGGCAGAAGGCTTTATGTGTGGTTCTCTGTCTTACCCTTCAGGATCCATATCCTCCACTGCTAGGAATCTCAGCTAGAGTGACCCTTTTAGACCCTCTGGGGTCTCTTGTTATCCTAGATCTCTGACATGTCCTTGAGATTGCCCCTCCAAACCTACCTTCATTCTCTCTCCCATGTTATCCCTACATGTTATCTCCCCCTGCCCTACTCCTTTGCCTCTCCCTTCTTCCACCCAGTTATCTCCTTCCATCAATCTCTGATATCAATTTTGCTTCTCTTTCTGAGAAAGATACAAACATCTTCCTGTGTGCCCTCATTGTTATTTGGCTTCTTTTGATCTGTTGATTATAGCATGGTCAATCTGTACTTCATGGCTAATATCCACTTTAAACTGAACACATAAAAGATATGTCTGTTTAGGTCTGGGTTACCTCATACAAGATGATATTCCCAATTTCCATTCATCTGCCTGCAAAATTCAGAATGCCTTTGTTTTGAAGGGTTGAGTAATATGCCACTGTAAAGATAAACCACATTTTCTGTGTACATTCTTCAGTTGAGGGGCATCTAGGTTGTTTCCAAGTTTCTGGCTATTGTGAATAAAGCTGTAATGAGCATAGTTGAGCAAATGTCCTTGTAGGATGGTGCAACATCTACTGGGGATATGCCCTGAAGAGGTATAGCTGAGTCTTGAGGTAGAATTATACCCACCCTTCTGAGGAAACCATCAGATTGATTTCTAGAGTGGTTGTACAATTTGAACTCACACTAGCAATGTGGGAGTGTTCCCATTGTTCTACAACCTCACTAGCATGTGATGTTCTTGAGTTTTTTATCTTACTCATTCTTTATTTTATTTTCTAAGTTTTTTTATTTACATTCCAAATTATTTCCCCTTTCCCATTTCCTCCCTCCCCGAAACTCCCATAATCCCCCTTCCCTCCCTCTTTTCCCCATTCAACCCCCTCTCGCTTCTCTGTCCTGGCATTCACCTACATCCATTCTTTCCAGGACCAGGGGTCTCTCCTTCCATCTTCTTGGAAATCTATTGATATGCAAATTGTGTCTAGGGTATTCCGAGATTCTGGGTTAATATCCCCTTATCAGTGACTGCATACCATGTGTGTTCTTTTGTGATTGGGTTATCTCACTAAGGATATTTTCAAGTTCTGACCATTTGCCTAGGAATTTCATGAGTTCCAATAGCTTGTGCTCTAAGATCAAGAATTGACAAATGGGACCTCATTAAATTACAAAGTTTCTATAAGGCAAAAGACACTGTCAAAAAGACAAAGCAGCAACCAAATAACTGGGAAATGATCTTTACCAACCCTACACTGACAGAGGGCTAATATCCAATATATACAAAGAACTCAAGAAGTTAGACTACAGAGAGCCAAGTAACCCTATTAAAAAATGGGCTACAGAGCTAAACAAAGAGTTCTCACCTGAAGAATATCTAATGGCTGAGAAGCACCTAAAGAGATGTTCATCATCCTTAGTCATTAGGGAAATGCAAATCAAAACAACCCTGAGATTCCATCTCACACCAGTCAGAATGGCTAAGACCAAAAACACAGAAGACAGCAGTTGTTGGTGAGGATGTGGAGAAAGAGAAACACTTCTCCACTGCTGGTGGAATTGCAAGCTGGTACAACCACTCTGGAAAGCAGTCTGGCGGTTCCTCCGAAAACTGGGCATGACACTCCCGGAGGATCCAGCTATACCACTCCTGGGCATATACCCAGAGGCTTTACCTGCATGAAATAAGGACACAGGCTCCACTATGTTCATAGCAGCCTTATTTATAAGAGCCGGAAGCTGGAAACAACCCAGAAGTCCATCAACGGAGGAATGAATTCAGAAGATGTGGTATATTTACACAATGGAATATCTTAGTCATTCTTATGGGTTTAAGATTGAATTTTAGAGTCATTTTGCATTTCCCTGATGACTAAGTATATTAGACATTTTTTAAGGTGCTTCTCAGCCATTTGAGAGTCCTCTGTTGAGAATTCTGCTTATCTGTTTACTCTTTTTTAATTGGGTTATTTTGATTGCTGGCTTCTAGATTTTTGAGTTCTTCATAAATTTGACATATTTGCCCTTTATGAGATGTAAGGTTAGGGAAACTCTTTTACAAATCTGTAGGTGGTCATTTTATGATGATGATGGCATCCTTTGACTTATAGAAGCTTTTCAGTTTCTTGAGGTCCCATTTATTAATTCCTTACCTAGAAAATATTTTATCTAAAAGTGTACAATTAATATAAATTATGAGTTCATGGGTAACTGCAGCTGTGTGTACTAGGTCTATAAAGTATGGGCCTGCCAACAATTATGCAAGTATGGAAGCAGGGTCCATGGGACCTACCTGTCAGTGTAATGACTTTTATAGGAAGGAGGAAAGAGTGTCATTGTTATCTGAAAAAATATTATAGTAGCATAGGTGTATCAGTTGTGTGTTTGAAAGTAATAGTAGAAAGAGTAAAGTAGAAAACGATAATAAGAAGTTTCCAGGTTTACCCCCACTGAACTCTCATCCAGCACCACAAAAAAAAAATCTTAACATTTGAAATTCATGAGATTAAAGAAAGTCAATTATAGAAAATGAGCATGAATCCTTTCACATAAGACACTTCGGGAATGATGTTTCCATGGTCACAATAGTGCATAGCTATGACTGAACAGAAGGTATTGTGTTATAGATGTCTGGAGCTTCATGAGCTGATAGTACTTATTGCCTAGCAATATCTATCTTAATGATGGATTTATGCTTTCTGTGCATTGCATTTATTTTTTCTTAGGTAATTATCAGAATATCACTGACATTTAAATATTAATTTCTTAAATACACTATAATTAAAAGATCAGAAGTGAAAATCAACCATGCCAGTTTCAGAGAAAGAAAAGCAGTCTTTACAGTAAGTCAAAATGACTACACTCTGAGAAAATTTAGGTGGTCAGATGGAAACAGACCTAACAATAGAAATATGAGAGTTAAGGTTAGGCTGGAACACCAATGACAGTCTGAGATTTGCATTATGTGGAGTACACACACAGAAAAAAATCTATGTTCTTCATTGTCACTGGGTTCCCAGACCTATAGACAATTAATTCAGTGATGTTAAATTGAAAAGAAAGTAAAAGGAATGGAAGTGGTAAGTTGACTAGATGGAAAAATCAATGCCATGAATACAGCATATTAAATTCAGTTCTTTGTTGGCACTTTTCAGGGGAAGCATGGAAGAAGAACTATCTGTCATGTGCAGGGAAATGAAGTCTAAACACGGAGCTATATTCAAAATTTTTGAATATGCCATTTTCAAAATAATTTTAGAATCTACAAAAAAATTTAGAATCTAAGTTGTTCTGGTTTGGGATTTACAATATAACAAGGATGATCCCAGGAGAACAAAATCAAGGAGCCTAGCAAACCATTTCAGGCAGGATTCTGTGAGATCAGTAGAATGAAATGTTTACCAAGAGGTCAGGGAAAGAATAAATCCTGGGATTAGATTTTAAAGTGAACACAACTCAGAACCCAATGTAGAAAGTGACAGAAGAATTGGTAGTTACATTGAATTGTTGGCCAAAAAATGGAAGAATGAAAATATAAAAGGGAATGTGATCCTGTTGTGTCTATCCCAAGAGCTTAAGAATATAAACCACTTTAAAGTTATTCTGGTGAAATGCAATCTAAAGCCCTAATCATCTGAATTCCTGTCCCCGAGTTCAAGGAGAAGTTTAGCTATCATATCTTCAAAGCTCTGCTCATAATTGCTTCAGTGGTGACTTTAAAAACAGCAGAAAGCAAGAAGGACAAAATCTCCATGAAATTTTGCACTGAGAGAAGCAAAACTTGGGTAAGATACTCATAGACAACCAAGAAACGCTTATGAATTTAGAGAAATATTTAGCATATAATTTGTGAATTCCTTTGTTCCGAACACCCTATGTCTTCTCCTTAATATTGAAAAATTAAAGAATGTGATGGAGTGTTTGATGGACACATGTCAATCATTGTGATAAGTGCCATGAACAAATGGGCTCAATAAAAATGTTTAACAAAACATTATAATCTAGTTTTCAGGTTACTCTCTTCTCTGTGGCTAATAACAGAAACTTCCAAACAGAGTCACAGACTAGCTGACATATTTTTTAACATGTGACTGGCTCTTGATCATAGGTGTGAAAGGTTGAGGGACTATAATGCTTGATGGATTTCCTTCTGGCAGAATCTCAAGGAAACACATGGCATTGTGTGTCATAAACCAAAGGAACCGTGCATCTGTGTGGTGTTCCATAACCTCTAACTTTCTCATAATCCTACCATGATTCACTTATTGGAACTCCTCCCTACCACTGCCAAAAGTCCTAATTATAAATTAAATGATCTGATTAAATTTCAGCCCTCTTCATATGCCACAAAGCTTATTAAATTTCTTTAGGTGAAATATTACACAAATACCATAGGAAGGTATGAAATAAATGGAATCAACAAAATTTAGTCTAGAGAGAGTATCCATAATTGAAGAAAGAGGTATGCTATGCATGTAAAATATTCCAATCAAGACAATAAGATATAAAGACAGCCTAAAGTAAAATGTATGATGTGTACAATGAACTAAAGAAATGTGCAATGAGAAACACAGGGGTATAAAATATTAAAAATAAGAAAGGGTAGAACTTATAAAGACTGAAAACCACAAAGGGGTGTGTGTGTATGTGTGTGTGAACACTACACAAATGCATGGTTCCTTTGGTTCATGACACACAATGCCATGTGTTTCCTTGAGATTCTGCCAGTAAGAAAGCTATCAAGCATTATAGTCCCTCAACCTTGCACACCTATGTGTGTGTGTGTGTGTGTGTGTGTGTGTGTGTGTCTGTCTGTCTGTCTTTGATAAATATCAAACAAGGGAGGACACACACCTGTGTGTGAAAATTTACTGTCATTATAATGGGTGTTTTGTCTTATCTTGATAACCTTTAGTAATGATTTTATTATTCCTACTACTTATACCAGAAAATATACTGAAGTTGATCACATATTTCTGACATTCTTTCTGGCTGTGCATAAATATTAGAATATTCTTCCAGATCTATGTGTAACTGAACCTCTCTGGTCCATAATATTATGTGAGACAACATGAGTTGACCTATCCTATGTAAGGAACACTGCTTTTGTCAGTCACATGCAGAAACAAGTACAAACTAAGAGAAGCATGTCACATTCTCCTATGTTGTAGTGATTGTGCAAAATTGTGAAGAGCCATGTTGAACATTAGTCAGGGTATGACTAAGACAAGTAGAATCATTTCTGACAACATAAAATTTATACTTATTGCAGAAACAGATTTAAAACAGAGGTTTGCCTTTTGTTGTATTTCTCTGTATTGTAATATGAACTTCCAGAGTATTTCTATCACTAGATAATTGGCTTTCTGATAGTCCCTCAAGCAGAAGGAAAGCCAAATAGAAGAGTCAAGAAGTGCTGCATAGTCTTTTCTTATACCAGAAATTAGTTATTTCTTCAAATTTAGCTGACAGAAATAATTGTACCCTGTCTACAGATTCTAGACAGGTAATTTTATAACAGGTGGTGAAACCTTGGAATTTCGCCATCATGAATAAGGGAAAATCAAAATAATATATTATTAGTAATGCGGTACTGCACTTTATTAATCTTTACTTAAACAATGAGGGTCCCTTCAACACCATCTCATTTCCTTGTAAGGTGATGTGAAGTTTTTGAGTAGGGGAAAGAACTACATCAGAAGATGTACTCAAAGACAAATCTGTTCACCACTTATAAAATGAAGTCCCCACATAAGCTACTGAGATTGTAGTTAGATGCATAAATACACACAAGTTTCTTCTCTCTGAATCTATTATTCACACAATGCATAATGACTCACTCCACCTGTTTTCACATAGGCCAGTTCAGTACCTAGTTCAAGACATAAAAGATAGAGCAGGACTGGAAAAGTTCTTGTTGTACAAGCATCTGGACTTGAGTTTGGATCCCTAGTTCCTATATAAATGCCAGAAGTGACCTAGGTTAATACTCATTTCAGTGATGGAAAGAGTTAGGTTAGGAGGGTCCCAGGCATTTTCTAGCTTGCTAGTCATGCCAAACCAGCAAGCTCTAAATTCAGTAGGAGTAAAAAAGGTAGAAAGCCATAGAAGATATCAGCAGATATTTTACATCAGCATATGGGCTCCAAATGCATATTTACATGAACATACATATATGCATATGCACATACACAGAGAGGAAGAGGAGGAAGAGGAAGAGGAGGCAGAGGAGGAGAATGAGGAGGGAGGAGGAGGAGGAGGAAGGAGAGAGAGAGAGAGAGAGAGAGAGAGAGAGAGAGAGAGAGAGAGAGAGAGAGAGAGATCATTATCGTCCTGCAAAGTTATGTACACAGTTCTCAGTAAATGACTACTCCTTTTCTAATTATAACCAGGGTCTGGAAAGTTAAGAAAAAGGATGTCTGGAATGTTTCTAATTGTTGATTTAAGCTATTACAGGTTATGAAATGTATAATTAAATGAGGCATTAGGGTACAATTGTAGAGTTGCCACCTTACGATACCAAGTCAGTGGAAAGAACTATAGGTTAATGAAGAAGACATTCCTCAGCATGTAAAGAACAGAATTTGTACTTAATGGCAAGAGAAGTCAATCTTTAAACATGGAGCATGCATCTGGGAGTTAATTCACCCACCTTCTCTTCTGCTATGGCCCTGCTGATGTCAGGGCTCACTTATGTTTTTATGCTCAACACAGGAAATGTAACTCTATCATGTAGAAGTTACAAAAGAATTAACACTTCCAAAGTTTGGCTATTAAGTATCTTCAAAGAATGAGAGGAATGAACTTTTAAGTGATGAGAAAAATGGAAGAGATATTGAATGCTAATTCAATCATAAGTAGGGTAGGAAGTTCGTTTTTCCTTTTCTAGCTCTTGTAAAGTTGTTCTGAGTGGGTTTTATTTTCTCTTAACTTGGAGATCAAAATGCCTGAGCTCAAGTAACTTTGTCAATATTTATGCCATAAAATTATTTGAGACAGGAGATTTATATAAGCCTGTCAAACTCCAAACTATAACCACTTTATTATACCACTGTTGCTCCTCTCAAAGTTTTCACATTTTAGTGGTGGTGATAGTAAAGCTGGAGAGGCAAAAATCATAAACACAGCAAATTTCAGATGTGGAGCAATGGTGTAGCTTTCAGTAAAGAATGTCTGGCACTGACTGTGTATGCAGAGCCATGAAAATGGCTAATATTTAATTGGGGATAGAAATTCTTTCAGGATTTATCTCCTTGAGTTGTAATTATTTAAGTTGTGTTTGGTAGGAGGGAACCCAGAGAAGGTTTTGTAAACAGCCACATCATACAATGTTAATGATCTTCATCTTTGTCCATCATTTCCAGGCTTAAACTAAGGTTGCATAGAGAAAACTGGGAAGGAGCGTAAATATGATCCCATAGACATTGCGAGATGAGCATTAAGCATTGATTTAGTTTGCTCTGCCTTGCTCTTCTTTGCTAAAGACGTGCATATATTGATTCACCTTACATAGTTTTGTTGTAGCCATATATTACATAGCTTTGTGGTTTAAGTTACCAAATACTTTTGGTGTTTGATACAGGACCAAACTACTGCCAAAGAAAATCGAGCTTATCCTCAAAGAACTATAGCTAAACAGGTACAATTCCCCAATATCATAATAATTTTTCTCTTCCACTGCCTATGGTGAGTGGTGGTCTAGAGGAGAGTTTGAAACCTTATTAAAATTAGGTTTCAAAAAATTTATGTCTACACAGGGCCTTTTGCTGGCTAGGCAAATACTCAGCCACTGAGTTAAATCCCCAACCCTGATAAACCTCAGTATATAAAATATAAATGGAAAGAAGAATTTTGAAGCCTTTTTAGGAGGCCAGTATTGCTTTGTTATCAAAACCAGATAAAAATACACAACAAAAGAAAAACACACATTAATATTCCTGATAAACACAGATACAAAATTTTCCAATAAAATACTCCTAAAACAAACTGAAGATGACATAACAAAAATATTTATTGGTACCATGTTGAATTCATTCCAGCAATTCTGTTATGATTCAGCATACATAGATCAATAAATATTATTTTTCATATAAACAGACTCAAAGATAGAAATCACATCATTTGATTAGATGAAGAAAATTCCTATGACAAAATCCAACATCCTTTCATGACAAGAATAGTGAAGAATGAAAGCATACAGGAGACATATCTCAATATAATACATGATAGATACAAAAAATATATAAACTGCTTCATGCTAAATGGGAAACTCTCCAAAGCATTTACACTAAAATCAGGAATAAGAAAAGGATGTCCACTGACTTTACTCTTATGCAATATAGTGCTTGAAATCTGAGCTAGAACAATAAGATAAAGGAAGGAAATGAGAGAGAATCAAATAAGAAAAGAGGAAGTCAAATGAACCCCTTTTTGAAGATGATTTGTAAAGACTTCACCAATAAACTCACAGTTAATAAATAATTTTATCAAAATTGTAGTATACAAAATAATGGGCAAACATCAGTAGACTTCTTATATAGCAATGGGCAACCTACTAAAAAAGAATTCAAGAAAACAATATTATTCACTACACACACACACACACACACACACACACACACATACACACACACACCAGAACAAAACAAAATACCTGCTAATAAATCTAACCAAGGAAATGTAAGACCTCTATAATAAAACTTTAAGATGCTGAGGGAAGAAATTGAGAGAGATATGCAAAGAGGAAAAGACTTGCTATGCTCACAGACTGACTGGATTAATATTGTAAAAGAGTCATCAAACTAAGATCAGACTACCTACTTAATGAATCCTAAACAAAATAGTAGGACTTTTCTATATGGAAATAGAAAAAGTAATCCAAATGAACACACATGATATTTTATATGCCTGGACACACACACACACACACACACACACACACAGAGAGAGAGAGAGAGAGAGAGAGAGAGAGAGAGAGAGAGAGAGAGAGAATGAAAATGTACAATAGAAGAGTGAACCTGAGGATAGTATGTTAAGTGAAATAAGCCAATTACAGAAAGATATAAAAGTAGTATGATTAACTTATTTATGATATCTAGTTCTTATTTCTTTATTTATGTTAGCTGTAAGGCTCCTTTGTATAACACTTATCATGCAACACTAGAGCAGGGGATTAAGTCAGTCTTGGAGATTTAGTAAACTCTGTATGAAAAGCAAGCCAGCAAGCAGCTAGATAGATGATAGATAGATAGATAGATAGATAGATAGATAGATAGATAGATAGATAGATAGATAGATAGATAGATTAGATAGATAGATAGATAGATAGATAGATAGATAGATAGATAGATAGATAGATAGATAGATAGATAGATAGATAGATTACATAGACAGACAGAGACAGATAGGTAGAAGGATGGATAGATTGATAATACAGTGTAAAATTAAAGAAAAGTATACAGGGAGATTAAAATTTAGAGAATTAGCTATTATTTTTAGAGTAAGAAAGCAGACAGGAGAATGCACTAGTGCTATAGTGGTGTTAACAGTTGGTATCTGTGGCGTTTCCTTATGGTTTTTAAACTAAATGAAACAGATAACTTCTGAAGGAGAGTACACTGTTCCCTAGGTCTCATGACTTGAAGCAGGAAGGTCAATAAAACTGAGATTTACAAAAAAGGTAAATATTAAATAGAGAATAGAAAAAGAAAAGAGATTGGAGAAAGAGGGTGGAGAATAACATTAAGAGAATTATCAAATGATTGAGGTTGGGATAGTTAGTAAGGATAAAGGGAAAGGTATAGGTCTTTCTTTAGAAAATTCTGTTCCTACCTATTGAAAATGATAGATGTGTGTGTGTGTGTGTGTGTGTGTGTGTGTGTGTGTGTGTGTGTGTGTGTGTGTGTGTAACAGCCTGTTGCTAGAATTGAAAGCCAGGCCTATTAGGGACTTGGAACCCTATAATAAATTTCCTCCTGTTTCATGTAGTAAGTAAATTTTGAGCTGATAGTATCTTTCATATAGTAAGTAAATTTGTATGAGACCCTAAGTTCAACTCTTTGACCTATCATAGTAGCTGTAGTAGAAAAAGAAAGCCTATGTTGTTTGCCGGGCGGTGGTGGCGCACACCTTTAATCCTAGCACTTAGGAGGCAGAGGCAGGAGGAGGATTTCTGAGTTCGAGGCCAGCCTGGTCTACAAAGTGAGTTCCAGGACAGCCAGGGATACACAGAGAAACCCTATCTCGAAAAACCAAAAAAAAAAAAAAAAAGAAAGAAAGAAAGAAAGAAAAAGAAAGAGGTGAGTTTGCTCTCAGAGGCTGTTAGTTTGGAATTGGCTCCTCCAAAAATAACAACAAAGACTAGGCAACTGGTGCAGGCATGCTGAATGGCTCATTACAGACTTTTAGTGGTGGGCCAGCAGATATCTCATAATCTACTATTGCCATGTACTAAGTGCTGTCAATGAGAGGACACATGGTAGGTGTTTTGGGAGAACAACATTCACATAGTTTCCTATTGGATGGAAATATGTTGCTCTGAATTAGACTTTAGTGGACATTCCTCTAATTTGAATTGGTAAATGAATACAAATGACAGCACAGCATGGCCATTAATGCTGATTTGCACGGTAATGAATCTCTGTCACATCTATTAAAGTTCTTTGAGTACGCAGCTCAAATCCTTTTAATGCTTACTTAATTAAAGGGAATAAGAACTTTAGCACTATGACAATTTAATTTAAAATGATAAGAAAGAAGTGTCAGTAATAGATCTTTCATTCATTTTAATTTGAGAAAATGTATTATCTTCTCACAGAATATAAAAGAGCTGAAAGCATTTTCCCCAAGGAAAAGTGGGCTATAATAACATGAATCACAAAGTTGCCCTGTGTTTGGTTGTCATTTAGTCAATGTTATTAAGCTGGTTTATAATAGCTTGAGGGGGTAGATTCTCATAGTGATTCAATCAGTAAGAGTTTGTGCTTTAACCTCTGTTACAGAAAATCTCTTCCATTGATCTATGGCACATCCGGCCAGTGAGTAGAAACACATTTCAATCACAGTAATATGTGGAATTCCTGATTATTCAAAGGCTTAAATCTGGGAGCCCATGTCAGCTCTTTACTCTGTGGGCTTGTTGTCTATACACTTCAGGAGTTACTTGTCATGGAAGATGGAAGTCAAGTGCTCCAAAATTACTACTTACTGTTATTCTGTACTTACATATGTTATTCTGTATTAAAAATTGTAAACCAAGCCTGGTGGCATAAGCCTGTAAGTCATCTAGTTGAGAGGCCAAGGAACAAGAATGAGAAATCCAAAGGCAATCTGGGCTAGAGTGAGGTCAAAACTCAGGCAATATAGAAAGATTCAGCCTCAAAGTTAAAATTAAATAGAGGGATAGTAATGCAATTTATGGTACTTAGCTCACACATATAAGGCTGTAGGCTCAATTTCTCTATGACATAGATAGCTATGTCATAGTGATATGAATACACACACATACACACAGACAGACACACACACATACACACACACACACTCACATGATGTGGCCACTTCACTTTCTGTAACCCCCATTTGTAGAAATATCAGCTAGGGTCACCCCATAGACTCCCAGGAGCATCTGCAATCCCAGGTCTTGAGTTGGTTCCAGAGATGCCCCCTATATATTTCCATTCTCACTCCCAGCCCTTTTCTGCCACCATTTCTCCATATTTGATCGACACCCCCATAGCCCTCCTCCCACCCTGTCCCACCCGGTTCTCTCTTCATCAACTTCTGATGACTATTTTGTTTCCCCTTCTGAGTGAGCATCCTCTCTTGGGCCCTTTTTATAGCCCAGTTTCTTTGGGTCTGTGGATTGCAGCATTATAGTTTTCCTGAACTTTGTAACTAATGTCCAATTAAAAGTGAGGATATTCCATAACTGTCTTTCTGCATCTGTGTTATCTCACTCAGGATGATATTCTCAAGTTCCATCAGTTTGCTTGCAAATTTTATGATGTCTTTGTTTTTAACAGCTGAACAGTATTCTATTGCATAAATGTACCATGTTTTATTTATCCATTTTTTGATTGTGGGACATCATAGTTGTTTCCAGTTTCTAGCTATTATGAATAAAGTTGCTGTGAACATAGTTGAAGAAGAGTCTCTGTAGTATAATGGAGAATCTTTATGATATATTCCCAGACATGGCATAGCTGAGTCCTGGGGTAGTATTAACCCCAATTTTGTGTGAAACCCCTAAACTCATGTCTAAAATAGTTTTACAAGTTTTTCACTCCCATTGGCAGAGGAAGAGTGTTCCCCTTGCTCCACAATCTTGCTAGTAAATGCAGTCACTTTAATTTTTGAGCTTACCTGTTCTGATGGGTGTAAGATAAAAACTCAGAGTCATTGTGATTAGTATTTGTCTGATGATGAAGTATGCTGATCATTTCTTTCAGTGCTACTGAGATTTTCTGTTGAGAATTCTCTGTTTAGCTCTGTACCCTGTTTCTTAATTGGGTTACTTAGTTTGATGCCTAATCTCTTGAGTTCTTTATATATTTTGGATATTAGTCCTCTGTCAGATGTAATGCTAGTGAAGACATTTTTCTATTTTGCAGGCTGTCATTTTGTCCTATTGATGGCATCCTTAGCCTTACAAAAGCATTTGAGTTTCATGAAATCCCATTTATTAATTGTTGATATTAGTGGCCAAGTTTCTATTATTCGGTTAAGGAATTTGTCTCCTGTGCCAATGAATTTAAGGCTCTTCTCCACTCTCGTATTAGAATTAGTGTGTCTAGTTCTATGTTCATATCTTTCTTCAGCTTGAATTTGAGATTTCTGCAGGGTAATAGATATGGATCTAATTTTATTCTTCTAAATCCAGACATCCAGTTAGTCTAGCAATATTTGTTGAAGATGTTCTTTCTTTTCTTTTGTATGCTTTCAGCTTTGTTGTCAAATATCAAGTGTCCATATATGTATGGGTTTATTTCTGGAGCTTCTATTCTATTCAATTGATCAATCTGTCTGTTTTTATTCCAATACCATACAGTTTTTTTTTATAACTATTGCTCTGTAGTATAAGGCTGAATTCAGGAATGGTGATTCTCCAGAAGTTGTTTATTATTATTATTATTATTATTATTATTATTATTATTGTTATTGTCATCATCATGATCATCGTCATCATCATCATCATCACAATCATAACTGTCACCACCACCACCACCACCACCACTGTACAGGATTGTTTTAGTTATCCTAGGTTTTTGTTTTTTTCATATGAAGTTGAGAATTGCTCTTTCAAGTTCTGTGAAGAATTATGTTGGGATTTTGATGGGAATTATATTGAATCTTTAAATTTCATTCGGCCTTCTGGTTTCTGTCTCTGGCTTGTGACCATCCTCCTCCACAGAGCACCATATCCAAGTGGTTCAGGGAGGTACCTAACCATCCAGCAGTGCAGAGAGGCCAGACAGCACAGGTAGGCCACACCTGTTGCTCAGAGGAAATAGCCAGAAACCCTGAGGATACAAGAGCCTAGGAGCAGCCTGGGACAGGAGTCTTCCAATTTCTGCATTCAAGCAGAGCTGACCAGGGCCACAGAACTACATATCCAAATACAACCACAAGAGAGCTGGTCTCCCAGGAGAACCTACATACCTATGTACAGAGAGAGAATGGGACTCCCAGGAGCACAGATACAGAGGCTGACAGGACAGACAAGACACAATCAAAGAAAGCAAGAACAACTAACACCAGAGATAACCAGATGGCAAAAGGAAAATGCAAAAACATTACCAAATGAAACCAAGGTAACATGGCACCATCTGAACCAAGCACTCCCACAACACACAGGAAAAGCAAGTTCTGGATTTAAAATCACATCTTATGAGGTTGATAGAGAATATCAAGAAGGACATAAGAAAAATCCTTTAAAGAAATACAGGAGAACATGAGACAACAGGTAGAAACCCTTAAAAAGGAAACACAAAAATCCCCTAAAGAATTCCAGGAAAACACAAACAAACAAGTGAAGTAACTGAACAAAACCATACAGGATCATAATGGAAGTAGAAATAACAAAGCAATCACAAAGGAAGACAACTCTGGAGATATATAACTTTGGAAAGAAATCAGGAGTCATAGATGCAAACATCAACAACAGAATACAAGGGATAGAAAAAAAGAATCTCAGATGTTGACGATACCATAGAAAACTTTGAGTCTCTAGTCAAAGAAAATGCAAAATTCAAAAACCTCTTAACCCCCAAAATCCAGGAAACCCAGGACACAGTGAGAAGACCAAGCCTAAGGATTATAGGTACAGGAGAGAGTAAGATTTACAAATTGAAGGCCCAGTAAATATCTTCAACAAAATTATAGAAGAGAACATCCCTAACCTAAAGAGAGAGAGATGGCCATGAACATACAAGAAGCCTACAGAACTCCAAACAGACTGGATCAGAACAGAAATTCCTCCCATCACATAATAATCAAAACAACAAATGCATTAAACAAAGAAAGAATATTAAAAGTAGTAAGGGAAAAAGGTCAAGTAACATATAAAGGAAGACCTATCAGAATTATACCAGACTTCTTACCCAAGACCATGAAAACAAGAAGAGTCTGGGCAGGTCTCATATAGATCGTAAGAGAATACAAATGTCAGCCAAGACTATTCTACCCAGCACAACTCTCAGTCACCTTAGATGGAGAAACCAAGATATTCTATGATAAAACAAAATTTACACAATATCTTTCCACCAATCCAGCCCTACAAAGGATAATAGATGGAAAACGCCAATAAAAGGCAGGCAACTACACCCTAGAAAAAGCAAGATAGTAATCTTCTTTCAACAAACTCAAAAGATGATAACCACACAAACATAAAAATAGCATCAAAAATAGCAGGAAGCAACAATCACTATTCTTTAATATATCTTAACATCAATAGACTCAATTCCCCAATAAAAAGACATAGACTAACAAACTGGATATGTAAACAGGACCTAGCATTTTGCTGTGTACAGGAAATGCACCTCAGTGTCAAAGACAAACTCTACGTCAGACTAAAAGTCTGGAAAAGAAATTTTCCAAGCAAATGGTCCCAGGAAACAAGATGGAGTAGCCATTCAAATATTGGATAAAATTAACTTTCAACCAAAAGTCATCAAAAATGACACAGAAGAACACTTCAGATTCATCAAAAGAAAACTCTACCAAGAAGAACTCTCAATTACGAACATCTAGGCTCCAAATGCAAGTGCACCCATATTCATAAAATAAACTTTACTAAAGCTTAAAGCACACATTGCACCTCACACAATAATTGTGGGGGACTTCAACACCACAGTCTCATTAGTGGACAGATCATGGAAAAGCAAACTAAACAGAGACACAGAAAAACTAACAAGTTTTGGACCAAATGCATTTAACAGATATTTACAGAAGATTTCATCCTAAATCAAAAGAATATACCTTCTTCTCTGCACCTCATGGTACCTTCTGCAAAACTGACCATATAATTAGTCACAAAACAGACCCTGAGATTTATAAGAATATTGAACTAATCCCATGCCTCCTGTCAGATCACTATAAAGTAAGTGTAGTTTTCAATAGCAACCCAAACAACAGAAAGGCCACTTACACATAGAAGCTGAACAATGTCCTACTCAATGATACCTTGGTCAAGGAAGAAATAAGGAAAGAAATAAAATACTTTTTAGAATTTAATGAAAATGAAGGCACAACATACCCAAATCATGGCAGTGAAAGTAGTGCAAAGAGGAAAACTCATAGATCTGAGTGCTTAAAAAAGGAAGCTGGAGAAAGCATACACTAGCAGCTTAACAGCACACCTTGAAGCTCTAGAACAGAAAGAAGCTAATATATCCAAGATTAGTAGACAGTAGAAAATCATTAAACTCAGGGCTAAAATCAACCAAATAGAAACAAAAAGAATTATACAAAGAATCAATACAACCAGGAGCTGGCTATTTGAGAAAATCAACAAGATAGATAAACACTTAGTCAGGCTATCCAGAGGGCACAGAGACAGTATCCAAATTAACAAAATCAGAAATGAAAAGGGAGATACAACAACAGAATCTGAGAAAATTCAAAAAATCATTAAATTTTACTACAAAAGTCTATATTCAACACAACTGGAAAATATGGATGAAATGGATTAATTTTTAGACAGATACTAAATACCAAAGTTAAACTAGGATCAGACATACCATCTAAACAATCCCATAATCCCTAAAGAAATAGAAGCGGTCATTGAAACTCTCCCAATCAAAAAAAGTACAGAACCACATCGTTTTAGTACAGAATTCCATCAGAACTTCAAAAAAGGCCTAGTATCAATACTCTTAAAAAGTTTCACAAAATAATGACAGAAGGAAGACTACCCAACTCATTCTATGAAGCCACAATTACACTGATAACAAAACCACACAATGAAACAACAAAGAAAGAGAAGTTCAGAAAAATTTCCATTATGAATATCAATGCAAAGTTATCCAATAAAATTCTGGCCAAGCAAGTCCAAGAACACATCAAAACTATCATTCACCATGATCAAGTAGGCTCTATCCCAGGGAAGTAGCAAGGTTTCAATAAATGGAAATCCATCAATTTATTCCACTACACAAATGAACTCAAAACACACACATGCGCGTGCACACACACACACACACACACACACACACACACACACACACAAACATGGTCATTTCATTAGAAGCTGAGAAAGCATTTGACAAAATTCAACATCCTTTCTTGTTAAAAGTCTTGGAAAGATCAGGAATTCAAGACCCTAAATTCAATGTACAGCAAACCAGTAGCCAACATCAAAGTAAATGGAGAGAGAAACTTAAAGCAATCCCACTTAAATCAGAGACTAGACAAGACTGCTCTCGCTCTCCGTATCTATTCAATATAGTACTTGAAGTTCTAGCTAGAGCAATTAGACAACAAAAGGTGGTCAAAGGGATACAAATTGGAAAGGAAGCAGTCAAACTATCATTTATTTGCAAATGATACGATAGTATACCTAAGTGTCCCAATAAACTCCACCAGAGAACTCCTACAGCTGATAAACAACTTCAGCACAGTGGCTGGATATAAAATTAATTCAAATCAGTAGCCTTCCTACTCAAAGCATAAAAAGACTGAGAAAGAAATTAGTGATAGGAAACCCTTCAGAGTAGTCATAAACAATATAAAGTATCTTGATGTGACTCTAACCAAACAAGTGAAATATCTGTATGGCAAGAACTTCAAGTCTTGGATCGGGCAAGAGCTCAGTTAGGACCTCCAGGTGCAGGGATAAACGAGCATAACATAGCTTGGGACACAGCCAACTTGTGTGCTCCCTGCACCCTAGAGCTGGACAGTTCTGTGGTCATCTACACACCAGCTCTGCTGTGGTACATCTGCCCTGCAGAGAGACCTGCACCAGGAGAGAGCACACTGGGAGAGAGTGCACCAGCCTCCCCTTAGCGACCTCTGCTACGGGGATTGACTACACTGAGTCATCAGGTACCCAGGGATTCTCCAAATATAACATCACTTGGGACACAGCCTGCTAGCCTTCCACCTGCACCCAAGAGCGGGGCATCTATCTCTGTGGTCGTCTAGGTGCCCGCTCTGCTGTGGGACATCTGCCCTGCAGAGTGATCTGCACTGAGAGGGTATACAGTACACTCCAACATCTTTGATCTGGCAACAGAGCAGTTGGGACCTCCAGGTGCAGGGATAACCGAGCATAACATCTCTTGGGACACAGCCAGCTTATGTGCTCCTTGCACCCAAGAGTTGGGCAGTTCTTTGGTCATCTATGCCCCAGCTTTGCTGTGGGACATTTGCCCTGCAGAGGAACCCACACCCTGAGAGAGCACACCAGCCTACCCCTACGCACCTCTGCTCCGGGAATTGACTACACTGAGTCTCCAAGTACGCAGGGATTCCCCAAGTATAACATCCCTTGGATCAAGGCACATCAGGGCTCTAAAGTCACTCAGGAGCAGGGCAGCCCTTCAGCAATCGGTGCCAGGGGAAAACTGGTCATCCAGGGGGGAAGAAATATACTTGTAGGCTCACAGGAGGTCCAACCAACATCCAGTGACAGCAGGACCAACTAATACCAGAGATAACCAGATGGCAAAAGGCAAACAAAGGAACGTTACTAACAGAAATCAATGCAATATGGCACCATCTAAAACCAACTCTCTGACAGCAACAAGTCCTGGATACCCCATCACACCAGAAAGACAAAATCTGGATTCAAAATCACTTCTCATGATACTATTAGAGGATTTCAAGAAGGACATAAATAAATCTCATAAAGAAATACAGGAGAACATGAATCAACAGGTAGATGCCCTTACAAAGGAACCACAAAAGTGCTTAAAGAAATGCAGGAGAATATGGATCAACAGATGGGAGCCAATAAGGAGGAAAACAAAAATTGCTTAAAGAATACAGGAGAACATGTGTCCACAGGCAGAAATCCTGAAAGAGGAAACACAAAAATATCTTAAAGAAATACAGGAAAACACAAACAAACAAGTGAAGGATCTGAGCAAATCCATCAAGGATATAAAAAAGGAATTAGAAACAATTAAGAAATCACAAAGGGACACAACTTTGGAGATAGAAAACCTTGGGAAGAAATCAGGAGTCATAGATGCAAACATCAACAATAGAATACAAGAAATGGAAGAAAGAATCTCAGGTGCTGAAGATTTCATAGAATTTACGAACTCAACAGTCAAAGAAAATGCAAAATGCAAAAAAAAATGTAATCCAAAACATTCAGGAAATCCAGAACACAATGAGAAGACCAAACCTAAGGATTATAAGTATAGATGAGAGTGAAGATTTGCAACTTAAAGGGCCAGTAAATATCTTCAACAAAAGTAAGGAGGAAAACTTCCCTAACCTCCAGAGAGAGATGCTGATGAATGTACAAGAAGCCTACAGAACTCCAAACAGACTGGACCAGAACAGAAATACCTCCCGTCACAAAATAATCAAAACACCAAATGTACTAAACAAAGATAGAATATTAAAAGCAGTAAGAGAAAAAGGCCAAGTAACATATAAAGGAAGATCCATCCAAATCACATCAGATTTCTCACCAGAGACTATGAAAGCCAGAAGATCCTGGGCATATCTCATACAGACGCTAAGAGAACACAAATGCCAGCCTAGACTACTATACCCAGCAAAACTCTCAATCACCATAGATGGAGAGAACAAGGTATTCCATGATAAAACCAAATTTACACAATATCTTTCCACAAACTCAGCCCTGCAAAGATAATAGGTGGAAATCGCCAATACAAGGAGAGAAACTACACCCTGGAAAAAAAGAGATAGTAACCTTGTTGCATCAAACCCAAAAGTAGATAACCACTCGAACAGAAAGATAGCGTCAAGATTAGCAGGTGGCAACAACCACTATTCCTTAATATCTTATAATGTCAATGGTCTCAATTGCCCAATAAAAAGACAGACTAACAGACTGGATACATAAAGAGGATCCAGCCTTTTGCTTCATGCAGGAAGCACTCCTCAGTATCAAAGACAAACACTACCTCAGAGTAAAAGGCTGGAAAACAATCTTACAAGCAAATGGTCCCAGAAAACGAGCTGGAGTAGCCATCCTAACATCAGATAAAATTGACTTTCAACCTAAAGTCATCAAAAAAGACACAGAAGAACACTACATACTGGTCAAAGGAAAAATCCACCTAGAAGAATTCTCAATTCTGAACACCTATGCTCCAAATGCAAGGGCACTCTCATTCGTAAAAGAAAATTTACTAAAGCTCAAAGCACACATAGCACCCCACACAGTAATAGTGGGTGACTTCAACACCCGCTCTCTGAAATGGATCGTTCAGGAAAGCAGAAACTAAACAGGGACACAGTGAAACTAATTGAAGCCTTGGACCAAATGGAACTAACAGATATATATAGAACATTTCATCCTAAAGCAAAAGAATATACCTCATGGTAGCTTCTCCAAAATCGACCATATAATTGGTCACAAAACAGATCTCAACAGATATAAGAAGATCAAACTAATCCCATGCCTCCTATCAGATCACTATGGAATAAGGGTGGTCTTCAATAACAACAAAAAAAACAGAAAGCCCACATACACGTGGAAGCTGAACAATGCTCTACTCAATGATACCTTGATCAAGGAGGAAATAAAGAAATCAAAGACTTTTTCATGAAATTTTTCCCTTTGCCCATATGTTCAAGGTTCTTCCCTACTTTCATTTTTATTAGTTTCAGTGTGTCTGGTTTTATGTGGAGGTCCTTGATCCACCTGGAATTGAGCTTAGTGCAAGGATATAAGAATGAATCAATTTGTATTCTTCTTCATGTTGACCTCCAGTTGAACCAGCACCATTTGTTAAAAAGGCTGTCTTTTTTCTACTGGATGGATTTAGCTCCTTTGTCAAAGATTAAGTGACCATAGGAGTGTAGATTCATTTCTGGGTCTTCAATTTTGTTCCATTGATCTACATGCCTGTCACTGTACCAATACCATGCGGTTTTTAACACTATTGCTCTGTAGTACAGCTTGAGGTCCGGGATACTGACTCCCCCAGAAGTTCTTTTAATCTTGAGAATAGTTTTAGGTATCCTGGGTTTTCTGTTATTCCAGATGAATTTTTGAATTGCTCTTTCTAACTCTATAAAGAATTGAGTTGGGATTTTGATGGGGATTGCATTGAATCTGTATATTGCTTGTGGCAAGATATTCATGGGCATCTCTTTCTTTAGGTTAAGGAAGTTTTCTTCTATAATTTTGTTGAAGATTTTTAGTGGCCCTTTAATATGTAAATTCTTTCTTTCTTGTATACCTGTAATCCTAAGATTGGTTCTTCTCATTGTGTCCTGGATTTCCTGGATGTTTTGGGCTACAAGATTTTTGCACTTTGCATTTTCTTTGACTGTTGAGTCAATGTTTTCTATGGACTCTTCAGCATCTGAGATTCTTTCTTCTATCTCTTGTATTCTATTGTTGATGCTTGCATCTATGACTCCTGAATTCCTTCCAAGGTTTTCTATCTCCAGAGATGTCTCACTTATAGTTTCTACCTCCATTTTTTTAGATCTTGGATAGGTTTCTTCAGTTCCTTCACTTATTTGTTTGTGATTTCCTGAAATTCTTTAAGGGATTTTTTGTGTTTCTTCTTTAAGGGCTTCTACCTGTTGACCCATGTTCTCCTGCATTTCTTTTAGATATTTTTGTGATTCCTCTTTAAGGACTTCTGCATATTGACCCATGTTCTCCCATAATTCTTTATGGGATTTTTTTTGTTGCCTCATTAATGGTATCTACTTGTTGAACCATGTTCTCCCACATTTCTTTAAGGGCTTTATGTGTCTCCTCTTTAAGGTCTTCTACCCATTGACCCATGTTCTCCTGTATTTATTTAAGTGAGTTATTTATGTCCTTCTTGAATTCCTCTAACAGCATCATGAGATGTGATTTTAAATCCAGCTCTTGTTTTTCCGATGTGATGGAGTATCCTGGATTTGCTGTTGTGGGAGAACTGGGTTTTGATGGTGTTATGTTGCCTTGGTTTCTGTTGGTAATGATCTTGTGTTTGCCTTTCGCCATCTAGTTATCTCCAGTGTTAGCTGGCTTGCTGTCTCTGACTGTGACTTCTCTGTCCTGCAGGCCCATGTTTCTGTACTCCTAGGATTCCTTTTCTCTCAAATGTCCTGCATAGAGCTGGTTTTCCAAGAAGTATCAGGAGATGAGGTCTTCCCTGTGGCAGACTTGGCAAGGGTTGAATGTCCTGCAAGCTGTTGGTTCTCAAATGCCCCACTGCTGCTGGATCTCGGGAAATGTCGCTTTCCCCCATGCCGACCTGGCATAGACCAAATGCCTGGCTTCTGCTGGATCTCTAGAAAGTACCAGGAAATTGGACCTTGTCCTGTGGCAAACCTGGCACAGGTCTACCATGTCGGAATGAATGGGAACATCTTTCTACTATGTGATATTTCTCAAATTCTTTCTACAGAAACCTGAAATTCTTGTCATACAGGTATTTCAATTTTTTTGTTACAGCTATGCAAACATACTTTATATTATTTCTGGCTATTTTAAAGTTAATTGTTTCCTTAATTTTTTTCTCAGCATATATACCGTTTGTGTAAAGGAGCACTACTGATATTTTAATTGATTTTGTATCCAGTCACTTTACTGGGTGTATTTATCACCTGTAATAGTTCTCTGGGGCTGAATACTTTAAATCCTTTCTTACCTGTCTTATTTGGGAAATTAAATGCTTACTTTATTCAAATTTATTTGGTCCCATTGCACTCCTTCTTTATGAAATGAAGTGAAATTAACAACCAAACTAATGCATTTGACAAAGCTTCCTTCAGTGAAAAAACTAGAGATAATATGGACTAATGTTACCTGGTAGGTTTAAGATGTTCCCAGTTGTTAAATCTTGAAACAGTCAATTCTTAATTACACTGTGGTTCTCAGTCTTAAACACAAATCAAGACCACTACAATGTTAAGTAATGATTTCATGAGCAGAAGAAATGATGTATAGGTTCATAGGTGTATTTCTCTCACAGAGAATCTAAGCTTGACTCTCAGCACTCACATCTAGAAGCTTACAACTTGGTATAACTCTAGCATCAGGTGATGTTATGCCCTCTTTTGGCCTTCATAGGCAGACATGAATGTGTGAAATTCCACAAATAATTTCTAATTAATGATGAAATAGCATTTGACAATATATTTATACAGTTTTATTGTTTTTAATATGTACGTGTATGTGTGTCTATGTGTTTGTGTATGTGTGAATATGTGTATATGAGTATATATGAATATAGTATATATGTTCTCTCCGATGGGAACAAAGTGACTCCAAAGTCTCTCAATCATCTGTCCTCATATAATCAATCTTTTAGAATTCAGGAACTGAACAACAGATTAATATTCTTTCCATTTTGTAACTATAGTCTGATAGAAGCTAGCAAGAATAAATCAAGGAATAATATTAGGTAGCCTGTAGATTTACTGAGTAATTTATATAAAAACATTCAGACTTGTAAGAATAACATTATATTAAACACCCTGTGCAAGCCACAATTTTTAATCAATCACATGTTCTCCATTTTGTCTTCTGATCATATTGTGGTATATTTCCTTTCTTATTGAAATAAAATAAATATCCTTATTCCATTATTATTCCTAGTTTTTGAATAAATAAAGCTTTAGTTCACAAACTTTTTTTTTACAGCCATCACTTTACTTTTCTGAACTTTCATGGGCTTTTTAGGATATACTCAGGTTTTTACTTTACACATGGAATTTTATAGAACCCATATAGAGCTTTCAGATACACAAATTATTCAGTCATCATTCATCTTGCTTTTAATTTAAAGAACTGCTAGCCATGCTCTCATCACTGAATTTTCATTTGTCATTTATATTTTTGTGACATCTTGACTTCTGCTATGAAGTAAGCATAGGACAAGTTTATTATGCCCCTGTGGCCTTGGCCTTACTTAAGTTATGTGGCATATCTCTGTAAATTTGTTGTGCACTGGAAATGGGTTCTGATGTCTTGATAAAACATGTTTGTGGCAACTCATCATGGACATATAAGGCCTGTGGTACCACACCATAAAGAGGCTGACACTAACTACATGCTCAGAAGTGACAGACAGTTTGCTTTTTATTTTTACCAAAAATGTATATTCCCTAATTCTAGCTATTAAGAAAAATAAATGTATAACAATGATGTTAAGCAATGCCAATATTTCCTAACCTGACAATTGTCTCTATCAAAATCATGCATCTAGGGAGAACTTTACAAGATAAATGGACAAAATAGGAAATGGTTAAGAAAAAGCCAGCAAACTCGTGAGACATGTGAGATTGTTCAAACAAACAAACAAACAAAAAATAACCCAAGCATTAAACTGCAAAGTTTTTCCAACAAAACTGAAAATTTAACATTAAAAATATTAGTAATTTTCATTGATATAGGAGATTAAATATATCAGATCCAGGAATTTATTTTAACATAGGAAACAGAAGGATATAGTGATACCGAGGAAGATGCTATTCCTGACAAGCAGACAGCAATGTCAATGAAAAAGTATTTCCTGAATATATGATGACTTCTAGCATGATGTATATTTAAAATTAACAAGACTTGATGTTTAGTTAAAATGATTTAGAACTCCATATGTTGTGTTTTTTGAGTGCCATTTCAAACCAGCCCTTGAGGTATTAAACATATTCAGACGTGTAAGAATAACATTATATTCTATAATATAAACATATTATATATGTGTAATTTTTATTGGCTATTTTTATTTATTTACATTTCAAATGTTATCCCTTTTCCAGTTTCTCCTCAAGAAAACCCCATCCTATCCCCTTCTCCCCTGCTTCTATGAGGTTGCTCCCCACATACCCATCCACTCCTTCCTCCCTGCCCTAGCATTCCACTACACTGGGACATAAAGCCTCCCCTCCCACTGATGCTGGATAAGGCAATCTTCTGCTACATATGCAGCTGAAGCAATGGTTCTCTCCATGTATACTCTTTGGTTGGTGGTTTAGTCCCTGGGATCTCGTGGGTGTGCAGGTGGGTGGAGACTCATTGGTTGATATTGTCGTTCTTCTTATGGAGTTGCAAACCCCTTCAGATTCTTCAGTCCTCTCCCTAACTCCTCCATTGAGGTCCCGAACTTAGTCCAATGCTGAATGCGAGCCTCCACCTCTCTATTGACCAGGCTCTGGCAGAGCCTCTCAGGGATATACCACGCTCCTGTCAGCAAGCACTTCTTGGCATCAACAATAGTGTCTGGGTTTGGTGTCTGCAGATTTGATGGAACCCTTTGTGGGACACTCTCTGGATGGCCTTTCCTTCAGTCTCTGCTCTACTATTTGTCCCTGCATTTTCTTAATGGCCATCTTACCAAAAGCAATCTACAGATTCAAAGCAGTCCCCATCAAAATTCCAAATCAATTCTTCTCAGAGATAGAAAGAGCAATTTTCAAATTCATTTGGAACAACAAAAAAAAACCTAGGATAGCCAAAACTTTTCTCAAAATAAGAGAATATCTGGATGAATCACCATCCCTAACCACAAGCTGTACTACAGAGCAATAGTGATAAAAACTGCAAGGTATTCATACAGATACAGACAGGTAGATCAATGGAATAGAATTGAAGACCCAGAAATGATCCCACACAACTATGGTCACTTGATCTTTAATAAAGAAGCTAAACCATCCAGTGGAAACAATATATTTTAAACATAATAATAGCTAATAATTATGGGCACAATGCAAAGTAGATATTTAATAAATCCAAATGAAATAATTAAAAAATAAATTGCTATTATAAGATAAAGATTGTCAAAATTTGGAATCATTGCAAGACATGCACAAAGGTGCAGGGAGGGAATGGAAGTCTGTGTGCTTCCCAATACTTTAGTTTGGACATCTCATCATCTGTTTTCCCTGCAGTATTCTTTAGAATAAATGTATTTCCCTTAGCTCTATGTGGTGTGCCAGCACAGTAATCAAAATCCAGGCCACTCTTGCAGAAGTCTCAGCAGCATAGATCCATCATCCCAGTGCCTGGGATGAGGATATGAGTTAAATATTGAAGGACTGTCTTGGACCTAAGCTGGTGCCTGGGAGATATTTTATGCTATCTCCAGGTAATGGTGTTCGAACTGAGTCAAACTGTACTTCACTTGCTCATGCCTGGTGTTGAAAAATGTTTCTTCTGAGATGGAAAAGAATCCATACAGCTTTAGGGTTACAAAATTCTGTGTTGATAGCAAAGTAAATACAAAATGCTTTGTTTTATTTTCCTAAAAATTCTGCATTTTAAGAATAATATTTGTGGAAGTTGGAAATTTTTTTTTAATCAAGAAAAAGTTATTGTGGGTCTAGAATAGCAGAGTTCTATTTGGGACATATTTTTGCCACGTATTTTGATTTATAATTGAAAATGAAGAGTAAATGTTTAGGTGAATCTGAAATTTAGAGCAGAATCAAGGGAAAAGTTTATAAGCTTTAAATTCAAAAATTATTTTTATTATTTAATTTGTCATTGAGCAAAATAAGTTTTTTAAAGATGGATGTGTTGGTTTATAAAGCATTAAATCTAGTCTGAACATTTGATGCCAACTGTCATAGAGCCTCCTGCAAGTTTAGAGATAACCAATGTTTTGATTTCATACTGATCAATATTGAGTTCCACAGTACAAAATGGTAGAAGTGTGTTTAGGACTATTACAGAAAGTGATAGAAACTTTTCCATAAGGACAAGCCAAAAGACAAACAACTATGTTTGTTTGTTTGTTCATTTGTTTATTTGTTTTTTGGTATTTACCTTGCTTTGAGTGTTTGTTTGGAAGTCTGTATGCATGCCTATTTACTTTTGAGGTGCCTGTAGCATCCAGAAGAGATGTCATATCACTAGAATCTAAATTATTTGTGGTTGTTCGGAACCATTTGGATGCTGAAAAGTATAGTCGGGTCCTCTGGAAGAGAAGCAGTGTCTGACCACTGAGCCCCTCTCCAGCACTAGAGCAACTACTGGTTTCTTTTTTTGTTTTGTTTTGTTTTGTTTTGTTTTTTTAAAGAAAGAATTAAGTGGAACATTTTATTAAGTGTTTTCTCGTATTCCATAGAAAGAATGAATCAATTTCACATTCAAAAAAAAAAAGATAGTAAAACTAATGCATGGGATTGTGAAAGGGAAGAAAATTGGGTGATAGAATTCTGACATTATTAAAAACACAGCTAGTGAACATCCTTGCAAAGTGCAAAGACTCTCTTTGGAGACATCCTAAGATCTGGCCTCATATATGGTAGATATCAGAAGCCCATAGGCTTAGACATTCAATCAATTTGAGTGTTTCCAGGGACGGGACAAACCTGGTATTATGGAAAGCATATTACAGAGTACAGTTGGATCAAACAAAATTGAATTATTCATCAATTCCCTCTGTACTTGTAAAATAAAACCAACTATATGAATATCCTATTCAGTATCATATACATGGACTAAATCTTGACATTTGTTTTGTAACTTTTTTTTATTTTCTAAGTTTTTTTATTTACATTCCAAATCATTTCCCCTTTCTCATTTCCTCCCTCCCCGAAAGTCCCATAAGCCCCCTTCCCTCCCTCTTTTCCCCATTCAACCCCCTCTCGCTTCTCTGTCCTGGCATTCCCCTACATCCAGTCTTTCCAGGACCAGGGGTCTCTCCTTCCATCTTCTTGGAAATCTATTGATATGCAAATTGTGTCTAGAGTATTCCGAGATTCTGGGTTAATATCCCCTTATCAGTGACTGCATACCATGTGTGTTCTTTTGTGATTGGGTTGCCTCACTAAGGATGATATTTTCAAGTTCTGACCATTTGCCTAGAGGCTTTACCTGCATGCAGTAAGGACACATGCTCCACTATGGTCATAGCAACCTTATTTATAATAGCCAGAAGCTGGAAAAGACCCAGATGTCCCTCAACGGAGGAATGGATTCAGAAGATGTGGTATATTTACACAATGGAATACTACTCTGCAATTAAATTTTAGGTGATATTTTTAGTCTTGGTTCAACATGACAATTCTCAGATTTATATAAATTATTTTGCAAAGGTTATTTTGTGACTATTATCCCATTTGGTATTTTTCTGCATCCCTGGAATTATAAAAATATATCCTCAGCCTTTGATAAATTTATGGTATAATTTTCTCATATTATACTTAGAAATTTACCTCAAATAGTACTTTACATGTTTAAATAATGAATTAGTTGAATAATGAATTATTTTTCTGAGTGGACTTCCAAAAATTGACTAAACAACAAGATAGATAAAAATATATTCAATAAAATATTGCTTCAGACTAAAGTGCTGTGTGACTAACCTCGCTCAGTCAGTCAACAGGTTCTCCAGTGCAGGAGTGAGGATTAAAAGAAAGAGACAATTAGACAAAACTGCAGCATGACCCCAGTCAATTCTGAGACTGAAGACAGGTTTAACAATTTCCTGTCCACTTTTATACCAATTTAATTACATGCAGGAATTAAGATCAAGAGTGGTACAGTAAGGAACAAGCAAGATAGCAAACACAAAATTGTTAAGGCAATAAGCAAAATTCTGTGACAGTTGTTTCAAAAGGCTTGTCAGAATGACCAAAATACCTGAACCTACTTCCTCATCCAAGCCCAAACCCTTCCCTGAAGCCTGCTTCTCTCTTTCTACCCTAAGATTAAAATTTCTGCCTTTACCTACTTCCCTATTATGCCTGAATGTCAGATTCCTGCTTGAAGCCCTTGTCCTTGGCCAATGAACTTAACACTGGTTAGCTTTTTTGGCATATGAAAATTATAGAGTCACATCTTGGCAAAATAGAAACAATATTATCATTTAAGTGGTACTTTTAAAGTTTCAGATTAAAAAAAAAATCTTGAGTCCAGTGAGTGAAGGAGATAACTGGATGCAATTAAGGTTAAAGCAAGACAAATTAACTTAATTGTAATTGCAATGATGGAGTCCCTTCACAAAAGTTGGAAAGTTAAGCCCAATGACCCCTTTTCACATATCAGTCCTGCAGGAGGCTTAGTTACATGCTAATTCTGTGTTTCAGGTTCAGAACTCATTTAATATTACAGGTAGCAGAAATGATGAGGTAAACCAAGTTGGCTAATAGCTGTTTCCAAATTAAAAACATAAAATTGTTAGAAAGATAAGAAGCAATAAGGTGGCATTAACTTATTTTCTTCCAATCAGTTTTGTTGTGCTGTTGGGGGAAGAGGTGAGTGGATCTTCAAAGCTTGACTGGAGGTTCTGAAACCACTGACCAAGACAGAAGGTTTAAGAACAGAATTTCAGAGATATAAGAGATTCATTTTTAGAAGTAGGAACAGGGGACATTAGAGAGGAAGGAATACCTTGGAGCCACAGAGAGTTCTTGGGTATTGTGAGACATTGGTGAGCTGGAAGAACTCCAGAGTGAATCTCATGCTGCCTAAGCGATACCACATCACCTAGGGATCATCAAGCAACTTCCTCAGTGAGTAATGCTTCCCAAGGCAGAGCAAATACACTCCAGTTGTCACCAAGTAGGTCAAAATACTGGTCCATAGGTATTTGTATCTATTTGTTATTTGCTCTCTTTTCTGAGTCTTACATTCTAGTCTAAAAGCCTGATGAAAGCACAAGATAAGAATCTCTCATTGTGCTGTTCTTTGGGAAAAACTGAAGATTTAACTTATGTAGATAATACTATGAGCCATGTAGTAGAAGCACACATCTTTAGTCCCAGCACTTAAGAGGCAGAAACAGGCAGATCTCTGAGTTCCAAACCAGCCGGGTGTACAAAGAGCATTTTAGGACAGCCAGGGCTACAAGGAGAACCCTGTTTTGAAAATATAAAAGTCTGAACAAGTTACTTTCTCTTCCATGGGTTATATTTGTTTCCATGGCTTTTCATGTATTTTGAGAGCTCTTCTTCTTCTTCTTCTTCTTCTGAATATGTTCTTAATTTACATTTCAAATGTTATACCCTTTTCCAGTTTCCCCCTCTTAGAAAACCTCCAACTTATCCTCCCTCCCCTGCCTCCATGAAGATGCCCTTCTACCCAAACAACTCCATTCATTTACTTAAGAATTTAATGAATTCATTGTTTTTTAATAAATGAGTAGTACTCCATTGTGTAAATATACCACAATTTCTGTATTCATTCTCTGTTGAAGGACATCTGGGTTCTTTACAGTTTCTGGCTATTATAAATAATGCTGCTATGACATAGTGGACAATGTATCCTTATTACATATTGGAGCATCTTCTGGGTATATGCCCTGGAGTGGTATAGCTGAGGCAACAGATAGTACTATGTCTAATTTTCTGAGGAACTGCCAAACTGATTTCCAGCTTGCATTCCTGCCAGCAATGGAGGAGTGTTCCTCTTTCTCCACATCCTTGCCAGAATCTGCTGTACCCTGAGCTTTTCATCTTAGTCATTCTGATTGGTGTGAGGTGGAATCTCAGGGTTTTTTTTAATTTGCATTTCCCTAATAATTAAGGATGTTGAACATTTCTTTAGGTGCTTCACCACCATTCGAGTTTCCTCGTTGAGAATTCTCTGTTTAACTCATTACCCAATTTTTAATAGGGTTATTTGACTCTCTGGAGTCTAACTCAAGTTTTTTGTATACATTGGATATTAGCCCTCTATAGGATGTAGGATGGTAAAGATTTTTCCCAGTCAGTTGCCATTTTGTCCTATTGACAGTGTCCTTTGCCTTACAGAAGCTTTGCAATTTTATGAGGTCCCATTTGTCAAGTCTTGTTCTTAGAGTAAAAGCCATTAGGGTTCCATTCAGGAAATTTTTCCCTGTGCACATGTCTTCAAGGCTCTTCCCCACCTTCTCCTTCTATAAGCTTCAGTGTATCTGGTTTTATGTGGAGGTCCTTCATCCACTTGGACTTGAGCTTTGTACAAGGAGATAAGAATGGACCAATTTGCATTTTCCTACATGCTGACCTTCAGTTGATCCAGTACCATTTGTAAAAAATGCTGTCTTTTGGCCTCTAGATCCTCATTGTTAGCCAGAGGCACAGCCAGATTCCAACACCCACTCATAGAGGTCTGGAGAGCATCAAGCGGAGGTTGGGAAGAAGGAGGTGAGTTTTATTCTGTATTTGATGAAGGGGACACACGCACAAACATCTAATTGTCTACACACTTCTAAGCCTTTAGAGTGCTTGCTTTAAGTCGTTTCGAAGCTGTCTTCTCTGACATTATATTAGTGTACACTTTCTAAAACCTTCATTGAAGAGTCTTCCCTTCCAGGTGCCATCTGCAGCAGGGAACCAGGCAGCTCCAAAGCCTTTTGTGCTTAGTCCACCAGGAGAGAGTGATCTCCTCGCATCAATTTCACTTCTGAGTGCAGAGGTGAGATCTCCACCTTCTCTCTGGAGGGGTACATCTAGGAGCGCACAGGGCATATGATCAGTGGAGCAGCTGGGACAGGAGTCTTCCCTTCTAGCTGCCATCTGAAGCAGGGAACCAGGCAGCTCCAAAGCCTTCTGTGCTTAACCCACAAGAGGAGAGTGATCTCCCAGCAGCGATTTCACTTCTGAGCGGGGAGGTGAGATCTCCACCTTCTCTCTGGAGGGGTACAGCTAGGAGCACATTGGGCATAAGATCTGGAGCAGCTGGGGCAGGAGTTTTCCCTTCCAGCCACCATTTGCAGCAGGGAAACAGACAGCTCCACAGCCTTCTGTGCACAGACCCTGTCACAAGAGAGTTGGTCTCCCAGGAGTACAGACAGAGGTTTACAGGCCCGTAGGAAGGGGAATCTCCAGCCAGAGACAACAAGACCAACTAACACCAGAGATAACCAGATGGCGAAAGGCAAGCACAAGAACCCTACCAACAGAAACCAAGGCTACTTGGCAACATCAGAGCCCAGTTCTCCCACCACAGTAAGTCCCGAATGCTCCAGCACACCGGAAAAGCAAAAGTTGGATCTAAAGTCTCTTCTCACGATGCTGTTAGAGGACATCAAGAAGGACATAAATAACTCCTTTAAAGAAATACAGGAGAACATGGGTCAAATGGTAAAGGCCCTTAAAGAGGACACACAAAAATCCCTGAAAGAAATACAGGGGAGCATGGGTGAACAGGTAGAGGCCCTTAAACTGGAAGCACAAAAATCCCTGAAAGAAATACAGGAGAACACACCCAAATAGGTGAAGGAACTGAACAAAACCAACCAGGATCTAAAAATGGAAGTAGAAACAATAAAGAAATCACAAAGTGAAACATCTCTGGAGATAGAAAATCTTGGAAAGAATTCAGGAGTCATAGATGCAAGCATCAAAAACAGAGTACAAGAGATAGAAGAAAGAATCTCAGGGGCTGAAGATACCATAGGAAATATTGACCCTACAGTCAAAGAAAATGCAAAATGCAAAAAGCTCCTGAGCCAAAACATCCAGGCAATCCAGGACACAATGAGAAGATCAAACCTAAGGATTATAGGTATAGAAGAGAGTGAAGATTTCCAACTTAAAAGGCCAGTAAATATCTTCAACAAAATTATAGAAGAAAACTTCCCTAACCTAAAGAAAGAGATGTCCATGAACATATAAGAAGCCTACAGAATTCCAAATAGACTGGACCAGACCAGAAAGTCCTCCCGGCACATAATAATCAAAACATCAAATGCACTAAACAAAGAAAGAATATTAAAAACAAGAAGAGCAAAAGGTCACGTAACCTATAAAGGCAGGTCTATCAGTATTACACAAGACTTCTCACCTGAGACGATGAAAGCAGAAGATCCTGGGCAGATCTCATACAGACCCTAAGAGAACACAAATGCCAGCCCAAACTACTATACCCAGCAAAACTCTCAATTACCATAGATGTAGAAACCAAGATATTCTATGATAAAACCAAATTTGCACAATATCTTTCCACAAATCCAGCCCTACAAAGGATAATAGGTGGAAAACGCCAACATGAGGAGGGAAACTACACCCTAGAAAAAGCAAGAAAGTAATCTTTTTCCAACAAACCCAAAAGTAAGTAACCACGCAAACATAAAAAGAACATCAAAAATAACAGGAAGCAACAATCACTATTCCTTAATATCTTATAATGTCAATAGACTCAATTCCCCAACAAAAAACATAGTCTAAGAGAGATGTTTTTCATGTGGATCTTTGATTTTTCAGAAAATATTTGTGATTCCTCTTTCAATTCAGTAATGCTTTTTGTGTCTATCATTTTCACTGTATTATTTTCCATGATAATCTTTAATTTTAACCTTTTTTCTGTGTATTTCTTCGATTTTGTCAGAGGTGTTTTTCATGTAGATCTTTGGTTTCGTCGGGGGGGGGAGTGTTTTTAGTTACACTTTCAATCAATTTAGGAATGTTTTTGTGCCTACCATTTTGTCAGTATAATTTTCCATGATAATCTTTAATTTTAACATTTCTCTGTATTTTTCTTCAATTTTGTCAGAAGTATTTTCCATGTGGATCTTCAGTTTTATCAGACAATGTCTATAATTTTACTTTCAATCAACTTAGGAACATTTTTATATCTTCCATTTTGTCTGAATAATTTTCCGTGTAATAGTTTTAACATGTTTCTCTATTTCTTGAATTTTTTCAGGAATATTTTCCTTGTAGATCTTCAATTTTATCAGAAAGTATTTATAATTCCACTTTCAAAAAACATAGGAATATTTTTATACCTACCATTTTATCTGTATAATTTTCCATGATAATCTTCAATTTTAATGTTTTTCCATATATTTTTTTCAATTTTATCAGAATTATTTTCCATGTAAATCTTCAATTTTATCAGAAAATGGTTATAATTCTTTCATTCAACTTAGGAATATTTTAATTTCTATCAATTTATCAGTATAAATGTCTTCAATTTCATCAGAAATATTTTCCATGTAAATCTTCAATTTTATCAGAAAATGTTTTTACTTCTACTTTCAATCAATTTAGGAATATTTTTATGCCTACGATCTTATAATTTTTCATGAAATAGTCTTAACATTTTTTTATATATTTATTGAGTTTTATCATAAATATTTTCCTTGTAGATCTTCAATTTTATCAGAAAATGTTTATAATTCCACTTTCCATCAACTTAGGAATATTTTAAGCCTACCATTTTATCTGTATAATTTTTCCATGAAATAGTTAATCTTAATGTGTTTTTCTATATATTTCTTCAATTTATCAGAGATATTTTCCATGAATATTTACACAATGGAATACTACTCAGCAATTAAAAACAATGAATTCATGAAATTCTTAGGTAAATGGGGAATAGGGGGAGGGAAGAGGGCTTATGGGACTTTTGGGGAGGGGGGAACTGGGAAAGGGAAAATCATTTGGAATGTAAATGAAGAATATAGAAAATAAAATAAAAAAATTAAAAAAAAATGCTGTCTATATTCTTCTGAATGTTTTTAGCTCCTTTGTCAAATATCAAGTGACAATAGGTATGTGCGTTCATTTCTGGGCCTTCAATTCTATTCCACTGACATTCCTACCTGTCTCTCTACCAATACCATAATGTTTTTATTATTATTACTCTGTAGTAGAGCTTGAGGTCAGGAATGGTGATTCCCCAGAAGTTTTTTTTTTTTTTTTTGTAGTGGAGAATAGTTTTTGCTATCCTGGATTTTTTATTATTCCAATAGAATTTGCAGATTGCTCTTTATAGCTCTATGAAGAATTGATTTAGAATTTTGATGGGGATTGCATTGAATCTGTAGATTGCTTTTGGCAAGATGGTCATTTTTGCTATATTAATCCTTCCAATCCATGAGCATGGGAGGTCTTCCCATCTTCTGATATCTTCTTCGATTTCTTTCTTCCATGGCTTAAAGTTCTTGCCATATAGATCTTTCACTTGCTTGGTTAGAGTCACACCAAGGTATGAAATATTATTTGTGACTATTGTGAAGGGTGTCATTACCCTAATTTCTTTCTCAGCTTGTTTATCCTTTGAGTAGAGGGAGGCTACTGATTTGTTTAAGTTAATTTTATATCCAGCCATTTTGCAATGTTGTTTGTTAGATTTAGGGGTTCTCTGGTGGAATTTTTGGAGTCACATAATTATATGATCATATCAACTGCAAAGAGTGATATTTGGAATTCTTCCTTTCCAATTTGTATACCTTTGACATCCTTTTGTTGTCTAATTCTTCTGGGTAGAAATTCAAGTACTATATTGAATAGATAGGGAGATAGCAGGCAGCCTTGTCTGGTCCCCGATTTTAGTGGGATTACTTCAAGTTTTCCTCCATTTTGTTTGATGTTGGCTACTGGTTTGCTGTATATTGCATTTACTATGTTTAGGTATTGACCATAATTTCCTGATCTGACCAAGACTTTTAACGTGAAGGGATGCTGAATTTTGTCAAATGCTTTTTCAGCATCTAATGAAATAATCATGTGGTTTTCTTTGAGTTTGTTTATGTAGTGGATCACATTGATGGATTTCTGTACATCGAACTATCCCTGCATCCCTAGGATGAATCCTACTTAATCTTGGTGAATTACGGTTTTGATATGTTCTTTGATTCGGTGGGCAAGAATTTTGTTGAGTATTTTTGCATCAATATTCATAGGGGAAATTGGTCTGATGTTCTCATTCCTTGTTTGGTCTTTGTTTGGTTTAACCATTATTGTTGTTTCACAGAATGAATTTTGTAGTGCTCCTTGTGTTTTTATTTTGTGGAATAGTTTGAAGAGTATCTGTATTAGATCTTCTTTGAAGATCTTATAAAAGTCCCCACTAAACACATCTGGTCCTGTTTTTTTTTTTTTTTTTCCTTTTTTTGATTGGGAGACTGTTAATGACTGCTTCTATTTCCTCAAAGCTTATGGGACTATATAGGTTGTTTATCTGATACTGTTTTAAAATTGGCACCTTGCATTTGTCTAGAAAATTGTCCATTTCATCCAGATTTTTCAATTTTGTTTAGTATAAGCTTTTATATTAGGATTTGATGATCTTTTGAATTTCCATTGCTTCCGTTGTTTTTTGTTTTTTGTTTTTTTTTGTTTTGTTTTTCGAGGGAAGGGTTTCTCTGTGTAGCCCTGGCTGTCCTGGAACTCACTCTGTAGACCAGGCTGGCCTCGAACTCAGAAATCCGCCTGCCTCTGCCTCCCAAGTGCTGGGATTAAAGGCGTGCGCCACCACCGACCGACTTCCGTTGTTATATATCCCTTTTCATTTCTGATTTTATTAACTTGGATACTGTCTGTGTGCCCTCTGATTAGTCTGACTAAAGGTTTATATATCTTGTTGATTTTCTCGAAGAATGAGGTCCTGGTTTTGTTGATTCTTTGTACAGTTCTCTTTGGTTGATTTCGGTCCTGAGTTTGATTATTTCCTGCCATCTATTCCTTTTGGATGTATTTGCTTCTTTTTGTTCTAGAGGTTTCAGGTGTGTCGCCAAGCTGCTAGTGTAAGCTCTCTCCATTTTCATTTTGGAGACACTTAGAGCTATGAATTTTCCTCTTAGTACTGCTTTCATTGTGTCTCATAAGTTTTGGTATGATGTGTCTTCATTTTCATTAATTTCTAAAGTCTTTAATTTCTTTATTTCTTCCTTGACCAAGTTATCATTAAGTAGATCATAGTTCAACATACATGTGTATGTGTGTTTTCCATTGTTATTGTTGGAACTTAAGACCAGCCTTAGAATGTGATGATCTGGTAGGGTGTAAGGAATTATTTCAATATTCCTGTATCTGTTGCAGCATGTTTTGTAACCAATTATATGGTCAATTTTGGAGTAGGTACCATGAGGTACTGAGAAGAAGGTATATTCTTTTGATTTAGGATTAAATGTTCTATAGATATCTATTAAATCCATTTGGTCCAAAAACTTCTGTTAGTTTCCCTCTGTCATTTTTTAGTTTGTGTTTCCCTGATCAGTCCATTGCTGAGAGTTGGGTGATGAAGTCTCCCACTCTTATTGTGTGTGTGCCTTAAGCTTTAGTAAAGTTTCTTTCATGAATGTGGGTGCATTTGCGTTTGGAACATAGATGTGCAGAATTAAGAATTCATCTTGGTAGATTTTTCCTTTGACCAGCTTGAAGTGTTCCTCATCTTTTTTGACAACTTTTGGTTGAAAGTCGATTTTATCTGATATAAGAATGGCTACTCTAACTTGTTTCTTGGGACCATTTGCTTGGAAAATTGTTTTCCAACCATTGATTCTGAGGCAGTGACTGTCTTTGTCACTGAGGTGGGTTTCCTGTGTGCAGAAAATGTTAGTTTCTGTTTATGTATGCAGTTTTTTAGTCTATGTTCTTTTATTCAGGAAATAAGTCCATTGATGTTAAGAGATACTAAGGAAAAGTGATCATTACCTCCTGTTGTTTTTGTTGTTAAAGGTGGAATTATATTTGTGTGACTATCTTCTTTTGGGTTTGTTGAAAGAAGATTCATTTATTGCTTTTTGTAGGGTGTAGTTTCCCTCCTTGTGTTGGTATTTTCCAGCCACTATCCTTTGTAGAGCTGGGGTTATGAAAAGATTCTGTGTTAATTTGGTTTTGTCATGGAATATCTTGTTTTCTCCATCTATGGTAATTGAGAGTTTTGCTGGGTATAGTAGCCTGGGATGTCATTTATGTTCTCTTAGGGTCTATATGAGATATGCCCAGGTTCTTCAAGCTTCTATAGTCTCTGGTGAGAAGTCTTGTGTAAGTTTAGTAGGTTTGCCTGTATATGTTACTTGACCTTTTTCCCTTACTGCTTTTAATGTTCTTTCTTTGTTTGGTGCATTTGGTGTTCTGATTATTATCTCACAGGAGGAATTTCTTTTCTGGTCCACTCTATGTGAAGTTCTGTAGGCTTCTTGTATGTTCATGGGAATCTCTTTCTTTAGGCTAGGGAAGTTTTCTTCTATAACTTTGATGAAGATATTTACTGGCCCTTTAAATTGGGAATCTTCACTCTGTTCTATATCTGTTGTCCTTAGGTTTGGTCTTTTTATTGTGTCCTGGATTTCCTGGGTGTTTTGGGTTAGTAGCTTTTTGACTTTTGCATTTTCTTTGACTGTTGTGTCAATGATTTCTATGGTATCTTCTGTACCTGACATTCTCTCTTTTATCTATTGTATTCTGTTGGTGATGTTTGCATCTATTACTCCTGATCTCTTTCCTAGGTTTTTTTATCTCCAGGGTTGTCTCCCTTTGTGATTTCCTTACTTTTTCTATTTCCATTTTTATATCCTTGATGATTTTGTTCATTCCTGTCACCTATTTGATTGTTTTCCTATAATTCTTTAAGAGATTTTTGTGTTTCCTCTTTAAGGGCTTCTACCTGTTGACCCACGTTCTCCTGTATTTCTTTAAGGGAGTTATTTATGTCCTTCTTGAAGTCCTCTATCAGCATCATGAGCTGTGATTTTAAATCCAAACCTTGCTTTTCCAGTGTGTTGGGTTATCCAGGACTTGCTGTTTTGGGAGAACTGGGTTCAGATGGTGCCATGCTGCCTTGGTTTCGGTTGGTAATATTCTTGCATTTGCCTTTTGCCCTCTGGTTGTCTCTGGTGTTAGCTGCTCTGGCTTTCTCTGACTTTGTCTTATCTGTCCTGTAATTCTGTGTATCTGTACACCTGGGAGACTTGTTCTTTCTGTGCACACAGGTATGTAGGCTTTCCTGGGAGAACAGCTCTTTTGTGGTAGTATTTATGTATGTAGCTCTGTAGCCCAGTATCAGCTTTCTGCTCTCAGGACTCTCTGCACTCCTGGAAGGCTAACTATTCTCTCTGTGCCACCTGGATATGGCACTCTCCGGCAAAGTATGGTTCCCAGCAGGAGACAGAAACTTGAAGGTTCTTGCTTGAGGGTTCCTGGTAAAGTTCTAATGAGCAGCACGGGTGTTCCTACCTGTGCTCTCAGGCTTCTCTGCACTCCTGTGGAGGAACTGGAGGCAGAAAGTGCAGAAGGAATGGAAGGGAGTGGTATTCAGGTGGCAGGGGTTTTGGTGGTTGATGGGTTCTGAGTCCACTGGACCCCCAGCAGCAGCTCTGGGACTCCAGAGGTGGGAGGGGTTTCTTAGCAACTGCTCTGAGTGCAGTGGGTTCTCTAGGATGGATCAGGAGATGGTGTCTTCACTGGAGCAGATCAGCCAAGAGAAAGGACCGGCGGTAGAAGGATGAGAGCTTTTCATTTTAGAAACTGATTATAGAAGGCCCATGATAGAAACAAATACTTAAATATAGTAATAATAATAATAACAATAATAGTAATAATAATAATAATAGTAATAATAATAATGATAATGTTATGTAAAATGTAACTTTTTATAGATGAAGTGCAGGAAAGTATAAACAATTCAAGTGGAAATTCCAAGGTAGAGATTCTTAGATTGATTCTGATTGTAAGGAAATAGAATGCAAGGCTAGAAATTAATGTCTAACATGGATCTCAAATGCACACAACTATGTTTTTCTTGTGTCAATCTATTTGTAGAAAAAAAACGAGTACAGAGATCAAGAGAACACAGTGCACACTTGGAAAATGGTAGGGGATAGACGTGTAAGTCACTGAAGCAGTTTGATGCTGCCATCATTGGCCTTCATTAAATTAGTGCTGGCTCAACAATTGCTAGTTATTAGCATTCTCTACTTCATACTGATACTATTTTACAGATGAGCTATTTATTAGGTGCATAAATAAAACTCTTCTTATTAATGACTGTGACACTAGAAGTAATAATTTATGTGAGTATTTATTTAGATGCTTGCAAACAAAACCACACATTTATCAAATTACCATGGTTGCAGATCAAATATGCCACCAGGAATTCCTTTTAATTGATACCAAATTCAATAATAAAATCAGAATGACTAATTTAACTACTATTGCTATAATTGTCATTATTAATTTAATGTTAATCTTAAGCAATAGTCTTATATTTTCAACAAAATTAAAACATTGATGGTTACCTGTCAATGATGGAAGAGAAATAATACTAAGAGCAATTTAATTCTTTTGAAGGTTATAATATGATGAGAGAGAGCAAGGATATGGCTCAATTCCTCAAATGTTAAATCTTTTCATAAATAAATAGGTTATTCTTTTAAAAGAAATATGTATATGTGACTTTGTATATGCTCACATGCATGTGTGTGCTTACATGTGTTGGTGTGAACATGTATGTATATACATGTATTTGTGTACATGCATATTAGTATTGTATAAGTATTCATGTGCATATGGATGGGAGTGTGTGTGTGTGTGTGTGTGTGTGTGTGTGTGTGTTTAGGGGTTGTTCTGACTCAAATATCCTGTTCGCCAATCGGTTCTTGATCTAACAGTAAAGAGGTCATGGGCCAATTACTGGATTGAAGGAATAGGCAGGAATTCCTGGTCCCTGTAGGCAAGATGGGAGAGGAGGGGAGAAGAAGCAGAGTTCTCCCTGTTTAAGGGGGACAAAAGAGAACCAACCCTGTGAAATCTCAGGCAGAGCAGCCTTGAGCTGCTTCTTCATGCGGGAGGATGGGGGTGTCAGCTAGGACTGACGGTGGAAGAACAACTGAAGTTGAATGCAGATTTAGAGTGCTGAGCTGGGAGTTCTGGGAATGGTATGCTTGCCAAAGTAGATCAGACGCCCAGCCATTGTGCTAATAAAGCAAGTTGAAATTGAACAACTGTGTGTGTCTGTGTTTTTCATCCACTGATCTAATATTCTCTGGGTGGGAGCTGGTACATGGTCTATTTCTGGAGTTTACGTGGGGTATCTAAAGCTACATGCAACGTGTGTGCATGTGTGTGTGTGTGTGTGTGCGCGCATTTGTGTGTGTGTGTGTGTGTGTATGTGTGTTTGTGTGTGTGTGTGTGTGTGTGTGTGTGTGTGTGTGTGTACAGTACTGCCTGGCTTCTGTGTGTCAGAATCTGAACACACACAGTAAGAGTTAGTATTTTGGTTTTGTATCTTGAGAAAGAGACAGCAGATGTATTTTCCAGGTTGCTGTTCTCAGTTAAATCCATATACCTGTCTGTTAGGTTAGCCATTACCAAATGCCACAAACGGGAAAGATTAGTCAGGCAAAACTGATTTTCCTCATGTTTCTCAATATAGAAAGTCTGAGCACAAAGTGTCAGCTTTATTGATCCACCTAGGTCTCTGCTAATCTCCCTGTGGCTGCCTTCTTCTGTCTCAAAATGACTGTCTCTCTGTGCTCAGTCTCATGTATGGCAGGCATGTGCTCTGCCACTGAGCTATACCTTTCTCCCTTCCTAACCTCTTCTTGAGCCCTGTCTCCAGTGCTGATTTATGGAAATTGGGACTTCCATTTATAAGTTTATAAAAGGCTAGCTCTTTCTTCCATGTGTTTCTGTGCTGCAAGTCTATGTATGCCCAAGGGTCTAGTAGATCTTGTTTTGTAATTCAAGGCAGGTCCAGATAAAAATGAATCTTGGCTCCAGATGTGTTTGGTCAAGAGGAAGGTGAAACCTGGCATACTGACATAAGGGACAACTGATATTTGGGGCCAAAGCTCACATGATTAGTATAATGGTAGCATTCATTTATGTGAAGGAAAAAGAAACCCAATTATTGTTGCTTAGCTAAGACCAGTGGAGAATTTACCATGTTTTTTATCTTATTAATTTATCTATTTATTCCTTTAACTAAGCTCCTGTTACAGGTAGTGTTCTGGGTTACAGCAAAATGAAAAATTAGTGGAATACACTAAACCTCTTGTCTATGGAGAGATTAAAGTGAAAATATTTGAAGAACACATAAAAAATAAAAAGTATAAAGCTAAAATATTGTATTTAAGATGAAAAATAGCAGTGTGGAAACATTAACTCTAGGAGTCATCATAGGTGATGGGAAGCTTCAGTTAATACTACTAAGGTCTCCAACTTATCCAGGTTGCCAGTAATGGAAGATTTCTGATTGTGAGAGATTGAGAGCTAAAATTAGATCATCAGAAGGAAAACAAGATGTTAATCAGCCTACCAGTAACTCAGAAAGTATTCTGCTGAGAAGTCTAAGAAGAAAGTGGTTCATCAGGAGAGACACTTGATCAGAGTCCTATGGAAATGGAGGGCATGTATATAACTACCTACTGGAAGTCAGCTCTAGGTGAGCATAGAAAAGATGGAAGGTATGAAGTAGATGCCTGTTGTATGTAATCCAGAGAGATTAACAGGATGAGAAAGATGATGCTGAAGTTTGGAAGGAGTCTACTGCAAGATGAAATTATAAAAGTCTTAGTTTCAGAGAGACACCGCAGTTGAATGAAAATAGTAAAAAGTAGCTGGGGTGTTTTGAGGCAAGTATTGCCATGATCTGACTGTAATTTACATCTAGTCAGATAGTTACTGCAGCAAGCAATTGTGGCAGATAGAGCCAAAGGAAAACAGTGGATGGCCAGTTCTTCTGGCACTTATGGCTGATAAGGGGAAAACAGAAGTGAGAATAAAATACTTTTCATACCATGCCAGTGGAGGTTCTAGGCTGTGAAGAAATTGTTTGCATTTTATGAAAGCATGTGGCACATAAAAGTAATCAATGTAACCATGAACTAGTTTTGTCAAAATTACTGATAAGAAAATTATTTGTTGCCAAATTGAATCTCTGGAGTTGTGGTTGAAGATACCCTGGCTACATGTAAGTGTGTGAAAAGAGTCTTTTTTTTTTAACTTTTGGCTGCCCTTTACCTAATCTGCTTAACACCTACTAATGCTTACCTCAAATTTCACCCTTAAATTTTATTGCCCCCAATTTTTTCTCATGATCTCCTATGTCTGTTTGTCATATAAAATATTTATTCCATGTTTATAAATACTAATAAATGTATACTTAATTTTGTACTTTAGTCTTTTTGTTTATTTGTTTGTTTCTTAATGCTCTTACAAAGTAGAGTAGGGGAATGACATAATCTTTCTTTGGATCTGCTACACCCTGATGGATACTAATAAGTATTAATCATAGTCTATGTGTCCATATCTAGCTAATAAATTACATCACACTTAATTATTGAATAATTGTTTAAAAAATGTGAATATTATGCCCCATGAAAATATAATGGGTTTGTAAATGCAAAGAAGTCCTGGCCCTTCATTTTTTAGAGATTTCCATTTGGTTTAATATGAAGAATGACTGTTCATAAGAATCCATGGAGATGTGGGAATGTACTGAGATCAAGCATTTGACATGTGATCAGAGTGGAGAACGATTTACAGAGGCATAAGACTAATAGGTAGAATCTTACAAAACATGAGAAAACCAACTCTTGTATTTAGAAGTGTTATGATACTCTAATCAACATTTTACTTTAGGTGCAATTAATAAAACTCAAAGCTTGTCAATGAAATGTAAGGAACATGAGCACTCCAGGAAATAAAGTGTTCTCTCTGCTTTAAAAAGGGACATAGAGTCTTCCAGTCAGAGCAGGTGCCCCGAGCAGAATTTGGGTGAGAACACCACAGCCAGTCCCATAAAATTCAGAAGATGCACCACTCCCAGTCATTCTAACAAGACCAGAATCATAGGAACAGAGATGAGGAGGACATAACATCTGTTCTAATACCACCAGGAATAACTGGGACTAGCTGGTTCCAGAGACACAGGAACCTCACACTGACAAGTGGATCAGGTTTCTTCCAGTCTGAGCAGGTTCCCTGAGCAGACCTAGGGCAAAAACACCCCAGCCAGTCCCACAATGACCAGAGGAAGCTCCACTCCCAGATATTCTCACAAGCCCAGGATCCCAGAATCCCAGGATCCCAGAATCCCAGGACCTTAGTCACAGCAGGATCTCAGGATCCAAGAGGCAGCTTAATTCCCAGGAGCTCTGACATACCCAGGATGTCAGGATCACAGAATCCCTGAATCACAGGATGACTGAGAGAGCTGGACTCTAAGGAGTTCTGACACAACCAGGATCACCTGAAGGACAGGCTCTAGTCAAATAAAGCCAGGGCAGATAGCACTTGAGATAAGCAGATGGAAGGAGACAATCTTAAGAACATAAGCAACAGAAATTAAGTGTACTTGGCATCATCAGAACCAAATTCTCCCACCATAGGAAGTCCAGGATGCACCATCACACTGGAAAAACAAGATTCAGATTAAAACCACTTCGCATGATCATGATAGAAGACTTCAAGAAGGATATAAATAACTCCTGTAAAGAAATATAAGAGAACACAGGTAAACAAGTAGAAAACCTTAAAGAGGAAACACAAAAGTCCCTTAAAATATTACAGGAAAACACAATCAAACAGGTGACAGGAATGAATAAAACCATCTAGGATTTAAAAATGGAAATAGAAATAAGAAAGAAATCACAAAAGGCAACAAACCTGGAGATAGAAAACCTAGGAAAGAGATCAGGAGTCATAGATGCAAGTATCACCAACAGAATACAAGAGATAGAAGAGAGAATCTCAGGTGCAGAAGATACCATAGAAAACATTCACAAAACAGTAAGAAAATGCAAAATGCAAAAAAGCTCCTAACCCAAAACATCCAGGAAATCCAGGACACAATGAGAAGACCAAACCTAAGGATCATAAATATAGAACAGAATGAAGATTCCCAATTTAAAGGGCTGGTAAATGTCTTCAATAAAATTATAGAAGAAAAATTCCCTAACCTAAAAAAAAAAAAAAAAAGATGCCCATGAATATACAAGAAGCCTACAGAACTCCAAAGAGACTGGACCAAAAAAGAAATTCATCCTGTGACAAAATAATCAAAACACCAAATGCACTAAATGAAGAAAGAAGAAAGAATATTAAAAGCAGTAAGGGAAAAGGTCAAGTATCACATAAAGGCAGACCTATCAGACATACACCAGACTTCTCAGCAGAGAGTATGAAAGCTAGAAGATTCTGGGCATATCTCATACAGACCTAAGAGAACATAAAGGGCATTCCAGGCTACTATACCCAGAAAAACCCTCAATTTCTATAGACAGTGAAAACAAGATATTCAATGACAAATCCAAATTTACACAATAACTTCCCAGAAATTCAGCCCTACAAATGATAATAGATGGAAAACTCCAATACAAGAAGGGAAACTACATCCTAGAAAAAGCAAGTAAGTAATCTTTCAACAAACACAAAAGAAGATAGCACACCAATATAATTCCACCTCTAACAACAAAATAACTGGAATTAACAATCACTTTTCCTTAATATCTCTTAATATCTATGCACTCAATTCCCCAATAAAAAGACATAGACTAACGGACTGGGTTCGTAAACAGGTCCCAGCATTTTGCTGCATAGAGGAAACACACCTCAGTGAAAAAGGCAGACACTACCTCAGGGTAAAAGGTTGGAAAACAATTTTCCAAGCAAATGACCTCAAGAAACAAGCTAAAGTAGTCATTCTAATGTTGAGTAAAATCAACTTTCAATAAAATGTTATCAAAAGAGATAAGGAAGGACACTTCATACTGGTCAAAGGAAAAATCTACCAAGAAGAACTCTCTGCTCCAAATGCAATAGTACCTACATTCATAAAAGAAACTTTACTAAAGCTCAAAGCACACCTCTCACCCCACATAATAATAGTGGGAGATTCAACACCCCACTCTCAGCAATGGACAGATCATGGAAACAGAAACTAAACAGAGACACAGTTAAACTAACAGAAGTTATGAACCTAATGGATCTAAGAGATATTTACAGAACATTTCATTCTAAAGTAAAAGAATATGCCTTCTTCTCGGCACCTCATGGTACCTTCTCCAAAATTGACCATATAATTGGGCACAAAACAGGGTACAAGAATATTGAACTTATCCCATGCCTCCTATCAGATCATTATGGATTAAGGCTTGTCTTAAATTCTAACAAAACAATGGAAAACACACATACACATGGAAGCTGAACAACACTAACTCAATGATAACTTGGTTAAGGAAGAAATAAAGAAAGAAATTAAAGACTTTTTAGAATTTAATGAAAATGAAGACATATGATACTAAAGTTTATGGGATGCAATGAAAGCAGAGGTAAGAGAAAAACTGATAGCTCTCAGTGTCTCTAAAAAGAAACTGGAGAAAGTATACACTATCACCTTAACAGTACATCTCAAAGCTCTAGAGCAACAAGAAGAAAATACACTCAAGAGGAGTAGACAGCATGCAATAATCAAACAAATAGAACTAAAAAGAACTCTACAAAGAATCAACAAAACCAGGAACTTGTTCTTTGAGAAAATCAAGAAGATAGATAAATACTTAGCCAGACTTCACAGAGGGCACAGAGACAACATCCAAATTAATAAAATCAAAAATGAAAAGGGAAACAGAACAATGGAAACCATAGAAATTCAAAAAATCATCAGATTCTACTACAAAAGCTTAAACTCAACAAAATTGGAAAATGTGGATGAAATGGACAATTTTTTAGACACATACCAGTTGCCAAAGTTAAAACAGGATCAATACACCATCTAAATAGTCCTGTAACTCCTAAAGAAATTAAAACAGTCATTAATATTCCTCAACCAAAAAAATTTTAGGGCCAAATGCATTTAGTGGAGAATTCTATCAGATCTTCAATGAAGATCTAATATTAATACTCTTCAAACTATCCAACAAAATAGAAATAGAAGGAACACTACCCAATTTGTTCTATGAAGACACAATTATGCTTATACCTATACCACACAAAGACCAAACAAAGAAAGAGAACTTCAGAACAATTTCCCTTCTGAACATTGATGCAATAAAATTATTGTCAACTGAATCCAAGAACACATCAAAACAATCATTCACCACGATCATTCACCACGATCAAGTAGGCTTCATACCAGGGATTCAGGGATGGTTCAATATACAGAAATCTATCAATGTAATCCACTACATAAACAAACTCAAAGAAAAAAAAAATCACATGATCATTTCACTAGGTGTTGAGAAAGCATTTGACAAAATTCAGCATCTCTTCATGTTAAAAGTCTTGGAAAGAGCAGGAATTCAAAGCCCATATCTAAACATAATAAAAGAAATATACAGTAAATCAGTAGCCAACACCAAACTAAATGGAGAGAAACTTGAGGCAATCCTACTAAAATCAGGAACTAGACAAGGCTGCCAATTCCCTCCTTATCAATTCAATATAGTTCTTTAAATTCTAGCTAGAGCAATTAGAGAGCAAAAGGATGTAAAAATGAAACAAATTAGAAAGGAATAAGTCAAAATATCACTCTTTGTGGATGATATGATAGTATAATTAAGTGACACCAAAAATTCTACCAGAAAACTACTAAACCTGATAAACAACTTTAGCAAAGTGGCTGGGTATGAAGGTAACTCAAACAAATCAGTAGCCTTCCTCTACTCAAAGGATAAACAGGCTGAGAAAGAAATTAGGGAAACTACACTCTTGTCAATATTCACAAATAATATTTCATACCTTGGTATGACTCTAACCAAGTAAGTGAAAGATCTGCTTTATAAGAACTTCAAGTCTCTGATGAAAGAAATCAAAGAAGAGCTCAGAAGATGGAAAGATGTCCCATGCTCATGGAATGACAGGATTAATATTGTAATAAATGGCCATCTTGCCGAAAGCAATCTATAGATTCAATTCACTCCCATCAAAATTCCAACTCAATTCTTCATAGAATTAGAAAGATCAATTTGCAAACTCATTTGGAATAACAAAAAACCCAGGATAGTGAAATCTAGTCTCAACAATAAAAGAACAATGGGGAAATCAGCATTTCTGACCTCAAGCTGTATTCAAGAGCAATAGTGATAAAAACTGTATGGTGTTGGTACAGAGATAGGCAGGAAGATCAATGGAATAGAATTGAAGACCCAGAAATGAACCCAGATCCCCATGGTCCCTTGATCTTTGACAAAGGAACTAAAACCATACAATAGAAAAAGACAGCATTTTTAACAAATGGTTCTTCACAGAAGCCAGGCTAGGGGGATGTCCAGGGGGCTCCTACTCACTAAGAGGAGAAGGGGAGGAGGGATGGATAAAGGATAGTGGAAGGGGGTAACTGAAAGTGGCCAGTGAGTGGGATATAAAGTAAATAAATAAAGATAATTAAATTATAAAAGAATTAACCATCATTGGTAATTAATATCTCTTAATATCAATGGATTCATTTCCCCCCCAAAAACACACAGGCTAACAGAAAGGATTAAAAACCAGGATCCATCTTTCTGCACACAAGAAATACACTCCAACCTCAAAAATAGACATTACCTCTGAATAAAGGGTTGGAAAATATTTTCCAATGCAATAGACCCAAGAACCAAGCTTGTGGAGCTATTCTAATATCTAACAAAATAGACTTCAAATAAAAAAATTGGACCTCATCAAAAGAAAATAGCACCAAGCTGGCCTATAAATTCTTAACATCAGTGCCCAACACAAGGGCACTCTCATTTGTAAAAGAAACACAACTAAAGTTAAAGCACACATGGTTACTGACACATTAATTTTGGGAGACTTCAGTACATTACTCTCTCCAATGATAGGTCATCTAGACAAAAACTAAACAGAAATACAGGAACAAACAGATTTTATGAACCAAATAGATCTAACAGATATCTACAGACCATTTTACTCAAACACAAAAGAATACACTTTCTTCTCAGAACCTCACAAAACTTTCTCCAAAATTGACCATGTACACAGTTACCAACCAAGTCTCACTTAACAACAACTAAAACCAAAGCAAACACCAAAACAAAAAAATCACCAAACAAATGAAAAACCTGAAATAACCTCCATCATGACTTAAAGCTTGATTTCATGAACAACAGAAAGCTTACAAACTCATGAATACTGAGCAACTCTATTGAATGACTGCTGGATCAAGAGAGAAATAAAGAAATAAAGACTTCCTATAATTCAAAAAAAGAAATACACAATGTACCCAAACTTATAGGAAACAATGAAAGTACTGCTAAGGGAAAGTCCAAACATTAAGTATCTTCAAAAGGAAATTGGAGAGATCTCATACTAGCACCTTAACAATACTTTTGAAATCTCTATAATAAAAAGAATCAAGCACACCCAAGAGGGGTAGTTGGTAGGAAATAATTAAACTGAGGGCTGAAATCAATAAGATAACAATAAAGGGAACTCGACAAATTATCAATGAAACAAAAAGTTGGCTCTTAGAGAAAACCAACAAGATAGTTTAACTCTTATCCAAACTAACTAAAAAACAAAAAATACAGAGAGAATATTCAAAATAGCAAAATCAGAAACAAAATGGAGGACATAAGTCACCAAGGAAATACAAAGATTTGTTAGGTCTCACTTCAATACCTGTACTCCACAAAATTAGAAAATCTAAAAGAAAAAGACAGTTACCTCAATACATACCACTTAAAATGCAAATCAACCTCAAATGAAGAATTTAAGTAGACTTATAACCCTAAGAAAACAGAAGAAATTCATAAGTCTGTATACCAATCCCCCCCCCCCAAAACAGTACAGGACTTAAAGATTTAGTGCAGAACTCTACCAGACTTTCAAAGAAATACTCCTCCAATTATTCTACAAGATAGAAACAGAATAAAAATTGCTAAATTTATTTTATGAGGCCACAGTAATCCTGATTACCAAACCACATACAGATTCAACAAGGATAATTACAAATGAAATCTCCTCATGAACATTGATGCAAAAATACTCAATAAAACACTTGCAAACTGAATCCATCCAAGAATACATCAAAAACTCATTCATTGTGGCCAGGTAGGCTGACTGCCAGGGATGCAAGGATGACTCAATATTTGAAAATCTGTCAATGTAATCTACCATGTAATCAATCTGAAAAAAAAAAAAACTACATGAGTATTTCAATATGTGCTGAAAAAACCTTTGACAAATTTCAACACTCCTTCATAATACATGAAGAGAACATGCCTAAATATTACAAAGACAATATAAAATTAGCCTATGGTCATATTAAATTAAATAGAGAGAAATGCAAAGTAATTCAACTAAGATCAGGAACAAGATAAGACTGCACTTTTTCCAAATCTATTGAAGTTTTATCTAGAGCAATAAGGCCACTAAATGAGATGAAGGGGTTATAAATGAAAAAATGAAGAAGTCAATATATTGCTATTTGCAGAATATATTATACTATTTATAACTGACTTCCAAAATTCTACCAGAGAAATCCTACAGTTGATAAACTACTTCAGCAAAGTGGGTAGTTCTAAGGTTAACTCAAAAAAAAATGAGCAACTCTTTTCTGTAAAATGAAAAATAGCTTGAAGAAGACATTAAGAGAAAGTAAAAAAATACACTTTACAATAGGCACAACCAATATAAAATATCTTGGGCCATTTATATCCAAGCAAGTGAAAGACGTGGAAGACTTCAAGCCTTTGAAGAGTATATCAGAAGATGGAAAGATCTACCATGGTCATGGATTAGTAAGATTAACATAGTAAAAATGGCCATCTTACCAAAAGCAATCTACAGATTCAAAACAATCCACAACAAAATGCCATACAATTCTTTAGAGAACTTGAAAGAACAGTATTCAACTTTGTATGAAAAAAAAAACCCAAGAAACCATAAAATGTGGGATAGCTAAAATAATCCTGTATGATAAAAGATCTTCTGGAGGTATTACTACCTCTGATTTCAAGCTATACTACAGAGCTATAGTAATTAAAGTTACTCATTATTGGCATAAACACACAGGATGAACAATGGAATAGAATCCAAGATCCAGATGTAAATCTACATATCTATGTAAAACTGATATTTGATAAAAAGTCAAAAATACACAATGGAAATAAGAAAACACGTCAACAATTAGGTGCTGGTCTGAGATGTCATTACGTAGAATGCAAATAGGTCCATACATATTACCCTGCACAAACTCAAGTCCATCTATATTAAAAACCTCAACATAAAACCAGATACACTTAACCTGATAAAAGTGGAGAATAGCCATAAATATATTAGAACAAAAGAAAACATCCTGAAAAGAATATCAATATCACAGAACTAAGGGTGATCATAATGAATGAGACTTCATTAAACCAAAAATTTCTGTTGCACTTCACTGTTTAAGGTTACAGCCTATCATATCTGGAAACTCCCCTGAACTCAGAGCAAATGGAGGACTCCATTTTCTCAGTGGAACTTTATCTTCTCTGACTGATCTTAGGAGCCTGACCCCCAATCTTCTACTTGAGAAAGGCCACAAAGTCCTTGGCAAACCTACAAGTTCAACCTCCTGCCCAGCAAGTACTGGGGATACCTGGAATGCCTTTCTATAAAGATGAGACATTCACAGTACTTTAAATTATAGCCAATGATTTTACATTCACCCTGTGAACTCTTTCCTTCTCTCCAAGGTTCATATAGAGCCCTTGATCATATCCAAATAACATGTATGAGTACAAACTGTTTCAATGAACCTTGTCTAAGAGAGCTGTTTCATTAGTAATCATCTAAAAGAGCTGTAACACAAGACGTTTTGGAGGAAGCATTCTTCAGAGAAAGTTTCTCACCATGCACTCAATCCCAGCTGGACCCAGACCCTGCAGAACCCATCCCTTCCAGATTCTGCTTCATCCTTGTAGCCTGGTATGCTGCAGGGCCTAGACACCTGGAAGGAGAAAATGGAGGACACAGAATCACAGCTGGCCCCTAATACGCATTCCAAAATTTTATGTAAGGCTAAGGACACTGTTAAAAGGACAAAATTGAAGCCTACAATTTTTACCAAGTATACATCCAACAGAGGGTGGATGTCCAAAATATATAAAGAAATCAAGAGTCTAGAAATGAAAAATCCCTTTCACCAAAACCAAACACAACTGGCAGAAAACCTCAATGAAATGATTTCTAATGGTGTCCTGCTTTACTAGTTGTCTGGAGAATATAATAGTAGTCAGACAGACTTCATCCAGTGAGTGATAGGAGCAACTGCACAGGCATAGCAAAACATTAGACAGAGATCAGGGAATCCCATGCAAGAAGATAAAGGATTGCAGGAGCCAGAGTTCAAGGACATAATAAGTACGTGGCCCAGAGAATCAACTAAGTAGAGGTAATGTTGGCTCAAAGAGACTAAATCAATTGTCAGGGAACTTGGAGATTTCTGACCTAGGTTCTCTGTATATATGTTATGATCGTGTAGCTTGGTATTCTTGTGGAACTCCTAATAGTGGGAAAAGGAGGTGTCTCTGACTCTTTTGTCAGCTTTTTGCATACTTTATCTTCTACTAAGTTGTTTTAGCTAGCTTTGATATAAGGATATGTACCTATACTAATTGTAACTGGTTATGCCATGTTTGGGTGATAACCCTGGAAGGACTTCCCTTTTATGAAGGAAAATGGGTCTGGGGAGGAATGGATCTGGGGGAGAGGGAAGGTGGGACTGGAAAAAGTGGAAAACGGAGATTTATGAGAGAATAAATTAAAACACAGAAAAGGGTTCATAAAGGTGGAATGAATACTTAGCAGGAGTAAAGGGGTGTATTAGTCATGGTTCTCTAGAGTAATAGAAAGGTAATAGAATGTGTAGGATGTTTCTCTCTCTCTCTCTCTCTCTCTCTCTCTCTCTCTCTGTGTGTGTGTGTGTATGTGTGTGTGTGTGTGTGTGTTTGGGATTGTCAAAAAATTAATAAAAAGGTAGCCAATCAAAAATTGTTATTTTATTTTTCTATCAACTTTAAGGTTAAACATGTGGCTGGATGAGAAAACGAGTCTTTTTCATTCAAAGATATTTGTTTCACTGCCTCCTTCACAGAAGGACCCAGGAAATGAGACAATTGAGCAGCATAGAACAAGATCTGGCAGATTTCATTTACATAGCAGGAGCAATAACCAAATGGTAAAGTATAAGCAAGGAAAGCAAGCTTTTCAGATTTTGAGTTTCAATACATAACTTGATGTGGAAAGTCCAGATGAGACCCAGAATCTGCCCATTCTGATTTTCTGTCCATACTCACTCTGGAACACTGAATAGATTTGGGAGATGTTCGGTTTCAAATCACCACTGGAGAAGTCTGTTACACTGTCAATAGTTTTAGAGTAATGTAATAAGCAGTAGAACTCCCAGAATCCTGAAGTATAAAAAATATTACTAAGGATGAGGGGAGAAGAGAGAGGGAGAAGGAGATGAATAGAGAGAGGGAGAAATTCCTGAGTTTTTCAGCTAGCCATGGAAATATTAACTGTTTGGACCTTCCACATAGTAGAACCTAGAGAGACAACACTGATGGTCAGAGTTGTCAGCTCTGCTGGAGATCTGTTTTCATGTGTACTGTTTTGTGTATGCATAGGAAAGCATCTGCCCTAACTCTGAGAAGAAAATTTTTTTCCCACCCTCATTGATTTTTCTGTGTTTCACGAGGTGAAATAAAGTCACAGCCTGATGCAATGGAGCTGGGTGAACAGTCTCCTCCCATTTGCATCTTGCACTTTCTGTCTCTGAACTATTTGTATTTCAAATATAGTGGGGTCCTTTTTACTGTGGTGGCTTAACCCTGCCGGCCTTTTGCACCCTACCCACTTTGCTTCCATGCCCAAAGTATAGAGGCGGTACTCTCTCAGGTGCAGAATCTGATTAGCTGGTTTGTTAATCAGCCACTGGGGAAGGGATTGCTGCCTTGTTAGAATCTATATGTTACAACACAAGACTGATATATCACTGTAGTCCCTAATTGCTAGTGCCTGCTTACCCACATTTTCCAACCCAGATTATCATATGCTGGTGATTATGGCTATTAATAAATTAAACTTAAGCAAGACTACACACTAGTGATTTCATTAGTTTGAAGTAAATCAGAAAAAGGGCTGGAAAGATGTGTTGTGCCTGGGTGTCAAGATCCTGTCTTACCTAGGATTTCTTAACTGTTTCTGTTGAAGTTCAAATTATTCAGTAAGTAAGTACAATAACCCTCATCTAATGTGAGTGAACTGGAGACAGGATAGGAATTAATTTAAAATGTTCAAAAGATGCTGCTTATCTTTTTATATACTAATCAATAGAGACAATTTATCTGTTCCTACTTTCTAAAAATAAAGTCATTTTTTATAGAGCAATGTCACAGTGGAAATTGATCAAAGGCTAACAACAAAAGGAATTGATAAATCTAAATGTACCTTGCCAGGGTGTCTGGGAGGGTCTCATGAGACTTGTATTAGATCCAATTTAATTAGCAGCTAACTTTCTCTCAGAGTGGTGTAAATAGAATGAGAAATTTGCAAATTAGGCCAGGTTGAGAGAAATAGCACATGCTAAGAACAGATGAATTGATTAGAAAAATAGAAGTCAGAAAATAGCTAGAGAACAATGTAGGTGGATATGTCAGTGGGCAATCTAGAGTATGGGACTGATTACTACAACAGAGACACAGAGAAAGAGCAATAGCAAGAGAGCAAGCGAGAGGGAGAGAGACTATAAATCTTGTCAAACTTTCTTAACAGGGCAAGTATGTCTTTTATTTCATAGCCTTATTTTTTCTTACAAAACTCTTTGTGACTAAGGTTTCATTATTATAATCATTTGACAGCTTGATATGTAGTTCAGTCATTAAAATCTGCATATTTAAGATGTACAAAGTAGCTCTTCCTCACAAGATGATGAGATACTGCCACAATCTTCTTTAATACCACTTCATCCTTCTGAGAGGAAGCCCTGCTCTCATCCCCCAGGAACCAGTAAATGACTTTCCATTTCAGTAGAATTAACTATTCTGTACATTTTATGGGAGTAGATGCAGTCTTTTCAGGGGACTTAGTAGTGTGTTCTCAAGATTCATCCATTTTATCATGTGTGAACAGTATCTGTTCCATTTTATTAGTGAAGGGCTACATTGTTAGGATACAGCAAATGAGGGAAGGGTTGGTGGTGATAGATATTGTAGCAGTGTCTGTACTGACTTCTGACTACAGTAGGACACTGAACATTCTAAATAGTCGCATGTTGTTGAGAGTGAGTTACATGTCAAACTGTCAAATATAATTGGATCGAGAAAGCTTAAATCATATGTTATATTGTAAAGAGACTCTAAATTAAAGGCTATCCTAACATTCTGAGAAACCTTCGGAAGCTTTGGAATTCCTTGGAGCATCTCTCTCAAACTGCTGGTAGTGTTGACTGCCCATTCTTATCTGTCCCATGACCTCACACATGCTTGGAGCATGTATGGTCATTGACCTTAGACTTAACCTTTCATAGAACAAGATACTCATTTATCAGTGGATTAACAGTTGTGTCTTTTCCATGTTTTGCTTCTATGAAAGGTGGTTATAAATATTCATTTGCAAGATTCTCCACGGACTGAAGCTGTGATTTTTCTTGGGATATGCTTAGGGAAAGAACCATTGGATTGGATAATAAGTCCATATCAACAATTGAAGGACTGCCAAGCTGCTTTCATTAACAGCCATGGAATACTGCTTGATGTATACCAGAACTTGAGTCTGTGGACTCCTCTATTCCTCAACCATATGCTTTCTTGTGTGTCTTTCTTATTGTAACCATCTTTGGGGTGTGACAAAGTACCATCCTTGAGTGATTTTGAGTTTCCTTTCTCTGAAGATGCATAATATCAAGTTTTCTGCTGCATATGTTTGAATGTTTGTTTCAAGAAAGAGTTTCTTACATCCTTCTGTCTTTGATCTTTTTGTTTTTCTTTAGCAAGGACTCATGTGGCCTAGGTGGATGTTCAATTTTCTTTGTATCAAAGCACAGCTTTGCAGTCCTTATTCACCTATCTTTGCATCCTGAGTATTGCGATTGAGGGACTAGCTCAGCACTGCCTCAAAATCTTGACATATCTGCCCACACCTCTATCATATGTTATCAGTGTGCATTTCACACCTGGATTTTGCTCTTGAAAGGTAGTAATTATGATGATTATTATCTAACTATGATATTTGTATTATATCATACATATATGTACATATATATGTATAATCAATGATTGGTAAATTTCTTCACGTATCCTGAGCACAAATTGTTTTGATTTGTAATTGTGAAAACATTTTCTCACACTGTATGTTGCGTCTGGTTCATGATGGCATTCCTTGAAACTCCAAATCACCTTATTCTAGTGTCAAGTTATTTTTTCTTCCATTTGTACTTTTATTTTCTGTGTCCTATATAAAAGAATATTGTCTAATACCAAATTGAAAAAATGTTCATTTATATTTTTTTCATATTTTTCTAATAGTTCTTTACACATTTAGATCTGAGATCCATGATGAACTCATTTTTGCCTAAGGTCTACATGAAGGTAAAACCTATTTTATTCATTTGTTTACTTTGATGAGCTAGCAATAATTTTAGAAAGTGTTTATTACATTCTTTATTACACTGATATATTTAATCACTACTGCTATAAAAGGCCAGTCAGGTATTCATGTCTTATGTCTTTGCTTTCAATACTAAACTATTTATAAGCCAACAAATCAAAGCCACCAGAAACTAGAAACAAGAAAAACATCCTTTCTTAAAATCTTTTGAGACAGTGTGGTTCTGCCAGGTTGTGCCCTGTTGCCTACATAGTAAAGAGTGGACAAACATTGGTTAGCTTAAGACACAGCTTTTGGTCCTTTGATATTATAGACTAGGGAACTTGCATGTAAGATGATAACATGTTCTTTGGTGTTGGGATCCCAGGAATTTGACTTCAGCAATATTCCATTAGTTACCTCCGAGTAACAGAGACAATTTTCTTAAAATTTGGCATCATCTTCAATCTATGAGATGCAGAAATAGACCCACATGCTCTGTGGTTTGAAATGGGTAGTTGTTATAACTAAAATTGTTAAGTCTCAGTTGTTTGTCACTGTTATAAATATTATAAAGGGAAACTGTCTCTGAGCAGAGATTCTTTGTAAAGCATATTTGTAGGGATGCCAGATGTTTGGATTCATTAGACTACATTGTCATTTATAAAGCCACCACACTTGAGGACTGTCCAATCAAGTACAAATAACTCTAATACTAAAAAAAATCTAATGCTACTAATAAGATTAAAATTTCCAAATGTCATATCACAATGTTTTAATTCTGTGACACACAAGTTTCACTATTGCTTGAAAGTGCTTGTAGCTAAATTTTTATTCTAACCTTTGATTATGAATGTTACTATCTTAAAGATCGTATTATAATCTGGAGTTGGTTATACAGATATGTATTGTGTTAAGCAATGGACTATAACATAATGTGTCTTCTCCTCTGCTCGTTCCCTAGCTTCTCTCTACATTCTTCACATTAGAGAGATGTGCACTAACACCATAACACTCCATTCCACACCTTTATAGCTCTGACCTCCAAGTGGCTCTTGGCCAACACTATTAACAGCATGGTCTGTGTTGTAAAGAGTTGGTTTATTTGCCTGTCAAGTTCCTGTTTCTTAGGATGAACAGCTAGGTAAAATGAGACAGAGCAGGCTTTTAGAAGGCTCTTGACAGATGGGCTTCGTCTGCTTGTAGCCCTGGTAGAATCAATAAAAACTTGTCACATACACACACACAAAATCCTGCCTAAAGTAATGAGCACTGACTTATACAATTTTATTTGTACCTCTACACAATGTTTGTAGGCAGAGTTCAGTATTTATGGGGCAAGTGCTTGCCTCTGGTGCTTAGTTTCCAGGAAGGATTGTTGGAAATGGGATTATAATATTGCCAATTGGGTACTTTTTTTCTCACTTTCTGCCCCTTACTCACAGACTCTCTTCTCACTGTCTACCTTTTTCTTACTCACAAATGTGAGAGAGCATGTGGGCATTTGTACCTTTTCACAAACACACATGCATAAATAAACAGATTAGAACACTTTCCTTTGAAAATAGATGATAAAGATCACAAAATCTTTATGAATAGGTCACTTCCACTACTGTGTGACTTCTTGTTTTAATTGGATATTTTATTTGTTTGCATTTCAAATGTTATCTCTTTTTCCATCCCCCCTCCTCTTACTTCTATGAGGGTGTTTCCACACCCACTTACTCACTCCCACCTCCCCACCATGGCATTTCCCTACACTGGAGCATCGAGCCTTCACAGGACGAAGGCCTTGCCTCTCATTGATGCCCAACAAGGCCATTCTCTGCTTCATATACAGCTGGAGCCATGGGTCGCTTCATGTGTACTCTTTGTTCCATACTATGTGACTTCTAACTATCCAATTTATCTCATTTGTTAAATGGAAATAAGTATCATTAATTGTGTAGTATGTTATTCTTGTTTCAAATCTGTTTCCACGTTTAGAAAGAACACTGTGCAGCTCTATGCTCTATTTTAAACCTACCCATTTAGCATAAAACATAGAACTCAAACTACCTTGCTGAATAGTGCATGGAGATATCTAATTCAAATTTCTTGTTTTTCATCCAGTATATGGTTATTTTATCCAGTAACTCAGGTGCCCTCCAGTACTTTTGGGGAAATTAGACACAAATAATAGATAGTGTATAAATATGTAAAACACGATCTTCTATTCCCTATGCTCTTGACATTCATTGAATGACTGGTAGGCAAAATAGCATGTGCTTGCTTGTCATAGTTTCCTCAGTGGATTTTATTTCATAGCTGTTGGCATGTTTTCCTGATGCTGGTCATTACATAGAGAGGCATTGCACTCAATAGAGTATAATGGAATTCAGGGTAACATTTGTTACTGAGAATAAGGTTAGATCTCAATCAGAAATGCCAAGCTGAGTCTGTCAAACATAAGCAACACACATCACTCATTACTTCGTCATGCTCCACAAAGGTAAAGTCTTTTGGTGTTTTCTATCTTATTTGTAAAATAATCATGTCTCCTTGCATAATGGAGAAAAACTGAACTTGGTCAAGATGATACTGGCTTTAGGCAAAACATATACCTTGTATTTACCAAATCTTACCACAATACCTATACACTCTTTACTAGTTTTCTTTGTTAAGTTATAATAGGTTCTTCCCGATATAAAATATCTTAAGCAGAGTAATTTGTACTGCTGCTTCCTTTCAGATACAGGCGGAGGAGTCAGAAACAGCAATTTTTAGAATTTCTTGTTTTCAAGCTTTGCAATAGTTGGAATTGAAGTTTATTTAAAGGAAAGTGCATAGGAGGTATATCTATGTTTTCTATAAGGTAGCAATGATTTAATCTGCTTCACTAATTGACGATTCAGAGAGAATACTCTTTGGTGTCTTGAGGTATCATTCATACAGGAAATGCACGTAGCAGTTGCCAGCTGCAGTAGTAGCAAATGTGCTAACTCACTAATTAGAGAAATGCAAATTACAAACACATATTTTGATACCCCTGGGACCCTGTTGAAGAATTAGTGCAGGAAGAATCCTAAAATAAGCGTTCACCTTTGGGGCATCTTTAAGGAAAGATGTGGTTTGTGCACAGTTTGTAGAAGTAGCAGCTGGTATAAATGGAGAGAAGTTAAATAAAGGAAAGCTTAAACCACAAGAGCAAATAGAAGACTGCAAATGAGAACCTGAGTGATCAAATTTTAAAATAACATAAGGTCACATAATTTTGCACACTTGGAAATACTGTCCTGCTTTTGATTCGAAGGGTGGTTTTTAAGGTTTTATGTGAGGGTTGGGGGAGGAGCAGGAAAACAGCATGATTTTAGTACATACACACAAATAAAATAAATATTTTAAAAATGTGTTAAAGTTCCCCTTCTTTTCCACATTTCCCATAGAAAATGGATGGTCTTTAATGAGGGAATGGGGAAAGATAATTACATAAGTAGCAATGAGTGTAAAATGACAGATAAAAAATTTCTTATTGTTTATCATTATTATTTTCTATATTTTTTTATTTACATTCCAAATAATTTCCCCTTTCCTGTTTCCTCACTCCCCGAAAGTCCCATAAACCCCCTTTCCTCCCTCTGTTCCTCATTCAACCCCATCTTACTTCTCTGTCATGGTATTCCCCTATATCAAGTCTTTCCAGGACCAGGAATCTCTCCTTCCATCTTCTTGGAAATATATTGATATGTGAACTTGCGTCTTGGGTATTCCGAGATTCTGGATTATTATCCCCTTATCAGTAACTGCATACCATGTGTGTTCTATTGTGATTGGGTTACCACACTAAGGATGATATTTTCCAGTTCTGACCATTTGCCTAAGAATTTGGTGAATTCATTGTTTTTAATTGCAGAGTAGTATTCCATTGTGTAAATATAACATAACATCTGAATCATATTCCTCCGTTGAGGGACATCTGGGTTCTTTCCAGCTTCTGACTATTATAAATAAGGCTGCTATGAACATAGTGGAGCATGTGTCCTTATTGCATGTAGGTAGAGCCTCTGGGTATATGCCCAGGAGTGTTATAGCAGAAAACTCCGGGAGTGTGATGCCCAGTTTTCTGAGGAACTGCCAGACTGCTTTCTAGAGTGGTTTTACCTGCTTGCAATCCCACCAGCAGTGGAGGAGTGTTCCTCTTTCTCCACATCCTCGCCAACAACTGCTATCTCCTGTGTTTTTGATCTTAGCCATTCTGACTGGTATGAGGTGAAATCTCAGGGTTGTTTTGATTTGCATTTCCCTAATGACTAAGGATGTCAAACATTTCTTTAGGTGCTTCGCAGCCATTACATATTCTTCAGGTGAGAACTCTTTGTTTAGCTCTGTACCCCATTTTTAATAGGATTATTTGGCTCTCTGGAGTCTAACTTTTTGAGTTCTTTGTATATATTGGATATTAACCCACTGTCGGATGTAGGGTTGGTAAAGATCTTTTCCCAGTTTGTTGGTTGCTGCTTTGTCCTTTTGATAGTGTCCTTTGCCTTACAGAAACTTTGTAATATTATGAGGTCTCATTTGTCAATTCTTGATCTTAGAGCATAAGCTATTGGAGTTCTGTTCAGGAAATTTTCCCCTGTGCCCATATGTTCAAGGTTCTTCCCTACTTTCCATTCTATTAGTTTCAGTGTGTCTGGTTATATGTGGAGGTCCTTGATCCACTTGGAATTGAGGTTAGTACAAGGAGATAAGAATGGATCAATTTGTATTCTTCTGCAGGTTGACCTCCAGTTGAACCAGCACCATTTGTTGAAAAGGCTATGTTTTTCCACTTTATGGTTTTAGCTCTTTCTCAAAAATCAAGTGACCATAGGAGTGTGGATTCATTTCTGGGTCTTCAATTCTGTTCCATTGATCTACATGTCTGTCGCTATACCAATACCATGCAGTTTTTAGCACTATTGCTCTGTAGTACAGCTTGAGGTCCAGGATACTGATTCCCCCATAAATTCTTTTACTCTTGAGAATAGTTTTAGCTATACTGGGTTTTCTGTTATTCCGGAAGAATATTTGAATTGCTCTTTCTAACTCTATGAAGAATTTAGTTGGGATTTTGATGGGGATTGCATTGAATCTGTATATTGCTTTTGGCAAGATGGTCATTTTTACTATATTAATCCTGCCAATCCATGAGCATGGAAGATTTTTCCATCTTCTGAGGTCTTCTTCAATTTCTTTCTTGAGAGACTTGAAGTTCTTGTCATAAAGATCTTTCACTTGTTTGGTTAGAGTCACAGCAAGATACTTTATATTGTTTGTGGCTATAGTGAAGGGTATCATTTCTCTTATTTCTTAATCAACCTTCTTTTCCTTTGAGTATAGGAAGGCTACTGACTTGCTTGAGTTGATTTTATATCTGGCCATTTTGCTGAAGTTGTTTATCAACTGTAGGAGTTCTCTGGTGGAGTTCTTTGGGTCACTTAATTATACAATCGTATCATCTGCAAATAGTGATAGTTTGATGTCTTCCTCTCCAATTTGTATCACTTTGACCTCCTTTTGTTGTCTAATTGCTTTAGCTAGAACTTCAAGTACTATATTGAAAACATATGGAGAGAGAGGGCAGCTTTGTCTAGTCCCTGATTTTAGTGGGATTGCTTCAAGTTTCTCTCCATTTAGATTGATGTTGGCTACTAGTTTGCTGTAAATTGCTTTTACTATGTTTAGATATGGGCCTCAAATTCCTGTTTTTCCAAGACCTTTAACAAGAAAGGATGCTGAATTTTGTCAAATGCTTTCTCAGCATCTAATGAAATGACCATGTGGTTTTTTTCTTTGAGATTGTTTATGTAGTGGATTACATTGATGGACTTCGTTATATTGAACAATCCCTGCATCCCTGGGATGAAGCCTACTTGATCGTGGTGAGTGATCGTTTTGATGTGTTTTTGGATTCGGTTGGCAAGAATTTTATTGAGTATTTTTGCATCGATATTCATAAGAGAAATTGGCCTGAGATGCTCTTTTTTTGTCGGATCTTTGTGTGATTTTGGTATTAGCATAATTGTGGCTTCATAGAGCAAGTTGGGTATTGTTCTTTCTGGTTTTTTTTTTTTTTTTGTGGAATAGTTTGAAGAGAATTGGTGTTTGGTCTTCTTTGAAGATCTGATAGTATTCTGCACTAAATCTGTCTGGACCTGTGTTTTTTTTGTTTGGAAGACTTCCAGTGACCACTTCTATTTCTTCAAGGGTTATAGGACGATTTAGATGGTCTATTTGATCCTGATTTAATTTTGGTATTTGGTGTCTGTTTAGGAAATTGCCTGTTTTCTCCAGATTTTCTAGTTGTGTTGAATACAGGATTTGGTAGTAGGATCTGATGATTTTTTTGAATTTCCTCAGTTTCTGTTGTTATATCTCCCTTTTTGTTTCTGATTTTGTTAATTTGGATACTGTCTCTGTGCCCTCTGGCTAGTCTGGCTAAGGGCTTATCTGTCTTGTTGATTTTCTCAAAGAATCAACTCCTAGTTTTGTTGATTCTTTTTATGGTATTATTTGTTTCTACATGATTGATTTCAGCCCTGAGTTTGATGATTTCCTGCCTTTTAATCCTCTTGGATGTATTTGCCTCTTTTTGTTCCAGGGCTTTCAGGTGTGCCTAATGGCTGCTAGTGTATGCTCTCTCCCATTTCTTTTTGGAGGCACTCAGTGCTATGAGTTTTCCTCTTAGCACCACTTTCACTGTGTTCCATAAATTAGGTATGTTGTGCCTTCATTTTCATTAAATTTAAAAAGTCTTTGATTTCTATCTTTATTTCCTGCTTGATCAAGGTATTATTGAGTAGAGCATTGTTCAGCTTCCACGTGTATGTGGGCTTTCTGTTGTTTTTGTTGCTATTTAAGACCACCCTTATTCCATAGTGATCTGATAGGAGGCATGGGATTAGTTTGATCTTCTTATATCTGTTGAGGTCTGTTTTGTGACCAATTATAAGGTAGATTTTGAAGAAGCTACCATGAGGTACTGAGAAGAAGGTATATTCTTTTGCTTTAGGATGTAATGTTCTTTATATATTTGTTAGTTCCATTTGGACCATGACTTCAATTAGTTTCACTGTGTCCCTGTTTGGCTTTTGCTTTCCTGAATGATCCATTTCAGAGAGTGGGTTGTTGAAGTCACCCACTATTCTTGTGTGAGGTGCGATGTGTGTTTTGAGCTTTAGTAAAGTTTCTTTTACGAAAGAGGGTGCCCTTGCCTTTAGAGCATATATATTCAAAATTGAGAGTTCTTCTTGGTGAATTTTTCCTTTGACCAGTATATAGTGTCCTTCTGTGTCTTTTTTGATGACTTTAGGTTGAAAGTCAATTTTATCTGATATTAGGATGGCTACTCTGGCTCGTTCCCTGGGACCATTTGCTTGTAAAATTGTTTTCCAGCCTTTTACTCTGAGGTAGTGTTTGTCTTTGATACTGAGGTGCGTTTCTTGCATGCAGCAAAAGACTGGGTCCTGTTTATGTATCCAGTCTGTTAGTTTATGTCTTTTTATTGCGGAGTTGAGACCATCGATATTGAGAGAGATTAAGGAATAGTGATTACTGCCACATGCTATTGTTGAAGCTATCTTTCTGTTTGAGTGGTTATCTACTTTTGGGTTTGATGAAAGAAGGTTATTATCTCATTTTTTCCAGGGTGTAGTTTTTCTCCTTGTATTGTAGATTTCCACCTATTATCCTTTGTAGGGCTGGGTTTGTGGAAAAATATTGTGTAAATTTGGTTTTATCATTGAATGTCTTTGTGTCTCCATCTATGGTGATTGAGAGTTTTGCTGGGTATAGTAGTCTAGGCTGGCATTTGTGCTCTCTTAGAGTCTTTATGAAATCTGCCCAGGATCTTCTAGCTTTCATAGTCTCTGGTGAAAAGTCTGATGTGATTCAGATAGGTCTTCCTTTATATGTTACTTGGCCTTTTTCTCTTACTGTCTTTAATATTCTTTCTTTTTTTAGTACATTTGGTGTTTTGATTATTATGTGACGGGTGGTATTTCTGTCCTGGTCCAGTCTGTTTACAGTTCTTTAGGCTGCTTGTACATTCATCAGCATCTCTCTCTTTAGGTTAGGGAAGTTTTCCTCCATAATTTTGTTGAAGATATTTACTGGCCCTTTAAGTTGCAAATCTTCACTCTCATCTATACCTATAATCCTTAGGTTTGGTCTTCTCATTGTGTCCTGGATTTCCTGGATGTGTTGGGTTACACCTTTTTTGCATTTTGCATTTTCTTTGACTGTTGAGTCGATGCTTTCTATGGTATCTTCAGCACCTGAGATTCTTTCTTCCATCTCTTGTATTCTATTGTTGATGTTTACATCTACGACTCCTGATTTCTTCTCAAGGTTTTCTATCTCCAAAGTTGTCTCCCTTTGTGATTTTTTAGTTGTTTCTACTTCCTTTTTTAGATCCTGGATGAATTTGCTCAGATCCTTCACATTTTTGTTTGTATTTTCCTTTATTTCTTTAAGATATTTTTGCATTTCTTCTTTCAGGTATTCTGCCTGTTGACCCAAGTTCTCCTGTATTTCTTTAAGCAATTTTGTGTTCCCTCTTTATGGGCTTCCATCTGTTGATCCATATTCTCCTGCATTTCTTTTTTTTTTTTAATTTCAATCAAATTTTATATCTTAGCATAGCAACATGCTACTTAGCCCTTCCCTATCCTTTTTTTTTATTTTATTTTTTTAATTTACATTCCAAATCACTTCCCCTTTCCCGTTTCCTCCCTCCCCGAAAGTCCCATAAGCCCCCTTCCCTCCCTCTTTTCTCCATTCAACCCCCTCTCATTACTCTGTCCTGGCGTTCCCCTACATCCAGTCTTTCCAGGACCAGGCATTTCTTTAAGCGATTTTTGTGGTTCCTTTGTAAGGTCATCTACCCGTTGATTCATTTCTTTAAGCATTTTTTATGTTGCCTCCTTATGGGCCTCCATCAGTTGACCCATATTCTGTATTTCTTTAAGCAATTTTTGTGTTTCCTTTGTAAGGGCTTCTACCCATTGATTCATGTTCTCCTGTATTTCTTTATGAGATTTATATGCGTCCTTCTTGAAATCCTCTAATAGCATCATGAGAAGTGATTTTAAATGCAGATCTTTCCTTTTGGGTGTGATGGGGTATCCAGGACTTGCTGCTGTTGGAGAGTTGGGTTCAGATGGTGCCATATTGCCTTGATTTCTGTTAGTAATATTCCTACATTTGCTTTTTGCCATCTGGTTACCTCTGTTGTTAGTTGTTCCTGCTGTCACTGGCTATTGGTTTGACCTCCTGTGGAATAAAAATAGCAAGGCTATTTCTGCACCCCTCCCCCCAGAAAACCTGGATTCCCGTCAATGATTGCTGAGGGGCTGCCCTGCTCCTGAGTGACTTTGTAGCCCTGATGTGCCTTGCCCCAAGTGATGTTATATTGGGGAGTCCCTGCGTACCTGGAGGCTCAGCGCAGTCAATCCCTGGAGCAGAGGTCCCCAATGGGAAGCTGATGTGCTCCCTCTCTGTGCTGGTGGGGTCTCTCCCAGTGCTGGTCCCTCTGCAGGGCAGATGTCCCACAGCAAAGATGGCGCGTAGGTGACCACAGAACTGCCCAGCTCTTGGGAGCAAGGAACAAACAACCTGGCTGAGTCCCAAGTGATATTATCCTTGATTATCCCTGTGCCTGGAGGTCCCTATTGCTCTTTTGCTGGAGCAAAGATCGATAAAAAATTTCTAAATAACCTGTAAGTAGAACATTTCTTTAGGTGTTTCTCAGCCACTCAAGATTCCTCAGTTGAGAATTCTTTGTTTAACTCTGTTCCCCATTTTTCAATTGGGTTATTTGTTTTCTGGAGTCTAACTTTTGAGTTCTTTTTATATTTTGGACATTTCCACTCTATCAAATGTAGATTTGGTAAAGATCTTTTCTCAATCTGTGGGTTGCTATTTTGTCCTGTTGACAATGTCCTTTGCCATACAGAAGTTTTTCAGTTTTATAAAGTCCCATTTGTCCATTATTGATCTTAGAGTCCGAGATATTGGTGTTCAGGAAATTTTCCCCTGTGCTGCTGTGTTCAAGGCTCTTTCCCACTTTCTCTTCTATGAGATTCAGGTTATGTGGTTTTTTCCATGGTGGTCATTGATATACGTGGACTTGAGCTTTGTACCAGGAGATATAATTGGATCATATTGCATTCTTTTGCATGTAGACTGTCAGTTAGACCAGAAGCATTTCTAGAAAATGCTTTTTCTCCCATTGTATGGTTTTGGCTTCTTTATCAAAGATCATGTGACAATAGGTATATGGTTTTATTTCTGGGTCTTCAATTCTATTCCATTAATCTATCTGCCTGTCTGTACCAATACCATGAGTTGGTTTTTTTTTTAATCACTATTGCTCTGTAGTACAGCTAGAGGTCAGTAATGGTGATTCCCCCCAGAAGTTCTTTTATTATCGTTGGGAATTGATTTTTCTATCCTGAGTTTTTGTTATTCCAGAAGAAGGTGAGAATTTATCTTCATATCTCTAAAAGAATTGAGTTTGAATTTTGATGAATTATTTTATCTGATTGCTTTTGGTAAGATGGCCATTTTTTCCTGTATTAATCTTGCCAATCCATGAGCATAGAAGATCTTTCAATGTACTGACGTCTTCTTCAATTTGTTTTTTCAGAGACTTGAAGTTCTTTTCATACAGATCTTTCACTAGCTTGGTTAGAGTTAAAACAAGATACTTTATATTATTTATGACTATTGTGAAGGGTGTTATTTTCTTAATTTAATTCTCAGCGTATTTATCCTTTGTGTAGAGAAAGGCTACTGATTTGTTGAGTTAATGTTATCAACTTTGCTTAAGTTATTATCAGGTTTAGAATTTCTCAGGTAGAATTTTGGGGTGGCTATGCATACTATCATATTATTTGCAAATAGTAATACCTTGTCTTCTTCCTTTCTGATTTGTACCCATTTGACTTCCTTTTGTTGTTGCTCTAGTTAGATTTTTGAATACTATATTGAGTAAATAGGCAAAGAGAGGGTAGCCATGTCTTGTCTCTGATTTTAGTGGGATTGTTTCAAGTTTCTCTTCATTTAATTTGATGTTGACTGTTGTTTTACTGGTGGGATTTCAAGCGCGTACAAACACTTTGTAAATCAATCTGGCATTTCCTCAGAAAATTGGAAATAGCCATACCTGAAGTTCCAGCTCTACCACTCCTAGGCCTATACCCAAAAGATGCTCCAACACATAACCAGAACTTATGCTCCATTATGTCCACAGTGTCTTATTTATAATAGCCAGAAGCTGGAAACAACCCTGATGTCCCTTGATAGAAGAATGGATACAGAAAATGTGTTACATTAACACAATGGAATACTACTCAGCTATTAAAAATGATGACCTCATAAACTTTTTAGCAAATGGATGGAACTAGTAAATATTATCCTGAGTGTGGTAAGCTAGATCCAAAAGTACATACATGATATATACTCTCTGATAAGTGGATGTTAGCCCAAAAGCTCAGCATGATACACTCAAAGACCATATAAAGCTTTACAAAAAGGAAGACCAAAGTGTGAATGCTACAAATCCACTTAGAATGGGAAACAAAATAATCATGGAAGGCAGAGGGATGGGGGACCTGGGTTGGAGGAAGTGGGGAGGAAAAAAGGGGGTGCAGGCCAGGCATGGGAATGGAGAGAAGTTCAAAGGGCCAGGAGAATGAAGAGAAAAAAAGTAGAAATGGGGGATGGGAACTTGGAGAACCACTGGAAAGACGCAGATGTCAGGGATGCAAGAGATTCCCAGGACCCAATGGGGATGACTTTAGCCAAAATACCTAACAGCAGGGATATAGAGCCTGAAGAGACCACCTCCAGTAGATACACATGGTTCCTAGTGGAGTGATGAGTCCATCCACCCATCTAAAAATGTGTATCCCAGAATTGCCCCTGTCTAAAGGAAATGCAGGGACAAATAATGGAGCAGAGGACATTTGTGGACTGACCCACCTTGAATAACATTCCATCCTCTGACAAACTATTTATGATGGCAAGAAGTGCTTGCAGACTGGAGTCTGGTATGACTGTTCTTTGAGAGGCTCGGTAGCACCTGACTAAGACAAATGCAGATCCTCATAGCCAAACATTGGACTGAGCCCAGGGACCACAATGGAAGAGATAGGGAAAGGGCTGAAGGACCTTAAGGTGATTGCAACCCCATCAGAATAGCAACAGTATCAATTATTAGGATCCTAAGAGCTCCTAGAGACTAAACCACCAACCAAAGCATATCCATAAGCTGGTACATGGCTCTAGCTACATATGTAGCAGAGGACTGCCTCTTCTGGCATCAATGTGAGAGGAGGTACTTGTTCTTATTGAGGCCTTATACCCCCAAGGAAGGGGGAAGCTAGATGGGTCAGGGGGAAGTAGTTGGGTGAGTAGGATAGCACCCTCTTAGAGGCAAAGTGCAGGGGGTATGGGTTGGGGGTCTTCATGGAGTGTAGACCAGGAAGGGGAATAATGGTCTACATCGTCATAACCCTACATGTGTGATAGTGGTAGGCATATCTTGGCAATAGTCAGTAGCTTTCTACTTAGACTTAAGGCCCACTCATCAAGAGTGAAATAATGCATGATACTGGAAACTTAACCAAAGATAGAGAAATCATGGAACTGGGAGAAAAAAAAATCTTCAATTACTACTTTGCTAAGCATGCATAAGGCATAAATACATTCTAAATATTTACCCTTATGCCCACAGACAAATGTAGTTCTCATCTCTCATCAAAGAAACCTCCCTTTATAGAGACATAAGCCATTACAGAAAACTACAACCAATTAATATATAGCAAAAAAGAGATTGCATGGTGTCTAATCTCCACTGGTACATCTACAATACAACTTCTATGCCTAAGATTTAGGGATTATTGTGGAAAAGAGAACAGAAAGATAGAAAGAGCTAGAGGAACAGGACTTTTGTTGGGAGAGTGTTGTATCTTCTAAAAATATCTGAGAAACTACAATCATGGTTTCCTAAAGAAGACCTGGACAGGATGCCACTGATATACAAGGTAACATGGAAGGAGAAACTCACGAGATCTCAGCCGTAGACAAAATACTATAGGCAACAGAGGAATGTTCAGAGTGAAAGAAATATTCTTCCTTAAGGAAAAGTCTCTCATGCTTTTAGCCTACCACTAACTAGTCAGTCCTGAAATCATATGGACTGAGCAGGATAGATTTATATGGTTAAGAATATATATGTATCTAAGAACAATTAAATTAAAGAGGCCATAATTTTAAGAGCAGTCAAGGGGATCTTTGAGAGAGGTTTCTACATTACAAATACGATGGAGATTCTGAAGTTAGAAAATGAGACCTAAAAAGTGACTTCTAGGATTCTCAGAAAAGTATCTGGAAAATGCATGAGCATAGTTCTCTAAAAAGGGAAAAAGTAGATAGATTTCAGTATGTTTCATACAAGCCTGTCACCATGTGTAACAAACTCACTGCAATTCTGTGTTATTGGTATATATGTTTTATCCTGGTTCTGCACATTTAAATTCACTAATTCAACACTGGTATGATCACATGCTCTCAGTAATCACAAAGCATAAATGTCGCTGTCTCCTGCTTGTGACCACTGTCTGCCTCAGTGCTCCATATCCAAGTAGCACAGGGAGGTAGCTAACCACCCAGGATTGCAGAGAGGCCAGAAAGCACAGGTAGGATCGCCCCTGCTGCTCAGAGTAAACAGTCAGAAACCCTGAGGACACAAGAGCCTAGGAGCAGCCTGAGACAGGAGTCTACACTCAGAGCTGATATGGGGCCACAGAGCTACATACCTGAATACAACCACAAAAGAACTGGTCTCTCAGGAGTACCTATATACCTGTGTACATAGAGAGAACAGGTTTCCCAGGAGCACAGATACAGAGTCTTACAGGATAGACAAGACAGAGACAACAACAACAGCTAACACCAAAGATAACCAGATGGCAAAAGGCGAATGCAACAACATTACCAGCAGAAACCAAGGCAACATGGCAACATCTCAACCAAGCTCTCCCACAACTGCAATTCCTGGTTACTCCAACACACCAGAAAAGCCAGATCTGGATATAAAATCACCTCTCATGATGTCTATAGAGGACTTCAAGAAGGACATAAATAGCTCCCTTAAAGAAATACAGGAGAGCATGAGTCAACAGGTAGAAACCCCTAAAAAGGAAACACAAAATCACTTAAAGAAAGGCAGGAGAACATGGTTCAACAGGTAGAAGCCCTTAAAGAGGAAACACAAAAATTCCATAAAGAATTACAGGAAAAAAACAAACAAACACGTTAAGTAACTGAAGAAAATCATCCAGGATCTAAAAAATGGAATTAGAAACAACAAAAATCACAAAGGGAGAGAATTCTGGAGATAGAAAACATAGGAAAGAAATCAGGAGTCATACATGCAAACATCAACAACACAATACAAGAGATGGAAGAAAGAATCTTGGTAGCTGAAGATACCACAGAAAGCATTGATTTAACAGTCAAAGAAAATGCCAAATGCAAAAAGCTTATAACCCAAAATATCCAGGAAATCCAGGACACAATGAAAATACCAACCATAAGGATTATAGGTATAGAAGAGAGCAAAGATTTACAACTTAAGGGGCCAGTAAATATCTTCAACAAAATTATAGAAGAAAACTTCCCTAACCTAAAGAGAGAGATGGCCATGAATATACAAGAAGTCTCCAGAACTCCAAACAGGCTAGACCAGAACAGAAATTCTTCCCATCACATAATAATCAAAATACCAAACGCACTAAACAATGAAAGAATATTAAAAGCAGTAAAGGGAAAAGGTCAAGTAACATATAAAGGCAGATCTATCCAAATTTTACCAGACTTCTCAACATAGACCACGAAAGCAAGAAGATCCTGGGCAGATGTCATACAGACCCTAAGGGAACACAAATGCCAGCCCAGACTACTATACCGAGCAAAGTCTCAATCACCATAGATGGAGAAACCAAGATATTCTATGATAAAACCAAATTTACACAGTTATCTTTCCACAAATCCAGCCCTACAAAGGATAATAGATGGAAAACGCCAATATAAGGAAGGCAACTACACTCTAGAAAAAGCAAAAGAGTAATCTTCTTTAAACAAACCCAAAAGTAGATACCCACACAAACATAAAAATAACATGAAAAATACTAGGAAGCAACAATCACTATTCCTAAATATTTTTTAATATCAATGGACTTAATTCCCCAATAAAAAGACATAGACTAACAGACAGGACACATAAACAGGACCAAGCCTTTTGCTGCATACAGGAAATGCACCTCAGTTTCAAACACAAACTGCACCTCAGACTAAAAGGCTGGAAAACAATTTTCAAACCAAATTGTTTCAGTAAACATTCTAATATCGGATAAAATCGAGTTTCAACCAAAAGTCATCAAAAAAATCATGGAAGGACATTTCATACTCATCAAAGGAAAAATCTACCAAGAAGAACTCTTAAATATGGACAACTACGATCCAAATGCAAGTGCACACACATTCATAAAAGAAACTTTACTAAAGCATAAAGCACACATTATACCTCACACAATAATTGTGGGGGACTTTAATACCCCACTCTCAACAAAGGACAGATCAGGGAAAGACAAACTAAACAGAGACACAGTGAAAAAAATAGAAGTTTTAGACCAAATGGATTTAACAGATATCAGTAGAACATTTCACCCTAAATCAAAAGAATATAACTTCTTCTCAGTACCTCATGGTACCTTCCCCAAAATTGACCATATAATTGGTCACAAAACAGACCTCAGCAGATATAAGAAGATTGAACTAATACCATGCCTTCTATATTGATGACTATGGAGTAAGGGTGGTCTTCTATAGAAACAAAAACAACAGAAAGCCCACATACACATGAAAGTTGAACAATTCTCTACTCAATGATACATTGGTTAAGGAAGAAATAAGGAAATAAATAAAAGACTTTTTAGAATTTAATGAAAATGAAGGCACAACAAACTCAAACTTTAGGGACACAATGAAAGTAGTGCAAAGAGGAAAAATTATAACTTTGATTGCCTCCAAAAAGAAGCTGGAGAGAGCATACACTATCAGCTCAACAGCACACCTGAAAGCTATAGAATAGAAAGAAACTAATATACCCAAGAGGAGTAGATGGCAGGAAATCATCAAACCCCGGGCTGAAATCAACCATGTAGAAACAAAAAGAACTATACAAAGAATCAACACAACCAGGAGATGGTTCTTCAAGAAAATCAAAAAGAAAGATAAACCCTTAGCCAGACGAACCAGAGGGCAGAGACAGCATCTAAATTAACAAAATCAGAAATGAAAAGGGAGAAATAACAACAAAAACTGAGAAAATTAAAAAAATATCAGATCCTACTACAAAAGCCTATACTCAATACAACTGGAAAGTCTGGATGAAATGGACAATTTTCTAGACAGATACCAAATTGCAAAATTAAATCAGGATCAGATAGACTATCTAAACAGTCACATAACCTATAAAGAAATAGAAATGGTCATTGAAAGTCTCCCAATCAAAAAAACCACAGGACCAGATGGTTTTAGTGCAGAATTCTATCAGACCTTCAAAGAAGACCTAGCACCAATACTCTTCAAAATATTTCACAAAATAGAAACAGAAGAAACACTACCCAACTTGTTCTATGAAGCCACAATTATGCTGATGCCAAAACCACACAATGATCCAACAGTGAAAGAGAACTTCATATCATTTTCCCTTATGAATATCAATAGAAAAATACTCAATAAAATTTTTTTCAACTGAATCAAAGAACACATCAAAAGAAACATTTACCATGAGTAGGCTTCATCCCAGGGATGCAGGGATGATTTCCTATAATGTAATACACTACACACACACACACACACACACACACACACACACACACACACAAAACCAACAACAAAAAAACCCAGATGGTCATGTCATTAGATGCTGAAAAGCGTTTGACAAAATTCAGCAATTCAGCATTCTTTCATGTTAAAAGTCTTGGAAAGATCAGGAATTCAAGGCCCATAACTAAACATAGTAAAAGCAATATACAGCAAATCAGTGACCAACATGAAAGTAAATTGAGAGAAACTTGAAGCAATCCCACTAAAATCAGGCACTAGACAAGGCTGTGCTCTCTCTCCATATCTATTCAATATAGAACTTGAAGTTCTAGTTAGAGCAATTAGACAACAAAAGGAGGTCAAAGGGATACAAATTGGAAAGAAGTCAAACTATCACTATTTGCAGAAGTTATGATAGTGTACTTCAGTTACCCCCCCCCAAAAAAAAAACTCCACCAGAGACCTCCTACAGCTGATAAACAACTTCAGCCAAGTGGCCTGATATAAAATTTACTCAATCAAATCAGTAGCCTTCCTATACTCAAAGGATAAACAGTCTGAGAAATAAATTAGGGAAATAACAGCCTTCACTATAGTCACAAACAATATAAAGTATATTGGAGTGTTTCTATCCAAACAAGTGAAAGATCTGTATGAAAAGAACTTCAAGTCTCTGAAGAAAGTTATTCAAGACCTCAGAAGATCGAAAGATGACCCATGCTCATGGATTGGCAGGATTAGCATAGAAAAAAATGGCCATCTTGTCAAAAGCAATCTACAGATTCAATGAAATCCCCATCAAATTCTCAACTCAATTCTTCATAGAGTTAGAAAGAGCAATTCTCAAATTCATCCGGAATAACAAAAAACTCAGGATAGCTAAAAGTATTCTCAACAAGAACTTCTGGGGGAATCAATATCCTGGACCTAAAGCAGTACTACAGAACAATAGTGTTACAAACTGCAAGGTATTGATACAGTTACAGGTAGGTAGATCAATGGAACAGAATTGATGACACAGAAATGAACCCACAAACCTACAGTCACTTGATCTTTGATAATGGAATTAAAACCATCCAGTGGAAAAAAAATAGACTTTTTAAAAAATGGTGCTCTTTCAACTGGTGGTTAGCATGCAGAAGAATGCAAATCGATCCATTCTTATCTTCTTGTACAAGCTCAAGTCCAACTGGATCAAGGACCTCCACATAAAACCAGACAAACTTAAACAAATAGAAAAGAATCTGCAGAAGATCCGTGAGCACATGAGCACAGGGGAGAATTTCCTGAACAGAACACCAATAGTTTATGGTCTAAGATTAAGAATTGACAAATGGGACTTCATAAAAATTACAAAGTTTGGCAGTTTCTCAGAAAATTGGACATAGTCCTACCAGAGGACCTAGCTCCTGGGCATAAACCTGGAAGATTTTCCAACATGTAATAAGGACACATGCTCCACTATGTTCAAAGCAGCCTTCTTTATAATAACCAGAAGCTGGAAAGAATCGAGATGTCCCTCAACAGAGGAATGGATACAGAAAATATGGTACATTTACACAATGGAATACTACTCAGCTATTAAAAACAATGAATTCATGAAATTCTTAAGCAAATGGGTGGAACTGGAAAATATCATCCTAAGAGAGGTAACCCAATCACAAAGAACATGTGTGGTATGAACTCACTGATTAGTGGTTATTAGTCCAGGAACTTGGAATACCCAAGACACAATTCACAGATAAAATGAAGCTTAAGACAAAAGAAGAACCAAGTATGGATACTCTAGTCCTTCCTAGAAGGGGGAACAAAATACAACAGAAGGAGATACAGAGAAAAGTATGGAGCAGAATCTGAGGGAAAGACCATCTAGAGATTGCCCCACCTAGTGATCCACCCCATATACAGTAACAAAATTCAGACTCTATTGTGGATGCCCACAAGTGCTTGCTGACCAGAGCCTGATATAACTGTCACCTGGGAGGCTCTGTTAGTGCATGAGAAATACAGAGGGGAAGGTCAGGTTGTTTTGATACTGCATGGAGGATCCTGTGCAGTTTCCAACTACCAGTTAGAAAGCTGGCTGTAATACTTGGTGCCACACTCCTAAACTTTCTGTAGCTGCAATCTAGAGATTTAAGAAAAATGAGAATTTACATAACAGTTCACATGCATTTTTATCAGATCAATAAAAATATTGAAAATAATGTCACTAAATAAAAAATAAATTATCCTAGGACCTCTCTTGTTCAATGTCATCACAACTTTATAAATAAGAGGTGCTCAGATCTTATTAATGTACATTCTTTGTATATGTGATTTGTAATTAGCAGGTTGATAGGTTCTGAAGGTTACCTTTGCATATGAGAAAAACAACATTCAGCATTTTAAATAGCACTACCAGCAATTGGAATTAGAATGTATCAGATATTTCAGGACAAGAACACATTGACTCCAAATAAATACTAGTAAATTCATTTTATTGCCCAGTAGGTAAAAGTATATTTCCTGATAGAGTACTCCAGGGTAGACTACAATTAGTTACTAGAACTTATAATTACTTATCATATTTTTAATCATTTGTAATACCTTGAAATACATTTCTTTCTTTAAAAAATGTGATTTAAATACTTTAAATTTTGCACTGGGTTCACTTCCTTGAATAGTATAAGCAGGGAAGATTTCATTAAATTTTATTGAAATGTCACATTACTGTAAAACAAAATATGGGCTTAGATTATTATTGATAACATATGGTTTGTACTAGAAAATTTTGATTTAAATTAATCCTTGAGTTTCACACACTACAATGTATAAATGTATGTATATATGTATGTATATATATGTATGTATGTACATATGTATATATGTATGAGTCAGAGTCTTGCATGTATCTCAGGCTTCCCTCAACCTTAGGTTACTTGGCAATGTACTTTTAAGTAAAGTAATTATGGGGTTATACTTCCATTCTCTTGATGGTTTTCTAATCATGTGGTAGTTTCACACTGTCTCATACACTATGTGAATTTTACAGATGTTGGAATAGATGGTGAGGAAAGGGGAAGAATGAGCTAGTGATTCCAAAATATAAATGACCTGTAGGAGTCCTATAACCTCAGATGTGACAAGGGTGGGTCTCAACATCTCGACTGTAGATCAATATCAGCAACAACAACAAACACACACACATACCAGTAATTAAATTTGTTCTTTTCAAGGGTAGCACAGACTTAGGAGAAACATTTGTTTTCTCCAAGCCACTGTTCTCTCATGTATAAGATGAAAATGAGTTGCTGTGATGAACTGGTCAAAACTAAGCACATAAAAAAATAACCTGTGAACAGCCTGGAGCAATGAAGACTTCAGTGGGTGATGAGGAACATGGGGAGATGGGTTTATGGGTATTTGCTGGATTTGGGAAGGTCTGACTCCCATCCTAACACCACACATTTTTCTATAGAATACACCTTTATACTGTACATTAATTATACCATATTATGGTTTTAATCATGACATATTTATTATTATCTGTGAAGTTATTTTTATCACATATCCTGTAACACTACACACATTAACTCCCCATCAACATTCCTACTTGTCCTATTCCTCCTTAAAACTCAACTATCTATTTTCATCTTCTTTATTTTATATCCTACATATAAGAGAAGTTGTGCAATATTTGTTTTTCTGACTCTGGTTATTGTGTGGATCATGATGATCCCTAGTTTCATCAGTTTCTTAAAACTAGGTAAATTCATTCACACACACAGACACACAGACACACACACACACACACATTAAAATCTGATGATTCATTGATGAGTATGTAGAGTGATTTATAACTTGGCTATTTTGAATAATGCCTGAGTGTGTAGGTACCCCCGACATGTGTATCACTTTGACATTTCTATTTGCCTGTTCATGGTACTTCTGATTGATATGGTAGTGATTTTTTTGGCAGGGGAAACTGCATAGTGATTCTTAGTGGCTGCCATATTTTATATTTATATTAGTATATTAGCAGTCTGTTATCATCAGTGTATATTGAATTGGTTTTCCTCATCATATCCATTGTGACATGGGTGAGATGAAATCTAATCACTTCATTTCATATTTTCTGATGGCAAAAAATATTTTCAATGAGCACTTACCAGGGGCATGTCTTGGAATCAGAGCTCCAAAACCATCTTGAGCCCTTAAGTATTCTAAGCCTAATGGAAAGAAACACAAAGAAATTCACTAAATGAATATACTATAAAAAATGTCATACTTAAATCTACACTTAAAGAAGATTTAGGAACTGTAGATGCACATAGCTCTGTGCTCCTGGGTAACTGCTTCTATTTTCCCTTGGCAGTGAACAAATTCTGGTTTCTAGAACTCTAGCTCAGAATAATATTGCTTAAGCACTAAATGAGTTTAATATTGTTTGTTAGTTCATATTCAAAACCTATTGTATATACTCTTTAAGTAGATGATTTTCTTTTTTTATTAGATATATTCTTTATTTACATTTCAAATGATTTCCCCTCTCCTGGATCCCCCCCTCATCAAAAGTCCCATAAGCCCTCTTCCCTCCTCCTGTTCCCCAATCAACCCCTTCCTGGTTCCCTGTCCTGGTATTCTGCTACACTGCTGCACTGAGCCTTTCCAGGACCAGGGGACTCTCCTTTCTTCTTGGGTATCATTTAGTATGCAAATTGTTCCTTGGGTACTCCAGCTTCTGGGCTAATATCCATTTATCAGTGAGTCCATACCATGTGTGTTACTTTGTGACTGGGTCACCTCACTCAGGATGACATTCTCCAGTTCCACCCACATGCCAAAGAATTTCATGAATTCATTGTTTTTAATAGCTGAGTAGTATTCCATAGTGTAAATATACCACATTTTCTGTATCCATTCCTCTGTTGAGGAATATCTGGGTTCTTTCCAGTTTTGGCTATTATAAATAGGGCTGCTATGAACATAGTGGAGCATGTATCCTTATTACATGCTGGGGAATTCTCTGGGTATATGCCCAGGAGTGGTATAGCAGGGTCTTCTGGTAGTATTATGCCCAGTTTTCAGCAGAAACGCCAGACTGATTTCCAGAGTGGTTGTACCAGCTTGCAGTCCCACCAGCAGTGAAGGCGTGTTCCTTTTTCTCCACAATCTCTCCAACATTTGCTGTCCCCTGAGTTTTTAATCTTGGCCATTCTGACTGGTGTGAGGTAGAATCTCAAGGTTGTTTTCGTTTGCATTTCCCTGATGACTAAGGATGTTTAACATTTCTTTATGTGCTTCTTAGCCATTTGATATTCATCAGGTGAAAATTCTTTGTTTAGCTCTATACCCCATTTTTAATAGGGTTATTTGGCTCTCTGGAGTCTAACTTTTTGAGTTCCTTGTATATATTGGATATTAGCCCTCTGTCGGATGTAGGGTTGGTAAAGATCTTTTCCCAGTGTGTTGGTTGCCGCTTTGTCCTTTTGACAGTGTCCTTTGCAAAAACTTTGTAATTTTATGAGGTCCCATTTGTCAATTCTTGATTTTAGAGCATAAGCTATTGGAGTTGTGTTCAGGAAAATTACCCCTGTGCCCATGTGTTCGAGGATCTTCACCAGTTTCTTTTCTATTAGTTTCAGTGCTTCTGGTTTTATGTGAAGGTCCTTGATCCAGTTGGAGTTGAGCTTAGTAAAAGGAGATAAGAATGGATTGATTTGCATTGTTCTGCATGCAAGCAACAAGTTGAGCCAACACCATTTGTTGAAAAGGCTATCTTTTTTCCACTGGATGGATTTGGCTCCTTTGTCAAAGATCAAGTGACCATAGGTGTGTGGGTTCATTTCTGGATCTTCAATTCTATTCCATTGCTCTGTCTGCCTGTTACTACAGTACACAAATACCATGCAGTTTTTAATACTATTTCTCTGTAGTGCTGCTTGAGGTCTGGGATACTGATTCCCCCAGAAGTTCTTCTACTGTTGAGAATACTTTTAGCTATCCTGGGTTTTATGTTATTCCAGACGAATTTGAGAATTGCTCTTTCTAACTCTATGGAGAATTGAGTTAGAAATTTGATGGGGATTGCATTGAATCTGTAGATTGCTTTTGGCATTATGGCAATTTTAACTATATTAATCCTGACAATCCAGGAGCATGGAGATCTTTCCATCTTCTGAGGTCTTCTTTGACTTCTTTCTTCAGAGACTTGAAATTCTTATCATACAGATTTTTCACTTATTTGGTAAGAGTCAAACCTTGATATTTTGTATTGTTTGTGACTATTGTCCGGGGTGTCATTTCTCTAATTTCTTCCTCAGCCTGTTTATGATTTGAGTATAGGAAGTATACTGATTTGTTTGAGTTAATTTTATATTCAGCCACTTTGCTGAAGTTGTTTATCAGCTGTAGGAGTTCTCTGGTGGAGTACTTTGGGTCACTTAAATATATTATCATCTGCAAATAGTGATAGTTTGACTTCTTCCTTTCCAATTTGAACCCTTTGATCTCCTTTTTTTTCTAATTTCTCTAGGTAGACCTTCAAGAACTATATTGAAAAATATGTAGAGAGAGGGTAGCCTTGTCTACTCCCTGATTTTAGTGGGAGTGCTTCAAGTTTCTCTCCATTTAATTTGATGTTGGCTACTTGCTTGCTGCATATTGCTTTTACTATGTTTAGGTATGGGCCTTGAATTCCTTTTCTTTCCAGTACCTTTAACATGAAAGGATGCTGAATTTTGTCAAATGCTTTTTTCAGCATCTAATGAAATGACCATGTCATTTCTTTCTTTGAGTTTGTTTATATAGTGGATTACATTAATGGATTTCCATATATTGAACCATTCCTGCATCCCTGGAATGAAGCCTACTTGATCATGGTCAATGTTCATTTTGATGTGTTCTTTTATTCAGTTGGCAAGAATTTTATTGAGAATTTTTGCATCAATATTCATAAGGGAAATTGTTCTAAAGTTCTCTTTCTTTTTTGGATCTTTGTGTGGTTTTGGTATCAGTGAAATTGTGGCTTCAGAGAATGAGTTGGGTAGTGTTCTTTCTGTTTCTATTTTGTACAATAGTTTAAAGAGTATTGGTGTTAGGTCTTCTTTGAAGGTCTGATAGAATTCTGCACTAAAACCATCTTTCCCTGTCCTTTTTTTTTTTGGTTGGAAGACTGTCAATGATTACTTCTGTTTCTTTAGGGGTTATGGGACTGTTTAGGTGGTCTATCTGATCCTTCTTAAACTTTTCTAGTTGGTATCTGTCTAGGACATTGTACGTTTCATCCAGATTTTCCGGTTGTGTTGAGTATAGGCTTTTGTAGTAGGATCTGATGATTTTTTTTTTAATTTCCTCAGTTTCTGTTGTTATTTCTCCCTTTTCATTTCTGATTTTGTTAATTTGGATGCTGTCTCTGTGTCCTTTGGTTAGTCTGGCTAAAGGTTTATTTATCTTGTTGATTTTCTCGAAGAACCAGCTCCTGGTTTTTTGATTCTTTGTATAATTCTTTTTGTTTCTATTTGGTTGATTTCAGCCCTGAGTTTTATGATTTCCTGCCTTCTACTCCTCTTGGGTGTATTAACTCCTTTCTGTTCTAAAGCTGTCAGGTGTGCTGTTAAGCTGCTAGTGTATGCTCTATCCAGCTTCTTTTTGGAGGCACTCAGAGCTATGAGTTTTTCTCTTAGCACTGTGTTCAATATGTCCCATAAATTTGGGTATGTTGTACCTTTATTTTCATTAAACTCTAGAAAGGTTTTGATTTCTTTCCTTATTTCTTCCTTGACCAAGATATCATTGAGTAGAGCATTGTTCAGCTTCCATGTATATGTGGGCATTCTGTTGTTCTCATTGCCATTGAAATCCACCCTTACTCCATAGCCATCTGATAGGAGGTTTGGGATTAGTTCGATATTCTTATATCTGTCGAGGTTTGTTTTGTGAACAATTATATGGTCAGTTTTGGAGAAGGTACCATGAGGTGCTGAGAAGAATGTATATTCTTTTGATTTAGGATTAAATGTTTTATAGATATCTACTAAATCCATTTGGTCCAAAAACTTCTGTTAGTTTCACTGTGTCTCTTTTTAGTTTGTGTTTCCCTGATCAGTCCATTGAGGAGAGTGGGGTGTTGAAGTCACCCACAATTATTGTGTGGCATGTGATGTACGCTTTAAACTTTAGTAATGTTTCATTTATAAATGAGGGTGCACTTGCATTTGAAGCATATATGTTCAGAATTGAGAGTTCTAACTGGTAGATTTTTCCTTTAATGAATTTAAAGTGTCCTTCTGTGTCTTTTTTGATGACTTTTGGTTGAAAGTGTTTTTTATTGGATATTAGATGGCTATTTCGGTTTGTTTCTTGGGACCATTTGTGTGGAAAACTCTTTTGTAGCCTTTTACTCTGAGATAGTGTTTGTCTTTGACAATGACTTTACATTTCCTGTATGCAGCAAAATGTTGGGTCCTGTTTCCGTATCCAGTCTGTTAGTCTATGTCTTTTTTTTTTCTTTTTAAAGATTTAATTTATTTATATTATGTATATGAGTACACCATTGCTCTCTTCAGACAAACCAGAAGAGGGCATTAGATCCCATTACAGATGACTGTGAGCCACCATGTGGTTGCTGGGAATTGAACTCAGGACCTCTGGAAGAGTAGTAGGTGCTCTTAACCACTGAACCATATTTCCAGCCCTGAGTCTATGTCTTTTTATTGGGGAATTGAGTCCATTGATGTTAAGAGATATTAAGGGAAAGGGATGGTTGCTTCCTGCTGTTTTTAATATAATTTTTATGTTTGTGTCGTTATCTTCTTTTGGGTTTGTTGAAAGAAGATTAATTTCTTGTTTTTTCTAGTGTGTAGTTTCCCTTCTTTTGTTGGTATTTTCCATTCATTATGCTTTGAAGGGTTGGATTTGTGGAAAGATACTGTGTAAATTTGTTTTTGTCATGAAATACCTTGTTTTCTCCATCTATGGTAATTGAGAGATTTGCTGGATATAGCAGTCTGGGTTGGCATTTGTGTTTCCTTAGTGTCTGTATGACATCTGCCCAGGTTCCTCTGGCTTTCATAGTCTCTGTTGAGACATCCGTTGTAATTTTGATAGGTCTACATTTATATGTTAATTGACCTTTTTCCCTTACTACTTTTAATATTCTTTCTTTGTTTCATGCATTTGGTGTTTTAGTTATTATGTGACTGGAGGAATTTCTTTTCTGGTCAAATCTATTTGGAGTTCTGTAGGCTTCTTGTATGTTCATGGGCATCTCTTTCTTTAGGTTAGGGAAGTTTTCTTCTATAATTTTGTTGAAGACATTTACAGTCCCTTTAATTTGGAAATCTTCACTCTCTTCTATAACTACAATCCTTAGGTTTGGTCTTCTCATTATTTTCCTGGATTTCCTGGATGTTTTGGGTTAGGAGCTTTTTGCATTTTTAATTTTCTTTGACTGTTGTATCAATGCTTTCTATGGTATCTTCTGCATCTGAGATTCTTTCCTCTATCTCTTATATTCTATTGTTGATGCTTGAATCCATGACTACTGACTTCTTTCCTAGGTTTTCTATGTTCTGAGTTGTTTACCTTTGTGATTTCTTTATTGTTTGTATCTCCATCTTTAGATCCTGGATGGCTTTGTTCAATTCCTTCAACTGTTTTTTGTTTGTTTGTTTTTGTTTTGTGTGTGTGTGTGTGTGTGTGTGTGTGTGTGTGTGTTTTCCCTTAGTTCTTCAAGGGCTTCTCCCTTTTTATTAGTGCTCTCCTGTATGTCTTTAAGGGAGTTATTTATGTCCTTCTTGAAGCCCTCCATCAGCATCATGAGCTGTAATTTTAAATCCAAACCTTGCTTTACTGGTGTGTTGGGTATCCTGGACTTGCTATTGTGGGAGAATTGGGTTCAGATGGTATCATATTATCTTGATTTCTGTTAGTAATGTTCTTATGTTTGCCTTTTGCCAAATGGTTATCTCTGGTGTTAGTTGGTTCTGCTGTCACTGGCTGGTGCTTGTCCCTCCTGTGTGCCTGCAGGCCTATCTCAGCACCCTTGGGTTACTGGCTTTCCCCTGGCACAGATTGCTGTGGAGCTGCCCAGCACCTGGGTGTAGGTTGGGTTCTAGCAGACCGAGTCCGAAGTGATTTTACACTCAGGTGTTTTCTGTGTTCCTGACTGCAGCAGCCTGCTTAGTGGCAGTAGAGAATATGTTGGCCGCGCCTCTACTCTTGGGACTCAATGCAGAGCAGATATCCCATAGCAGACTAGGTGCATGGAAGTTTGCAGTGTTGCAGAGCCCCTGGGTGCAGCCAGAGCCCTGGTGGGGTGCATCCCAAGCCAACTTCCACTCTGATGATCCCTGTGCCCCTGTCTGCTCCTTTCTACTCACTTACAGTGGCAAAGATGGTGGTGCCTCACCTCTAAATGCAGGACTCCCTCCAATTGCTGGACTCCCTGCAGGGCAGATGTCCCCTGGCAGGGTAGGTACACAGATGACTGCAGTGCTGATGAGCCCCTGGGTGCAGGCAGAGCCCTGGCGGGGCATTTCCTGAGCGATCCTCCACTCAGATGATCCCTGTACCCCTGTCTCCACCTGTCTACTCAGTCACAGTGGCAAAGATCAAGTAGATGATTTTCAAATCTTCTGAGCAGCGATCAATGGAAACAAAATGCATAGTAAATACAATGACTATGTATGAATATTTTGTGTAAGTAGATATGCCATGTTTTTGTATAATAAATGCATGTTTGAAATAGTCTTATACTTTTATTCTAGATCAGTTATGTTAATAACAACTAGAAACTTCTTGTTAAACCTACTGAATTTCATTTAATGACTGAAAATAGTTTGAAGTCCATAGACTAATCATACTGAAGAAAGTAACAAGGCCCATTAATGAAGACAATAGAGATGACAGTGAGTGCCACCTAGGGACATACATGGTGAAGGAGCCAAGGAATTCCTGATGAGTATCTGAGGTGACAAACTGGGCCTCAGTCAATCTTACTCATGGTGTTTGGCATTGAATATGTTCTTAGTGAATGTGTAAATTAATGCAGCCTAGGGAAGACAAGGTCATCACTCATGAATGACCCTCAAATATGGTCTTTTATTTTTGGTTTGAGCAAAGAAGACATGTTAATGACATTTGCCATCCTGCTTGCCTGATTATGGCAGGTACTATCATAACTCTGGGAAAGATGTTTACTCAACATATAAGTTCAGTTACACCATCTTCTGACTAGAATGATTGAAGACATCAACTTTTGGGATATTTTTTATGAACGTATTTTCTATATTACTGACAGAGACAAGCTGCCTCTCTTTGGGGATTCCTTTCCTGGGAGGAAAACACAATGACTCATTTGTCTAAGTTAAAAAGTGTCTGTGATGATGTCTGGTGCACAGTGGGTTCTCGTATAAGATGACATAACTTTATTTTAAATTCAGTTCCAATTTCCCATAGATTCAAGGCTGTTAAATTGTGAACATATTTTTGCTTTCCTGCCTCATAAAATATGAGCTGTAATCCAGATGGTATTTCCCACAGAAACATATGGACAGACAGTTTACATGAAGGACTCTTTCAGGATCCATCCTCACTTAGCACAAAAGGCTGACAATTTCACCAACACTCTTTGAGAAGTCTGAACAGATCTTAATCATGGAGACAAACACCTGAAGAAAGATTATATAAACTACTTCATTGAAGGACATGGCTTTTCAATACAAGAGATTGGATTGTATAGAGTGCTATGAAGTGTAATGGGATGAGGTGAGAAATTCTTTCCTCTACAATTGTAGAACATTGACTTTGGCAAGAACATGCAATATGGCCTTGTAGAATATAATTTTCCATTTTAGCTTTTTAATACTTTATTTTATATTTATGCTTGTGTCACTCCATGTCTGTGCAGGACATTTGGAATTACAAAATGGGTGTGGCCTTTAGTACATGCTTGTATAAGGGTTATGCATGTATTCCCACAGGGGAAGATTTAGCTGTTAGAATAGGCTGAAATACAGACATATGAAACACAAAGAGAACAAATGATTAGAAGTCAATGGAAGAAAACTAGAATGGCTCCTCTTATATAATGTCTTCTGTTCTTTAAAGAAAACAGATTAATTACTTTTACACAGTTTGTTTTCTGGGTTCATGATACCTTTCAGCTATTAAGACCATTTGTCCTGCCTTTATTTGTGAAATTGTTTCCTGAAAGAGTGTCCTTTGAATTTGTGGAAAGAAAATGTTCTTCACCTCTGTGGGTAAAAACCTCTTGCAAGCTGTTAATGTCAATAATAAAGTAGTAGATGCAGAAGAAATATACATTTTCTCTGGTTGAATCTCCATTACTGTTGGACCTCAGAGATCTAGCCTTAGGACATGGAATCAAGCATTTCTCACCATCTTCCAATCTCATCCTTATTCAAGATCAAAGTTCATGGACTGTAAGGAGCCAAAACTGTATGAGCTACTCCTAATACCTTTACTCTGCTCCAATTCATGTCTACAAACCATATGTTTTTATGGAGAATGTTAAGGAACAGAAAATTTTAATTGACTGTATAAAATCTTGTTATAAACATTCTCTTAGAGAGTCTTTTATAAGACTCTTTTATAAGAATCTCTTATCCTCGATTTCCTCATCGGTGCAATCTGAAATAATGTTACAGCAACAGGCTGTGATAGAAATTGAGGCTCATAATTTAAAGCTGACTAAAGCAAAGGGCACATTGAATGTTTAGACAGATTGATATATTAGAGAGGATGTGCACACATGCACGCATGTTTATACACAGAGGGATTAAATATGTATTTGATATGTGACTAGCAGAGCAGGAAACAGTTATATTACTGATCACTGTTGAAAAAACAAAAAAAGAAACACTTCAAGGAAACAGCATATGTTTGGGTAATAAATATTCTAAGATATCTCATTCAGAGTGGGTACTTTGAAGAGAAAGTACCATAAACAGTAAGGGAAGCATCATAATGGGAGACTCTGTGCACCATAATTAGGTTCAGGGCAGGCTAGTGAACCAGCAGGAGCAGTTATGTACACTTGCTTTCCAGCACATTTTCAATAGAATAAAATTTTCTCTATTCCTCCCCAGTGTTCCCAAAGGTAAACACATCTCAAATGAGGAGATACTATCACTATCCTCAGGAGTATCATGTCTCGATGCCTATAGGAAATGCAACATTCACTACATAAAAATGCATCTGACCTGTCTGTCAGCAAGTCATCTTTAACAGAGCTGAAGCAGCTTTACCTTAGTGGCTTTTGCTAGACACACTAAGAGAGCTCCTGGGAATAGAGACCTGATGACAGAGATGGGAGGATTATTCTGATCTGTTTGACTCTAACACTGACAGTTCTGTTTTACACAGTGAAAATCCTCCACAGTGTCAGGTTCATACACAGAAACTAGCAAATGAGGTTTGCATGAGCTCACAGTGAATATTGTGCTGCATCCTTTCAGTATATCTTGCTAACTTTCCTATCACCCACTGTCTCTGCTCTTTCAGAAATCTCTGCTAATGTTTCTTTTCCATTTGTGCTCAGACTTTTTGAGCTGGGAAGCTATTTATAATCCTGAAGCTTACCATGGCTCTGCCTCAAAATGGTACTTAGGATTAATTCACATGCTTTGTGGTATCACACACACAGACACACAGACACACGTACACACATTGTATACCAAATTACTTATCCTGGTCCCTTTAATCTGATGACTTGTCTCTGTTGGAGATGTAAATCACACTTGAATGATTCAACAAGATGGAATCAGGAAAAATATTTAAAATAAACATTGAACATTTTGGTGGCTTAAAATACATCACAGCTTTTATTTACTTTCTGTTTTAAACAGAAGTTAAAAAAAACATATAGTTAGGAAATCCTGCTAGAGTTTCAACATCATGCCAAGTGCAACACTCACAATTCAATCCTCACAGTTATATCAGTAAAATCAACTCTATGTTTCTGGTGATAAAATACATGTTCTGAAAGTTTGGGTAACCTGTCATCACCTTGAAGTCATTAAGAGGAAGACCTAGAATTCAATTATGTTTTCTTACCTCCAAAATCCTGTATAGATAGAGCCCCTTTTAAATATCCTGCACTGAGAAATCCTGCTTATATTCTCCTGTAAATTCCTATCATGTGTTGAGATACTGGGGTAACATGCAGCCTGAACCTGCTGAGAAAAATAGAAGCCCTTCAATGTGAAGACTGTGAAAATAATTTGTTACTTCAATCATCTGGAAGTGCTTCTATAACACCTGACAGCATTTTGCAAGGATGCTGAGAACATCAATAGATTAGTGAGGTTGAAGTCTTAGGGGATGTATAACCTTATGTTTCTGAGCATTTAACTCATTAAAATTCACAAAGAAAGACCTTATGGTGCCATCATTTTATCCAGCTAACATCATCAGGGGCTCAAGTGCTGTGACTTTCTATAGTCATTCTAGCAGCAGAGAGCATATGGTTTTACTTCTCTGTGAAGCCTCAGGGCATCCAACAGTATCTTTCATGGATAATGGATAAAGGCTGTCATACCAGTAGGTAACGTCTGTTCCATCAATACTACTATCGTACAGAGAATTTGAAGGCAATTTCAGGAGCTATGAACTGACCAAAGTCTATTCTGTCAACACTACATCTTCAGAAACAATCAGGGAAAATGCTTATTGCTTACTCAATCTTTGCACTTTCTCTGTGTTAGCCTTGGCTCCTTAAGGGAAAAAAAGATTATTGGCAGTAAAGTCACACTACTATTTTTGGAGTCAATGTTTCTAGCAATTAAATACAATTTTATCTCTCTTTCATTTATTCAAATCTGTATCACATCTCTACCACCTCCCCTCATAGCACTGAGAAAGAACAAGTAAATCTCACAGAGACAAGGCCCATGTGTAAGTTCTCAGAAACCCTGAACAAGTTCCTGCAAAGCTAGCCAATACAGCACCATACAGCAAGTGAGAAGAATTTAGAAGACTCGGCAGACTCCTCATTTTCCTTCTGCTTTGGTCCCTTACCTCTGGACCATTTTCTGCTCATTGTCCTGGTCTCCATCCTTTGTTTCTTGAGTAAATGTTGCTGTAACATAATCTTTCCTGTTTTCCCACTTTCCCAAATCATGGTTTAAAGTTACAATCCTTACAGTTCAGTGGTTCTCAACCTTCCCCATGCTATGACCCTCTTAATATAGTTCTTTATATTGTGGTGAACTCCCAACCATAAAATTATTTAGTTAGTATTTCATAACTGTAATGTTGCTAGTGATATTAGTTGCAATGTAAACATCTAGTAGGCAAGTTATTTGACTCATGACCCCCCAAAGTCTCTTCATTCCCAGGTTGAGAACTCGTGAATTTAATGAGTGCATTATTCCAATCATTCTGATGATGGCTCTGAGTATTCATTCTATCCTGTTCTCATGACATTTACAGGGAAAAACCCTAGTCAAAGGCAATGATTCCTTGTCCTAGGCTACACAGAGCCTGGTGACTGACCCTAGGGTCTTCATTCCTCCCTTTTTCAATATATTACTCACTTTTATTTCCATCCCATTACACAGCTGGAGCAAGATCTGAACAGCAAATTTTCAAAAAGGAAAAATAAAATTGTCTTTAAAAATGAAAGTAGGCAGGACTTTAATCCCTAAAGCCTTTGCAGTTTAAATTAAATTCTTACCATTCTGCTATTTGCTTAGAAGATGCCCCAACCTCAGTCTGTCCTGTCTTGTCTCTATCTACTTCCTGCTCTGACTACCAGTTCCTGCAATTTCTTTAATGCTTCTGTAGTACTTCAGAGGAATTTTCATTTATTCTCAAATCCCCTTCCCCAGATGCTGTTTCACTCAGTTTCAGAGAGCTTTGTGGGGCTGTAGTTAGTAGTTCCCCTTCCCATCCTTACTCTTTGACAGCTTTCCCTGGGGGTGACTATTCACTCAAACATGTCTACTTGCCCCTCACCAGTATGCTTCTTCACTTATTTATGAATATAGCATCTTTTGTTTAATGCATTTGACACTGAATCAACAATGTTCTAAAAAAATATGTGCCAAAAGAGGTAAACATTACATACTTCTAATACATTAACAAATAAATAAATAAAGTTCATCTCTAGAAGCCTAATTGCTCACTTCAATCTTGCTACAGTGATTCAAACTGGAAAAGAAGGCAGGCACTAAACATAACTGGAGGTTTTCATAAATAATTTTTAATATCCTGATTATGGCAATTTAGTTATTTTATACATGTATTAAAAATCTTAGTATACATGTAATGACTTATTACTTATACTTATTTGTTGTCTTTGAAAAGCAATGAAAGGTGAAGGTGTCAAACTGTGTTTTGGGTATCATTCACAGCACTTAACACTGTCAGCCTGATGTGTGAGTTTACTGTATGTCTATCTCGTTGTGATTTCCCATCATTTTTACCTTTGGATATATGCTATCTATTATTATCAATGACAGTTACTCAATATATCACACAGTGACATTGAAAAATTCATTGTATACAGCAATTTCGTGAGGCAAACATATTTAAACACAGTGATATATTTTTAATTTTTCAATTTCCTTTCTCCCTCTTTGCCTGTCCTTATCAGAATGATTTCCTCATGAGATTTAAGGCAGGACTCCACCATATCTACTTACTGGTAGATTTATCAGAACTACAGCTCCTAAGGCTTTGTGACTAGTTTCTTTTGAAGTTCAGCTCAGTGAGAAGACAGTTGCACTGAGATTTCTCTAATGTCCCAGAACTATTTGTGATTCCTAGGGTCATACCAGTGTTTCTTATCTGTAAGTTCTGTACAATGACCACTTCTTAACTTCTAAGATGAGGAGTTTTTCACATTTGATTGATTCTTTTTCCTGCTTCACCCCCCTTGACTAGATTAGGGGAAGCCTTTCTTTAAGGCACTGGTTCTCTACTAATCATGCCTGGTCAGTGTAGGCTTAGATTTTTCTTTTCTTTTTAATGGAAGAAAATTCATTTTAATTTACAGTTCCAGAAGGAGAGTCCTTAACAGCAGGGAAGGCATGGCATCAGAGGGCTGGGGCAAGAAAGATTACATCATCAACCAAAGGGAGAAAGCAGAGAAGGTCAACATGCAGAAGAATGCAAATTGACCCATTCTTATCTCCTTGCACTAAGCTCAATTCTAAGTGGATCAAAGATCTCCACATAAAACCAGACACACTGAAACTAATAGAAGGGAAACTAGGGAAGAACCTTGAACATATGGGCACAGGGGAGAATTTCCTGAACAGAACTCCAATAGCTTATGCTCTAAGATCAAGAATAGACAAATGGGACCTCATTAAATTACAAAGTTTTTGCAAGGCAAAAGACACTGTCAAAAAGACAAAGCGGCAACCAACTAACTGGGAAATGATCTTTACCAACCTTACATCCGACAGAGGGCTAATATCCAATATATACAAAGAACTCAAGAAGTTAAACTCCAGAGAGGCAAGTAACCCTATTAAAAAATGGGCTACAGAGCTAAACAAAGAGTTCTCACCTGAAGAATATCTAATGGCTGAGAAGCACCTAAAGAGATGTTCATCATCCTTAGTCATTAGGAAAATGCAAATCAAAACAACCCTGAGATTCCATCTCACACCAGTCAGGATGGCTAAGATCAAAAACACAGGAGACAGCAGTTGTTGGCGAGGATGTGGAGAAAGAGGAACACTCCTCCACTGCTGGTGGAATTGCAAGCTGGTACAACCACTCTGGAAAGCAGCCTGGCGGTTCCTCAGAAAACTGGGCATGACACTCCCGGAGGATCCGGCTATACCACTCCTGGGCATATACCCAGAGGCTTTACCTGCATGCAATAAGGACACATGCTCCACTATGTTCATAGCAGCCTTATTTATAATAGCCAGAAGCTGGAAAGAACCCAGATGTCCCTCAATGGAGGAATGGGTTCAGAAGATGTGGTATATCTACACAATGGAATACTACTCTGCAATTAAAAACAATGAATTCACGAAATTCCTAGGCAAATGGTCAGATCTTGAAAATATCATCCTTAGTGAGGTAACCCAATCACAAAAGAACACACATGGTATGCAGTCACTGATAAGGGGATATTGACCCAGAATCTCGGAATACCCTAGACACAATCCGCATATCAATAGATTTCTAAGAAGATGGAAGGAGAGACCCCTGGTCCTGGAAAGACTGGATGTAGGGGAACGCCAAGACAGAGTAACGAGAGGGGGTTGAATGGAGAAAAGAGGGAGGGAAGGGGGCTTATGGGACTTTCGGGGAGGGAGGAAACGGGAAAGGGGAAATGATTTGGAATGTAAATTAAAAAAATAAATAAAATAAATAATTAAAAAAAAAGAAATAGGCAAGATTATAAACCCTGAAAGTCCACCCCCAGTAATGTATTTAATGTACTTCCTCCAACAGAGCTCAACATCCTCATTTTCCAAAACCTACTTTTTTTTTTTTTTGAGACAGGGTTTCTCTGTGTAACCCTGGCAGTCCTGGAACTCGCTCTATAGACCAGGCTGGCCTCGAATTCAGAAATCCACCCGCCTCTGCCTCCCAAGTGCTGGGATTAAAGGCATGTGCCACCACTGCCCTGCCAAAACCTACTTTTAATAAGGGTTCTCAAGCTCTTTGATACCCCCTTTATAGCTCACCATCCAAAGGTAGGGGAGATAAAATGATAAATAGCAGAAGTTGATGAGAACCTGTTTAGAAATAATTCTTTGGGGCAATTCCAGTCTCTGTCAGGATACCAGCAGTCTAGATCAATAGTGTTAGGATACTAAACATGAATCACCAGATGTGGCATGATCCAGCAGAAACAACCAGGCCTCTGCGGAGTCAGCAGGAATGATCAGAATTAGGAGAAGTTCTCAGCTGTGACTCTCTCAACCAAGTAAAGCTCAAGGAAGAGGAGCAAGCAAAGAAGCATTGTAAGGCTAGATATGCAAGTATGCTGTCACTGTCCTTTGAGTACTATTTATACTCTTTCTGACATAACATATCCTACCATGGGTCTTGCCTCAGCAAACACCACAAGAGTCTGCATCACATGACATATCCAAAAACTTCCACTTCATGCCATACTACCAAGAAGGGGGGATTCTGAGAGATAAGTACCTCCCTCCTATTGAGAAATGGAGCATACATTGGTTGGGGCCCAGGCATATTGTAGTGCAACCCTTGTATCAAGCATACAATCATAGCCATTTCTTTGGATTGTGTGACTATTCACCCTACAACTTCATGATAAATGGAGTAGCTTCTTAAACTATCTATCATCAAGTATGAACTTGGCACCAAATAATAAGAAATAGCACATTGTAGAGGTTTTAAGATAAGTGTCCCACAAACTCTTGTGTTTGAACACTCAGGCTCCAGTTGGTGGCACTGTTTGGGAAGACTGGAAAATTTAGGAGGCAGAGTCTCAGTGGGAGAAGTGGGACATTCAGCCTTGAGATGTTTTACATCCAGGCCCCACTTCTTGCTTGCTTTCTGCTTCCAGACTGTAACACAATGTGACTGGACCACCTACTTCCTTTTCCGTTGTGGATTATATGTCTGTGAACCTTCCTCCCTAAACTCTTTCTGGTCAGTTACTTTGTCATTCCAATGAGAAAAGTATCTAATATTGATTGTGTCTTCTTATCTAAGCATTCTATTGAAGTAAAACACAACCAACAGTGCAATTTACTGTAGTGTTTTGTGTATTCTGACACAGTTTTCATGTTTTGGGTGTTTCTCAAAATAGTTACATTTCAGGAGAAAGAAAGTGGGTATATGCTTAGGGCAGTGACAGAAAGTAAAGCATTGACACCAAGTCTGACACTGATCTGCAGTTGGAGCTCATCTTTTCCTGGGGGTTAGGGGGTGGGGGCATATTTTGATACCAAGCTAATATGACATATTTTAAGTTTAGTGTACTTAACTAATTCAGGACTTTTAAAATGTCAGTTAATACCCAAATGTTAGTTGAAAGAGATTGTTCTAAAGCTATGAAGGTTACAGCCTATTTACTGAAAGTTCACCAGCTAAGGGCATTTGTTATCAGAATATGGCTATAATTTAGAAAATAGAGCATTAGACTTTTGTTAGTCAACCATAGCATTGCCATGCAAATGCTCAGATAAAATAGCTACTCTCCGCAAAGATTAGGTTCCAGTGAGCACCCAAAACACTCTCCTGCTCAGAAATTATTGTGACTTGTCCTGGCCATTTATCGAAAGTGGAAGTCTTGAGCTTCCTGATCCCAGGATGTTAGTAACTCAGAAAGGCAGTTCTAGGTATTAGAATGTGTTCCCTCTAAATAAAACACTGGGGAGATTCTATAAAGGACATTGTTTTACTGCTAAGTTTCAATTTCATGGTCATTATTTTAAATTTCAGTTAAAGTAGTTAAATTATAATTTAATGCACTTTCTCTGTTGTTGATGTTATTTTTCCCATGTTTCTTTATATTTATTTGTTTTCTCTTGAAAGCTTCTACCTGATTGATTATATTTTCCTGTATTTCCTTAAGGGATTTATGCTTTTCCTCTTTAAAGGTCTCTATCACCTTCATAAGATTAGATTTAAGGTCATTTTCTTGCATTTCAGGTGCTTTGGGATATTCAGGACTTGCTGTAGTAGGATAGCTGGGTTCTCATGGTGCCATATTGCCCTAGCTTTTGTTGCTTGTCTTCTAATGCTGGCCTTTCACCATCCAGTTATCACTAATGTTTGCAGGCCCAGCAGGCCCTATTGAGAGCAGGCCTCTAGGGATGAATGTAGAGCTAGTTATCCATGATATCAGTAGGCTTCAGGTGGAGTTGGTTCTGGTGGCAGCATGCTTCCAGGGATGCAATCAGAGTTTGTAGACCCTGCTGGTGTCATGCTGCTTGTTGTCCCAGGTTGGGGTAAGACTCTTGGGGTGAAGCTAAAGCTGGTAGTCCCTGATGGTTGCTGGTCTCTGTTGGTCCTGGACAGCAGCAGGCCTCTAGGGATGCAGGCTGAGCTGTGGTCTGCAAAATGGAGTCCAGAAGGGCCAAGGTAGAACACACCACTGCTAGCTTTGCTCAGATGGCCAAAAGCCAGGGAATTGGGGTAGGACTCTCATCTAGTGGTTGGTGATGACTGAAGGCATCTTGGATTATGGTTTGTGGTATGGACATGGAGATAGAGCACAAAGGAAAGAAGGCAGATATCAGGAGTTCTGGGCTTGCCAGGAACCAATCAGGCAGTAGTTTGAAATTTGCAGGGTTCCCCTAGTTGTACTTTGCGGCAGCAGGACTCCAGGGATTCAGGCAGAGCTGTTGCCTGGTAAATGGAGGGGGCAGAGCTGCTAGGTTTGCCCAGAAAGGCCTGCAGGCTGGGAATTGGAGTAGGGGGTCTCACTACGTGGGCTCCGATGGCTCTGCTGTTCTTATTGTTGAAAAGGGAATACCTTACTATATTGCAAGAATATTTCAAATAAGAAATTATTTCACATTAAGTTTTTATTTTAATCAGGAAAATATAATTCATAATTTAATAATAATTTGAGTGACTCCTTATAATTATAAATGTGTCACCAGCCCTGTCTTGTTTGTGGGGTAGTGTGATATATTTCCTTTTCTGTGACTCCATGGCAGGTTTTCATGGTTGGGATAAGAGACTCAGAAAGGAATGAAGCAGCATGCCCTGTGTCTTCTCAGATAAACGTAGGAAAGCTGCTCAGGGAACAACATAACAGTGTTCAAAAGGCCTTTCTACTCCAGCTCAGATTTGTGAAGTTTGCTCATGTACCATAACAATAATAGCCAATGTATCCTAAAGAATAGCTGTGAAAATTAGATAAGGCACAACATTTAATGGACTTGGGATGACACATAGAAAGGCCTGTCTTTCCTGAGGTACCCAAACCTTTTCCAATTTACAGTTTGTAATGAGTACTAGTTACAGTCACATTGATCTTACTGGGGAAACGGTACATTGGTATTTTAACTTGTCATTAAGCAACCATGTACAGTGAATCATGCATAGGTAACCAGATTTTCATTTACATATATTGCATAATAGATTTAGCCATTTATTTCATTTATTAAAAGAAATAACATACTGTTGTACATACATAAATTGGACTTCAAAGCAAATTATTAGTCTCTGTACTCGATTCCATCATTCCATATGATGAAATTTGAAAGAAATGTTTACAGATATGTTTAAATATACATGTGTAGTAAGAAAAAATTGGTCCAGCAAAGAAGCATGAACAAGCAGGGAAATACCTCAGTTGGTACATTGTTTGTCTTGGAAGTCTGAGAACCTGAGAACTATACCCAGAAATCATAGAAAACAAAGGAAAGAAAATAAAACCAGTCAGAAAACAAAGCAACGAAACAAAACCAAAGAACTGAAGTGTAGTGATGATCATTTGTTCTTGTAGCATTATGGAGAAGGAAACACAAGTCCCAGGGCCTGGTTGATAAGTCAGCCTGGTTTACTTGGTGAGAGCCAAGCTATCAAGAAATGAGAGACACAAAGAAACAGATGTAGGCTCAAAATCAATAACCACATCTTTTCATTGGCCTCTGGGTACAACTACACATACATATGTGCACATACACACACACACACACACACACAAATGCACACACACATGTAAAATAGTATACTACCTTTTATCTTTCTAGCTTCAGAAGATGTAACTACCTAGGATGGTTGTCTAAAGCCAAATAGTGAAAAAGTAAAAGCAGTGAATTCCTCTGTGCTCATACATTTTTCTTGTCTTTAAGCATAGTGAAACTTACCATCATTACCAGAGCAATGTTTATTTAATTTGGAAAATGTCAATTTACTAAATGCTGAGAATAAGTAACTATATCATATATAACTGATAGGTATAATACTTATTAATAAAAACAACAATAAAAAGGTGTGCAAGGGCCAAGAAAGAAAAAAAGGCACATGGCACTCTGAAGACAAAGGACAAAACTCAGGCCCACTGCAAGCCTGACATTTTGTTTTGTTTTGTTTTGTTGTTATTCTTTTCATGATGGCATGTTCAATGTTTGTTTTTTTCCTCCTGTAGACTGTCTTGTTATATTAATTTCATGTTTCACCTAACTCTCTCTGAAGGCTTCCAAATGCCTGTGTTTTTGCTGGCTCCTGAGTATGGCTAAGACAATGTTTTAAACAAGCAAAATTAATGGATTTTTGCTTGCTCTGAAGAACCCATGGTACAGCATGGCTAGAAAGTCATGTCTCAGCACAGCTGTGCTAACAGATTGTTGATCACAGAGTGACCTTTCTCATAAGAGCAGTTCAAAGTCTTCCTTCCAACTTTACTTTTAATTTAATTATCATTTGAAGGGAGGAAAATCCTTTTATGCATCACTGAGAAATCAGCTATATCTTAGGACTGAAATGACAATGAACTTGCCAATTGCTACACATGAGAACTCTGTGATAAAAGCCAATCTTTGTTTCAGATCAGAGAAGCATTTATTGAGTTGTTCTTCAAATAATGCAGAAGTGGGTAGACTGCAATAGAAAAGCCAAAGTTCTCTGTGACTCTCAGATCCTACACAAGAGAACAAAAGTCTTTGAGATGATGGAAATTATTGTTTTTACTCCAGTGTGAAATTTTTATTTTGTTTTCCCATGTGAAACAGGGCAGAAAGTATCTCATGGACTTCTTATTCTACTGCTATTGAAATAGCAGATGCCAGGTATGAATATCACAGCTAAGGTAGAGTGATAAGTGATCAAGAGATGAATTTGGGGCATTTTTTCAGAATTTACACTATTGGTTTTGATCAGAGCCCTGGAGTTTATTGATATTCCACCTGTGCACTATTGTTGTTTTGCCCATTGCTTAATAGACATTTAAGGTTTTGTTCATGTCAATACCCAAGAACATTGGGCCCTGGCACATATCTATGTGACTCAACCTCTGATCAAGACATTATTTTAAAACTGTCTTGAAGAGTTGTGTCTACCTTCTGCCTCTGACCTCTGATTCCCTGCATATCTCTAACTTCATAATACATTTAGATCACTTAAAATAATATTGCTGAGTTTGATAATCACCTAGTGTTAATATACAGTATATTCCAACTGTCCACTTCCAGGGATACAAATGAAGATATACTCTCACTTTTTTCCATTCTCTATTTTATTTATGTGAATATGTATGAATATCTGTACATGTTTCCATTAATTTAAAACACAGAAGGTATATATATATATATATATATATATATATATATATATAATGTATATATGTATACATATATATTTATATATATACATATATATATATCAAAGCTGTTGAAAATAAAACTTAATATGTGTGAATATAACCAATCTCTGTTCCCATGAATGGAATGACATAGATACATACACTGAACTTTTGATAAACTGTAGGTTAATATCACTACAATGTAGATATAATTTTGGAACATACTGTAAGCAGTACAATGTTAATATTTCTAATGCAAGGATGCATGCAAACAAATATAGAAAGTGAAGCTATTCATTTCTGACATACTTAAGTATATGCACATCAAATTTCCTTGAAAAATTATAAAGTACAAATGATTTTAATTTAAAATAAACATGCTTTTGCATAATTAATTATACACAACATCTAAATTTAAAATTATATGGTGAAAACAGAACTATTAAAATTTCATTGAGGAAATTCAGCTTTTCCAATCCATTTCTATTCCTTGAATCTAACTGTATTAAAGAATTGATTCATTTCTTTGTTTCCTTAACAGATATCATTGTTACAAATTTTTGTCTAGACATATATAAATTTTAGCTTTCCATAAAGGCTGTATGATGATGAAAATGTAATCTTTTCACTGAGACAATTTTAAACAAAACAAAACAATAAAAACTTTCAAAACCATGCCTCTGAATGTGTGTGGAGTACATAGATAATGTAGTTATACAAGGTAATCAGATTGCTTCAGTGTCTGCATCCTTCCATAAAACATGACATCCCACTCATTTTTCCCACCCCTAGTATGCAAGAGGCTGTGACATCAAAAGAGAACATGCTAAGGTGAGTTGTAACTTTCTTTTTCATTATTGAAAAATAATTGCTCCATTTATACAGTGGTGGCTTTGAGTACAGTCTGAGAAAAAATGTCTTACAATTCCTCTAGGAGTTTATAATCTAAAAACAAAATAGCAAACACCAATAGTATAAGCAGGAGTAGAGTAAACATGACTGTACAAAAGAAGTATAGTTGGCTGTTTCAAATTTTATAATATGTTGCAATGTGGCTTGTCTTAAGAGTATCATCCCCTGTCCCTAATACTGTGAGCTAAAGGAACACAGTCAATGCCAAGGAACACAGATGATGGCTCTTCCAACATGCACACAGTACGTACTTGCACTTCCCTTTTTGTTATAATGAATGAGCTTAGCTAAAATTCCCTAATCCAATTGAATTCAACAAGTTTATTCTCCCATACACCATATAGAGAGGAAATATTTAAACAGGAGTGACTCAAGCCTATGCCATGCTTCCCATGAGTCTCTTTTTATGATACACACTGTGAGTTCCTTTAGCATTTCTTCAAAAACATGAGTGTAGAGTACTTCCATTATAATAAATAGTGTTATAAATAAATCCCTATTTGTATCTAACCCTCTTTACATGTTCTGAAAAACAAAAAAAACAAACACTTGTCACAGCAGAGGTGTGAGAAGTCAGGCAGAGTGATCTGATCACTTCACTGTTTCCTAATAACCACACCTACATTCTCTCCCTACGAATTTACACAAGATTGGTGTGTTAGGTATTGAAGTATTCTGAGGGAGCTTACCAAATATTATGGATGGCATTCTAAACTATGCACTTCTCCAAACTTCATTTACATCTTAAATTTAGTAATAGAGAAACGATGATTAAAATCTGCTCAGCATTTGAAGCAGTAATCGTGGGTCTTAGTTTTAGAATATTAGTTCCCTTACTTTCTATGCTGAGCATATTTCAAAGGCAGTGGAATCTTTTCTCCTGTCTTAGCTGCTTCTTTCTTTGACACTTGGCCATTCAGACCTTCCTAGAAACATTTCAGTGAACTAAAAATTTAAGGATACACCCAGATATAATACATGAAATGAATAAGTAAGCAAAATGTAGCAGTTTTACAAAGACAGAATACAAAACAATGACAATGTAAACTATATAAAATGTTTTATTATCTTTAGCTATCAGAGAGATATAAATGAAACTACATGTTGAGATTCAACTTACGCTCCATCAGAATGACCATGGAGAAAATAAATAACAACAGGTGCTGATCAGAGTGTGAATGCCAAGAAAGAAGAAGGCCTATTCACTGCCAGAAGTAATGTAAACTGGTACAGTCACTGTGGAAACCGATGTAGAGGTTTCTCAAAAATCTAAAACTAGAACTACAATATAAGCAAGCCAAACTATGCCTGGATAGGTGCCCTGAGCCATATACCTCAGAGATATTCAATCATCCATATTTATTGCTGCACTATTCATTAAATCCAAGATATGGGGTCAGTCTTACATCTATTAACATACAAGTGGATCAAAGAAAGGAGGTGATATCTGTATTTATGTGGCCACAAAAAAGAACAAATGTTTATCATTTGAAGAAAATTATATAGAGCTGAAGATCATCTTAGCAAAATAAACTGTAAAAGACAAACCCTCAATATCTAATTTTAATTTTATATATAATATATATATATATCTGATATATAGTGAGTGTTCATCTATCTGATAGGTAAAGATAATAAAACATTTTATATAGTTTACATTGTTGTCATTGTTTTATATTATATTTATATATAATTATTTATAATATATAAAACCTAGGTCATATTCTCCTATCATGGGTCTATATAGATATATATATTTACCTATTTGCTTGTGTATGTATACAAACACTTGCTTTTATGTGATTGTACACATGCAGTGGTATATATGTGCATATGCATGTGTGCTCATGTGGGAGCACGTGTAAGTGACTGTGTGCTTTGTGTGTACATGTATGTGGGTATATGTGAATGAATATACATATGTTTTTGTGTGCATGTGTGTATATGTGTATGCACATGTGTACGTGTGCATATGTATACATCACAAAAAATAGTATATGTGTGCATACGCATGTGTGCTCATGTGGGAACATGTGTAAGTGCTTGTGTGTATTGTGTGTACATGTATGTGGGTATATGTGAATGAATATCCATATGTTTTTATGTTCATGTGTGTATATGTGTATGCACATGTGTATGTGTGCATGTGTATGCATCACAAAATATAGAGTTCATACAACTTGGCACATGAAAAAGGACTAGCAGGCTGGAAATGAAGGGCAAAAGACAGATGTGATGTTCTCAGAAGATGATACACTGACTGTATTCTGAAACTACTAATTTGTTCATGAATTACACACTAATAATTTTACAGGGTATTGCCATGTCTCCCATTTTGACATGGTTCACTTACACTAACAGTATGCATCTTCAGGGCAATAACCACCTCTGAATCTTTGCCCATATTCAATGAGTTAAAATCTACTCTAAGTTCCTGTTATATATTAGAAAGGTTATTTCTGACTACTATTTATGATCAAAATGATCTGATTTAATTAATTCATATGGGAGTGTGAATAATTCATACTAGCGTATGAATGAATAATGAATTTGTCTTCCTGCAAATTCTCTGTTTATAGCAAGATAGCACATTAATAGTGAGTGTTCAGAGAATATTCAGGCAGCTCATCTTACCATTGTGCCTTCTAGGATCACACACAGATGACAGGTCACCACTTCACTTATATATAATTATAGCACAAACAATAAAGACACTGATGATGGTAATTAGTATTTCTCTTACACTTTAGATTTAACAAAGTATATTTGTCATTATTCCATTTGATTCTTTAAAAGATATTGTGAGGTACATGCCTTGTTATTAGTTACTGCTTACAAGTATGTTTATTTGAAAATGAGTAGCTGTCACTTTATAATTGCCATCTGGTGCCTGTTTATTGAAGTCAAAAGGCAAAGAGAAGTTCATAGCCAAGTTGAAATTGTCTGCATTCATCTAGATTTTCTATATTGACCTATTTGGCCATGGGAGATATAACAGACTTGTTTTTTAAATGCACATGGTGACACATGCCTTTAATCCCAGCACTTGAGAGGCAAATGCTGGTGGATCTCTGCTTTCAGTGTCAGCATGGTCTACAAAGCAAGTTCTAGGACATCCAAGGCTAGACACACACACACACACACACACACACACACACACACACCCACACACACACCCTTCTTTGAAAAACAAAAATAACAAATAGATGGCACATGATAGATAGATAGATAGATAGATAAATAGATAGATAGACAGACAGACAGACAGACAGACAGACAGACAGACAGACAGATAGATAGATAGATAGATAGATAGATAAATAGATACATAGATACATAGATAGATACATAGATAGATGCATAAATACATAGATACATTGATAAATATATAGATAGACAGATAAATAGGTAGAATAAAGATAGATGATGAATAATAAAATTTTATTCTTTGAAATTCTCTGTTTTAAGCAAGATAGCACACTAATAATGAGCATTCAGATCATGTTTGGGTAGCTCATCTTAGCATTGTGCTTTTAAGGATAAATGGTCAACAAAGGGGAATCCTGATCATACACATACTTAAGTTGCTAAATTTTTATCACAGTTTATTGTATTCATTAGATAACATGTTTATATTTCTAAGTAAGCTAATAATTAATTGTGCATGAGGGTAGTGAACCTGCTCAGTGTGTATATATATATATATGTAGATATATAACTTCTTGCATCATGGAGAAATATATCTATGGTCAAGATAGCTGATTAACAGATGGATAGATAGATGTAGATAGATAAATAAAACACAAATGAAAATAAAGAAAAATAAACAAATAGATAAGTTACAATTAGCAACAAAATGAAGGAGTATTGCCAGCAACATCAATCCATCTTTTCCTTATGCTTGTTGAAAACTATTAAGTTTTACTCTGTTGTTATGTGAGTGCAAATACAATTAGCAGATAATACTTCAAACTTGCATTCAACCTTCTCCAACAGCTCCTGCAAACATCAATGCATTTTTATTTATTTTTTTGCTGAAAGTTTTTTATTTTATTTTATTAGATATTGGTTTTATTTACATTTCAAATGTTAACCCCTTTCCATGTTACCCCACCGAAAAACCCCTATCCCTTCCCCCTTCCCCCTGCTAACCTCCCTCCCCAATTTCTTGACTTGCATTCCCCTATTCTGGGGAATCGAGCCGTCACAAGACCAATGGTCTCTTTTCTCATTGATGTCTAAAATGGTCATTGCCTGCTACATATGTAGCTGGAGACATGGGACCTTCCATGTGTACTCTTTGGTTGGTGGTTTAGTCCCTGGGAGTTCTGGAGTTACTGGTTGGTACATATTATTGTTCCTCCTGTGGACCTGCAAACCTCTTCAGCTCCTTGGGTTCTTTCTCTAGCTGCTCCATTGTGGACCCTATTCTGATTCTATTGGTTGGCTGTGAGCCATGGATGTTTTGATTCACTTTCCAATAAGGATCAATGTATCCATATTTTGGTCTTCCTTCATCCTGAGCTTCATGTGATCTGTGAGTCATATCTTGCGTATTCCAAGCTTTTGGGCTAATATCCACTTATCAGCAATTGCAAACCGTGTGTTCTTTTGTGATTGTGTTACCTCATCCAAGATGAAGCTTCATCCATGTCCCTAAGAATTTCATGAATTCATTGTTTTTAATAGCTGAGTAGTAAGTACTCCATTGTGTAAATGCACCACATTTTCTGTATCCATTCCTCTGTTGAGGGACCTCTGGGCTCGCTCCAGCTCCTGGCTATTATAAATAAGACTGCTATGAACATAGTGGAGCATGCATCACTACATTTTTAACATCCAGGATTCTAATAACTACTGCCATTGTGTAAAGCAAAGTGAGAAAAAAAAAGATGGGGAAAAAGTGGTGGGCAATCTAAGGAGGGTTTCCTCTGTAGGACTATAAAATGGAACTAATTATTTAAAGCAAAAAGAATGATAGATGTGAAAGCAGTATGTATCAGCTTCATGAAAACTTCTGTTAAAAATGTGTGGCTAGGACCTTACTTGTAAGATCACATTAGCTAACAAGGCACACATTTCCCCAGTTTGCTTACAAGATTAGAAAGATTTGCAGAGCGCCACAGCTGACTGTAAAGTGGGCAGGTACAGCCAGGAGCCAAGGGAACACCAGAGTGCCTGAACAATTGGGACAGGATCTGCCAGGGTACCCCTGCACCCAGGAGCTGGGTAGCACCACAGCTGTCTGTGCACCAATCCTGCCAAAGGAGAACTGCTCTACAGGGTGTGATTTGACTTCCAGGTATAGAGGAGAGGCAGTCACCTTCTCTCCAACAAGTGAGAGGGCGGGGACAGCCAGAAGCCAGGGAACACAGAAGTGCCAGAACAGCTGGGACAGGGTCCATCTGGGCTCCTTCTGCACCCAGGAGCTGGGAAGCTCCACAGTCATCTGTGCACCAATTCTGCCAGGAGAGAACTGCTCTGCAGGGAATGATTTAATTCCCAAGTTTAGAGGTGAGGCCTACATCTTTTATCCAGCAACAGCAGGCTGGTACAGCCAGGAGCACAGGGAACAGAGGAGTGGTAGAGCAGCTGAGACAGGGTCAGTCCAGGCACCACCAGCAACCAGAAGCTGGGCAGTGCCACAGCACTATGTGCCAGGGAAGAGCCGCTCATCCAGGGGTGCCCTTAAAGAATTACAGGAAAGTGAAACAAAGCGGGTGAATGAATTCAACAAAACCATCCCGGATCTAAAAATGGAGGTAGAAACAATCAAAATACAAAGGGAAACAGCTCTGGACAGAGAAAACCTAGGAAAGAAGTCAGGAGTCATGGATGAAAGCATCAACAACAGAATACAAGAGATAGAAGAGAGAATCTCAAATGTAGAAGATAACATAGAAAACATTGACACGACAGTCAAAGAAAATGCAAAATGCAAAAAGCTCCTGACCCAAAACATCCAGGAAATCCAGGAAAAAATTAGAAGATCAAACCTAAAGATTATAGGTATAGAAGAGAGTGAAGATTTCCTAATTAAAGGACCAGTAAATGTCTTCAACAAAATTATAGAAGAACACTTCCTTAACCTAAAGAAAGAGAAGCCCATGAACATACAAGAAGTCTACAGAACTCCAAATAGATTGGACAATGAAAAGAAATTCCTCCCATCACATAATACTAAAACACCAAATGCACTAAACAAAGAAAGAATATTAAAAGCAGTAACGGAAGAAAGGTCAAGTAACATATAAAGACAGACCTATCAGAATTACACCAGACTTCTCACCAGAGACTATGAAAGCCAGAAGAGCCTGGGCAGATGGCATACAGATCTTAAGAGAACACAAATGCCAACCTAGGTTACTATATCCAGCAAAACTCTCAATTACAATAGATGGAGAAACCAAGGTATTCCATGACAAAAACAAATTCATATAATATCTTTCTACAAATCCAATCCTTCAAAGGATAATGAATGAAAAACACCAACAAAAGAAGGAAAACAACACAATAGTAAAGCAAGAAATTAATCTTCTTTTAACAAACCAAAATGAAGAGAGCAAAACAAATATATCTCCACCTCTAATAACAAAAATAACAGGAAGCAACAATTACTTCTCCTTAATATCTGTTAAAATCAATGGACTCAATTCTCCAATAAAAAGACATAGACTAACAGACTGGATACATAAGCAGGACCCAACGTTTTGCTCCATACAGGAAACCCACCTCAGGCACAAAGGCAGACAGTACCTCAGAGTAAAATCCTGGAAAGCAATTTTCCAAGCAAATTGTCCCAAGAAACAAGTTGGTGTAGCCATCCTAATATCAAATAAAATCAACTTTCAAACTAAAGTAATCAAAAAAGATACGGAAGGACACTTCATACTCATCAAGGGAAAATTCTACCCAGATGAACTCTCAGTTATGAATATATACATATATTCTCCAAATACAAGGGCACTAACATTCATAAAAGAAACTTTACTAAAGCTCAAAGCACACATTGCACCCCACATGATAATAGTGGGAAACTTCAACACCCCACTCTCATCATGGACAGATCATGGAAATACAAACTAAACAGATAAACAGTGAAACTAAGAGAAGTTATGAACCAAATGGATTTAATGGGTATCTATAGAACATTTTATCTTAAAACAAAAGAATATGCCTTCTTCTCAGTACCTCATGGTACCTTTTCCAAAATTGACCATATAATAGGTCATAAAACAGATCTCAGCAGATATAAGAAGATTGAAATAATTCCATGCACCATATCAGATCACCACAGACTAAAGCTGGTCTTTAATAATAACAAAAACAGCAGAAAGCACACATACACATGGAAACTGAACAACACGCTACTCAAGGATAACTTGGTCAAAGAAGAAATAAAGAAAAAAATTAAATACCTTTTAGAATTTAATGAAAATGAAGGCACAACATACCCAAACGTATGGGACACAATGAAAGCAGTGCTAAGAGGAAAATTAATACCTGTGAGTGCCTCCAAAAAGAAACTGACAAGAGCATACACTAACAGCTTAACACCACAGCTGAAGGCTCTGGAAAAAAAAAAGAAGCAAATACATCCAAGAGGAATAGATGGCAGGAAATCATCAAACTCAGGGCTGAAATCAACCAAGTAGAAACCAAAAGAATTGTATAAAGTCAACCAAACCAGGAGCTGGTTTTTTGAAAAAACAGGCAAGATAGATAAACCATTAGACAAACTAACCAGAGGGTACATAAAGAGTATCCAAATCAGCAAAATCAGAAATGAAAAGGGAGACATAACAACAGATACTGAGGAAATCCAAAAAATCATCAGATCCTACTCCAAAAGCCTATACTCAAAAAAAAAAAAAAGGAAAGCTAGATGAAATGGACAGTTTTCTAGACAGATACCAGGTACCAAATTTAAATCAGGATCAGCTAAATGATCTAAACTATCCCATAACCCCTAAAGAAATAGAAGCATTCATTAATAGTCTCCCAACCCAAAAAATTCCTGGACCAGATGGGTTCAATGCAGAACTCTGTTAGACCTTCAAAGGAAATTTAACACCAATACTCTTCAAATTATTCCAGAAAATAGAAACAGAAGGAACACTATTCAACTCATTTTATGAAGGCACAATTACTCTGACACCTAAACCATACCAAGGCACAACAAAGAAAGAGAACTTTAGACCAATTTGCTTTATTAATATCAATGCAAAAATACTCAATAAAATTCTTGCCAACTGAATCCAATAACACATCAAAATGATCATCCAACTTGATCAAGTACGCTTCATCCCATGGATGCAGGGATGGTTCAATATATGGAAACCCATCAATGTAATCCACAATAAAAACAAATTCAAAGAAAAAAACCCACATGAATATTTCATTAGATGTTGAGAAACATTTGACAAAATGTAAAACCTCTTCATGATAAAAGTATTGGAAAGTTCAGCAATTCAAAGCCCATACTTAAACATAGTAAAAATATACAGCAAACTAGTAGCCAACATCAGACTAAGTGGAGAGAAACTTGAAGCAATCCCATTGAAATCAAGGACTAGACAAGACTCTACACTCTCTCCCTACCTGTTGAATATATTATTTGAAGTCCCAGACAGAGCAATTAGACAACAAAAGGAGGTCAAAGAGATTCAAATTGGAAAAGAAGGCAAAGTATCATTATTTGCAAATGATATGATAGTATAATTAAGTGACCCCAAAATTCCACCAGAAAACTCCTAAAGCGGTTAAGCTACTTCAGCAAAGTGGCCACATATAAAATTAACTCAAACAAACCAGTAGCCTTCCTATACTCAAAGGATAAACAGACTGAGAAAGAAATTAGGGAAATGACACCCTTCACAATAGTCACAAATAATATATAATAACTTGGTGTGACTCTAACCAAGCAATTGAAATATCTGTATGACAAGATAGATATTCAAGTATCTGAAGAAAGAAATTGATCTCAGAAGATAGAAAGATCTCCTGTGCTCATGGATTAGCAGGGTTAATATAGTAAAAATAGCCATCTTGCATAAAGCAATCTACAGATTATTCAATGCAATCTCCCTCAAAGTTCTAACTCAATTTCTCATAGAGCTAGAGAGAGCAATTTCCAAATTTATCTGGAATAACAAAAACCCAGGATAGCAAAATTTATTCTCAACAGTAAAAGTCTCCTGGGGGAATCACCATCCCAGACCTCAAGCGCTACTACAGAGCAATAGTGATAAAAACTGTATGGCACTGATACAGAGACAGGCAGGAAGATCAATGGAATAGAATTGAAGACCCAGAAATGAACCCACACACTTATGGTCACTTGATCTTTGACAAAGAAGCTAAAAGAATCCAGTGGAAATAAGACAGTATTTTCAACAAATGGTGCTGGGTCAGCTGGCAGTCAACAAGTAGAAGGATGCAAATTGACCCATTCTTATTTCCCTGTACAAAATTCAAGTCCAAGTGGATCAAACACCTCCACATAAAACCAGATACACTGAATCTAATAGAAGAAGAAGTGGGAAAGAATCTGGAGCACATGGGAACAGGTGAAATTTTCCTGAATCAAACACCAATAGCTTATGCTCTAAGATCAAAAATTCACAAATGGGATCTCCTAATTTGCAAAGCTTCTGTAAGTCAAAGGACACTGTCAATAGAACAAAATGGCAACCAACTAATTGGGAAAAAATCTTTATCAACCCTACAACTGACAGAGGTCTAATATTCAATATATACAAAGAACTCAAGAAGTTAGACTCCACAGAACCAAATAACCCTATTAAAAATGGGGTAGAGAGCCAAACAAAGGATTCTCAACTGACGAATACCAGATGGCTGAGAAACACCTAAAGAAATGTTCAACATCCTTAATCATCAGGGAAATGCAAATCAAAACAACCCTGAGATTCCACCTCATACCAGTCAGAATGGTCAAGATCAAAAACTCAGGGGACAGAAAATGCTGGAGATTATATGGAGAAAGAGGAACACTCCTTCATTGCTGGTGGGATTGCAAGCTAGTAAAACCACTTTCGAAATCAGTTAGATGGTTCCTCAAATAATTGGACATAGCACTACCTTAGGACCCAGCTATACCACTCCTGGGCTTATTTATACCCAGAAGGTGCTCCAACATGTAATAAGGACACATACTCCACTACATTCATAGCAGCCTTATTTTTCATAGCCAGAAGCTAGAAAGAACCCAGATGTCCATCAACAGAGAAATGCATACAGAAAATGTGGTACATCTACACAATGGAGTTCTACTCAGCTATTAAAGACAATGAATTCATGAAATTCTTAGGCAAATGAGTGCAGCTAGAAATTATCATCCTGAGTGAGATAACACAATCACAAAAAGAACACACACAGTATGCACTCGCTGATAAGTGGATATTAGCCCAAAATATCAGAATATCCAAGATGCAACTCACAGATAACATGAAGTTCAAGAAGGATGACTAAAGTGTGGATACGTTGATCCTTATCAGAAAGTGGATCAAAATACCCATGGCTCATAGCCAACCAATAGACTGAGCATAGGTTTCCCAATGGAACAGCTAGAGAGAGGACCCAAGGAGCTGAAGAGGTTTGCAACACTGCAGGAAGAACAATAATATGTACCAATCAGTTCCCCCAGAGCTCTCAGAGACTAAACCACAAACCAAAGTGTACACATGAAGTGATTCATGGCTCCAGCTACATATGTAGCAGAAGATGATCATTTCAGACATTAACAAGAGGAGAAACCATTAATGCTGTGAAGGCTCAATATACCAGAATAGAGGAATGAAAGTCAGGAAATGGGAGAGGGTGAAGAGCTAGAGGTGGAGGGGATAGGGCATATTGGAAGGGGTAAATCGGAAAGGGGATACCATTAGAAATGTAAATAAGATCACACACACCACCACCACCACCACCACCCCCGCACAGGGCGGGAGCCTACCAGCCTCCCTTTGGCGACCTCTGTTCCAAGGATCGACTGCACTAAGGATACAGATACCCAGGGTCCACCCAATATAACATCGCTTGGGACACAGCCTGTTGGGCTTCCATCTGTGCCCAAGAGAGGGGCAGCACTGTGGACATCTGGGCGCCAGCTCTGCTGTGAGCCATCTGCCCTGCAGAGTGATCTGTGCCAAGAGACTGTAGAGTGCACTCCGTCATCTTTGCTCCAGCAACAGGGCAACTGGGACCTCCAGACACAGAGACAATAAAGCATAATATCACTTGAGTCTCAGGCAGATTGTGTGCTCCCTGCTCCCAAGAGCTGGGCAGGTCTGCAGTAACCTACATGCCAGCTCTGCTGTGGGACTTCTGCCCTGTAGAGGAACCCCACACTCTGGGAGAGATCACACCAGCAGAGGGCGGGAGCCTACCAGCCTCCCCTTGGCGACCTCTGCTCCAGGAATCCACTACGCTAAGCCTTTGGATGTACAGGGATACCCAATATAACATCACTTGGGGCAAGGCACATCAGGGTTCCAAGGTCACTGAGGAGCAGGGCAGGCCTCAGAAATCGGTGCCAGGGGAATCCTGGTAATCCAGGGGGGTCAGAAATAGCTTTGCAGGCTCACAGGAGATCCAACCAACAGCCAGTGCCAGCAGGACCAACTAACACCAGAGGTAACCAGATGGCAAAAGGCAAAGGTAGGAACGTTACTAACAGAAATCAAAGTAAAATGGCACCATCCGAACCCAACTCTCCAACAGCAGCAAGTCCTGGATACCCCACCACACCCAAAAGACAAGATCTGGATTTAAAATCACTTCTCATGATGCTATTAGAGGATTTCAAGCAGGACACAAATAAATCTCATAAAGAATTACAGGAGAACATGAATCAATGGTTAGAAGCCCTTAAAAAGGAAACAAAAAAATTGCTTAGAGAAATGCAAGAGAACATGGGTCAGCAGATGGAGGCCCATAAGGAGGCAACACAAAAATCGCTTAAAGAAATGAATCGATGGGTAGATGCACTTTCAAAGGAATCACAAAAATTGCATAAAGAAAGGCAAAAGAATATGGGTCTAAAGATGGAGGCCTATAGGTTGGCAACACAAAAATTGTTTAAAGAAAGGAATTAACAGATAGATGCCCTTACAAAGGAAACACGAGAATTGAGTAAAGAAATGCAAGAGACGATGGATCAACAGATGGAAGCCCACGAGGAGGAAACATAAAAATCGCTTAGAGAAATACAGGAGAACTTGGGTCAACAGGCAGAAATCCTGAAAGAGGAAATGAAAAATACCTTAAAGAAATACAGGAAAATACAAACAAGCAAGTGAAGGATCTCAGCAGATCCATCCAGGATCTAAAAAAGGAAGTAGAAACAACTAAGAAACAACAAAGGGAGACAACTTTGGAGACAGAAAACCTTGGGAAGAAATCAGGGGTCATAGATGCAAACATCAACAATAGAATACAAGAGATGAAAGACAGAATCTAAGATGCTGAAGATACCATAGAAAGCATCAACTCAACAGTCAAAGAAAATGCAAAATACAAAAAATGTGTAACCCAAAATATCCAGGAAATCCAGGAAAAATGAGAAGACCAAACCTAAGGATTATAGGTATAGATGAGAGTGAAGATTTGCACCAAAAGGGTCAGTAAATATTTTCAACAAAATAATGGAGGAAAACTTCCCTAACCTAAAGAGAGAGATGCCGATGAACGTACAAGAAGCCTACAGAACTCCAAACAGACTGGACCAGAACAGAAATACCTCCCATCACATAATAATCAAAACACAAAATGTACAAAACAAAGAAAGAATATTAAAAGCAGTAAGGAAAAAGGCCAAGTAACATATAAAGAAAGACCTATTTGAATCAAATGAGACTTCTCACCAGAGACTATGAAAGCTAGAAGATCCTGGGCAGATCTCATACAGAATCTAAAAGAACAAAAATGCCAGCCCAGACTACTACATCCAGTGAAACTCTCAATCACCACAGATGGAGAGACCAAGATATTCCATGATAAAACCAAATTTTCACAATATCTTTCCACAAACCCAGCCCTGCAAAGGATAATAGGTGGAAACCTCCAATACAGGGAGAGAAACAACACCCTGGATAAAATGAGATAGTAACCTTCTTTCATCAAAGCCAAAAATAGATAACCACTCAAACATAAAGATAGCATAAAGAATAGCATGTGGCAATAATCACTATTCCTTAATCTCTCTTAATATAAATGGTCTCAATTCCCCAATAAAAAGACATAGACTAACAGACTGGATACATAAACAGGACCCAACATTTGCTGCATGCAGGAAACGCACCTCAGTGTCAAAGACAGAAACTGCCTCAGAGTAAAAGGCTGGAAAACAATTTTACAAGCAAATGGTCCCAGGAAATGAGCCGGAGAAGCCATGCTAATATCAAATAAAATTGACTTTCAACCTAAAGTCATCAAAAAAGACACAGAAGGATACTACATACTGATCAAAGAAAAAATCCACCAAGAAGAACTCTCAATTCTGAATATCTATGCTCCAAATGCAAGGGCACCCTCATACATAAAAGAAACTTTACTAAACCTCAAAGCAAACATTGCACCTCACACAATAATAGTGGGTGACTTCAACACCCCACACTCTGAAATGGATCATTCAGGAAAGTAGAAACTAAACAGGGACACAGTGAATCTAATTGAAGCCTTGGACCAAAAGGAACTAACAGATATATATATATCTCGAACATTTCATCCTGGAGCAAAAGAATACAACTTCTTCTCAGCACCTCATGGTACCTTCTCTAAAATCGACCATATAATTGGTCACAAATTAAATCTCAACAGATATAAGAAGATTGAACTAATCCTATGCCTCCTATCAGATCACTATGGAATAAGGGTGGTCTTCAATAACAACAAAAACAACAGAAAGCCCACATACACATGGAAGCTGAGCAATGCTCTACTCGATGATAACTTGATCAAGCAGAAAATAAAGAAAGAAATCAAAGACTTTTTAAAATTTAATGAAAATGAAGGTACAACATATCCTAATTTATGGAACAGAATGAAAGCAGTGCTAAGAGGAAAATTTATAGCCCTGAGTGCCGCCAAAAAGAAACGAGAGATAGCATACACTAACAGCTTAATGGCAAACCTGAAAGCCCTGGAACAGAAAGAAGCAAATACACCAAAGAGGAGTAGAAGGCAGGAAATCATCAAACTCAGGGCTGAAATGAATCAAGTAGAAACAAATAAAACCATATAAAGAATCAACAAAACAAGAAGTTGGTTCTTTGAGAAAATCAACAAGATAGATAAACCCTTAGCCAGACTAGCCAGAGCGCACAGAGACAGTATTCAAATAAACAAAATCAGAAACGTAAAAGGAGAGATAACAACAGAAACTGAAGAAATTCAAAGAATCATCAGATCCTACTACAAAAGCCTGTAGTCAACACAACTAGAAAATCTTGATGAAATGGAAAATTTCCTAGACAGATACCAAATACCAAAATTAAATCAGGATCAAATAGATCATCTAAACCATCCTATAACCCCTGAAGTAATAGAAGTGGTCATGGGAAGTCTTCCAACCAAAAACAGCACAGGTCCAGATTGTTTTAGTGTAGAATTCTATCAGACCTTCAAAGAAGACCTAACACCAATATTCTTCGAAAGATTCCACAAAATAGAAACAGAAGGAACACTAACTAACTTATTCTATGAAGCCACAATTATGCTAATACCAAAAGCACACAAAGATCTGACAAAGAAAGAGAATCTCAGGCCAATCTCTCTTATGAATATTGATGCAAAAATACTCAATAAAATTCTTGCCAACCGAATCCAAGATCACATCAATATGATGATTCACCACGATCAAGTAGGCTTCATCCCAGGGATGCAGGGATGGTTCAATATAAGGAAGTCCATCAATGTAATCCACTACATAAACAATCTCAAAGAAAAAAATCACATGGTCATTTCTTTAGATGCTGAGAATGCATTTGACAAAATTCAGCATCCTTTCATGTTAAAGGTCTTGGAAAGATCAAGAATTCGAGACCCATATCTAAACATAGTAAAAGCACTATACTGCAAACCGGTAGCCAACATCAATCTAAATGGAGAGAAACTTGAAGCAATCCCACTAAAATCAGGGACTAGACAAGGCTGCCCTTTCTCTCCATCAATTTTTAATATAGTACTTGAAGTTCTAGCTAGAGCAATTAGACAATGAAAGGAGGTCAAAGGGATACAAATTGGAAAGGAAGAAGTCAAACTATCACTATTTGCAGACGATATGATAGTATACTTAAGCGACCCAAAGAACTCCACCAGAGAAGTCCTACAGCTGATAAACAACTTCAGGAAAGTGGCAGGATAAAAAATTAACTCAAGCAAGTCAGTAGCCTTCCTATACTCAAAAGGATAAGCAGGCTGAGAAAGAAATAAGAGAAATGATACCCTTCACGATAGCCACAAACAATATATAGTATCTTCGTGTGACTCTAACCAAACAAGTGAAAGATCTGTATGAGAAGAACTTCAAGTCTCTGAAGAAAGAAATTGAAGAAGACTTCAGAAGATAGAAAATTCTTCTATGCTCATGGATTGGCAGGATTAATATAGTAAAAATCTTGCCAAAAGCAATGAACAGATTGAATGTAATCCCCATCAAAATCCCAACCCAATTCTTCATAGAGTTATAAAGAGCAATTCAAAAATTCATCTGGAATAACAGAAAACCCAGGATAGTTAAAACTATTCTCATGAGTAAAAGAACTTCTGGGGGAATCAATATCCTGGACCTCAAGCTGTACTACAGAGTAATAGTGTTAAAAACTGCATGATATTTGTACAGTGACAGGCATGTAGATCAATGAAACAGAATTGAAGACCCAGAAATGAATCCACACTCCTATGGTCACTTGATCTTTGACAAAGGAGCTAAAACCATCCAGTGGAAAAAAGATAGCCTTTTCAACAAATGGTGCTGGTTCAATTGGAGATCAACATGCAGAAGAATGCAAATTGACCCATTCTTGTCTCCTTGCACTAAGTTCAGTTCCAAGTGGATCAAGGACCTCCACATAAAACCAGACACACTGAAACTAATAGAAAGGAAACTAGGGAAGAACCTTGAACATATGGGCACAGGGGAGTATTTCCTGAATAGAATTCCCATGGCTTATGCTCTAAGATCAAATATTGACAAATGGAACCTCATAACATTACGAAGTTTTGGTAAGGCAAAGGACACTGTCAAAAAGACAAAGCGGCAACCAACTAACTGGGAAAAGATCTTTACCAACCCTACGTCCGACAGAGGGTTAATATCCAATATATACAAAGAACTCAAGAAGTTAAACTCCAGGGAGGCAAGTAACCCTATTAAAAAATGGGGTACAGAGCTACACAAAGAGTTCTCACCTGAAGAATATCTAATGGCTGAGAAGCACCTAAAGAGATGTTCGTCATCCTTAGTCAGTAGGGAAATGCAAATCAAAACAACCCTGAGATTCCACCTCACACCAGTAAGAATGGCTAAGATAAAAAACACAGGAGACAGCCGTTGTTGGTGAGGATGTGGAGAAAGAGGAACACTCCTCCACTGCTGGTGGGATTGCAAGCTCATACAACCACTCTAGAAAGCAGTCTGGCGGTTCCTAAGAAAACTGGACATGACATTCCTGGAGGATCTGGCTATACCACTCCTGGGCATATACCCAGAGGCTTTACCTGCATGCAATAAGGCACGTGCTCCACTATGTTCATAGAAGCCTTATTTATAATAGCCAGAAGCTGGAAAGAACCCAGATGTTCCTCAGCGGAAGAATGGATTCAGAAGATGTGGTATATTTACACAATGGAATACTACTCTGCAATTAAAAACAATGAATTCACGAAATTCCTAGGCAAATGGTCAGAACTTGAAAATATCATCCTTATTGAGGTAACCCAATCACAAAAAACACACATGGTATGCAGTCACTGATAAGAGGATATTAACCCAGAATCTCGGAATACTCTAGACACAATTCGAATATCAATAGATTTCCAAGAAGATGGAAGGAGAGACCCCTGGTCCTGGAAAGACTGTTTGTAGGGGAATGCCAGGACAGAGAAGTGAGAGCGGGTTGAATGGGGAAAAGAGGGAGGGAAGGGGGCTCATGGAACTTTTGGGGAGGGAGGAAACGGGAAAGGGGAAATGATTTGGAATGTAAATAAAAAACTTACAAAATTAAAAAAAACAAAAAAAGAAATGTAAATAAATCAAATATCTAATAAAAAAGAAAGATTTGCAGTAAATTTGGGAAGAATACATCCAGATATATGCATGATTTATTAGCTTGTTGATTTGGATAATATAAATATGGACACGAAATTAGTAAGTTCACTACCCTTATCTCCACTTACTATGTTACTTAGAAGCATGACTATCCTATCTATACTTTTCTGAATACAGTAAATTGTGCTCTAGCTTTAGCAACTTAAGTGTGTTGGACACATTTAAGGATTTTCCTTTGTTTTTGTTTGTTTTTTGTTTTGTTTCTTTCTTTTATTGGATATTTTCGTTATTAACATTTCAAATGTTATCCCCTTTCCAGGTCTCCCATCCAGAAACCCCTATCCAATCCCCCTTCTCCCTGCCTCTATGAGGGTGCTCCCTAATGGACCCACCCACTACAGTCTTCCTGCCTTGGCATTCCCATATACTGGGGAATTGTACTCCTAGAGGGTCAAGGGTTGCTCTTCCCACTTTTGTCCCACAAGGCAATCCTCTGCCACATACAAGGCAGGAACCATGGATCCCTCCATGTGTATTCTTTGGTCGGTGGTTTAGTCCCCAGGATCTCCTGGGTATATGAGCAGTTGACACTTTTGTTCCCCCCATGGGAGTGCAAACCCTTCAGCTCCTTCAGTCCCTTCTCCAACTCTTCCATCTGATACCGTGAACTCAGCCCAATAGGTTTGGCTGTGAGATTCTTCCTCAAACCTGCAGAGTTCTTAGAGGGATAATCTAGGAATTCTTGAAAATGAAGGGATGAATGTTCTTTCAGAGATAAAAGCAATTAATGTTTACATTATTGTCTAAAAACAGACACATGTTTTTCTAACAAACATGAAAATGTGCCATGTCAGACTTTATCCTAATATGATTGAGGTCACCAAACAATGTTGGAAATACTCATTTATTTCCTCAGATGAAAGAATCAGATGAGAGCCATACCCAAGCTGTGTGAATAAGTGGCTTGGGCTGAGTTCAGAGTGTTTGTCTGTGTTCTAACTATCCCTATGCCTAGTCCTGTAAACTTCTTTTCCCCATACAATCCAGTCTTGCTAGATAACTGATTCAATGTTGCTTCTCTGGGTTTCTGCCTGGATTGTTCTGTCTTGCTTCATATTATTTTTGCAATATGTTCTAAACTTCTGGCTCCTTCTCTTCTCTGGCTCATTCTGTCTTCACCTGTGTCTAGTTCTCCTCTCTGCCTGTCTCTGTAAAGGTGTCCTGGTAAACTGCCAACACAAATACACATACACACACACACACACACACACACACACACACACGCATACGCACATGCACATGCACATGCACACGCAAACCACCACCACCACCACTTCTCTGTCTTGTTGCTCTGCTGCTCTCTTTCCTGTGCTATTCTAATGTGAGTTGGACATAACCTATCTCTGACTCATTCTGCCAAATCTTTCTCTGATTCATTGTTATGGATTAAATGTGTGTAGTAAGGGCATATCTGTACTAAAGCCAGATCAAACTATAATCCAGGGCATGTCTGCATTCTGGACTGATCACGTAGACCTTGAAGGTATTTGGATGTGATCCCTTGCCAAAGTAGCCATTTTGTTGGGTCAAAATTTCTCTACATAAAGTGAGGATAAACAAAAAAATAAACAAGAATGGGTTAATTAAAAGGAAAATTGAGAGAACTCAGCGGCCTCCCCTTAGCCACCCCTGCTCCGGGTATTGACTACACTGAGTCTCCAGGTACACAGGGATTCCCCAAGTACAACATTGCTTGGGACACAGCCTGCTAGTCCCCCATATGTGCCCAAGAGCGGGGCAACTCTGTGGTCATCTGGGTGCCAGCTCTGCTGTGGGACATCTGCCCTGCATAGTGATCTGCACTGAAAGGGGGCACCGTACCCTCCGCCATCTTTGATCTGGCAACAGAGCAGTTGGAAACTCCAGATGCAGGGATAACCGAGCATAACATCGCTTGGGACACAGCCAGCTGGTGTGCTCCCTGCACCCAATAGCTGGGCAGTTCTGTGGTCATCTACACACCAGCTCTGCTGAGGGACATCTGCCCTGCAGAGGAACCTGAACCAGAAGAGAGCTCAGCAGCCTCTCCTCAGCCACTTCTGCTCCGGGAATATACTACACTGAGTCTCCAGGTACACAGGGATTTCCCAAGTATAACTTCACTTGGGGAAAGGCACATCAGGGATAAATAGTCACTTAGGAGCAGGGTGGACCCTCAGCAATCAGTGCCAGGGGAAACGTGTCATCCAGGGGGGCAGAAATATCCTTGCAGTCTCACAGGAGGTTCAAGCAACAGCCAGTGACAGCAGAACCAACTAACACCAGAGATAACCAGATGGCAAAAGGCAAACGTAGGAAAGCTACTAACAGAAATCAGGGAATCTGAACCCAACTCTCTGACAGCAGCAAGTCCTGGATACCCCATCATATTCGAAAGGCAAGATCTGGATTTAAAAATCAATTCTCATGATGCTATTAGAGGATTTCAAGAAGGACGTAAATAAATATCTTAAAGAAATACAGAACATGAATCAATGGGTAGAAGCCCTTACAAAGGAAACACAAAAATTGCTCAAAGAAATGCAGGAGAATATGGGTCAACAGATGGAGACCCATAAGGAGGCAACACAAAAATCACTTAAAAAATGCAGGAGAACATGAATCAATGGGTAGATGCTCTTACAAAGGAATACAAAAATCGCATAAAGAAATACAGGAGAATATGTGTTAACAGATGCAAGCCCATATGGAGGAAACACAAAAATCACTTAACGAAATACAGGAGAACTTGGATCAACAGGTTCTGAAGGAGGAAAGACAAAAATATCTTAAAGAAATACAGGAAAACACAAACAAGTGAAGGAACTGAGCAAATCCATTCAAGATCTCAAAAAGGAAGTAGAAACAACTAAAAAATCACAAAGGGAGACAAATTTGGAGATAGAAAACCTTGGGAAGAAATCAGGAGTCGTAGATGCAAACATCAACAATAAAATACAAGAGATGGAAGACAGAATCTCAGATGCTGAAGATACCATAGAAAGTATCAGCTCAATAGTCAAAGAAAATGCAAAATACAAAAATGTGTAACCCAAAACATCCAGGAAATCCAGGACAAAATAAGAAGATCATTATAGGTATAGATTATAGGTATAGATGAGAGTGAAGATTTGCAACTAAAAGGGCCAGTAAATATTTTCAACAAAATAATGGAGGAAAACTTCCCTAACCTAAAGAGAGAGATGCCGATGCAGGTACAAGAAACCTACAGAACTCCAAACAGACTGGACCAGAACAGAAATACCTTCTATCACATAATAATCAAAACACCAAATGTACTAAACAAAGAAAGAATATTAAAAGCAGTAAGAGAAAAAGGCCAAGTAACATATAAAGGAAGACCTATTCGAATCAAATGAGACTTCTCACCAGAGACTATGAAAGCTAGAAGATCCTGAGCAGATCTCATACAGACTCTAAGAGAACACAAATGCCAGCCCAGACTACTATATCCTGTGAAACTCTCAATCACCACAGATGGAGAGACCAAGATATTCCATGATAAAACCAAATTTACACAATATTTTCCCACAAACCCAGTCCTACAAAGGGCAATAGGTGGAAACCGCCAATACAAGGAGAAAACTACACCTTGGATAAAATGAGATAGTAACCTTCTTTCATCAAAGCCAAAAGTAGATAAACACTCAAACATAAAAATAACATCAAGAATAGCAGGTGGCTATAATCACTATTTTGTAATCTCTCCAAATATCAATGGTCTCAATTCCCCAATAAAAAAACATAGACTAAAAGACTGGACACATAAACAGGACCCAACATTTTGCTGTGTGAAGGTAATGCACCTCAGTGTCAAAGACAAACACTACCTCAGAGTAAAAGGCTGGAAAACAATCCTACAAGGAAATGGTCCCAGGAAATGAGCCAGAGTAGCCTTCCTAATATCACATAAAATTGACTTTCAACCTAAAATCATCAAAAACGACACAGAAGGACACTACATACTGGTCAAAGGAAAAATCCACCAAGAAAAACTCCCAATTCTGAATATCTATTCTCCAAATGCAAGGGTACCCTCATTTGTAAAAGAAACTTTACTAAAGCTCATCACACACATTGCATCTCAAACAATAATAGTGGGTGACTTCAACACCCCACTCTCTGAAATGGTTTGTTCAGGAAAGCAGAAACTAAACAGAGACACAGTGAATCTAATTGAAGCCTTGGACCAAATGGAACTAACAGATTATGTATATATATATAAAAATTCCATCCTAAAACAAAAGAATATACCTTCTTCTCAGCATCTCATGGTACCTTCTCCAAAATCAACCACATAATTGGTCACAAAACAGACCTCAACACATCCAAAATGATTGAAATAATCCCAGGCCTCCCATGAGATCACCATAGAATAAAGGTGGTCTTCAATAGCAACAAAAACAACGGAAAGCCCACATACAGGTGGAAGCTGAACAATGCTCTACTCAATGATACCTTGGTCAAGGAAGAAGTAAAGAAAGTAATCAAATACTTTTTAAAATTTAATGAAAATGAAGGCACAACATACCCTAATTTATGGGACACAATGAAAGCGGTGGTAAGAGGAAAATTCAAAGCCCTGAATGCTTCCAAAAAGAAAGGGGAGAGTGTGAGAGGGGGTTGAATGGGGAAAAGAGGGAGGGAAGTGGGCTTATGGGACTTTGGGGGAGGGAGAAAATGGGAAAGGGGAAATGATTTTGAATGTAAATAAAAAAAACTTAGAAAATAAAAAAAAAAAAAGAAAGAAAGGGGAGAGTGCATACTCTAGCAGTGTAAAGGCACACCTGAAAGCCCTGCAACCAAAAGAAGCAAATACATCCAAGAGGATTAAAAGGCAGGAAATCATCAAACTCAGGGCTGAAATCAATCAAGTAGAAACAAATAATACCATAAAAAGAATCAACAAAACTAGGAGATGGTTCTTTGAGAAAATCAACAAGATAGATAATCAATTAGCCAGACTAGCCAGAGGGCACAGAGACAGTATCCAAATTAACAAAATCAAAAACGAAAAGGGAGATAATAATAACAGAAACTGAGGAAATTAAAAAAATCATCAGATCCTACTACAAAAGCCTGTAGTCAACACAACTAGAAAATCTGGAGGAAATGGACAGTTTCCTAGACAGATACCAAACACCAAAATTAAATCAGGATCAAATAGACCATCTAAACCATCCTATAACCCTTGAAGAAATAGAAGTGGTCACTGGAAGTCTTCCAACCAAAAAAAAGCACAAGTCCAGATGATTTTAGTGCAGAATTCTATTAGACCTTCAAAGAAGACCTAACACCAATACTCTTCAAACTATTCCACAAAATAGAAACAGAAGGAACACTACCCAACTCATTCTATGAAGCCACAATTATGCTGACATGAAAATCACACAAATATCCGTCAAAGAAAGAGAATCTCAGATCAATTTATCTTATGAATATCGATGCAAAAATACTCGATAAAATTCTTGCCAACTGAATCCAAGAACACATCAAAACGATCATTCACCATGATCAAGTAGGCTTCATCCCAGGGATGCAGGGATGACTCAATATAAGGAATCCATGAAAGTAATCCACAACATAAACAATCTCAAAGAAAAAAACCACATGGTCATATCATTAGATGCTGAAAAAGCATTTGACAAAATTCAGCATACTTTCATGCGAAAAGTCTTGGAAAGATCAGGAATTCGAGACCCATATCTATACATAGTAAAAGCAATTTACAGCAAACTGGTAGCCAACATCAATCTAAATGGAGAGAAACTTGAAGCAATCCCACTAAAATCAGGGGCTAGACAAGGCTGCCGTCTCTCTCCATATCTTTTCAATATAGTACTTGAAGTTCTAGCTAGAGCAATTAGACAACAAAAGGAGGTCAAAGGGATACAAATTGGAAAGGAAGAAGTCAAACTCACTATTTGCAGACAATATGATAGTGTACTTAAGTAAACCAAAGAATTCCACCAGAGACTCCTACAGCTGATAAGCAACTTCAGCAAAGTGGTTGGATCTAAAATCAACTCAAGCAAATCAATAACCTTCCTATACTCAAAAGATAAACAGGCTGAGAAAGAAATAAGGGAAATGATACCATTCACGTTAGCCACAAACAATATAAAGTATCTTGGTGTGACTCTAACCAAACAAGTGAAAGATCTATATGACAAGAACTTCAAGTTTCTGAAGAAAGAAATTGAAGAAGACCTCAGAAGATGGCAACATCTTCCATGCTCATGGATTGGCAGGATTAATATAGCAAAAATGGCCCTCTTGCCAAAAGCAATGTACAGATTCAGTGCAATCCCCATCAAAATTCTAACTCATTTCTTCATAGAAAGGGGATAGCTAAAACTATTCTCATGAGTAAAAGAACTTCTGCGGGAATCAGTATCTTGGACCTCAAGCTGTATTACAGAGTAATAGTGTTAAAAACTGCATGGTATTGGTACAGTTACAGGCATGTAGATCAATGGAACAGAATTTAAGACCCAGATATGAATCCATATTCCTATGGTCACTTGGTCTTTGACAAAGGAGCTAAAACCATCCAGTTGAAAACAGATAGCCTTTCAACATATGGTGCTGGTTCATCTGAAAGTCAGCATGCAGAAGACTGCAAATTGATCCATGCTTATCTACTTGTACTAAGTTTAAATTCCAAATGGATCAAGAACCTCCACGTAAAACCAGACACACTGAAACTAATAGAAAAGAACTAGGGAAGAGCCTTGAACATATAGGCACAGAGGAAAATTTCCTGAACAAAACACCAATAGCTTATGTTCTAAGTTCAAGAATTGACAAATGGGACCTCATAACATTGCAAAGTTTCTGTAAAGCAAAGGACACTTTCAAAAGGACAAAGCAGCAGCCCACAAACTGGGAAAATATCTTTACCACTCTACATCCGACAGAGGGCTAATATCCAATATATCCAAAAATCTATAAGTTAGACTCCAGAGAGCTAAATAACCCAATTAAAAATGGGGTACAGAGCTAAACAAAGAGTTCTCACTTGAAGAATATCGAATGGCTGAGAAGCACCTAAGGAAATGTTCAATATCCTTAGTCATTAGGGAAATGCAAATGAAAACAACCTTGAGATTCCACCTCAGGCCAGTTGGAATGGCTAAGATCAAAAACAAAGGAGACCGCAGTTGTTGGTGAGGATGTGGAGAAAGAGGAACACTTTTCCACTTCTGGTGGGATTGCAAGCTGGTACAACCACTCTGGAAAACAGTCTGGCGGTTCCTCAGAAAACTGGGCATGACACTCCCAGAGGATCCTGCTATACCACTCCTGGGCATGCACCCAGAAACTTCCCCTACATGCAATAAGGGCACATGCTCCACTATGTTCGTACCAGCCTTATTTAATAGCCAGAAGCTGGAATGTACCTAGATGTCTCTCTAAGGAGGAATGGATACAGAAGGTGTGGTATATTTACACAATGGAATACTACTCTGCAATTAAAAATAATGAATTCACGAAATTCCTAGGCAAATGGTCAGATCTTGAAAATATCATCCTTAGTGAGGTAACCCAATCACAAAAGAACACATTTGGTATGCAGTCACTGATAAAGGGATATTAATCCAGAATCTCAGAATACATATACACAATTCGCATATCAATAGATTTCCAAGAAGATGGAAGCAGAGACCTCTGGTCCTGGAAAGACTGGATGTAGGGGAATGCCAGAACAGAGAAGTGAGAGTGGGTTGAATGCGGGAAAAGAAGGAGGTAAGGGAGCTTATGGGACTTTCAGGGAAGGAGGAAACAGGATGGGGTAATGATTTGGAATGTAAATAAAAAACTTAGAAAATAAAAACAAAACAAAACAAAAAAAACAATGAATTCACAAAATTCTTAGGCAGATGGTCAGAACTAGAAAATATCATCCTTAGTGGGTAACCCAATCACAAAAGAACACACATGGTATGCAGTCACTGATAACGGGATATTAACCTAGAATCTAGGAATACTGAAGACACAATTCACATATCAATTGATTTCCAAGAAGATGGAAGGAGAGACCCGTGATCCTGGAATGACTGGATGCAGGGGAATACCAGGTCAGAGAAGCGAGAGGGGGTTGAATGTGGAACAGGGGGAGGGAAGAGGGCTTATGGGACTTTTGTGGAGGGAGTAACCAGGAAAGGGGAAATCAGTGGGAATGTAAATTAAAAAAAATAGAAAATAAATAAATAAATGAATGAATGAATAAATAAATAAATAAATAAATAAAAGGAAACTTGATCAATTACGATAGATTAGAGGAGGATTGATATGCAAGGTTTCAGAAGTGATGTGCAAGGGTGAGGTGCTCAGAAAAATTAACATTCCAAATTATATGCTATTTTATAAAGATTGAATAAACAGCTCATAACATATTCACATTCGTATCCTTCCTTCAATAGTGATAATGAATTAAATTCCAATATTGTCTATGAATCCATAAATCCTCTTCTCTTATAATTAGAGTTACTTAAAGTAAGCTTTATTTAAATTCTCAAAATGTTCTCCTTGTTTCAATTTCAGAGAAATTCTTTTTGTTGTATTATATTTTAAAAGAATGTCCAGTGACTGTGATCCCATCTAACTATCAGCAGTACTTTAGGGTGTGAGAACTTACTGAAGTTCTTGGTTAGTGACATAGAAATCATTTCATTGACGATGAGATCTACAAATGCCAAGCACTCAGACAGACATTTCATATGAATCATGGCTCTTGATTTTCCTCACAACCTCTGACATAGGCTTTATTCCCACATTCCATAGCAATATTGGCTGCCCTGACTAAACTCAGTCACTGAACAGTAAAATTAGTTAAAATTCAAATCTTTCAGGCTTCAGTGGCAAGAATTTTAGTCCAATAGACTTGGGTATAATTGTACTTTAAGTTTTATTAAACAATTCACACTATCTCTTGATTGGAGTCACAAAACAGTTTGTAATCTCACTTGTCTGTAAGAATATTACCACTTGCATTTTAACAACTAACACAGGAATTTGAAGCCACAACCCCAACACACTGCTTTCAGGAATATGACAATCACATTGTAGCTGGAGCCTGGTAGAGCTGTGAGTGTCTGTAGCAGAGTTTATGTATCAATATATCATTAAAGAAAATTTTTCTATACAAAAGAAGGTATTCTTCTTGATTTAGTTATTTTTTAACAGTGTGTGTGTGTGTGTGTGTGTGTGTGTGTGTGTGTAGGTGCATGCAAAGGCCAAAAAAGAGGACTGGATCACTCGAAACTGGAATTACAGGAAGTTATGAGCTACACATTTGAGAAGTAGGTATTGAATTTGTGTCCTCTAGAAGAGCATCAAGTGCTCTTAACCACTCAATCATCTTTCCAGGCTGAACATACCAGACATTGGAAAGAATATAATACAGTTTTTGACATTGTATGCTCCTAGTTGCATTTTATTTTCTGAATCTCTATATATCACAAATGGTTATGGAATTTATGATCTTCACAAATATGGAAAATTTTTGTAGAATATATATGGTTGTCCTGTGTTCGTTTCTTTCTTTTTTATATTAATCATTTCATTTCTTTACATTTCAAATGTTATCCCCCTTCCTGGTCTCCCCTTTATGGACACCCCATCTCATCCCCTTCACCATTGACTCTGAGAGTACTCCCCCAACCACTCTACCACTCTTGCCTCAGCCCTATGACATACCCCTTATCTGGGGCATCAAACCTCCCCACCCACTAATGCCAGAGGAGGTAGTCCTATGCTACGTATCTAGCTGGAGTTATAAATCATCCCATGAATATATACTATTTGGTAAGTGGTTTAGTACCTGGAAGCTCTGAGGGGTCCTGTTAATTGATACTGTTGTCCACCCATGCATCCATGTGATGAAACCTACTTGATCTTGGTCAATAATTATTTTGATGTGTTCTTGGATTTGGTTTGCAAGAATTTTGTTGTTTTGTGGGCAATTATATAGTCAGTTTAAGAGAAGGTTCCATAAAGTACTGAGAAGAAAGTATTCTTTTTGTTTTAGGGTGAAGTGTTCTGTAGATATCTGTTAAATCCATTCAGTTTATAATTTCTCTTTATTTTACCAAACTTCTGTTTACTTTCTGATTTCATGATCTGCTTATTGGTGAGAGTGGGGTGTTGAAGTCTACCATAATTATTGTGTGAGGATCAATGTGTGTTTTGAGGTTTAGTAATGTTTCATTTACAAATGTGGCTACCCTTGCACTTGGGGTGTAGGAGTTCATCTTGATGGATATTTAATTTCATGAGTATTAAGTGTCCTTCCCCATCTCTTTTGATAAGAGATGGCTGAAAGTGTATTCTATTGGCTATTAGAATATTTATTACAGCTTGTTTCTTGGGACCATTTATTTGAAAAAAAAATTTTCCAGTACTTTAGGCTGAGGTAGTATCTGTCTTTGTCAGTGATGTGTGTTTCCTGTATGGAACAAATTTTTGGGTCCTGTTATGAATCCAGTTTGCTAGGCTGTATCTTTTTATTAGGGAATTGAGTCCATTCATATTGAGAGATATTAAAGACAAATGATTGTCGATTCCTGTTATTTTGTTGTTAGTGGTGGTATTATATAATTTTAGTTCTCATTTTTGGGGTTTGTTATAATAATTTTTGGAGATTTTATGATATTTGTTTCCATCTTTGTGTTGGTGTCATTCTATTATCCCTGGTAGGGGTGGATTAGTGGAAATATATTGTTTAAATTGGGTTTTGTCATGGAATATCTTGGTTCCTCCACCTATGGTGATTCAGAGTTTCCTGGGTATAGTAGCCTGGACTGGCATTTATATTGTCTCTGTATGGCATCTGTTCTAGATCGTCTAGCCTTTAGAGTCTCTGTTGTAAAGTCTGGTACATTTCTGATAGGTCTGCCCTTATATGTTAATTGACCTTTTTCCCTTATTTTTTTTTTTAATATTCTCTCTGTTTTCTGTGCATTTAGTGTTTTGATTATTATGTGGCAGGAAGAATTTCTTTTCTTGACCAATCTATTTGGTGTTCTGTAGGCTTCTTGTTCATTTATGACCTCCATTTTCTTTAGGTTGGGAAGTTTTCTTGTATGGTTTTGTTGAAGATGTTTTCTAGCCCTGTGATGGCGCCCACGCTGCCACAATACCAAGTATTGGGTGTAGGCCTGGGGGATTAACAGAAAACACAAACTCCAGTCATTCTGGTGAGGAGAATGCCAAAGCTTTACTGAAGGACCAGCATTATATACTAGAGGCCGGGTGAAAAACAACAGGACGAAACAATCATAGCCATAGGTCAGGCACCTGGGAAGTTCCTACCACACTGGGCAGAAGACAGAAATCAAGCTAAGCTGCAGGATGTTCCACTCTCAGGAAACCTGTGCAAACAGCTCAGCTGGGGGCGGGGCATTGAGCTAAGCTCACTGATGCCCAACAGTCCTGTGTATTGTGAATCTTCTTTCTCTTCCTATTTTTATTAGATTTGACCTTTTCATTGAGTCCTGAACTTTCTGGATATTTTGGGTTAGTAGTTTTTTTTACTTTTTTTTTTTTTAGTGTTGTGCCAAATCTTCTATGGTATCATCTATGTCTGAGATTTTCTCTTCTATCTCTTTTATTCTTTTTGTGATGCTTGCCCCTGTAAACCCTGATATTGTTCCTAGGTTTTCCATCTCCAGGGTTGCCTTCCTTTGTCATTTCTTTAATCTTTCGGTTTCCTTTTATAGATCCTGAACTGTTTGATTCAATCATTCACCTGTTTGATTTGTTTTCCTGTATTTCTTTAAGGGAGTTATTTGTATTCTCCTTAAGGACCTTTATCATTTTCACGAGATGTAACTTTACATCAGAGTCTTGCTTTTCACATCTGTAAGTGTATCCAGGTTTGCTGTGGTGGGAGAGTGGGGTTCTGATGTTGTCAAGTGACTTCGGTTTCTGTTGCTTATGTTCTTGCTCTTGTCTCTTGCCATATGGTTATCTTAGGTGTTAACTAGCTTTGCTGTCTCTGATTGGAGCCTTCCCTCCTGTGAGTCTGTGAGCCTAATTTTGATGGAGTTCCTGGGAGTCAAGTTGTATGTGGGTGGGGTGTGATATGCCAGTTCTGCCCTGGGCTGAGTTGTAGGCCAGAAGGAAGATCTGTCACAGACAGGGCAGTTTGGAGAGTTTCTGCCTCTACTGGGCCCCATGGGTTCCAAGTTAAGCCAGGAATTGGGATGGGGGGGATGCCTCACCTGTGAGCCTGATTGTGTCAGAGCACCTGGAGTCTGGGTGTGGGAGGGGGTCTGGGATGTCAGCTCTGCCATGGACTGAGTTGTGGGTCAGAAGGAAGATGTATGTAATGCCATTTTATGATTATTCTATCATTATCAGATTCTGTTTTTTTACATATTAATTATATATTTCTTTCCACATCATTGTACTTTTGAGCTTTATGAGTATTCAGTCTGAGTCTGGTTGGATATTTGCAGGGATGGGATGCAGAATGGTAATATATTTTGGCTACATTACATGCTTAGTCACTCTAAACTCAGTGTACACCATAATTATCCTTGCATCATTTCATGTACTTTAGTGTTAGAATATCTATACAATATAGTTTTGAGTATTCTTCAATGTTAAAAATATTTTTCTTAATATAGAAAATAATATTACTTATTTTACAGTATTAATTAAATTTTGTTTATTTTGAATTGATCCTGACAAAGGATTTTACACTTAGTTTTCCAATTTTAATACAATATACTTTTCTATTTTCCCTTCTCACAATTCTTCAGGATATATTTCCCTTACTACCTAACTTCATATTCTTTTTACTTCTCAAGAACTCAAAATAAACAATTTGAAAATAAAGAAAAAACCACCCAAACAAAATAAATAAACTAAACACACATAAAGAAAACACAAAGCTCATTTTGTGTTGGCCAACTAATACTCTTTACTCTGCCATCAGGTATAAACTTCAAACAGCATCTTGGGGAGTGGTGGGATCCAATGTCTACTTTGCTCTTTCAGTGCTGGATGCTGTTTGACTTGACCTTTCTAAATTTTAGGCATGTAGTCATCATCTCTGTCAGTTCCTATGTAAAACAGCCCTTTAGTATCTGCAAAAATGGTATTTTCTTGGAGTCATTTGTCACCTGTGACACTTAACATCCTCCTGCCTTCTCTTCCACATGAATCTCAGAGTCTTGTGTCATAAGTTGGTCAAAGACATCCAATTAAAGAGCCAGAGCTTCAATGACTCTCTGCACATAAGCCAGTTGTGGTTCTCTGTGCTAGTTAATATCAACTTCAGTACAAATCACTGATGAGCCATGCAGTGACCTGTGCATTTGATGAGCAATGCAGTGACCTGTGCATAGAACAACATGTCATTGGGAGTCATTTTATTTCTATGTTCCTTTAGCACAATAATATAGTAAGTTTTCCACTAGGTCCATGATCTATCTAGTCTCAGGTTCTTGTCCACTTTAACAGTGTCAAGCATGGATTCCATCTTGGCCTTCAAGTCAATCAAAAGCTCATTACTTCCCCCTGTAACATTTGTACCGTTATCTTTTCAGTACATTTTCCTGGTAGGTTTGTATTGTATCAAATGTGTTTCATGGCTAGGTGAGATTGACAAATAGTTTTCTCCTTCAGTATCGAATTCAGAGCTATGACCCCTACATAGTAGTGGGTGAGACTTCTTATTCAGTACCAGTTGGATTTCCCCATGTCTAATTACAAAAGCATACTTTGTCTTCAGCAACAGGCTCTTACTATCAGGTTGTAGAGGGTAACCGTAGCCTTGGCAATACCCTGTAATGTTTGGACACATCAGTGAGATACCTTTGGCCAACAATTGAAAAGGATATAAACTATTCCTGGTATTGGAGATTTTATTCCACAGATGATGATATTTGTTTGGGACATGGTCTCCCTCATTATAGAGTAACTATAAAATTTCTTTCATATATCTACATATTTTAGAAAACCTCATTACTTTGTTTTCCCTTCCCTCTTCCTATTTGTTTCTCCCATCCTACTTTCCTATTTATCATTTAATACACTGTATTCTTGTTTTCCTTTCCTTGTTCCCACCCTCCCTAGCTCCTTTGTAGCAACCTAACCTCTGTGGATATTCTAAATGAAGCTCAAGTATCAAAGGCACTTGAAAGCTAACATTCATATGCAAGAAAAAATGTGTGATGTTTTTCTTCTGGTCATGACAAACATGTTTAACTTGGGATACTTAGATATTTTATATTTATTTTATCCCTTTATTTATTGGATTTTTATTTAAGAAATCATTTAGTTCCATTTTTGTCCATAAAGCTCATATAGGCTCTCTTCTGTGTTTTTAATTTCCTCATATTAAGAAAGTAGTTTGATGCTCCACCATTCCATAAGGAAATTTGCTCAACTATGTTCATAGCAACTTTATTCATCATAGCCAGAAACTGGAAACAACATAGATGCCCTTCAACTGAAGAATGGATAAAGAAAATGTGGTTCATTTATACAATGGAATACTACACAGTCATTAAAAACAAGGGCATAATGAATTTCTCAGGAAAATGGATGGACCTAGAAAATATCCTGAGTAAGATAACCCAGGCCCAAAACGACATGCATTGTATATAGTCAATTGTAAGTAGATATTAGCCATAAAGTATAGGATCACCATACTGTAATCAACAGTCCTAAAGAAGCCAAATAACAAGGAGGGCTCAGGGGAGGATGGGAGAATCTTTTTCAGAATGGGAAAAAAATAGATATTTGTGGTAGATGGAAGGAGAGAGCTGGATGGAAGAGGGGATGGGAGGGGTACAGAGAAGAAATCATATGTAGGGAGAGCAGTGGAGAGAGAAGAGGGAAATCTGTGGTATAGGCCAATCTGTAGAATATGCCAGAGACCTGGGATGAGAGAGGAGGCTTCAAATAGTCTATGGGGGCAACCCTACCTGAGAATGCTAGCAATGGCAGATATGAATCCTGAAGAAGAGGCCACTTCCTGTAGCCAGGTAGGACTCCTAGTGGAGAAATAAAGACTTCAACCCACCCATAAAACGTTTAACTAAAAATGTACAAAGATAGAGTAAAGACCAGGAGAATGGCCACACAATGACTGCCCAAAATTGAGACTTATCTAATGGGCAAGAACCAATCCCTAACACTATTAATGATTATCTTATGCTTGTAGACAGGAACCTACCATAACTCTTCTATGAGAGGCTCCACCCAGCAGTCAATGGAAAGAGATTTAGAGACTCACACACAAATATTAGATGGAGCTGGAGAGGATTATAGAAGAGGATTGAAGTACTCAAAGAGGAAATGAACTTCAGAGAAGACAAACGGCGTCAACTAACCTGGACGTTTGACTACTCCCGGAGACTGAATCACCAAGGGAAGTGTGAGTTCAGGGTAGAACTGGGCCCCCGGCATAAATGTAGCAGATGAGCGTCTTGGTCTTTAAGCAGCTCCCAACAATTGGACCATGGACTCTCCCTGAACTTGAAGTCTGCCTGCCTATGGATCCCACACCCCAAAATGGATTGCCTTGCTGGACTCAATGGGAGAGGATGACTCTAATCCAGAAGTAACTTATTGTGCAGGGAGGGAGGGCTAGAGGGTGGGGGATGAAACACAGAGGGAGCCTTCCTCTTTTCAAAGAAGGTAGATTAGGGAAAGTCTTGTGTAAGGGGGTACTGGGAGGGGAGGGAGGCTGATCTGGGGATGTAATGAGAATACATTTTGTAATTTTTAAAAGTGAAAGTACTTTGTTTTCTTTCTCCCACATCTAATTGTTCACATAATGTGTTACCATTTTGAAAGGTCACATTTGATAGGGAAATATTATTTTTAACTGGTTGGAGAACAATACAACCACTTCTCAAGAATATGAGTGATTTAAGATAACTACCTGCTTATATCCCTGCTAGAGCATGTGTGTACAAAGTACTATGTAGTTTTACCTTCCTTCCATAAGTATTGTGACCTTTGTGTGGCAACATTATCTAACTGTCCTCTGATGTTCTCATAAAATCACTCACATGTAAAAATTCTCACAACAGTACTAGGGCATTATAAAAATTCTATTATAAAATTTTAGGAAATTATAATTCTTTAGATAGTTCTCAACCTCAAAATATTAAAATTGGGCTGGTGGCCTGGCTCTGTGGATAAGGTCATTTGACGACCCAAGTTGCATCTCCAGGACTCACATGATGAAAAGAGAAAAGAGCTTGCAACAAATTGTTCTCTTATCTCCATATGGTATACATGCCTAAGGACAATGTACATACAGCAAACAACACACACACACACACACAGACACACACACACACACACACACACATAAGAAATTTTCAAATGAAACTAGTTTTAATGTTTAAAATAAAAATAAAAAGCCCATTCATTCTCATCTTGGGCTATATAACTATGCTGTCCTCCAGATTTGGTTCACAGGCAAGAAGTGTACCATCATTGAAAGAAGACAATGTCAAGACTTCTTTCTGCATGACACAGAGTTAACACTGGTTCTCTGCCTGAAAGTTCCCATAGTTGAAGTGGTTCATCACATGAATCTTGTTCCTTTCTATGTGTAGGAAATGTTCCCTTATACTTTGAGGCAAATATCTGTGTTTTGTAAAATTTCTTGTTGCTTCTAAATGGATTCCTCTCTCCCCACATAGTGCATTGCACATGAAAGTGGTTGTAATAACGCTTTTAAATGCTTTTGTTCATAGATATATACAATGTATTTTCTCAAAGTTCTTGTTTTCATTCCAATATTACTTAATTGTATATGTGTGTGTTGTGTACATGTGTGGTGTGTTCATTTGCATGCATGCACATGTATGCATTGTACATGCACGTGTATGTATGTGTAGGTGTATATGCACACATGAATATGTGTTCTTATATTTGTTAATTTTAGAAATCATCTTTTATTGTTCTTCCTCTTTATCCGTTGAAGTAAGGCCTTGCATCTTACATTAAAATGTCTTAATTTTTCCACCTATTCTTTGTTGGTCCTATTCACTTTCTTTTCCAAGCTACAAATTGTATTATGCCAATATTTCAGTCTTTTTAGTGTTGCAGCATTAGAAGTAATGTGTCATATCTTCTGTTATCATTCATTTTCTACAAACCATTAAATTTACATGTATTAACATTTATTTTTCATTCCTGCCTACAATTTGAAAATCTTTCTCTTTTTTGTCATGGAATGTATTTGTAGAAATTTATGCTGGTACCATGGGTAGATTGGTTTCAGCTCTTCTTTGCATGTAATAAGTTCGAACTCTTCTTGTTCTCAAAAGGTGGTTTTAATATTAATACAAATAGACTGACAATTACTGTCTCTTAGATATTTGGAAATGCCAACTATTGTTTTCTAGTTGTCTTTGTTTCTAATAGAAAAAGTGGGGTAATGTTGAATTTTAGGATCCTCAGTCAATATAATGTTCTGTTATTGAATGAAGATGTTTTTTATATTTGCCATATCTTACTTTGTACTGCCTAGTATAAGCATTTTGATGTTTTTGTGCTGCATCTTCATTCAAATTTCTTATAAATAATATATAGTGTTTATTTTTAGAGATTGATATATTCAGTATAATAAAACTGTTGGTAAGGTTTATGTATTCATATGGAAATAAAGGAGTATGAGTCTAAGCATGCAGTTCCACCAGAAGTTTTATAAAATAAACCCTCAGTGCAACTCATTTCTTCTGTTTTGACATTCTAGGCAGAGATAAAGTGTAAGCAAAAACACAGAGAAATAAAATGTCTTTTTTCAGCACAGATACCTGATGTTGTTTCCCATGTCTGAAGATTAGAAAGGAAGGGAGATATAGCATGAGACTCAGAGACATGTTCAAACCGTCATGGAATCTTTCCTTAGCCTGCTTAAGCAGCACTCTTTCTATCCCTTGAGAGATTTGGAAAAAAACATAAAACAATGAATGTAATGAAATTAATATGAGGAATTATCTTATTATCTCATCAACTAACCTGGGGAAAGGCATGCATGAGTTCTACATAGTGTTCTGTTTCCTGGTCCTCCAGCAACAATGGAATACTTGAAGACCTAATGCACCATGGGTTTTTAGTTGTGTAAAGATTTATTTGATTTCCAGTTTTATCATATTCTGAATATAGGAGAAAAGATAATTTAACTTTCTCATTCTTCTCCCCTATGTATTATACCATGAAATGGTAATTCTATTAATATACTTTCCCTCGGTGGTATTTACTAATTGATTTTCACTCCGGCAAGTTTATATTAGTCAGCATTGTCCTGAGAGACAGAACTAATAAATAGAAATGACACATACCTACAAATGCATGGAAGGAGAGGTTTATTAATGTATTTGTAATTACCATCTATATGGTATGCAGATTTACCTGTGTATCTAGAAAGAAGTTTACTTGAAGAATTTAGAGACAAAAAATTAGACTGGGTAATACTTGATTTTTTTTTTATGACAGTGCTTTCCATCCTTCAAACTTCAATCCAATTTCAAACCCCTATCTACAAATCCATTTCTCCCACAATCAAATTGAATTATGTAGTTTATTTTTTATTTCTTGCCTATTTCTTACTATTTGATGTAAATTCTACAAAGAGAACTCTTATTCCTGGTTTTGCACCAAGCTCCCAGCATGCTGCCAAGAACAAGGAAGGTTGTCATTAAATATTTACAAATTGGTAAGTGAAAAGGATGAATTATTAAAAGAAATGAAAACATTGTATGTTAATTGAGGAAGCAATGCATACTGTAAATTTAAGTTGAAGTTGCCAAGATATCATGGCGTCATCACTAATTTTAGTGAAACCCAAAGGAGTTCTGACACTGGAAACTTTCTATTCTGTTGAATTCTCATAAGTGTAATTAAAGATCAATGAACCATGCTCTCAAAAAGAAGTCACCTTAATTGCCGCAATTACATGATTGAGATGAATAATGAATATGATAATGACTATGTAATATTAAATATTCAAAGTAGTTATCAAAAGTCAATTAGAAGATAATTGTATAACACTGCATTGTAGTAGTAGAAAGGATCCTCCCTTTTGGAAAAGGTTAGTAATAAAAGAAAATAATCATAATTTTAGTTCTTTCACACTTATAACTTAATCACATACAATGTAGAAAAATGTTAATTAGATTGTTACAGTTGTTCAGGTCCCTATAACAAAATGCCTTGGACTAGTTCTGTTATGAACACATTTATATATTATAATGTAAGATTCTGGGAATTCTTATCAAGGCACCCAGACATATGGTACTTTGTCAAGTGTACTTTGCTGGTTCATAGACACATCTTCTGTGTGATTCTGCATGGTGCATGACACAGTAAATTCTCTAAATCCTCTTTGTTAAGGTCACTCATTCTCTTTATGAGAGTTGAGATTTTAAGACAGACTCAGCTTTCAAATATCCACTTTAATTCTATTCATTGACTGGTTACAACTTGGGAATTTTGCAGTTGTCCACCCTGATTGATTTGAAGTACAGGTGATTCCTGACTGCATGACTTCTTTGGGATTCATTATCAAGTAAAGTTCTCCTTCTTTTATTATCCATTAATTATTTCTGTATTTGATTTTTAACTATCTTGAAAAACTTAAGAAATATCATTTCAACTAGTATGTTATGGAATGACTGTATTTCTAATGATAGACACAATTCGCATATCAATAGATTTCCAAGAAGATGGAAGGAGAGACCCCTGGTCCTGGAAAGACTGGATGTAGGGGAATGCCAAGACAGAGAAGTGAGAGGGGATTGAATGGGGAAAAGAGGGAGGGAAGGGGGCTTATGGGACTTTCAGGGAGGGAGGAAACGGGAAAGGGGAAATGATTTTGAATGTAAATAAAAAAACTTAGAAAATAAAATAAAATTTAAAAAAATAAAATAAAAAAATTAATAAGATTAAAAAAAATTTTACAAGCAAACTCTTGGTACTTAACGTTGCATTGTCTTGTTAGCTCCCATCTAACATTGTTTTAACAGAACAATGGGGTAATTTTTAGTGGAAATTTAAGATAATTAAATTTACCAAAAAGGATTGCTGTATTAGTATATTGCTGTGAATAAAATCCAGGGTATTTGAGTATGAATTCTATTCAGTTTGTCTCCAGGCAGAAAATGGATAAATTAAAACTAGCTGTTTTGTGTTTGGTAGATTGTTACTGTTTAAAGTTTGAAAAAGCCATTTTGATATTTATTGAAACACTCTTGTACAGGTCAGCTTTATTTCCTTTAAATGTCAGCAAACAGACATTAATTCAAAATATGGTTGGGATGTGAATTTACAAAATCTTATTTTCTATGGTGAGATATGACATGAAACATATTCCTTCCAATCTTACTTTCAGTAGCTCTCTCTATCCTCCATCAAATGGCAGCTACAGACCACCTTGTCCATGCTATGCAACTCTTAGCTTTCAACGACTTAAAATATTGAGTAGATTGTGAGCCATGGGCATTTTGATCCCCCTTCTAAGAAGGATCAAAGTATCCACAGTTTGGTCTTCCTTCTCTTCGAGCTTCATGTGGTCTGTGAATTGTATCTTGGGTATTATGAGATTTTGGGCTATTAGTCACTTATTAGTGAGTGCATACCATGTGTGTTCTTTTGTGATTGGGTTACCTCACTCAAGATGATATTTTCTAGTTCCATCCATTTGCCTAAGAATTTCATGAATTCATTGTTTTTAATAGCTGAGTAGTACTCACAGAATGTACCACATTTTCTGTATCCATTCCTCTGTTGAGGACATCTTGGTTCTTTCCAGCTTCTGACTATTATAAATAAGGCTGTTATGAACATAGTGGAGCAGAAGGGGAATCAAAATACCCATGGCTTACAGTCAACCAATGGACTGAGCATTGGGTATCCAGTGGAGGAGCTAGAGAAGGACCCAAGGAGCTGACAAGGTTTGCAGCCCCATAGGAGGAGCAATAGTGTATACCAACCAGTACCCCAGAGCTCCCAGGGACTAAACCACCAACCCAAAAGTACACATGGAAGGACCCATGGCTCCAGCTACATATGTAGCAGGGTATGAAATTTTAAGACATCACTGAGAAGAGAGGTCATTGATCCTGTGAAGGCTCGATGTCCCAGTGTAGGAGAATTCCTGGTCAGGAAAGTGGGAGTGGGGGGTTGGTGAGCAGGAGGAGGGGTAATGGGATAGGGGATTTTTGGAGGGGAAAAAAGGAAAGAAGATAACATTTGAAGTGTAAATAAAGCAAATATATAATAAAAATTAAAAACATATTTAGTAGAGTTTGCTCTGCTTAGTGCAGTGAAATATGTGAGATTGGAAAAGTTATTGTGATACAGAGGTTGATGAGATAAACTTAAGTTCCACAGAATAACATCAGTGCCCCACTTTCTTATTCCCATAGAGTGGTTTTCATGAAAAGAAAAAAAAATCAACATGTGACAAATCCAAAATATCATCTAGTTGAACCAAAAGTGTTTAAAGAAGTTATAATTTTTGGACAATATAAATTGCCAGTATGCATGAACAGACTGCAGTTAATGTCCAATAGTGCGTAAAATTTAAGAATATAGTCTCTTTTTATAGTGAAGTGATACTATTAATAAGAAATTTGAAAGTATTGTTTAAAGTTATATAAGGGAAGCATAAAATATAATGCATGAAAAAGTATCAATGCATTATGAAGTTAAAGCAGTAATCAACATATACTTATCAAAACAAAACAAAAACAAGACAGGAAAAACAGTCCTAAAATATCTAAGGCAACATTGACAGATAGATGAGTTGAAATAGGGACTGCTGCAGTCTTAGATTAGTTCAATGCTACACATTCACAGAACATAATGGCAGAAACCTATAAGAGAAGAGAAGACTTGAACAGCATTTTAGATCCTCTGTCACAGAGCACAATATTCAGTGGTACAGGGAGATAGCTGACCACCCAGGAGTGAGGAGAGGCCTGAGAGCACAGAGGAACCAGACCAAAACCATGCAGACAAAAGAGTCCAGAAGCAGCCTGGGACAGGAGTCTTCAGATTTCTGTCTGCTCCCAGAGCTGATCCTGGGCCACAGAGCTACATACAAAATTATCACCACAAGAGAGCTGGTCACCCAGGAGTGCCTACATTCCTGTGTGTACAAGTAAGACCACCACCTCTCTTCAAATTCCTGGCCCAAGAGGGACCACCAGGACACAGAACCAAGGATCAACTGGAGACAGGATTCTCTGGTTTCTGTCTGAAAACCTGAGATGACACTGTATCACAGTTTTCTATACCCAAATTCCTCCCAGAGAGAACAGGTCTCCCAGGAGTACAAATATACAGGTTAAAAGAACAGATAAGGCACAGTCAGAGAGAGCAAGACCAGCTAACACCAGAGATAACCAGAGGAAAAAAGGCAAACACAAGAACTTTACCAACAGAAACCAAGGCAACAAGTCACCACCCAAATCCAGTTCTCTGAAACAGCAAGTCCTGGATACCCCAACACACTGGAAAAGCAAGAACTGGATTTAAAATCACATCTCACAATGTTGATAGAGGACTTCAAGAAGGACATAATTGCCTCCCTTTAAAAAATACAGGAGAACACGATACAACAGGTAGAATCCCTTAAAAAGGAAACACAAAAATCCCTTAAAGAAATATAGGAGAACATGGACCCACAGGTAGAAGCCCTTAAAGAGGAAACACAAAAATCCCTTAAAGAATTACAGGAAAACACAAACAAACAAGCGAAGGAACTGAACAAAACCATCCAGGATCTAAAAATGGAAGTAGAAACAACAAAGAAATCACAAAGTGAGAGAATTCTGGAGATAGAAAACCTTGGAAAGAAATCAGGAATCATAGATGCAAGCATCAACAACAGAATATAAGAGATAGAAGAAAGAATCTCAGGTGCTGAAGATACTATAGAAAACATTGACTCAACAGTCAAAGAAAATGCAAAAAGGAAAAAGCTTGTAACCCAAAACATTCAAGAAATCCAGGATACAATGAGAAGACCAAGTCTAATGATTATAGGTATAGAAGAGAGCAAAGATTTACAACTCAAAGGGCCAGGAAATATCTTCAACAAAATTATAGAATAAAACTTCCATAACCTAAAGAAAGAGATGCCCATGAACATACAAGAAGCCCACAGAACTCCAAACAGGCTCCTCCAGAACAGAAATGCCTCCTGTCACATAATAATGAAAACACTAAATGCACTAAAGAAACTAACAAAAAAGAATATTAAAAGCAGTAAGGGAAAAATGATCAAGTAACATATAAAGCCAGACTTATCAGAATTATACCATATTTCTCATGCAAGACCATGAAAGCTAGACATTCCTGGGCAGATCTCATGCAATTCTTAAGGGAACACAAATGCCAGCCCAGACTACTATATCCAGCAAAACTCTCAATCATCATAGAGGGAGAAACTAAGATATTCCAAGATAAAACCAAATTTACATAGTATCTTTCCACAAATCCAGCCCTACAAAGGATAATTGATGTAAAACACGAACACAAGGAGGGAAACTATACCCAAGAAAAACCAAGAAAGTAATCTTCTTTCAACAAAAGCAAAAGAAGATAATCACACAAGCATAAAAATAACAGGAATCAAGAATCACTATTCCTTAATATCTCTTAACATCAATGGACTCAATCCCCAGACTGAATACCTAAACAGGGTCAAATATTTTGCTACATAAAGGAAATGTACCTCAGTGTCTAAGGCAAACACTAACTCAGAGTAAAAGGCTGGAAATCAATTTTCCAAGCAAATCGTCCCAGGAAACATGCTGGAGCAGCCATGCTAACATCAGATAAAATCAACTTTCAACCAAAAGTCATCAAAAAGACATTGAACAACACTTCATACACATCAAAGGAAAAATTTGCCAGACATAACTCTCAATTCTGAACACCTATGCTCCAAATGCAAGGGTACCCACATTCATAAAAGAAACTACTAAAGCTAAAAGCACACATTGCATCTCACACAATAATTGTGGGTGACTTCAATATCCCACTCTCATCAATGGATAGATCATGGAAACACTAACTAAACAGAGACACAGTGAGGCTAACAGAAGTTATGGAAGACATAGATTTAACAGATATTTATGGAGCATTTTATCCTGAATCAAAAGAATACACCTTCTTCTCAGCACATCATGGTACCTTCTCAAAAATTGACCATATAATTGGTCACAAAACAGACCTTAGCACATATAAGAAGATTGAAATAATCCCGTGCCTCCTTTAGATCACTTCAGATTAAGGCTGGTATTTAATAGCAACAAAAACAACGGAAAGCCCATATACATATGGAAGCTGAACAATGCTCTACTCAATCATATCTCGGTCAAGGAGGAAATAAGGAAAGAATATAAGACTTTTTAGAAATTAACGAAAATGAAGGCACAAAATGCACAAAATACACAAATTTATGGGACACAATGAAAGCAGTGCTAATATGAAAACTCACATCTCTGAGAGCCTCCAGAAAGAAACTGGAGAGAGCATACACTAGCAGCTTAACAGCACACCTGTATGCTCTAGAACAGAAAGAAGCTAATGCACTCAAAAGGAGTAGATGGCAGGAAATTATCAAACTCAAGAATGAAACCAATGAAGTAGAAACAAAAAGAACTATGCAAAGAATCAACAAAACCAGGAACTGGTTCTTTGAGAAAATCAACAAAATAGATAAACCCTTAGCCAGATTAACCACAGGGCACAGAGACAGTATCAGAATTAACAAAATCAGAAATGAAAAGGGAGAAATAACAACAGAAACTGAGGAAATTAAAAAAAAAACCCATCAGATCCTACTACAAAAACCTATATTCAACACGACTGGAAAATCTGGATGAAATGGACAATTTTCTAGACAGATACCAAATACCAAAGTCAAATCAGGATCAGATAGACCAACTAAAGTGTCCCATAACCCCTAAAGAAATAGAAGCAGTCATTGAAAGTCTCCCAACCAAAAAAAGGAAAGGACAAGATGGTTTTAGTGCAGAATATTATCAGACCTTCAAAGAAGATTTAACAATACTCTTCAAACTATTCCACAAAACAGAAACAAAAGGAATACTACCCAATTCATTCTATGAAGCCACAATTACAGTGATACCAAATCCACACAAAGATCCAACAAAGAAAGAGAAGTTCAGACCAATTATCCTTAAGAATATCAATGCAAATATACTCAATAAAATTCTTGATAACCGAATCCAAGAACACATCAAAACTATCATTCACCATGATCAAGTAGGCTCCATCCCAAGGATGTAAGGATGGTTCAATATATGGAAATCCAATCATGTAATCTACTACATAGACAAACTCAAAGACAAAAACCACATGGTCATTTCATTAGATGCTGAAAGAAAATTTATCAAAATTCAGCATCCTTTCATGTTAAAAGTCTTGGAAAGATCTGGAATTCAAGACCCATACCTAAACATAGTAAAAGCAATGTACAGCAAACCAGTAAACACCATCAAACTAAATGGAGAGAAACTTGAAGCAATCCCACTAAAATCAGGGACTAGATAAGGTTGCCCTCTCTCTCCATATCTATTTATTATAGTACTTGAAGTTCTAGCTAGAGCAATTAGACAACAAAAGGAGGTCAAGGGGATACAAATTGGAAAGGAAGAAGTCAAACTGTCACTATTTGCAGATGATATGATAGTATAATTAAGCAACCCCAAAAAAGTCCACCAGAGAACTCCTACAGCTACAAAATAACTTCAGCAATGTGGCCAGATATAAAATTAGCTCAAACAAAGCAGTAGCTTTCCTATTTTCAAAGGATAAAAAGACTGAGAAAGAAATTAGGGAAATGAGACCTTTGACAATAGTCACAAACAATGTAGAGCATCTTGTGTGACTCTAACAAAACAACTGAAAGATTTGTATGGCAAGACCTTCAAATTTCTGAAGAAAGAAATGGAAGAAGACCTCAGAAGATGGGAAGATCTCCCATGCTTATGGATTGGCTGGATTAATATAGTAAAAATGGCCATGTTGTCAAAAGCAATCTACAGATTCAATGCAATCCCTGTCAAAATTCCAACTCAATTCTTCATAGAGTTAGAAAGAGCAATTCTCAAATTCATCTGGAATATTAAAAAACCCAGGATAGTTATAACTATTCTCAACAGTAAAGGATCTTCTGGTAGAATCAGTATCCCTGACTGCAATTAGTACTACAGAGCAATAGTGATAAATACTGCAGTATATTGGTATAGTCACAGGTAAGTTGATAAAAGGAAAGCAATTGAAGATCCAGAAATTAACCCACACACCTATGGTCACTTGACCTTTGACAAAGAAGTTAAAAACATCCAGGGGATAAAAGATAGCCTATTCAATAAATGGTGTTGGATCAACTGGCAGTTAGCATGCTGAAGATTGCAAATCAATCCTTTCTTATCACCTTGTACAAAGTTCAAGTCCAAGTGGAACAAGGGCCTCCACAAAAACGAGACACACTGAAACTAATAGAAAAGAAAGTGGGGAATAGCATTGAGCATATGGACACAGGGGAAAACAACAATGGCTTATGCTGTAAGATCTAGCATTGACCACTGGGACCTCATAAAATTAAAACGTTTTTTAAGGTAAAGGACACTGTCAATAGGACAAAATGGCAACCATCAAATTGGGAAAAGATCTTTACCAACCCTACATTCAACAGATGTTTAATATCCAATATATATAAAGAACTCAAGAAGTTAGACTCCAGAGAAACAAATAACCCTATTAAAAATGGTGTTCAGAGATAAAGATTTTTCACCTGAGGAATATTGAATGACTTGAGAAGCACCTAAAGAAATGTTCAACATCCTTATTCATCAGGGAAATACAAATCAAAACAACCCTGAGATTTCTCCTCACTTCAGTCAGAATGGCTAAGATCAAAAACTCAGGAGACAGCAGGTGCTGTTGAGGCTGTGGAGAAAGAGGAACACTCCTCCGCTGCTAGTGGGAATGCACACAAATACAATTACTCTGGAAATCAGTTTGGTGGTTCCTCAGAAAACTGGGCATAATATTACCAGATGACTCTGCTATACCACTCCTGGGCTTATACCCAGAGGATTCTCCAGCATGTAATAAGGACACATGCTCCACTATGTTCATAGCATCCTTATGTATAATAGCCAGAAGCTGGAAAGAACTCAGATGTCCCTCAACAGGGGAATGAATACTGAAATTGTGGTACATTTACCCAATGATAAGCTATTAAAAACAATGAATTCATGAAATTCTTAGGCAAATGGGTGGAACTGGAAAATATCATCCTGAGTAAGGTAACCCAATCACAAAAGAATGCAATTGGTATGCACTCACTGATAAGTAGATATTAGCCCAGAAGTTTGGAATAGGCAAGATACAATTCACAGACCAAATGAAGCTCAAAGGAAGGAAGAACAAAGTATGGATACTCTGTTCCTTCTTAGAAGGGGGAACAAAATATCCACTGGAGGAAATACAAAGTGTGGAGCAGAGACTGAGGGAAAGACCATCCTGAGACTGCCCCACCTAGGTATCCATCCCATATACAGTTACCAAACCCAGACACTATTGTTGATGCCAACAAGTGCTTGTTGACAGGAGCCTGATATAGCTGTCATCTGGGAGGCTCTGTCAGTGCATGACAAATACAGGGGAGACACTCTCAGCCAACCATTGAACTGAGCACAGGTTCTCCAATGGAGGAGCTAGAGGAAGGACCCAAGTAACTGAAGGGTTTGCAGCACCATAGGAGGAACAACAATATGACCCACCCAGTATCCACCGAGCTCCCAGAGACTAAACCACCAACAAGGAGTACATATGGAAGGTCGCATGGCTCCAGATGCATATGCAGCAGAGGATGGCCTTGTTGGACATCAAGGCGAGGAGTGGCCCTTGGTTCTAAGAAAGCCAGATACCCCATTATAGGGGAAAGCCAGGACAGGGAAACGGGAATGGGTGAACTGTTGAGCAAGAGGAGGGGGATGAGTTAGGGTAATTTTCGGGGAGAACCAGGAAAGGAGAAAACATTTGAAATGTAAATAAAGAATATATCTAATAATAATAAAAAGAACATCATTTTAAACAAAATAAGGTTGACAGTTTCAAAACTACCACCATTTTATTGTCCACATTAGAATAGTATTAATTCTCTTAAAATTACATATGCATATATGTGTATGTCTTATATATGCAATATAAGATATGATATATGTGATATATCAAATATAGAATAAGAATGTAGAATATATAGAACATATTTAATATATTTTTGATGTTTGATATATGATAAATGGTATTTGATTTTTGGTATATCATATGTAATATATTATATGCACCAAGAAATATATGTAATATATTATACATCTAATATAATATATTATCTACATTAAATAATAGATATTATACATAATATATCATAATATATATGTGCACATATCATAATACATAATTCTTGATATATTTATTCACAAAATATGCTAGTATATTCTTAATGAAACAGCATCAATCAAAATATATTTTTAATAAAAAGTGTGATAAAATTGCAAATGAATCAGTCTGTCATACTCTCTCACTTGCCATTTTTGTTCATCATTCTTAGTCATTAGGGAAATGCAAATCAAAACAACCCTGAAATTCCATCTCACACCAGTCAGAATGGCTAAGATCAAAAACACAGGAGAGAGCAGTTGTTGGCGAGGATATGGAGAAAGAGGAACACTCCTCCACTGCTGGTGGAATTGCAAGCTGGTACAACCACTCTGGAAAGCAATCTGGCGGTTCCTCAGAAAATTGGGCATGACACTCCCGGAGGATCCGGCTATACCACTCCTGGGCATATACCCAGAGGCTTTCCCTGCATTCAATAAGGACAGATGCTCCACTATGTTCGTAGCAGCCTTATATATAATAGCCAGAAGCTGGAAAGAACCCAGATGTCCCTCAACGGAGGAATGGATTCAGAAGATGTGGTATATTTACACGATGGAATACTACTCTGCAATTAAAAACAATGAATTCACGAAATTCCTAGGCAAATGGTCAGAACTTGAAAATATCATCCTTAGTGAGGTAACCCAATCACAAAAGAACACACATGATATGCAGTCACTGATAAGGGGATATTAACCCAGAATCTCGGAATACCCTAGACACAATTCGCATATCAATAGATTTCTAAGAAGATGGAAGGAGAGACCCCTGGTCCTGGAAAGACTGGATGTAGGGGAACACCAGGACAGAGAAACGAGAGGGGGTTGAATGGGAAAAAGAGGGAGGGAAGGGGGCTTATGGGACTTTCGGGGAGGGAGGAAACGGGAAAGGGGAAATTATTTGGAATGTAAATAAAAAAAACTTAGAAAATAAAATTAAAAAAAATTATTCTATGGAAAAAAAAAGAATGCAAAACAGTTACCTGATTAGAGAAAACAGGAACTAGGTAAAAATAAATATTCAGAAATTTCAAGGAAAGTTTTTGAGATACAGTGAAAACACTATAAAAATATTTTTTAATTATTTTTATTACAGTGTTTTTCCTATAAAATAATTTGGTAATTTTCCCCCTTTTACAACTTCTCCCAGATAAACTCTATTATCTATCCAGTTTCATGTTCTCTTTCTCTTCATTTTTGTCTCTGTTTTTCTCTCTTAAGAAGAAGAGAGAGGAGGAAAAGGAGAAACAGGAGGAGAAGGAACTAGAGGAGAAAGAGGAGGAGAGGAAGAGAGAGGGAAAAGGAGAGGGAGAAGATGAAGAAGGGATTACAAATGGTCAAAACTAAAAATGCCACCCACCCCACCCTTGCCACACATAAGTGTAACTCGATTTGTTTTGTGTTGCCCATCTCTTCCTGGGCATGATATTATACCCTGCCATGGGGTTAATAAACCCAGTGATAGTCCTTTGCATAAAATGGATTTTTCCCCTTTCCCAGCAAGTATCTATTCCAAATATTTTCTTGGGACTCATATAAAGTCCTGGAACTGCATGTCTACTTCTTCCTCTCAGTGCTGGGCAGAATAATAATAGTATATTTTCCCTTAGGCCTATGTCCTTCCAATCTCTGTTTCTGGGTCCCTGTCGCAGTGGATTGTATTCCATGGAGTAGAAAGTAAGTACAATAAAAAGTCTTTAGCTAATGTAATAACATTTGTTCCACCATTGTACCACTTCATCTTCCACACAGGTCTCCTTTGTAGTTTGTGGACTTCATACCTAGATAATATCCATGATTATTTTCTCCTCTGGAAACATACCAAATACCTTCCTGCATCATGAATGCTACTCCTTAGGGATGACTCTTTTAGTTATATGTAAATTTTATTTTGAAATCATGTCAGTTAACTCTGCTTTGCAAACATTGACAATTCATTCTGCTTGCCAATGGCCATTAGTAGCTAATTAGCTCTTGAGCTGTGGCTGCCTAGTCACTAAACTATGAAATAGTTCCATAGATCCTTATCATTTATAGAGACATCACTGAGCAACATGAAACTCTCTTAGATGTTATTCATTGCTAAAAGTTACATGGTTCGTAATGTTTATTCTAAACCATTAATTATTAGTTATCAAATATTCTGCCTCACATTATTAAAATGCTGAGGCACAATTTGTATCCCTAAAATGACAAAAAAAAAAAAGAAATGCCTGATATCATGGACATGTAGGATTACTGAACATAATTAATGTCACAAAAGCTGCTACAGACTACAAAGTTGTGCTTCATCCATCATTGTTGACATGAATGCATGTATACAATACTCTACAAAGTGTAATATCAAACATTCAGGATGCATTTTAAAGGCTAGGTGCATTTAAACATTGACAGAAATGTTGTAGTCAACAATAAGCAACAGTATAAAAAATTTTAAATTAATTTAAAAGCCATGTGAAGGACTCAGTTTTATTTTAAGGGGCTGGCCTTTGGGAATTTGACCATGCTCCAATGAACATATGGATAACACAATTTAGAATTAGCTTTTTTTCTTTTTTCTGTCTTTCTTCTTTTTTAATGGGGGGATCACATGGGCTGGGAGCAGACATGGGAGAACTGGGAAATGAGTGTAATTGGGGTGCATCTTGTGATCAAAAATATTATGTTGGTAATAAGAAGATGAAGATAATATTTATGTGCTTATAAATTTTTGTTTTAATAAAACAAAATGATAAATAAACTTCTCATAGATATACTACTCTTTGATTTTTATGAAGATAGAAGCCAAAGGAAAAGATGGAAATAGATTTGTTGTCTAGTTCCCAGAAAACTGAGAGAAGTTCAGTGAGAATAAGCCAAGAGTAATAACAGAGAACCCCGTGTATTTAGAGAGCAGAGCCTTGTGAATGTGTTGTAGCATAAATAAAACAGCTAATGGTTTGCTTCAGGTTTCTATGCTCTGTTCACTGCTTCACTCTCTGGAGTCACTCATGTGTGTTCATTCTCCCTGTCCACTGCTGTTCTGTATCGTTCTACCTGATGGCATGTACTAACATGAATGAAAGTAGCAAGTATAGCAAAACAGTATCTTACACACTAACCCATTACAAACCCAGATTAACACACACCTAAGCTTTTCTTGCCCTTCCTCTTCCCGTCTTTATTATTTCCATGTGTGCTTGTGAGTAAGTGTGTGTGTGTGTGTGTGTGTGTGTGTGTGTGTGTGTGTGTGTGTTTAAAAATATGCACTAGAGGTAGCATTTTTATATTTTAAAATAACTAGACTTTTTATGGATTATGGGACTACTCAGCATACTTTAAAATTTTTATTTCTTGGATAATAAGGTCTAAATATACACTTTCCTCCTTACTAGAAAATATTTTCTGCTTCCTGATATAAAGCTCAAACCTAAAGACCAGGTGTTCAAATGCATTGGGTGTATACTAAAATGTTGGGGGCAGGGAGAATATAGAGTGCAATCCAATTATAAGTTACAAATTGGTGGAAGAAAATGACCTGTGAGAGTCAGGATGCTAACTCATCAACAGCCATGAAGAAAATCAATCTTATCTTAGATATGTTCCCCCATCTGCTTTGAAAGATCTGAACTGATGGATTTTCAGGCATGTTTGGGCATAATGTCAAGAAAGGACCTTTCATTGAAAGATTAACCTTTCCATAGCATATGTTACAAAACATTACCTTAGTTTAAGCACTGTCCTGATGTCACTAGCTGGCAAAATCACACGTAAGAAAGAATTTTCAAGACCTTATAATACCATGTCAACTAGTTTGAGATTCTTATAACTGTGGTCTTTTACCACTAATAAAAGAACAGCCCTAGATAAGGAAATGTATCTATATACCACATTACCTTAACCTATCAATGATAAAGAGGCAACTCTGAGTGAGTAAATAAAATTTGATATTTATGGTCAATTCTTAATTAAAAAACAGTATGGCTTGAAGATGGTGACATCCTTGCAAGTAAAGAATGCATAGTGAAACCTGAACTTTATGTAAAGGAGAAATAGTACAGTAGTTTCATCAAGGACAAACCCTAAACTCAGATGTTCATGTGTCCCAATTGCCTAAAGCATGACTTGACAAACCTCCTGGGTGTTATTTAGCCTTAGGAGATTAATTATTGCCATTGTGTCTGATTAAATGATTAGTTTCATTCCCCATCAATAAAATGCATAGGTAGAACCCCCAAGAAACCTACAATGGGTTAAAGCTTTCTGCAATGCCTTGACTACTGGGAACCAGAGTCTGGCTTCTAGCAGAATATAGCAGAGATACCTCTCACTGGCTCATGTGTCATGGAAAGTGGATGGAGTTCACTCCTTTTGACAAGGTAATAGTCTGTGAATCAGTGACTGAATGTTACTCCTTGATTATGCTTTGTTACATAGGACTCCACCTCAGTATTTTTCTCACTGCTTTTAAGGAGCACCATGTGATAGAGCTGAAAAACATGACCTCTAGGACCTCTAAATCAGAAACCAATCAGTATCTATGCTTATTGTAGTTTAAATATGAACTTATGTTTAATATGTTCACTAATACATATATCATGTAAGTGTTTACCTTTAAATACATACGCATTTATATTTGAGTGTTGTTCTGCTTGATTCTGAAAATGTTCACTTGAGAACCATCCGGGCTTCAAACAACAAACTCAAACAAACAAAATAGCACATGCATGAAAATTGCCAACTAATAAATACAAACTACATTCATGTCTGAATTTGTGACTATTTGTTATGAACAAGTGCTTGCATGGATGTACCCAGATTGTTACATGGCATGGTAAGAGTTTGGGAGCGATTTCCTTGTGGTGCTTTCCTGATGAATTTGCAACTAGGGCAAGAGATGCTGTCAGACCCAGTCTGAAGAATGTCTTTAGTTTAGAAAGTTAAATAGCCTTACCAAGAAGTAATGGTTGTATTCATAGAGAAAGAATCAAATGTTTTAGATGATAGTGGAATGGCAGAAGAATAGATAATTAGAAAAGAAACAATAGATGAGAAAACAATTTTCCTTGTTTGCAGTAAAATTCCATTTTCTTTTCATTTCCTGTATAAAGACTAGGTACATTTAAATCCTTGTCTTGTCTATAGTATTTGGGAAACTCTTCTCTTGAAGTTCCTTTGTGTCTCAAGTTAACCACTCTTGTATTCATTCAAAGTTTCCACATCATTGAAATAATACACCAAGAAAGAAGATTTAAATGACACTTATCAACAGTCTTGCTACTTGGCATTTCCATATCCTGAAATTTCATCTTTTAGCTCTGTAAGATTTTTTTGGTTTTTTTTTTTTTTACATACACTTTTGCTGCTCTCCAGGGCAGATAATTCTAAGCCTCAATTCCAGTTAATGAGCCAAAATCTTTAAGCATTCAAAAGAAGAAACATGTTTTATAGATTTAAAAGCTATTTACTCCAGTAAAATTTCCATTTGGACTGAAGTTAAAGTAATTTTCACAAGGGAGAATTAAGAGTAAATGTTACACAGAAATAGAGTCTGCTTACTACAATCTAACTTTGGAATTTGCTGGAAACAAATGGGTTAGCTGTTCAATGATGTTGAAGAAAACAGAACCCAGACAAAAGGGGTGAATGCTAGGTAGATTAAATTGAGTATGATTAAAAAAAAATCTGAATTGCCCATAGGTCAGCTTCAGAGTGAGAAAAAGACACAAGTTTGATAAATTATCCCAAATTGCAAACTTAAAATAAACACATATCGAGGGTCAGAGGACAAAACTAAATTGCTACTGAAGAGCTAAGGTATAGAATGCATTCAGCTCCACCTATTCTGAACATGTGACCATTGTAGGCGAGCCTCTACTCCCAGTGTGGAAATGGCTCGCATTAGTTGTGCCAAGGACAAATGATTCATGCAGGGTCTGTGTTCTGAAAGACACTAAAGTCATTTTGCTTCTGCTCAAGGAATTGGCAGTTTAACTAAAGGTGTTGTCCAATGAAATAATGAGTAAAGTGTACACTGTCTATCTGTCCATGTGCGGCATAAATCACAGTTCCCGATTCAGAAAAAGTAACATGATTGTGGATTGTGACAAAAGATAGATTTAGATTGGGTATTTTAACACAAGTAAGAGCAGAAGAAACCTCAGTAGAGAAAATGGAATGGACAAATTTATGAGAATGACTATATAGGGTACAGGTAATAACAAGTAATTGTTTTACCTATGGGGTGTGTGTGTGTGTGTGTGTGTGTGTGTGTGTGTGTGTGTGGTTTTGATATATTTTTAGGAAGTGAAATTGAGAAATACTTTCTATCACTCGACAAACTGTAATACAAAAGCATTTGCATTCAATCTCCAAATTTAAAATAGCAGGATGTGATGACACACAGCTATAATCCCAGCACTGAGGAGGCTGAGGTAATGCATGGTGTGGGTCTCTGCTACATATCAGCACCTTGTCTTAAGCAAACAGATACACAAACAAATACAAACAAACAAGAATGTGAATGGAGGTATAACACTGGGTAAAACCCTGAAGTTATTTAATCAGAAGGTGTCCTAATGAGATTTATTCATGGTTCCCCTTTACTTCAGGTGAATTTAATGAAAATGTACAAATAAAGTCAGTAAATGTGTTGACATAGCAAGCCCTAAAGCCTTTACTAAGACTCAAAAAGGTACAGTACCAGTAGAACTAATTCACAGTGGCATATGATGGCCCATGTTCACACTTTAAACTGGTTTACAAATTGCTCGTTAAACACTGCTTTGTGTGTGAGAGAGGGGGTAGCAGGGAATAGACTTGAGTCAACCACAATCTTCCTGCATAACCCTCTCAAATACTGAAATTATAGGTGTGAGATGCCATGTCTGGCTTAATAAAATAAATGAGACTTAAACTTCCAACACACCATATTCTAATGAAGTCAATGAACACTGAATACATATCTCTAGTGTTACAATGTGGTATTTCCTTTGTGCTTTGCACTCTTCATGACTATCACCTGAAAGTTGTACCATGTAGTTGTGGGTCACTGTGGCACTATTGCAATCATACGGCACACTGATAACTAGAGAATAACCCTGCAGCCTTACAATGATTTTATTTCTTATTTTTCATGTTCAAGAAAGCTTTAAGAGAGTCTAGTGGTTCCAGTTAAATTTCAGTGAGAAATACTTTCTATCACTTTTTTTTAAGAGAGTCTAGTGGTTCCAGTTAAATTTCAGTGCATCCTCCTACCATCACACAGAGAGTGAACTAAAAGACAAAGTAAATAGCCTGCTCATGTTAAAAATTGCTGCCTGACTCCAGCAGTGTTGTTTCCCTGCACACCTAAACACCACAAACATCTGAATGGTTCTACTTTTGTCTTGCTAATAAATACTGATGACAATATGTACCCAACAGTACATCAAAACTACATTTAATCATTTACTTTATTAAAATAACAAGATGTCTTGAATTTTAGCAAAAATTAAGATATCTGTGTTAATTGAATATACTCAATTTCAATATATTTTGACTATTTTATGATATAAATTGCATGTACCATATATTTACTATAGTTTGTTTTTAATATATTACATTTAAACTTCACATGTATCTCCTTTCTAGGTATTTATATCCATACTCTTGAGATTAGGAAGAGATTGCTAGGAATGACCAGAGATGTGAAAACCTAGTTCTGTGAATATGTTACTGCAGAAGACATTAATGTCATTCAGTAAGAACCTGATGCATTGAGTAGAGGAGGGACTCCTGGCATAATGAAAAAGAAAAAAAAAAAAGATGAGAAGTTCCAAGTCTTGTTCTTTCCGGACAGCTCCACTGGTTTCATGAAGTATAAGATGGAAGTCTCTGCAAGGGACTTTTTTCACATTAAGAGTTCCTGTATTCTCCTAGGAATGGAAGAGGATATTGGAATTGTACCAGAGAGCTGAATGGTCTTGAGACACTATTTTAGCTTTGTAAAAAGTTAGCTGCTTCCTCATGAGTCTGTTCTAGATCCTGATATTCAGAGGACTAGAACATTAGTCATACAGTAAGCACAAGTAATCTCAGAATCAACTTTCTGTTGTTTAGAGACAGTTAAATTAACTATATCAAGGCTAAAATGTCAAAATTATCCTTTCATATATTCTGGTCAATGATTTAAAAAGGAAAAATGCATTTCTAATTAGTAGGCTATAGTATCCCAAAACTAGAACACTATTAAGCTTCCAGAGCACAGAAACTACTAGAATGCAACAGTCAGTTATTAGTTCCATAATAGAAAAGACACTATTAATCACTCTGTCCTACCTATGGCGCTGTTTCAGTAAATCAAATTGTTCTCACTCTTTGATTATTCTATATAGCGATGGATGGTTGCACTCTATTTGTCCCTTTCATTTTTTGTACATTTTATTTCCTTTATGAATGTTACAAATCCTAATCAAACTTTCTTGAGTAAGCTACTGTGAGGAGGTAAGGAATAACCCTCAATGTTTTTTTCCAAGGCTGTAGTAGCGAAGGCTATTGACTGCAGGAGTCTTAGATTTGATAACTATATTTGTACACACATTTGATGTTATTTAGTTGTTTCTCACTGAGCTGTGTGCATGGGGGATGTATCTTAAGTGGAAGCTGATTTAATCATATTAGTACCATATAGTTTATGACATTCCTGTAGCACAGCTAGGTTATTAAAAGACAAGAGAAATCCCTTCTGGTGGAAGAGTCTGGGAAACCTTGTGAATGGCATGTGGAAGAATAGCCTGAGAAAGTATGATCCCAGTCGGCTTCTTAGTTCAAATCAAAGATGAATTCCCACAGGCCAAAGCACTATCAGCTCTTAGCAGGCTCTTCTGGTGCCAGCTGTCTATGGCTTTTAGTAGCAAATGCTATAGAGGAAGTGATTCCTTGAATGCAATATAGTTTCTTTCCAGATAACAAATATCTGAGGATTCTGTCTACATGCCACTTGCATTTTACAGTAAATCTTTAATATGTATCACGTTAGCCTTTTGGCTAAACTTCACAGGAGTTGGCACAGGGGATAACATTATTTGTCCATTTAATCTGATAACCTTCAGGAAGAAACCCACTTCTGCCTTTCAGGGGCAGACATACCATGGAACATAATGCATCCAGCCAACAGAAGATTGCAAGATTAAATTAGCTGAGAAAGGAAGAATGGATTGAGAACTCTGGTCAGCTATTAAAAGGGATTGATTCATTTTACTGGCATTTAGTGTCTGCATACACCTTTCACCACAATGTTGAATGTATGCATGTGGCTAGCTAGAAAATAGCATTTGTTTCCAGGAATTAGAAATACAAAGTAAATCCTTCTTTTTATTATTGATGTATTTAAATTAATAGCATAGCCATGCAAGTCCTATGCCACTATATATAGTACTGATCTAATGTTATGATTAACCCTTCCAGTATCTGATGGTCTCAGATCTTGTGGTTCATTGTGGTTTGTCTGGAGATTCACCAACATTACGTGAATACCTATAGTGGAACTACCATTTGTACTTGAGATTTAAACCAACCAACCAACCAAACAAACAAACCAGAATTTTCATTTCTATTCCTGCATGATTTACATGCCAAAGAATATTTTAAAGTAACATTTCACAGAATCTACAAAACCAATGTTGTGAAAACAAGCTATTAGTAATTCTTTATATTTCAATGGATTAAATAGAACTATAATTACAAATACCTCTCCAAATATAAGTCTTCTTCATAGACAATTGATACAGACTCTGTGATCTTAGTCAAAACCTTTTATTCTGTATTCATCAATTCTTTCTCTATCTAACATCATCCTCCTTGATTATCAATGCCACCAGAAGAATCAAATGAACTATTCTTCCTCTTTAGTTACTACAACTAATCCTGTCATGTTTCTTGATCTTAATCAGAGAGATTTTTATAAGAAGATTGCCCTAATGTTTCATGGAATTTCCAGAAGTATACCAGTTTTATGGTTTCATGATTAAATTAAGATTCTGACACCAAGAAGCACTTGCTGACAGGAGTCTGGTATGACTGTTCCCTGAGAGGTTCTACCAGCACCATACCAATATAGATGCAAATATCAAGTATCATCGGATTGAAGTTGGAGACCCCAGTGGTAGAGGTAGGAAAAGGCCTGAAGGAACTAAAAGGGAATGCAACCCCATAGGAAGAACAATATCAACTGGTTGGAAAACCCAGAGGTACTAAGGACAAAACCACCAACCAAAGAGTATACATGGAGGGAGCCATGGCTCGGGATATTGTGTAGGATGCATCAGACACCAATGTGAAGGAGGCCATTGTTCCTGTGGAGGTATGTTGCCCCAGTTCAGGGGGATACTAGAACAGTGAAGGGGGAGTGGGTGAGTGGATGGAGGTGCACTCTCATAGAGGCAAAGGGGGAGAACAGGAGGAATGAATTGGTGGTGTTCTATGGAAGAGTGACTGGGAAGAGGGATATCATTTGAAATGTAAGTGAATAAAATGATTAATAAAAAATAAAAGAAGGAAAAAACAAACAGAACAAATAAACAAATAAGCAAAGTCTTTATAATCTTAATGCACTCCCTCCAGTAGTTTATGATTTTGACTTTCCCAATACTGGTACATTTACTTGATCACTTAATTAGTAGTTCTGCTAGACTTCACTGTAAAATTAAGATGTTTCTCTTTGTAATTAGTAAGTATTGAGTGCAAACACTTAGTACTATTAGAATAATCTGTTCTCCATCAACTTTAAATCTATTTATTTATAGTAAAAAGAATTCCATTTACTCAATAGATAATAACCTAAAATTACCATCATTATTTAATTAGATTCTGACTTTTCTCTACAAAGGATTATTTTTTCACTTTCTGTCATGTTTTATCATGTCATTTTATTTCTAAACAGTAAGTTATTACAAGCTAATCTTGTACCTATCCTGAATATCCCAGGGTCAGCTGTTTTTCTAGGTATCTGGATTTGTTAGTGGAGAATTGTATCATAATTATCCTCTCATTGTCTTCAGTGCTACTGAGATTTGATTGTGCCCACACCAGCTGAGCAGGGTAGAATTAAGGAGCTTATAGCTATGTAGAACCTAGTCCCTTGTGTGGGCACCTCATGCATGGGCATACTACACTGTTGTCTGCTGTTTTTGAAACTTTACATCACACCATCTGTTCTTCCCTTGCAAGTACTTCCTTACTGCTTGAGTACTTCGATGTCATATAGAGAGAGTGCTGTTTGAACCTCAGTGTTTTAACAACTTACATCCAGTGAATGGGTCATAAGTCCTAAGTACTGATGAGTGAAGAAGAATGAAGCTGTAAACAAGGGAAACTGGGGTTGATGTGTCAACTTGTTCAGACTCTACATCCCAGTTATTCAATCAATCATTATCCAGATGTCATGATGAATGTATTTTGTGATTATATTAAACTTTTTAATGATTTTAAGTACATGACATCACACTAGACCTTTTGGAGGGGGCAAAAACAGTTGGAACTTTCCGTGGGAGACACTCAGTAACAGACTGCAACTGAGATATTCTGCCTCTTCTTAGCTTCTTTCATAGAGGAATGGGTCAGACCAGTTCCATAGATCCATTAGGGACAGAAACGCAAAATAAAGATGTTGAATAGCATCTACAAGAAATTGGCTTCAACTTTCCCAGTGGGTACCAACATCCATGGATGCTCATACAAAGTTAAGTTAATATGCTTGTAACTGCACTTATTCTTCAGCATGCAAAGAACTCTGTTTAGATAACCTATGATGTACAATACAACATAAATACTTCTAATAAATAATTATCTGAAACAGATGGTTACTTTATAACATATACACTTGTATGATGAGATGTGGATTTACAAATGTTTGGTGGTGATTGACCACAGGAACAATTGAATCATTGAGTGTCTTATTTTCAGTTATGCTCTGACTATTTGGTTAGCACTTTTGCCTTTTTCCCTTAATATTCTTCCAAATAATTTATTTTAAACATGGTACAATAACAAAATGCTCTGTGGATCCAAGGTAAGGATTATATTGTATATATTGTGATTCTCTGTTACAATACATTTTTGCTTTTATTTGTGGGTGTGTAAGTGTTTCTCTGTTGGTATGCGAATGTGAATGCAGTGCCCTGGGAGACCTGAGATGGATTCAGATGTCCTAGAGTTTGAGTCACTGATTGTTATTATCTGCCTTGTCATGGGTGCTGGGAAGGAGACTTGGTCCTCTTGAAGAACAGCATAGGCTCATAACCACTGAGCAATTGTTCCAGCTGTCAAGTTAATTTCTTTCTTTCTTACTAAAAAAGAAACAGAACAGATAGGTCCCACTCACCTTGGTTTTCATGGTTTATAAAACAAAACAAAATAAAACAAAAATCATATATGTAACGTAACTTTTTTAGCAGTTCCTAAACATGTATTTAAAATGCAATTAAAGATCAGCCAAATGTCTTAATATTTTACTACCAAACATTTTCAAATATACTGATTGTTTATTGGATTACTCTGTATGTGTTTAAAAACCAGTGTCATGGAAACAAATCTTACAGAACTGAATAGTGAATGGTTTTATATATTAGACTCCTGTTTTTTATTATATTAATAAGTTGATACTTCAAAACATATGGAATGTCAGGATTCCAGGACATTTGCTTGCTGTATATAAGTTAAATATATATAGCATAATAAGTCTGAACATATGCCCAAACTTACTTTAGAAGAGTACACAAGAAGTTTGATGACTGTGGGAGAAACAAGTGAGAAATGTTCAAAAGAAAAATAAAACGTTTGCATAAACATTCAGTGACTACTTGTAACTTGGTGTAGGCTTTTGCTTTTTTCTTTTGATATAAAATGTCTAGGATTCCATTTTATAATTCTGTGTACATAAATCATCACAGAAATGACAAGCAGATTCTACTTGCGAAGCACCAGTTTGCAGAGGGCTCAGCTATGGGGAAAGCTGTACTGACATGTCAGGTTCCTCAGTTTGTATGGGGGTGGAGAGACTTTCTATGGCTTAGTCACAACAAGAAAACACTAGCATATATATGTTGAAGTTTGGAAACAAGATACACTGAGGGTCTGGGGTTTAAAAGGACTCTAGGCTTCAGATTTGTTTAAATTTTACTTTACCAAAAGTACTAAATAGGACAGAAGAGACATGTGAGATACAATTCACACTTCAGGGTTCAAGTAAAAAGATCGCCATTACAAGGAACAGTAAATGAATTTAAAAATAGCAGTTATCTGTAAACAGCAAGGTGACAGGAACTCTTAAAAGATGCTCTGCAGAGTAGAATTCTTCTATACCCAACAGTATTCACTCTCTTCAGTTTGGTTTACTCATGACTTAATGATGTATGTAACTTGAATGTATGCTCCAAAGGCAAAGGAATCATATATTTTTAAATGGCATGTACTCAAATTTGCCATGGCATGTACAATTTCAGCTAGCCAGCTTTCCTCCCCTACTGATAAAACAATACCAAGGACTCAATGTCTGTGCTTCACACTGCATGGTGAACCTTCAATACAAACAGGGCAGAGGGAACACAGATTTCAGTCTCAAGATACACATTTGTCCGTAGGAATGGATTCAGAAGATGTGGTATATTTACACAATGGAATACTACTCTGCAATTAAAAACAATGAATTCACGAAATTCCTAGGCAAATGGTCAGAACTTGAAAATATCATCCTTAGTGAGGTAACCCAATCACAAAAGATCACACATGGTATGCAGTCACTGATAAGGAGATATTGACCCAGAATCTCAGAATACCCTAGACACAATCAGCATATCAATAGATTTCTAAAAAGATGGAAGGAGAGACCCCTGGTCCTGGAAAGACTGGATGTAGGGGAACGCCAGGACAGAGTAATGAGAGGGGGTTGAATGGAGAAAAGAGGGAGGAAAGGGGGCTTATGGGACTTTCGGGGAGGGAGGAAACGGGAAAGGGGAAGTGATTTGGAATGTAAATTAAAAAAATAAAATAAAATAAAAAAAAAGACTATATAGATGCTACATTAGAAGACCTACCTTCCTTCTTGTGCTTGACTTTATAAAAGAAACATGTTTGTGCAAAACATGATTGCAAAACTAGTAGAGGGTACAGTTATTATTCTAAGTTTTGCTGTTGTGGTTGCTGTTAGCAATCAAGGCAAAGAGAAAGACTGGCCACAAAAGCCTTTAGCTCATCTCTTTCCTTAGAGAGTGTTGTGTCTTGCAGTGGCCATCCTGATGAACTGAGGATACTGGTTATCTATCTGAAGGGAGTTCTGAATTCCTCAAGGTTGTTCTGCTCTTGCTACTGGCATGAGAGAGTCAAACTGATGGTGTTTTCTGGATGCCTCTGGAACAGCTAGCACATACTGAGCCACATTACATGGTTTCTGTGGAGTGAGGACAACTTTCCAAGCAAGATGCTTGAGGGATTGAAGACTAAAGTCTGTAAAGCATGACCATAGCGCCATTTGCTCCAGGTGGAGCTGTCTACGGGCTGAGATGGAGCTAACGACCTTAGGGCAATGTTCAAATATTGAGATGGAGTATCATGACGCAGATGACAGTGTGTCCTGTGTTCTTCTTAGTGGTCATGGGTGAATTTCTTTTAGGTCAATTTTCATTTGCTCAGACATTGTTAAATTGGGGGCGGACGTCAGTATTCTGGATTGGATCTTGGAAGTATTTGGAACAGAAACAGTGAGAGTCTGGGGTCCAGCAGTTCCTTCAGTGTCCTTGGAACTGATTTTGCTACAGTGACAGATATAGGCATCATCAGTGTGTTGTCATCTGCCTGTTTCATGATGTCAGTAGAAATCTTGTACCTCTGAGCTTCCCTTAGGCATCTGCTAGAACACTGATGCGAAATAACCTAGGTTCTTCGGACATTTTTATGATGTCTTACACAGCAGTGAAGCCGGCCCTCTCAGTGGTTTTACCCTATGACATTCATTTCTTCTAACCCTCCAACCCCCATTCTCTGTCTCTGTATCTTGTCTGAAGCTCTCTGTTATCTAATTTTGATACCTTTTGGTATAGTAATAAATTTAATATTCTGGAAAAAAAAGATACACATTTTTTCTCTTTAAGTGTCTCAGTTTCATTAGCACTTTGCCTTGTCTCACTGCAGAGGCCTTTCAGGTTGCCTCCCACTGCGATCTTTAAAGTTCAGTACTTTAGTTTGGCTTGATATGGACTGTGACTCATGGACAAAGGATGTGTGAGCATACATTCTTATTGTGATGGGATTTGAGGATCACAATAATATCTGATAAGAATGTAGCTTCTCAGAGAGTAACAGTGATTGACATAGTCTTAGTGCTAAATTAGCAGGCTCCATCCTCAACTGAGAAAGTTCCTGACAGGATTAAAAATGTTAAGGTTAAAAGCCTAGGCAAATGGTTAGAACTTGAAAATATCATCCTTAGTGAGGTAACCCAATCACAAAAGAACACACATGGTATGCAGTCACTGATAAGGGGATATTGACCCAGAATCTCAGAATACCCTAGGCACAATTCGCATATCAATAGATTTCTAAAAAGATGGAAGGAGAGACCCCTGGTCCTGGAAAGACTGGATGTAAGGGAACGCCAGGACAGAGTAACGAGAGGGGATTGAATGGAGAAAAGAGGGAGGGAAGGGGGCTTATGGGACTTTCGGGGAGGGAGGAAACGGGAAAGGGGAAGTGATTTGGAATGTAAATTAAAAAAATAAAATGAAAAAAAAAGCCTAGGTTGTTTTTTTTTTTTTTTAGTTTCAGTTTGTCTGGTTTTATGTGGAGGTCCTTAATCCACTTGGAGTTGAACTTAGTACAAGGAGATAAGAATGGGTTGATTTTCATTCTTCTGCATGTTGACTTGTTGAAAAAGCACCATTTGTTGAAAAGGCTATCTTTTTTCCACTGAATGGTTTTCGCTCTTTTGTCAAAGATCAAGTGACCACAGGTGTGTGTGTTCATTTCTGGGTCTTCAATTCTACTCCATTGATCTCCATGCCTGTCAATGTACCAATACCACACAGTTTTTAACACTATTGCTCTGTAGTACTGCTTGAGGTCCGGGATACTGATTCCCACAGAAGTTCCTTTACTGCTGAGAAAAGTTTTAGCTATCCTGGGTTTTTTTGTTATTCCAGATGAATTTGAGAATTGCTCTTTCTAACTCTATGAAGAATTGAGTTGGGATTTTGATGGGGATTGCATTGAATATGTACATTGCTTTTGGCAAGATGGCCATTTTTACTACATTAATCCGGCCAATCCACAAGCATGGGAGATTTTTCCATCTTCTCAGGTCTTCATCAACTTCCTTCTTCAGAGACTTGAAGGTCTTGTCATACAGATCTTTCAATTGTTTGGTTAGTTCACACCAAGACACTTTATATTGTTTGTGGCTATTGTGAAGGGTGTCATTTCCCTAATTTCTTTCTCAGTCTGCTCATCCTTTGAGTGCAGGAAGGCTACTGGTTTGCTTGAGTTGATTTTGTATCTGGTCATTTTGCTGAAGTTGTTTATCAGCTGTAGGAGTTCTCTGATGGAATTCTTTGGGTCACTTAAGTATACTATCATATCATCTTCAAATGGTGATAGTTTGACATCTTCCTTTCCAATTTGAATCCCTTTGACCCTCTTATGTTGTCTTATTTCTCTAGCTAGAACTTCAAGTACTATATTGAAAAAATATGGAGAGAGAGAGCAGCCTTGTCTGGTCCCTGATTTTAGTGGGATTGCTTCAGGTTTTTCTCCAATTAGTTTGATGTTGGCTACCAGTTTGCAGTATATTGCTTTTACTATGTTTAGATATGGTCCTTGAATTCCTGATCTTTCCAAGACTTTTAGCATGAAAAGATGCTGAATTTTGTCAAATACTTTTTCAGCATCTAATAAAAAAAACTGGGGAAGAGCCCACAGGGGAAAATTTCCTGAACAGAACACAAATAGCTTATGCTCTAAGTTCAAGGATTGATAAATGGGACCTCATAAAATTACAAAGTTTCTGTAAGGCAAAGGATAGTGTCAATTGGACAAAAGGGCAACCAACAAATTGGAAAAAGATCTTTACTAACCCTACATCCAACAGAGGGCTAATATCCAATATATACAAAAAAACTCAAGAATTTAGACTCCAGAGAGTCAAATAACCCTATTAAAAATGGGGTAAAGAGCTAAACAAAGAATTTTCACCTGAAGAATATTGAATGGCTGAGAAGCACCTAAAGAAATGTTCATCATCCTTAGTCATCAGAGAAATGCAAATCAAAACAATCCTGAGATTCCATCTCACACCAGTCAGAATGGCTAAGGTCAAAAACCCAGGAGACAGCAGTTGTTGGCGAGGATGTGGAGAAAGAAGAACACTCCTCCACTGCTGGTGGGACTGCAAGCTGGTACAACCACTCTGGAAATCAGTCTGGCGGTTCCTCAGAAAACTGGGCATGACACTTCCAGAGGACCCTGTTATACCACTCCTGGGCATATACCCAGAGGACTCCCTGGCATGTAATAAGGACACATGTTCCACTATGTTCATAGCAGCCTTATTTATAGTAGCCAGAAGCTGGAAAGAACCCAGATGTCCCTCAACAGAGGAATGGATACAGAGAATGTGGTATATTTACACAGTGGAATACTACACAGCAATTAAAAACAATGAATTCATGAAATTCTTAAGACAAATGGTTAGAAATGGGAAATATCATCCTAAGTGTGGTAACCCAATCACAAAAGAACACACATGGTATGCAGTCTCTGGTAAGTGGATTTTAGCCAAGAAGTTCGGAATACCCAAGACACAATTCACATATCAATTTATTTCCAAGAAGAAAGAAGGAGAGGCCTCTGGTCATGGAAAGACTGGATGCAGCAGTGTAGGGGAATACCAGGTCAGAGAAGCAGGAGGGAGTTGACTGGGGAACAGGGGGAGGGAAGGGAGCTTATGGGACTTTTGGGCAGGGGGGAACTTGGAAAGAGGAACTCATTTGGAATGTAAATAAAGAAAATAGAAAATAAATAAATAAATAAAAGCCTAATCCCTGTATCCTCCATGTAGTGGGTGGGGGCACTATATCTTAAAGAGTCATCTCTCATATTTTTGGTGGAAGGTTCATATAACTAAATTTTCATTCTTTGGGAATGAAGCAAATTTCTTATTTCATGAATTGCTTTTATAATAGATATTCATGAAACTTATAGAGATTTTTGTAGTCGTTATATACTCTTGAAAACACAGATTTTTTTTTTCAAAAGTTTAGGGCTGAGGATGCAGCCTGATAGCATAGTACTTGTCTAGAATTAAAGGCCTTGACACAAATAAACTTGATAATAAATAATATTTCTGGCACTCAGACTAATAGAAGTGATAATAGTGACAACAGCAATGGTAGATGATATTTTCTGTTTCTTCCTTACCTTCTCTCTCTGGGGGCCATGATGGGTCTCCAGATGGAAAGAATGGATCATATAAGTTCCCTATACTTTCAGAACAACAACAACAACAGCAATGCACTCCCCTGAGCCTGTGCCATGGCTCTCCCTTCACTGCTAACTGTTCTTTGATCTGATTTCCTTCTTTCGTTTTTTAATCATGGTAGAGTGTTCTCCCTGCCATTCTTTTACCCACTTCACTTCCTTTCCTTTGGCTTGATAATGGGAGAGGTAGTCTAATGGATAATTGACATTTGTTTTACATATATGAAAAGTCTCTTCATTAAAGGGTGTTTCAAGAATGACAACAATAACAGAAGTGGAAGCTGATTTAGTTCTAAGGGTTATTGTCATTACAGCATCGATAGGATATCTACCCTTCCAACTCAGCTACCATCAGTGCCAAGATGCTGTGATGCCTTCTGTTTTAAAGTGCTTGATATATGAAGACACTTTTAGAGACATTTGTTTTTGTTTTAATTTTGTCTTTGTTTTTAAAGTCTAAATGCACATTTCTTTTATTATATTTTTGTGAATTTCTTTTTAATTTAAAATAAATTCTTCTCTCCTACAATATATCCCAACCAAGTTTCCCCTCCCTCTACTTCTCTCAGATTCTTCTTTCCATTCAACTTCACTATCCACCAGATCCATTCCCCTTCAGCTTCCACTTCAGAAAAGAGAAAGTCTCCAAGAACAAATAGTATAAACCAAGTTATAATATGACAAAACAAAAGCCCTGATATCAAGGACGAGCAAGGTAACCCAATAGGAGCAAAGAAGTCTCAAGAGCAGACAAAAGAGTCAAAAATACTCCCACTCCCACTGCTAGGAGTCACACAACAACATCAAGCTAACAACTATAACATATATGCAGAGGACCTGATGCAGACCTTTGCAGGCCCCATGTTTGCCACATCAGTCTCTGTAAGCTCCTGTGAGGTCTACTTAGTTGATTTGGTGGGTCATGTACACCTGGTGTTTGCCATCCTGTACTGGCTGGTTTTGTGTGTCAATTTGACACAGGCTGGAGTTATCACAGAGAAAGGAGCTTCAGTTGGAAAGTGCCTCCATGAGATCTAGCTGTGGGGCATTTTCTCAATTAATGATCAAGGGGGTAGCCACCCCTGGGCTGGTAGTCTTGGGTTCTGTAAGAGAGCAGAATGAGCAAGCCAGGGGAAGCAAGCCAGTAAGAAACATCCCTCCATGGCCTCTGCATCAGCTCCTGCTTCCTGACCTGCTTAACTTCCAGTCCTAACTTCCTTTGGTGATCAACAGCAATGTGGAAGGTGTAAGCTGAATAAACCCTTTCCTCCCAAACTTGCTTCTTTGTCATGATGTTTGTGCAGGAATAGAAACGCTAAGACATCCCCTCTGACTTCTGCAGTCTTTCTCCCATCTTCCATGGAGCTCCCTGATCTTAGAGGGAGGACCCAGTGGAGACCTCAAATTTAGACTTTTTCTCCACATCATTTCTGGTTGAGTCTCTACACTCACTCCCACCTGCTGCCTGAGGAAGTTTCTCTGACGATGCTGGACAAGGCAGCAGCCTGAGAATAGCAGAACATGACTTGAAATCATTTCATTAATGATTTGCTAGTCATTTTTGGTTCTACCCCAGGCTCTGGGCTATCTATTCTGCTATTCCTAGCCATCCAGACAGTATAGGGCAAGGGATCCCTCTCTGGGGTCAGTCTCAGATTAAACCAAGTATTAGTTGGCCACTTCTACATTTTCTGTGTCACCATTGTCTCTTTTCATCTTGTAGGCAGTACAGACTATAGGTGGAGGGTTTTGTGGCTGGATTGATGTCCAGGTTTCTCTTTCCATAGCTTGCACAGTACTTTGTCATGCCAAAAAAGAAAATTAAAATAAAGAAAAACCTGGATGAAGCCTGTAGCAGTTGAACTTTGTGTTCAATGAGCTGAGTGAAAGTTGCCCTCAGCAATGGGGCTCCTTTATCAGTTTTTTGTGTGTGACCTTCTGTCCTAGCATCAACCTGTGTTGTTTAGAGATCTCCTTGGAATCTGCTTCAACAAAATCCAATTGAGTGTTGGAAGCTTTCCCTAGGTACTAAGTACAGCCAGCTCAGATGAATAGAGATTCACTATTACTATGGGGTCCCACTAAGATCATGTGCTCAGATTCCAGAAATGACTGCTCTAGTTCCCAGGTCCCTCCCCCAATCTAAGCTATCCCTTCCCACACACTTTCCCTCCATCCCATCCTCCTGATCATTCCCAATATTGTCCCCACATGTCTCAATTCCATTCTGAGAATATATTCTATCTTCTTTTCCCAGGTAGATGCACACTTCTTCCCTATAATCTTCCCATTTTGTTCTTCCCTTTCCTCAACCTCTTAGGGTCTTTGCATTGTAGATTGATTATCTTTTGCTTATCAATTATACTGACTTATAAGTGAACACATATCATATTTGTCTTTCTGGGTTGGGATTATCTCACAAAGTACACTTTTTTTTTCTAGTTGCATCCATTTGCCTGCAATTTTCATGATGTGTTTTTGCTATTGTTGTTACTGATGATGGTGGTGGTGGTGATTTGTTTCTGTTTTTAAACCACTGAGCCACACTCTATTTTGTACATGTTCCATATGTTCTTCATCTGTTCTTCAGCTAAGTAACTTCTAGTTTATTTCCACTTTCTGGCTGTAATGAATAAAACTGCAGTGAGTATTGTTTTTAACTTTAGTTCTTACAACTCAGAGAAAACAGAGAAACAGTAAAACAGAGAAAATAGGTACATGAACACCTCAACTGACAAGTACAAATTTCACAAAAAGAAATACTTTACTGAATTTCTTTCACTAAATAGGTGTTTTGTTCTACTTTCCTTTGTTTTATATCTGCTTAGCACTTTTATGATCACATAGCTCAAGCATATTCTTGGTGCCAAATTTTCAAAGGTTGTTTGAAACACTGGCTATGAAATAGACTTGAACATTATTCAGGTTTCTCTCTCGACTCATAAACTTTTTTGCTTCTTCTGATAGAGTATCACGTGATCTAAATTGGCCTCAACCTGGACATGTGGCTAAAAGGGATGCATAACTTCTGATCCCCCTGCACCAAAATCTCAGTGTTGAGACAAGCATGGTCAGTTTATGCAGTGCCCAGGATCAGCCATTAGAATTCTTGAGTTAAGTATGTTCTGTACTAGCTAAGCATCATCTCCTGCTGCCCAATGTTAGAATTTTAGAAACAAATGAAACTTAGATGTTTTAAACTAATTATTTGGAAAGAAGTTCAAATTCATTTATTCTATAAATTCTGAAGCAACGAAAAAACCTTGTATGGACATAGGTCACTATTACTAGCCCTTCTCTGATAAGGGTCAGATACTAGAATAACTTATTGTCTTACTTTGTGTTTGTTTGTTTTACCAAGTGTGTGGTTTAGAAATAAGACTGGTTCTCATTTCTTTAGTTTCATTTTTTTTGAAATAGATTTTTCTCTTTCACATAGCTCATAATTCCCACCAGTTCCCCAAATGGTGCTCCATATTCACCCCACTATACAATCCCTGCCTGACCACTGTCCTTTTTCATGCTTCAGGTTGATAATTATGGAACAGGGTGTTAAAATGTTCTTTTGATTACCTTTCTAATCTACCTTATTGATTAGCCTTGCTGCATATTTCCATTTCCTGTCTCTCAGAACACCTACTAGAACCTTAAGATAATTTTTAGTTACAAATCAGAAGTCATTCAGATTCATTCCTGTGCAAAGCCTATTATTACCTGTCCTTACCAGTTGTTTGCTACATTCCCCGGAATTGAACAGTCTATGTTGTGTTTTCAATCCACATTATTCACAGTGTAATGTATTCTATAATACATAGCAGATTGCCTTCAACATTTTATACTAATTGGAATTCATTTCTACAAGGTGCGGAGAAAATGTTTTATTGATTTGCATTAGTGATGTTGGTTTTTGAAACTGAGATTGTAATAACACCATTGTGTAGCAAGTCAGTGTTTTAAGCTGCTCATTGCCCTGGACTCTTTTTAAGGAAGATTGTTAAGAAAAGTAAAATAAAATGGAGATGTAAATTTGGGTGATAGATGACCAAATAAAGAAGAGATTGCGAGCATTCAAATATCAAAATGATTAAGAAAAGTAACAGATAAATTTTTGCAGCACCTTTCAGGATTGTGAAAATCTTCAAGACTGTAGGCTATTTTCTAAAATATAGTTTCAAACATATGTTCCTTAAGCACAAGAAAAAATAAACCTGGTTTGTTATATTAAGTAAACAAGAACATTTATGTTTCTTACCTATTGCAATTACAATATCTTAAGAGAGATTGCCCAGCACAATGAAGAGCAAACTGATACTTATACTCTAGTATAAGTATCACATTGTTTCCAGTGCAGTGAGACAAAAATCACAGTAAGTATGAGTAATATGATTATAATGAGTTTACATTATAAATTTACAAATCTCCTCCTCAACAACAGCAGTGCAGAGTGGATGTGGTTTAGAGATGTTGTGTTGTTCTAGTTTCTTACTTTTTTTCTAGTTTCTACACTAGTTGTCTAGTTCTACACTAGTTTTCTAGTTCTACACTAGTTTCTACACAGTCTTCAACTGCTTCAACTGGAGGAACCTTCAGAGTTCTATGCTGCAATCTCACTCTACTGTTGCAAACCAAATACTGACTCTCTTGGACTTCTCACACTTGTGTGTTATTGTTTTGAAAAAAAACCTTACTTTTTCTAGTAGACTTTGCCAAGCTCCTCCATAAATTATTCTTTATAATCTGAAATTGGTTTTTTAGCCCAATCCTGGGATGCAATGAATTATTTTGTCAGATCTTAAATAGCAGCTCAAGATTTTAATCCAACTTCACACAAACTCTGAATTAACCTAGTTACAAATAAAGATGTTATTTCCAAGTTGTTTAAAGTGTATAATGAATAATTCCTGGAATTTTAATTTATAGCATTGGACACAATGAATTCATAAAATACCAACTGTTTTTAGAATATGTGTGTGTATTTGAAAATAAAGCTCATATATGACTTGCGCTTAGCTCAAAATTTATCCTCAAATAATACATTTCATGTTTTCATTGAAAAGGGATTTATCTTTGAGTGTCCTGTCAGTCATATATCTTTATCCTAAATACAACTTTTTACATGACACTCTCTACAAATAAAATAAATTAAAGAGGATTTTACAATGTATTGAAAGTCAGACAATCTGAATTTCATTCCTTTTCTTCCACGAAAAGAATACATTTGGTCTGACTTCATGTCTCAGAAATGTGTCTCACCCCAAGATTCTTGGCTGTATTCCAGACAAATTTCATATAACCTGATGTGACTTAAAATCTTAAACACTTCGTTTGTCTGGTGGAAATTTTCATGGTCAAAAATCAAATAGTTCTTAATTCTCTGTGGGACGACAGACTTCTGCCCAAATATGTTTCAGTTTTTTTCCTTTTACCCCCTCCTGTGGACAGATCAACCACACCTCCTGGAATGCATTCCTTCTCTGGAGTGTGAGAAAAGACTTGGATTGTCCTACACATTGATGACCACATAGACCAGACTTCAAGGTAACAAGTTATAGTACAAAAATATCCAAGAGTGATTTCTTTTGCATCAATTAAATTGTTCTAGTTTTCAATAGCTGTGCTTTCATTAGTAAAATTTTCATTAAATACCTGGAAAACACTATGTGGTTATGCCAACTTTATACTATGAAATGTAGAAAATACTTGCATCAGTAACATGGTAATCGTCTTGAATCTTGTCAAGATGGAACTAGAGAGTATTAGAAGTCATCTTATGGTTTTGTTGATGCAGTCAGGGAACATTAAGTTTCATGCTTTATTTGGTTATATGCTACAACGTACTGTAACTTTAGTAGCATGATTGAGGAAAAGCACTTGAAGACTCATTCACATCAGGCCTCTACATCTGTGTCATTTCTTTCCTTTTCGTTTTACCTTTGAAGAGTGAAATTTTCACTACTAGAATTGTGCTTCATCTTTAGAGTCACTAGACAGAAAAGGCCATTATGTTCCCGTATAAGCTATGTAAGCTCTTTTTAAAGGTATTGGTTACATGCCATAGCCAAGTTCATCTTGCTAGAGAAGACACAAATCTCACCTATAGGATATAGAGAAATCAGACTGGGAATGAAGTGGAAGCTGCTCTTTTGTTGGCTGGCTACATCAATATGGAGAGGCAATACTGAAAGAAGAGAACTGTCACTGATAATGTTTCCTTACTAAAGAATCAGGCAAGATGTTCTCACTAATGCAATCATGGTAAGGCTGTTATTGGTGTAAGGATTTCATTTATGATTGTAGTTAAATCCATAGGAGTGAACTTACATGTGAATCTGTAAATGAAGGCTTAAATCTGTGGAGAGAAAGGTCATAGAACCCAGTGAATATAAACTGTTATTGCTTTGTTAAATATGTATGATGGGACTATCAAATTGCCTTCTAGACATCGGTTTCTATTCTCATAGATTAAAACTACTCTCATTCTCAAATGATTATCTTCTTGCAATGGGCAAGATTCTCCAGATACTCATAGCTTTTCACACTACTAAGAGTGACTTCTGTGGTAATAACTAATGTTCAGCAATCTATAAGGAAATAAACCAATCAAACATCTATATTAGCCCTCTGTGGCTCAGGAAGTATTGGCACAGAGGAGGCCTAAAGAAGATGAGTACAAGAAGTAAGTTATGGCTTTGAAATAAAGATGGAATAAAATGAGTAAAGCTACAGTTTAGTGTATATGATTTTCACCTGTGATTTAACTCTGTGGTTGTCATGCTGCAATTCACTTACTATTTCTGGAATTTATTTTCAATCAGTTACAGTCCCTTTGGAAAACAGAATTCTTCTCCATTTCCAAAACTCCTAAGCATATTCCAGACTGCAGTCCTATTAAGAGTTCTGGGTTTGACTATCGTATCTTTATTTTCTTATTTTTGAGAATAAAATATAATTTTGTCATTCCCTCCTTCTCTTTCTAACCTTCCCCTTGATCAGAGATTTTGCTTATATATATATATATATATTTCTTTTTAGAATCTCTTCTTTGGGAATTCTGAAAAGTTGTTTCTGTATTATTATTTAGCATTATCAGAAGACAGTCTTATTTCTTCTCCTTTCTTTCATTTCCTAATCTGACTAATACTTTCAATTGTCTGTAAAATATAAACTTGGTTTTTGACTTACCTCTAAGTCTATAGTAAATACCCATGTTCCTTCCTAGAACACTCATAGTCTTTAATAAGTCATGACAGGACTTCTTCTTCTTCAGTATTGTGTTCTGACAATCCTTGGTTCTGGCACACCGGGAATGAATGCCTCATCTCATGTTACCTGTGTCTCATGTCAGTTTTCATGTGAGTTTCTATGAGGATTCTCTCCCAATTTCTGCAAATGCTCATCTTTTAAAAACGCTTGAATGAAAAACCTTCAGTAGCAAAATTTTATTTTAAACAAAATTTTCTTTAGCAATATTCTTTAGAGGGTCTTTGTGGAAATTCCCACTCTGCCACTATTCATCTTGTGCCCCACTCTGCTTGTTAATAATATTTAATTGACTCTACTCTCCTTGATATCATTTTATGAACTTAGAAATTCTTTTTACTAGCAGCACTCCATATGTAGTGTGAGAAGCTTTGGGAAGTATTTTTAGAATCTTATTGTGAACAGCACTAAATATAATATGTAGTTCCTTGTGGAGCAGAAAATTACTTGTATTATGTGTAAGGAATGCTGCTGGCATTAGTTGCACCTCTGCTATTTCTGAACAAGATATGCTGCTAATATATGAGTTTTGGTTTGTCTCCTAACCCAACCCATGTCTAATTACACTGTACAGTCAGCTAAGTAGGCACTAAATTCACAAGCATCAGAACCTCACTGTGACTTCCCTCAGCAAACATCGTTGTTTTTCTGATATTTAGAGAACCTCACAATTATACGTTTTAAACCATTGAGGGATCCAATCTGTAATTACGTAGTTCAAATACAATAGTGCTGGTTACTATTCAAATATATGTAGATACATAAGATTAAATATATTCAACACTAATAACATAGAAATGTGATGGGACCGATTACTTCTTCTATTATAATGTGGAGTGCAAAAGTATAACACACCTCACTTGCATGTAAAGGCCACCCCTAGCTATCGCTGCTGGCAGCATTTTCTGACCATTTGGGAAGTGCAATGCCTTAATATTTTAACACTTACTTCATAAACACTGTGAGAATAAATGAATGAGATATGTTGTGGAAAACTTTAGGTAAATAGTATCTATGTATTACTTGTGCTTGGTGTTTTTTGAGCTGATTTATTTCTCCTTTTATGCTTGATATACCATGAGTAATATCACAAATAAACAGCAGATGGCGTTGAGTTGAGCAGCACATTCTCTCAATTTTCCATGAATGCTGGAAACATTTTGAATATGGCATGCATTCAAGAAACAACCTTTGCTCAAGTTTCACTTGAAAACAAAAACATTCATGCTAAAATATATAATACTTGTGGGGTTAAAAATCTAATCTAGTGCTTAAGTCCAAGTGCTGATCAACACACTACCCTGTTTTTCCAGGGAATAATGGCTTCAGTGCACAAAAGACAGAAAAACACCTGATGGTTGTCAAAATTAGAATTTTAAATGTCACTCACTGACTGAATGGTAATTGGAATAGCAGTTGCTTTCATATTTTGTTTTCTCATTTATAAAAAATATGACTATTTCAAATTTCCCTTTAAATAGGAAGGTAAAAGTGATCTGGGGAGTGTTAAGGAAGAGCTTGGGGGAGAATACAATTAGAATGAAAAATAGATTATATAAAATTATTAAACAATAAAAATTTTAATCTTTGTATAATGTCATATGTTCTCCTATAATGCTCTATGTGTTTTAATAACATGGTAAAATTGAAGATCTCTATATTTTTCAATATTAACTGTACATTAAATGTCACTCCACAGTTGAGAATTCCTATACACTCTTTTGAAGGTTTATTCTTGAAAGTAATAGAGACAGGTATCAGATATGTTAAAGTGTTCCAAGGAAATAAGGTGTTGGACATGAAAACATGGATATGCCAGAGAGATGCAGTGTTTCAGACCAAGAGGTAAGGCAGAGAGAAACAGGAAGATTCTCAAGTGGATATGGAAGATGTTGTGCATAGAAGCAGATATGGGACTAACTACAGCCTTGACACTTCTGTTTCAGCCGAAACCTCTCAGGTTCTCATATCTTTGTATTTTTCATCTAGTCCTTTTCACTAATTATCTTGTGTCTTTAGCTTGACTTCATTACAAATATTGGCCTAGTTTATTGACATGTAGAATAAAAGCCTAGACTGGATACAATTCTTCTTGAGACCCTCTAGTTGTATATTTTGTTCTCTCTATATGACAAATATTTTCACTGGAACATAAATATCTAATCCAAAGGTCTCTTCGACGGGTCTAATAACTCCCCAAATTAATCATGTAGACTGTTAACATCATTGCAATACCATATTATCCCAGATATTTCATCCATACTCACCGTTTGACTGACCCTAATGATTATTCTGAACATAGAGTACCATTCTACACCCTTGAGAAAAAGACTACAGTGGAATTCAAGGTTCTTTAATTTTCTAACTGGTAGAACTGGGAAAAAATGCAATGATTGAATGCTTTAGGCTATTAAATTTCAGGGAGATTGGATGCTCATCAAGAAGTAACTAAAACTATGTACAACCTGGTCAATTGGCTTTGACAAAGCAGATAATAATGGCGTCAAGGAATAGCCTTGATACATGGAAAATAATTTATGTGATTAATATTAATGAATAATGATTAAGACAAGATTAGATATAGAATATTTTAGTATGTGATAGGTGATTATTACAAAGGAAAACATTGTCACATTTTGATAGATTTGATTATAACAGTCTCCTCTGGGTATAATGAAGGATTGATTATTACAATGTTAATGAAATAATTGGAGTTAACTTGCACTGCCAGCAACTGGAAATTTCAGATCTGTAATTCTCTAAAGAAGTCCTAGACTGAATTTCTCTTAGTATACTTGATGGCACCGTTAGTTGTAGCTGCCATAGTGATGAGAGTATTCCTTACCCCTGAATCCATATGAGACTTTTATGAAGTTCCAAGTTAGTTGCACCCATTTTTCTGGCTTGGTTGTATGGGGATATGAAGCTGAGCACACTAGCCTTGCAGCCACTCACGCTTCTCTTTGGTCCCAAGAAACACTGCCTGATAGTGTTTCTGCACTAGACATTTTCTCTGTGCTCCTTTTCACATTCCTTTACCCAAACTCCATCACTACTTACTATACAAAACAAGCCCTTTTTCCATTCAAAAACTGGGTTGATGTGAGAAAATGAGAAGATCATTGAGGAGCATGCTTTACAACATTTGTTTATGGCAGGTTTGGATTGAATGACATTTTTGTTGCATTATAACACCTCCTGGTCATCAGCACCACATTACAGCTGCAATATTGAACTTTTATGTGTTAAACACACACATAATGAAGTATATACTTTGGTCACATATATAAATATAGATATCACACACACACACACACACACACACACACACACACACACACACACACACACACATATATATATATATATATATATATATATATATATATATATATATATATATATTTGTACTCCAAAGTTATATCCTGAGCAATAAAAAGGTGAACTGGAGAAGATTATTATCTTTCACTGATGAAACTTTTCCTGTGTTTATAGCTAGGAAACTAAATTTCCTTCCAGTATCACCATGAAGATAACTGCTAATGATTAATGAAAGTAGGTTAATAAAAGCAAGTGTCTGGTGTATAAACTGAACAGATTTATCTTCTACTGTGGTCCATATATCCACAAATACCCAAAGCTATTTAGCCATAGGGTGAGTTAGAAAAGATGTAATCATCAAAGAGGATGAAACAAATCCTAGATTTATCCTTATCACAACTTAGTTTTCTAACATCTGATTCTGAACTAACCAATGAGATGAAAATAGTATTTGTTATCTATCTTCTGAGTTCAGTGCTGCATTAGAAGTTGGATATCTCTTCTGCTGTAACACTGTGCTTTGCAGTTCATGAGTCTCCTGTGTATTGCCACTACCCCAGTGGATCATTTCTGAGTTAGTTTTTATTTCTGTAGTAAATTAGATTGAAAGACTGCTAGCACTGTTCAGTACACCCCTGAGAGAGCTGTAACTTGATACAGGTCAGGCAGCCAATCAGTAATGGAGAGAAGCAGAGGCCAAAGACTTCTGAGTAGAGTCTATTAGACCAATCATAAGCTGTTATTTTGCCCTCAGAGGAAACAGGACATAAGGCAGGTATTGAGGTGAGTAACATGTTACACTTGCCTAAATCATATCACTTGCAACCTCGTGGGATGCCATGCATTATAGACCATGATACTCTGCTCTCTCTTTCTCTCTCTCTCTCTCTCTCTCTCTCTCTCTCTCTCTCTCTCTCTCTCTCTCTCTCTCTCTCTCCTATCTCTTAGATACTGTGGTTTGAGGATAGGGTTAGGATAAGATTGTGACAAGGTAATCCAGGTGCTCTCTGTATTATGTGTGATTTCCAGAGTATTGTAGAGTTATAGGCACTTTGATCCCAGACTTTATTATCATCTGTCAAGCCATTTCAGGATTTTTCAGTTTTCTTTTAATATTCTATTGAAAAATAATTATTCCTTGCTTAAACAACATTGTTTATCAAGAAACTCAATATCACCTAAAAGGTTATTCAATTCTTTAGATTTGGTTTTTATCATTTGTTTTTTAACTTTTTCTCTCATACATTATATCCTGACTACATTTTGTCCTCTTTTCCCTCTTCCCATTCTCCTACTCTACCTCTCCTCTCCACTAGATGCACCCCTCCTCCATTTCCCTTCAAGAAACATAGAAGGTCTCCCAGGGATATCATACAAACATGGCATAACAAGTTATGATAAGACTAAAACTGCTACGAATATAACCAAACAAGTGTCCTTGTGATAGGATGGAATACTTTAGGTAGATACCCAAGAGTTGTCTAATTGGGTCTTAAGGTAGATCCATTCCTAGTTTTCTGGCGAACCTCCAAAGTGATTTCTGTATGGGGTATACAGTTTTTTATCCCCAACAACAATGGAGTAGTATTCCTCTTGCTTCTTATCCTTTCCAGCATGATCTGTCACTTGTGCTGTTGATATTAGTCATTCTGACAGATATACAATGGAATCTCAGAGTCATTTTGATTTGGACTTCCCTGATGACTATGAATATTGTCTTTAATTCTTTATTCTTTAATTGTTTTAAAAAGAATATTCTTTAATTGTTTCTTGGTCATTTGAAATTCCTCTGATGAGGATGCAAATTGACCTATTTGTAACATCCTGCACAATTCTTTGTTTTCTGATTCAAGGTAGTATTTGCTTTTCTTAAATTCCATACTTTTGGAACTCTGTTATCATTTGTACTATTAATAGACCACTATGAATTAGGCATAAACAATAATGGATTTTCCTAGTTCTGTCAATCTTAAAATATCTTAGTTGTAGCAAACTCCAGGTGAAATGCTTACATTTCTCCCAGTAATGCCGATTGAATCATTATGTGTTCTTCCATTTCAATACGATGATGAGGAAGTATCATTCAACCTCTCAAGCTGAGTCAGGTTTCACTTCTAGCTATAAATTATACTTGCTATTTGGAACAACTTATTTAACTTTCTTAAGTCAGTTTTTCTACTGAAAATTGATATCTGGGTGTTTTATAAATTGATTCCCTAAACAACTTTCCTACAAGCTTCTTCATTTTTTCCCAGTCATCTGCCTATCTCTGTATTCACATCAGTAACTCCTGTCAACTGAATACCCTAAATGTCTTACCTCATCCCAACTCTGCCTTTGTGTCAAACAGACCACATAATCTTACACTTTCAAAAGAGACATATCAACTCCTATCTAAATATTTTTACCCTTCTCAAATTTTACCCCTATTGATCTATTCAGGAGAATAGAATTTCAAAGCATTGAAGTTAATATCACTAACCACATAATCAGAAAGTTTCATGCATTCCTTAATATGGAAATTAAATTTGTTTTCTGATATTTTTATTTTTAATTGAAAAAAGATAAAAATATAACAATCATGTTTTCCCCACCTCCAACTCCTCTCATATCTTCCCCAATTATCCATTTCCCCAACTCCCCAATTCCATACTCTATCTCCCTTTAAAAACAAACACATACAAGACCCCCCCCCTCACAAACACATATCCAGAAACCCTAATGTACAAACAAAAGAAACAAATGAGGCAAACATGTCTACGAAAATACCATTGATTTAGTTTTGTATTGGCCATCTACTACTGGGTATGGGTCCTCCCTTAATGTGTGATTAATATAGCCAGTGAGAATAAATTGGTGAAAGCTAATTTTTCCATTAAATATGGGTATCATTTGCAGATATTTACTTGGTTAGGGGGTAGGAGCCTGTGTCCATTTTGTCTTTTCACACTAAAATTTAATTTTGAAACTGTTTTTGCTATTGACATGATAAAGATGTACAAAATGAGAGTTTGTTGACACTGTACTCTAGCACAAACTTTATTAGATTTGCCAGACTAGCAAGTATATGAGACATGCTTATGACTGATCATAAAAACTAATCTATATTTTCAGGCCAAATATTCTAAATTTTTATCAAGAGAATATTAGTTAACTCTGACTATATCATTTACCCCTCCTATTTGGTAATAAAGATGTAATCTAGGACAGGGTCTCCTGCATACTAAACAAACATTCAGAACAGAGAAGATTTCCCATCCCATTTCATTTTGTGTTCTGACAAAGGGTCTTTCTATGGTAACAAGGCTAGCCCAACTTGACTGAGTCTCTCCAGGGACCAAGATTAAAGGTGAGCCCATACACCTTAATGGTCTTTGGTTTTATTATTGCATTCTCTGTCATAAAGATTATAAATGCACATGATCTCTTTAGTTCCTTAGAATAAGCTTGTGTTGGTGCATATTGGTTTGTGGGACAGTTTTATCTTGTCTTGAAATTATGTAAACAGTTTCTTCATGACACCCTTCCTTGGTTCACAGTTTCTTCTCATGACCAGTCCTTAAATGTGTTTTTAGTCTATGACATTGGCATTCTTTGTCTCTGCTTCTTTTTTGTAATAATTATTAAGTTATTTTATGTATATGAGTACACTGTAGCTATCTTCAGACACACTAAAAGAGGGCATTGGATCCCATTACAGATAGTTGTGAGCCACAATGTGGTTGCTGGGAATTGAACTCAGGACCTCCAGAAGAGCAGTCAGTGCTCTTAACCACTGAGCCATCTTTCCAGACCTTGCCTCTGCTTCTTAAAACTAAATATGAATGAAGAGATTTAAGTTACTGATCTTATATTCATTTATGGAGAAATGAGTGTGACTTCTTACAGAGCTCAAGGTTTATTAAAAGATAGACAAACTATATAAACAGCAGGAAATTTGAAACACATATCTTCAGGCCTCATCATTTCTACAAAACGGTAGGTAATTGCATTCTTTGGCTTTTTATGTGAGGTTCTCTAACAGTAATCTCTTACTCCAACCATTCCTCCAAGGGAGCATTTACCTCTCATCTCAGTGATAATGAAGAGGACTTCTTTTGTCTTTCCTATGGACAATGGCACAATTTAACACATTGTGGTATGCCCACACTCACCATAAACCTGTACAATCTGTACTTTAGAGAGATGACGTTCTAAGAATTTGTGAGTATGAAGTCACAATTAGTATGGGGGAAAATCTGAGTTTTGTATTCTAACTAAATATTGGTTAAAATATTTTATTACAAAGAGCATGCAATGTTTTGTATAATATATTTTCAATACTTATGAATTGTAGGGTACAAAATCCACACAATTAGGGAAGTAGCCAAGAGCTAGAATGAGATGAGGTCAAGACATATCCAAACCCTGAAAATCTCATCCTCAGACAGACATGAGTATGGCTGTTGCCTCCTTGCTCTTGGCCTGCCTGTTCCAGTGCATGTAGCGTGTATGACCCCCATTCTGCCACCCTTGAGGTAGTCCCATAGGCTGGTGACCGAATTACAGATTTAACTTCTTCTCTTCCTATAAGGACATTTCCAATAAGCACCTGGAGTTCTTTTCCATGCAAAAGAAGCATTCCCAGCACCTTGGTACCACCCAATCATATATACTCAAACCCCAATCTACTTTTAAAGGTTTGTATAGCATCTGTTACCCCCAAAAAGAGAGCTGTTTTTGGTGAAAACAGCCTTGGCTGTTTCTCACAGCACTCATGTGCCCAGGATCATGTGGAACCTGCCTACCAGGGTAAGCCTCTTTCCTTCCAGTCTGGCCCAGTACAGTGGTGCAAGGATACCCTAAGGGTAGAAGCAGAACAAGTTCATTAACCAAGTCCAGTAACCAGTGGGTAAAGATAGTCTAGAATTATATAATACCTGTGGAATAATTTCTTACTACTGTATCAATAGCACTGTGCATAATTAAATGAAACTTTTATGCAACAAATGATTTAGAATAATGGACCTATAAAGTGGTTATTATCTTTTAAAATTAATAGAGAAATAAAAATAAGTCTCGTGAGAGGTCAAGTGACAAGTGGCTTACCTGTTGTCACTCAAGTAAAACAATCTACTTCAGAGTAACCCAACTGGTTGTTCTTATTGTTATTCTGATTTACATTTTTGGTTTTGTTTTGTTTTTATTTTTCAAGACAGGTTTCTCTGCTGGGCTCTGGCTGTCCTGAAACAACTTGCTCTGTAGATCAGGGTGGTCTTGAACTCATAGAGATCTGCTCCAGCTATGGCTGTAGCTGTGGCTCTGGCTCTGGCTCTGTCTCCTGAATGCAGGGATTAAGTGAATGTGCCACCACAGCCCAGGTCTGTTTTACTTTTAATAGTCAAGTAAATGCTACTTGAACTCCAGTAGACGTCTCTTCTTGAAATGATTTTATTTTGGTTCCTTAGAATTTCAAGAATGGAGCACAACTGGGTAAAATGTTATATGTGCTCAAAATATCTTATCCATGAGGTAAAAGGATGTAAATCACAAAGAGATGAAAAATGAAAGAAGAATATACATTACTGTGTCCTTAATTCAAATGCTTATGAAAATGTATTTATTTTATGTTGAAACCCTGGGAAGTCATCAAGTCTCCTATTTAAAATAAAAAAACAAATCAAACCAACCAAACAAACAAAAACAAACAAACAAACAACACCTGGTATTCTCACTTCTGTGTTTTCTTTTGTTTTATTCTATTATTATTATTATTATTATTATTATTATTATTATTATTATTATTATTTATATTCTTTATTTACATTCCAAATGATTTCCCCTTTCCCCGAAATTCTCATAAGCCCTCTTCCATCCCCCTGTTCCCCATTTGCCTAAGAATTTCTTGAATTCATTGTTTTTAATTGCTGAGTAGTATTCAATTGTGTAAATATACATGGAAAATATCTCTGATAAAATTGAAGAAATATATAGAAAAACACGTTAAGATTGACTATTTCATGGAAAAATTATACAGAAAAATGGTAGGCATAAAAATATTCCTAAGTTGATTGAAAGTGGAATTATAAACATTTTCTGATAAAATTGAAGATCTACAAGGAAAATATTTCTGATAAAACTCAAGAAATATATAAAAAAACACTTTAAAACTGACTATTTCACAAAAAAATTATACAGATAAGATGGTAGGCATAAAAATATTCCTAAATTTATTGAAAGTAGAAGTAAAAACATTTTCTGATAAAATTTAAGATTTACATGGAAAATATCTCTGATAAAATTGAAGAAATTTATACAGATAAATTGGCAGGAATAAAAATATTTCTAAGTTGATTGAAAGTAGAATTATAAACATTTTCTGATCAAATTAAAGATTTACATGGAAAATATTTCTGATAAAATTGAAAAAATATATGGAAAAACATTAAAATTGAAGGTTATCATGGAAAATTATACAGATAAAATGGTAGGCATAAAAATATTTCTAAGTTGATTGAAAGTGAAATTATAAACATTTTCTGATAAAATTGAAAATTTATATGGAAATATCTCTGATAAAATTGAAGAAATATATAAAAAACACATTAAGATTGAGTATTTCATGGAAAAATTAAACAGATAAAATGGTAGGCATAAAAATATTCCTAAGTTTTTTGAAAGTGTAATTATAAATACTTTCTGATAAAATTGAAGATCTACAAGGAAAATATTCCTGAAAAAATTCAAGAAATATATAGAAAAAGATGCTAAAACTATTACATGGAAAATTATACAGATAAAATGGAAGGTATAAAAATGTTCCTGGGTTGATTGAAAGTAAAATTATAGACATTGTCTGATAAAACTGAAGATCCACATGGAAAATACTTCTGACAAAATTGAAGAAAAATACAGAAAAATGTTAAAATTGAAGATGATTATGGACAATGATATCGACAAAATGGTAGGTACAAAAACATTCCTAAATTGATTGAAAGTGGAACTACAAACACACACACCCCCAATGAGACCGAAGATCTACATGAAAAACACCTCCGACAAAATAGAAAAAATACACAGAAAAAATGTTAAAGATTATCATGGAAAATAATACAGTCAAAGTGATAGACACAAAATGCATTACTAAATTGAAAGAAGAGTCACAAACATTTTCTGATAAAATCGAAGATCCACATGAAAAACATCTCTGTTAGACTATGTTTTTTGTTGGGGAATTGAGTCTATTGACATTATAAGATATTAAGGTATAGTGATTGTTGCTTTCTGTTATTTTTGATGTTCTTTTTATGCTTGTGTGTTTACTTTCTTTTGGGTTTGTTGGAAAACGATTACTTTCTTGCTTTTTCTAGAGTGTAGTTTCCTTCCTCATGTTGGTGTTTTCCATCTATTATCCTTTGTAGGGCTGGATTTGTGGAAAGATATTGTGTAAATTTGGTTTTATCATGGAATATCTTGGTTTCCATCTATGGTAATTGAGAGTTTTTTCTGGGTATAGTAGTTTGGGCTGGTTTTTGTGTTCTCTTAGGGTCGGTATGAGATCTGCCCAGGATCTTCTGGCTTTCATCGTCTCAGGTGAGAAGTCTTGTGTAATTCTGATAGGTCTGCCTTTATAGGTTACTTGACCTTTTTCTCTTACTCATTTTAATATTCTTTCTTTGTTTAGTGCATTTGGTGTTTTGATTATTATGTGCCAGGAGGACTTTCTGGTCTGGTCCAATCTGTTTGGAGTTCTGTAGGCTTCTTGTATTTTCATGGACATATCTTTCTTTAGGTTAGGGAAGTTTTCTTCTATAATTTTGTTGAAGATTTTTACTGGTCCTTTAAGTTGGAAATCTTCGCTCTCTTCTATACCTATAATCCTTAGGTTTGGTCTTCTCATTGTGCCCTGATTTCCTGGATGTTTTTGCTCAGGAGCTTTTTGCATTTTGCATTTTCTTTGACTGTTGAGTCAATGTTTCCTATGGTATCTCTAGCCCATGAGATTCTTTCTTCTATCTCTTGTATTCTGTTGTGGATGCTTGCAGACTTTCAAACAAGTTTGAGGTTTTGTACCAGAGTACAAAAAAAAAAAAGCCCAAATGGACATTATCTGGATGCTCCCCTATATTTGTATAGATGCTTACTTCTCTTTGATTATGCAGTGCCATAGAGACCATAGCCTCATGTCTATAACTTTATGCACAGCCATTTCCTAGGGAGAATGCCCAGCATTCTCAAGCTTTCTGCTTTGCTTTTATCTCCTAGTTCCTCTTAATGGCCTGTGTAAAGCAGCTAGAAATTACCGTTTTGAAATATTCTTTGCTCGTCCCCAATGGAAGTGTTAGAGAAAGGACTGAAGGAGCTGAAGGGGTTTACAGCCCCACAGGAGGAACAACAATATCAACCAACCAGACTTCCCAGAGCTTCCAACGACTAAACCACCAATTCGACATGTGATCCATGGCTTTATCTTCATATGTAGCAGAGGATGACCTTGACAGACATCAGAGGGAACAGAGGTCCTTGTGAAGGATGGATGCCTCAATGTAGGGAAATGCCATGAATGGTAAGTAAGATTGGGTGGGTGTTTGGGGGAACACCCTCATAGAAGCAGTGGGAGGGGGATGGGATAGGGGGTTTTTGAAGGAGAAACAAGGAAAGGGGATAACATTTAAAATATGATTAGAATGATAAAAAATTTTAAGTGAAAAAACCTGTTCTTTGCCAAATTGATTAGCTCATCAACCTTAAACTCACAGAGTCCAAGATGCAGATAAAATGTAGATGAATTCTTTGCCAGAATTTGAGAATATGGTCCACTTCTCAGATGTCATTGTTTCATTTGGAGCTCCATGAGACCTGCTACCTCCAATGTGTTCTTACTGGTCTTCTGACCCCAAAACAAAAACACTTATTAACTTGTTTACAAGATGTTGAGCTTTCTTTAACACAGGACCACGAATTCTTCTAAATTCTTCCAACATCCAGTTCCAAATAATTAAGAAGCATGAGATTAAGTTTACTTACAATAAGGACCAAAAATATCTGTTATCAAATTTTATATTAATTATCTGATACAACCGAGGAGAGAACATTTAATTTGAATTATGATTCCAGAGTTTTTAATGGGTAGTCGAGTGGCCCCATATATTCACACAAGACATCTTGGAAGCAGAAGAGGATGTGGTGGAATAAGATATTTATCTTGGAGGGCCAAGAGGCAGCAAAGGAGAGCAGGCCTGCATTCAGCTCTCTCCTTTCTCCTCTTTGTCTCAACACTAAGTGGTCATGCTACTAACATCCACAGTTAATCCTGTCTGAATAGATCTTCATAGACACAGCCAGAGATAATGTTCTTTTTGCCCAATTGTTTCTAAGTCCTTTCAGGGAGACAATGAAGATTAAGAATCACAAAATTGATTGAATAAAGGAGCGTTTTACTTTCTGCTTATATAATTGCAGTGCCCTTGAGTTAGAAGATTATGATTTGTGGTTACACTATAGCATTTAAAACTATCCATATTTCCTACCTCTTCAATAAAGCTATAATATATCCACTCTGTATTTGAGTACTTTATTGTTATATAATTTGTAATTTCTTCAACTGTTCTACCACTTTAATTTTGATAGAAGAAACACAGATGATACAATTCTTCAAAGTCCAGACATGGTAAATTATTTAGAAATATTTCATAACTCTAGACTTCTAGTTTCTGAGCCATTATGCTAAGTTATTCACCACCTCAATGCACCATGGCCACAAAATGAATGTTAACAAACAGAAAATCAGTAGGTTTTGCTTAGTCTTATAGGCAATTGAAAGTACAGAGAATTCTACATCATCAACATCTGGAGCAAGAATCATATATCCAAAGACATAACCATGATCTGGGTAGATACTACAAAAGCCTACATGCAGTTATAAACAAGTGCTGTGCTGTCAAACAAGTGCCACTGAAGGTTGAATATGTGAAGAGACAATTCTGAAACTCATAAACAGAGGCAACAGTGTACAATTGCAGAGGATTTTGTTCTAAAAAGCCCATAAGATTATTTCTTTTGTGTATGTGTGTGTGTTAGAGTATTTACATATACTCATTTTTTTTAAATTTTATTTTCTAAGTTTTTTTTATTTGCATTCCAAATCATTTCCCCTTTCCCATTTCCTCCCTCTCCGAAAGTCCCATAAGCCCACTTCCCTCCCTCTTTTCCCCATTCAACCCCCTCTCGTTTCTCTGTCCTGGCGTTCCCCTACATCCAGTCTTTCCAGGACCAGGGGTCTCTCCTTCCATCTTCTTAGAAATCTATTGATAAGTGAAATGTGTCTAGAGTATTCCTAGATTCTGGGTTAATATCCCCTTATCAGTGACTGCATACCATGTGTGTTCTTTTGTGATTGGGTTACCTCACTAAGGATGATATTTTCAAGTTCTGACCATTTGCCTAGGAATTTCGTGAATTCATTGTTTTTAATTGTAGAGTAGTATTCCATTGTGTAAATATACCACATCGTCTGAATCCATTCCTCCGTTGAGGGACTTCTGGGTTCTTTCCAGCTTCTGGCTATTATATATAAGGCTGCTATTAACATAGTGGAGCATCTGTCCTTATTGAATGCAGGGAAAGCTTCTGGGTATATGCCCAGGAGTGGTATAGCCGGATACTCCGGGAGTGTCATGCCCAGTTTTCTGAGGAACCAGCAGACTGCTTTCCAGAGTGGTTGTACAAGCTTGCACTTCTACCAGCAGTGGAAGAGTGTTCCTCTTTCTCCACATCCTCGCCAAAAACTGCTGTCTCCTGTGTTTTTGATCTTAGCCATTCGGACTGGTGTGAGATGGAATCTCAGGGTTGATTTGATTTGCATTTCCCTGATGACTAAGGATGATGAACATATCTTTAGGTGCTTCTCAACCATTAGATATTCTTCAGGTGAGAACTCTTTGTTTAGCTCTGTACCCCATTTTTTAATAGGGTTACTTACCTCTCTGGAGTTTAACTTCTTGAGTTCTTTGTATATATTGGATATTAGCCCTCTCTCGGATGTAGGGTTGTTAAAGATCATTTCCCAGTTAGTTGGTTGCCTCTTTGTCTTTTTGACAGTGTCTTTTGCCTTGCAAAAGCTTTGTAATTTAATGAGGTCCCATTTGTCTATTCTTGATCTTAGAGCATAAGCTATTGGAGTTCTGTTCAGGAAATTCTCCCCTGTGCCCATATGTTCAAGGTTTTTCCCTAGTTTCCTTTCTATTAGTTTCAGTGTGTCTGGTTTTATGTGGAGGTCCTTGATCCACTTGGAATTGTTCTTAGTGCAAGGAGATAAGAATGGGTCAATTTGCATTCTTCTGCATGTTGACCTCCAGTTGAGCCATCACCATTTGTTGAAAGGCTATGTTTTTTCACTGGATGGTTTTAGCTCCTTTGTCAAAGATCAAGTGACCATAGGAGTGTGGACTCATTTCTGGGTCTTCAATTCTGTTCCATTGATCTACATGCCTGTCACTGTACCAATACCATGCGGTTTTTAACACTATTGCTCTGTAGTACAGCTTGAGGTCCAGGATACTAATTCCCCCAGAGGTTCTTTTACTCTTGAGAATAGTGTTAGCTATCCTTGGTTTTCTGTTATTCCAGATGAATTTTTGAATTGCTCTTTCTAACTCTATGAAGAATTTAGTTGGGATTTTGATGGGGATTGCATTGAATCTGTATATTGCTTTTGGCAAGATGGTCAATTTTACTATATTAATCCTGCCCATCCATGAGCATGGCAGAGTTTTCCATCTTCTGAGGTCTTCAATTTCTTTCTTCAGAGACGTGAAGCCCTTGTCATACATATCTTTCACTTGTTTGGTAAGAGTCACGCCAAGATACTTTATATTGTTTGTGGCTATTGTGAAGGGTATCATTTCTCTTATTTCTTTCTCAGCATGCTCATCCTTTGAGTATAGGAAGGCTACTGACTTGCTTGAGTTGATTTTATCAGCTATAGGAGTTCTCTGGTGGAGTTCTTTGGGTCGCTTAAGTATGCTATCTTTGATCAGGCAACAGGGCATTTCAGACCTCCAGACACAGGGACAATCAAGAATAATATCATTGGGTCACAGACAGCTTGTGTTCTCCCTGCTCCCAAGAGCTGGTCTGGTCTGCAGTCACCTACATGCCAACTCTGCTGTGGGACGTCTGCCCTGCAGAAGGACCCCACACCCCTGCCGCAACTCCTCGCTCTGGGAGAGAGCACACCTGCACAGGGCAAGAGTGCACCAGCCACCGCTTGGCAACCTCTGCTCCGGGGATCCACTATGATGAGCCTTTGGATGTGCAGGGATTCCCCAATATAACATCATTTGGGGCAAGGCAAATCAGGGTTTCAAAGTCACTCAAGAGCAGGGCAGGCCCCAGCAACCGGTGCCAGGGGAATCCTGGTAATCCAGGGAGGGCAGAAATAGCCTTGCAAGCTCACAGGATGTCCAAACAACAGCCAGTGACAGCAGGACCAACTAACACCAGAGGTAACCATATGGCAAAAGGCAAACATAGGAACGTTACTAACAGAAATCAAGGCAATATGGCACCATCTGAACCCAACTCTCCAACAGCAGCAAGTCCTGGATACCCCATCACACCCGAAAGACAAGATCTGGATTTAAAATCACTTCTCATGATGCTAATAGAGGATTTCAAGAAGGACACAAATAAATCTCATAAAGAAATACAGGAGAACATGAATCAATGGGTAGAAGCCCTTACAAAGGAAACACAAAAATCGCTTAGAGAAATGAAGGAGAATATGGTTCAACTGATGGAGGCACGTAAGGAAGCAACACAAAAAACGCTTAAAGAAATTAATCAACTGGTAGATGCCCTTACAAAGGAATCACAAAAATTGCATAAAGAAATGCAGAAGAATTTGGGTCAATAGGTGGATGCCCATAGGGAGGCAACACAAAAATCGCTTAAAGAAATGAATCAACAGGTAGATGCCCTTACAAAGGAAACACGAGAATCACTTAAAGAAATGCAGGAGACTAGGGATCAACAGATGGAAGCCCATGATGAGGAATCGCAAAAATCGCTTAGAGAAATACAGGAGAACTTGGGTCAACAGGCAGAAATCCTGAAAGAGGAAATGCAAAAATATCTTAAAGAAATATAGGAAAATACAAACAAACAAGTGAAGGATCTCAGCAAATCCATCCAGGATCTAAAAAAGGAAGTAGAAACAACTAAGAAATCACAAAGGGAGACAACTTTGGAGATAGAAAACCTTGGGAAGAAATCAAGGATCACAGATGCAAATATCAACAATAGAATACAAGAGATGGAAGACAGAATCTCAGATGCTGAAGATACCATAGAAAGCATAGACTCAACAGTCAAAGAAAATGCAAAATGTAAAAAAATGTGTAACCCAAAACATCCAGGATATCTAGGACACAATGAGAAAATCAAACCTAAGGATTATAGGTATAGATGAGAGTGAAGATTTAAAACTTAAAGGGCCAGTAAACATCTTCAACAAAATTATGGAGGAAAACTTCCCTAACCTAAAGAGAGAGATGCAGATGAACATACAAGAAGCCTACAGAACTCAAAACAGACTGGACCAGGACCTCACTTTTCTAAGGGTAACTACCATATTGCTTAATTTGAATAGCCGAATGGTAACAAATGACTAAATTTGTCTTTTTAAAATACTGCAATGTCCAATGACAACTTCTATTTCTTCAGGGCTTATAGGATGGTTTAGATGGTCTATTTGATCCTGATTTAATTTTGGTACTTGGTATCTGTCAAGGAAATTGTCCATTTCCTCAAGATTTTCTAGTTGTGTTGAATACAGGTTTTTGTAGTAGGATCTGATGATTTTTTGAATTTCCTCAGTTTCTGTTGTTATCTCTCCCTTTTCGTTTCTGATTTTATTAATTTGGATACTATCTCTGTGCCCTCTGCTTAGTCTGGCTAAGGGCTTATCTATCTTGTTGATTTTCTCAAAGAACCAACTCCTCGTTTTGTTGATTCTTTGTATGGTTTTATTTGTTTCTACTTGATTGATTTCAGCCCTGAGTTTGATGATTTCCTGCCTTCTACTCCTCTTTGGTGTATTTGCTTCTTTTTGTTCCAGGGCTTTCAGGTGTGCCATTAAGCTGTTAGTGTATGCTCTCTCCTGTTTCTTTTTGGCGGCACTCAGGGCTATGAATTCTATCAGACCTTCAAAGAAGACCTAACACCAATACTCTTCAAACTGTTCCACAAAACAGAAACAGAAGGAACACTACCCAACTCATTCTGTAAAGCCACAATTACACTAATACCAAAAGCACACAAAGATCCGACAAAGAAAGAGAATCTCAGGCCATTCTCTCTTATGAATATCGATGCAAAAATACTCAATAAAATTCTTGCCAACCGAATCCAAGAACACATCAAAACGATCATTCACCACGATCAAGTAGGCTTCATCCCAGGGATGCAGGGATGGTTCAATATAAGGAAATCCATCAATGTAATCCACTACATAAACAATCTCAAAGAAAAAAACCACATGGTCATCTCATTAGATGCTGAGAAAGCATTTGACAAAATTCAGCACCCTTTCATGCTAAAGGTCTTGGAAAGATCAGGAATTCAAGGCCCATATCTAAACATAGTAAAAGCAATTTACAGCAAACTGGTAGCCAGCATCAATCTAAATGGAGAGAAACTTGAAGCAATCCCACTAAAATCAGGGACTAGACAAGGCTGCCCTCTCTTTCCATATCTTTTCAATATAGTACTTGAAATTCTAGCTAGAGCAATTAGACAACAAAAAGAGGTCAAAGGGATACAAATTGGAAAGGAAGAAGTCAAACTATCACTCTTTGCAGACGATATGATAGTATACTTAAGCGACCCAAAGAACTCCACCAGAGAACTCCTACAGCTGATAAATGACTTCAGCAAAGTGGCCGGATATAAAATCAACTCAAGCAAGTCAGAAGCCTTCCTATACTCAAAGGATAAGCAGGCTGAGAAAGAAGTAAGAGAAATAATACCCTTCACGATAGCCACAAACCATATTAAGTATCTTGGCGTGACTCTAACCAAACAAGTGAAAGATCTGTATGACAAGAACTTCAAGTCTCTGAAGAGAGAAATTGAAGAAGACCTCAGAAGATGGAAAAATCTGCCATGCTCATGGATTGGCAGGATTAATATAGTAAAAATGAGCATCTTACCAAAAGTAATACACAGATTCAATGCAATCCCCATCAAAACCCCAACTCAATTCTTCATAGAGTTAGAAAGAGCAATTCAAAAATTCATCTGGAATAACAGAAAACCCAGAATAGCTAAAACTATTCTCAAGAGTAAAAGAACCTCTGGGGGAATCAGCATCCCGGACCTCAAGCTGTACTACAGAGCAATAGTGTTAAAAACCGCATGGTATTGGTACAGTGACAGGCATGTAGATCAATGGAACATAATTGAAGCCCCAGAAATGAATCCACACTCCTATGGTCACTTGATCTTTGACAAAGGAGCTAAAACCATCCAGTAGAAAAAAGATAGCCTTTTCAACAAATGGTGTTGGCTCAGCTGGAGGTCAACATGCAGAAGAATGCAAATTGACCCATCCTTATCTCCTTGCACTAAGCTCAATTCTAAGTGGAACAAAGATCTCCACATAAAACCAGACACACTGAAACTAATAGAAGGGAAACTAGGGAAGAACCTGGAACATATGGGCACAGGGGAGAATTTCCTGAACAGAACTCCAATAGCTTACGCTCTAAGATCAAAAATAGACAAATGGGACCTCATTAAATTACAAAGATTTTGCAAGGCAAAAGACACTATCAAAAAGTCAAAGCGGCAACCAACTAACCTGGAAATGATTTTTACCAACCCTACATCCGACAGAGGGCTAATATCCAATATATACAAAGAACTCAAGAAGTTAAACTCCAGAGAGGCAAGTAACCCTATTAAAAAATGGGATACAGAGCTAAACAAAGTGTTCTCACCTGAAGAATATCTAATGGCTGAGAAGCACCTAAAGAGATGTTCATCATCCTTAGTCATTAGGGAAATGCAAATCAAAACAACCCTGAGATTCCATCTCACACCAGTCAGGATGGCTAAGATCAAAAACACAGTAGACAGCAGTTGATGGCGAGGATGTGGAGAAAGAGGAACACTTCTCCACTGGTGGTGGAATTGCAAGCTGGTACAACCACTCTGGAAAGCAGTCTGGCTCTTCCTCAGAAAACTGAGCATGACACTCCCGGAGGATCTGGCTATACCACTCCTGGGCATATACCCAGAGGCTTTACCTGCATGCAGTAAGGACACATGCTCCACTATGTTCATAGCAGCCTTATTTATAATAGCCAGAAGCTGGAAAGAACCCAGCTGTCCCTCAACGGAGGAATGGATTCAGAAGATGTGGTATATCTACACAATGGAATACTACTCTGCAATTAAAAACAATGAATTCACGAAATTCCTAGGGAAATGATCAGATCTTGAAAATATCATCCTTAGTGAGGTAACCCAATCACAAAAGAACACACATGGTATGCAGTCACTGATAAGGGGATATTGACCCAGAATCTCGGAATACCCTAGACACAATCCGCATATCAATAGATTTCTAAGAAGATGGAAAGAGAGACCCCTGTTACTGGAAAGACTGGATGTAGGGGAACGCCAGGACAGAGTAACGAGAGGGGGTTGAATGGAGAAAAGAGGGAGGGAAGGGGGCTTATGGGACTTTCGGGGAGGGAGGAAACGGGAAAGGGGAAATGATTTGGAATGTAAATTAAAAATAATAAAATAAAATAAATAATTAAAAAAATACTGCAATGTCTATCATTCTCCATTAGTAATATATTTTGTTTGGTTTTGAAACAGGGACTTCAATCACTAAGCAGCTCAAGATGGACTTAAACTAACTAAAAATTCTGCCTCAGTCTCTCTAGAGCTGAGATGATAAGTGTGATCCTCCCTGCCTAAATAAGATTTACTATACACTATTTTTTCATTTGTAGAAAATATAGTATCTAGCTATATTAAGAGACTAATCAGGCACTGACCATTAATGTGATAATTCTCATTTAAGCTAAGAATCTATGTAAAAAGAAATGCCTTGGGCTGCTTAAGGCAAAAGAACTACAGCTTACTTCTCTTTTTCAAGGTCCTTTTTATCTTGCTGTGCTCACAATTATGTCCATTGTCTTACTTTTCCCAGGAGAGTCTTTGATTTCATTTTGTTAATATAATTGCATATTCATAACCGTTGACAATATGCCTTAGTGCTTACTACAGATCTAAATAAAAAGTATTCAGTTCAGGAAACTGTACTTATTTATAGTTATTTTAGTGAAATTTGCTGGAAAGCAACTAATTGAATTCAAAATGGAAATATCTTATACTTCCCTGAATTTATGTTGTTTTTAGAGTAGATGAAACTCTTAGAAATAAAAATAAAACCCTGGAGTTCCCCTAGTGCTGAGAGGAAAGAAGGTATTTACCCCTGTATTTCAATGTGCTCCCAGATGCTTTGAAAATGAAGGTTTCAGGCCTGTTTCAGTCACATACCCAAGATATACCTCAACTGAAGAATGGATACAGGTAATATGGTTTATTTACACAATGCAATACTACTCAGCTATTAAAAAAGAGAACATTTTGAATTTTGCAGGCAAGTGAATGGAAATATGATTCTGAGTGAAGTAACCCAGACAAAAAATTAACTCACTGATAAGTGGATATTAGCCAAAAAATACAGAATACCCATTATACAACCCACAGATAATAAAGAAGTTTGACAAGAAGTAAAGCCCTAATGAAGATGCTTCAATACAACTTAGAAGGGTGAACAAAAATAACAGGAGGAAGGAGGGAGAGATGTGAGTAGGAGGGGGGAGTGGGGACAGGGGACTAGGATCAGATATGGGGAAGGGGAGACAGTAGAAAAGTCCAGAAGGCCAGGAGAATTTATGGAAATATGCAGCTGGGGTGGGCATAGGGGGAACCTTTTTTAAGTCCCAGAGACCTGGGATGTGAAAGGCTCCTAGGACTCAATAGAGATGACCTTAGTTGAAATACCCAACAGTGGGGAGATAGATCCTGAAGGGATAAAGCTCCCAGTAGAGGTATGGAGTCAACCAAAATACCCAGAATTGTTTCTCTCTAAAAGAATTGCAGGAACAAAAATGGAGAAGAGACTGAAGCAAAGGCCATTCACTGATTACATTGAATCTGTATATTGCTTTTGGTCCTGGAAAGACTGGATGTAGGGGAACGCCAGGACAGAGAAGTGAGAGGGGTTTGAATGGAGAAAAGAGGGAGGGAAGAGGGCTTTCTCAGCATCTAATGAGATGACCATGTGGTTTTTTTCTTTGAGATTGTTTATTGGCGAGGTTGTGGAGAAAGAGGAACACTCTTCCACTGCTGGTGGGATTGCAAGCTGTTACAACCACTCTTGAACGCAGTCTGGCGGTTCCTAAGAAAACTGAGCATGACACTCCCAGAGGAGCTATACCACTCCTGGGCATATACCCAGAGGTTTTACCTGCATGCAATAAGGATTCATGCTCCACTATGTTCATAGCAGCCTTACTTATAATAGCCAGAAGCTGGAAAGAACCCAGATGTCCCTCAACGGAGGAATGGATTCAGATGATGTGGTATATTTACACAATGGAATACTACTCTGCAATTAAATACAATGAATTCACGAAATATCTAGGCAAATGGTCAGAACTGGAAAATATCATCCTTAGTGAGGTAACCCAGTCACACAAGAACACACATGGTATGCAGTCACTGATAAGGGATATTAACCCAGAATCTTGGAATACCCTAGACACAATTCACATATCAATAGATTCCCATGAAGATGGAAGGAGAGACCCCTGGTCCTGGAAAGACTGAATGTAGGGGAATGCCAGGACAGAGAAGTGAGAGGGGGTTGAATGAGAAAAAGAGGGAGGGAAGGGGCCTTATTGGACTTTCGGGGAGGGAGGAAACAGGAAAGGGGAAATGATTTGGAATGTAAATAAAAAAACTTAGAAAAAAAAAAAGAACAGTGAGGTTCTAGAATTCAGTGAAAGTTTTTACGTGACTTTTGACCCCCAATATGTGTGTTAATTAATATCTTCTCTAGAGCTGGAAATTTGGTCACAAAGGTAAAAAATATCAGGAGCATTGAAATGTAGAATCAACTCATTTTTGGAAATAAAATAGTTTAGAATTTTGAAAGGATTGAAGTAGTTATAATTGTGTCAGAAAATTTGTACATAGCTTGTGAAATTAATAGCTCCACTGGTCTGTATATACTTTTCAGTGTATTTTAAAACTATATCTTTTTAAAAATAGCTATTTCCAGCTACTGGCTATTTAAATAAGGCTGCTATGAACGTAATGAAGTATGTGTCCTTGTCATATGTTGGAATAACTTTTGGGAATATGCCCAGGAGTGGTATAGCTGGGTCCTCAGGTAATACTATGTCCAGTTTTCTGAGGAACCACCAGACTGATTTCCAGAGTAGTTGTACTAGCTTGCAATCCCACCAACTCTGGAGGAGTATTCCTTTTTCTCCACATCCTCACCAGCATGCTGTCACCTGAGTTTTTGAACTTAGCAATTCTGACTGGTTTGAGTTGGAATCTCAGGGTTATTTTGATTTGCATTTCCCTGATTACTAAAGATGTTGAACATTTCTTTAGGTTCTTTCTGACAATTCAAATTTCCTCAGTTGAGAATTCTTTGTTTAGCTCTGTACCCCAATTTTTAATATGATTATTTGATTGTCTGTAGTCTAATTTCTTGAGTTGTTTGTGTATATTGGATATTAGTCCTCTATTGGAAGTTAGATTGGTAAAGATCTTCCAATCTGTTGGTTGCCATTTTATCCTATTGACAGTGTTCTCTGCCTTACAGAAGCTTTGCAAGTTTATGAGGTCACATTTGTTAATTCTTGATCTTAGAGCATAAGTCATTGGTGTTCTGTTCAGGTACTTTCTCCCTGTGCCCACGTGTTCAAGGTTCTTCCCCAATTTCTCTTCTATGATTTTCAATGTATATGGTTTTATTCAGAGGTCTGTGATCCACTTGGACTTGAACTTTGTATAAGGAGATAGGGATGTCCTTCAACAGAGGAATGGATACAGAAAATGTGGTATATTTATACAATGAATTACTACTAAGCTATTAAAAACAATGAATTCATGAAATTCTTAGGCAAATGGATGAAACTAGAAAATATCAGCCTGGGTGAGGTAACCCAACCACAAAAGAATGCACATGGTATGCAATCATTGATAAGTAGATATTATCCCCAAAGCTCGGAATACCCAAGATACAATTCATGGACCACATGAAGCTCTAGAAGAAGGATCAAAGTGTGGGTGGTTAGGTCTTTCTTAGAAGGATTAACAAAATACTCAGGGAGGCAAATACAAAGATAAAGTGTGGAGCAGAAACTGAAGGAAAGGCTATCCAGAGAATGCCCCACCTTGGGATCCATCCCATATACAGTCACCAAACCCCGACACTATTGTGGATGCCAAGAAATGCATACTGGCAGGAGCCTTATACGGCTGTCTCATGAGAGACCTGCCAGAGCCTGACATATACAGAGGCAGATGCTCCCAGCCAACCATTGAACTGACCACAGTGCCCCCAATGGAGGGGTTAGAGAAAGGACTGAAGGAGCTGAAGAGGTTTGCAACCCCATAGAAAGAACAGCAATATCAACCAACCAGAGCTCCCATGGTCTAAACTACCAACCAAGGAATACACATGGAGGTACCCATGGCTGAACTATATATGTAGCAGAGGATGGCCCTTGAGAGAAGAGGCCCTTGGTCCCATGTAGGTTTGACGCCCTAGTGTAAAGGAATTTGAGGGCGGGGAGGCAGGAGTTGGTGGGTAGGTGGGTAGTGGGTGGGTAGCACACTCTCGTAGAAGCAGGAGAAGGGGGCATGGAATATAGTTTTCTAGGTTGTGAATCGAGAAAGGGGATAGCATTTGAAGTGCAAATAAATTTGAGATTATAACTTAATTACATCATATATCCTCCACTTTTTGTTCCTAGTTTAGTTACTCTTTTGTAATTTTCTGTTGTTTCTTTATATTATACTTTAATTGCAATATTTCTTACTTCCTTTTCTTACCTCCAAACCCTCCTGTATATCCAGCCTCCTTCAATTCCATGACATTTTCTTTAATAGTTAATAGGCTAGGATACACAAAATCTTGAACTAAGTGTGTTACAAACTTCATAGTAAGAAAGGTGAATTAGAAAACTGTTCTCCCAAGTAAGCATTTCTGAGTCTCATAGAGATGTCTTCATTGACCTTGTTCAGTAGGATGATCTGGAACAACAGCCAGTTTTCCTCTATAATACATAGTCAGACACTCTTTCCTAGAGTAGCAGAACTCATTTGCTGTTTTATATTGTTCCCATGGAGAGTTCTAGGCACTGTGTTCAGAAAAATTATTTATTTCAAGGGATAAAAGTGTCCCATAGGGAAAGATACCGGATTCGAGCATCCCAGGAGTGTCCACAGACTTTGCTCTGGGTCCTTGCTTTCCCACAGCAGCTGTTATTTTGCCTGGAATGTTTTCTTCCCTCAGCCTCACAGCAGAGATATCCTCTTACTAGGGCTTTCTCTCTTCCTTTGTGGTTCCATTATTTCAAGGAGGAATTCTCTCCAGGGCCATAATGTGCTGAGCTTCCCTCATGCTCAGATCAATGTTATAGAGTATAAACATTAGCAAGCGAGAGAATCACATTGCCATCATATCTTTTCCTCATATACCTATTACTTCCTCCTGCAATCATGCTAAGAGACATGTCTTCCTTAGCAGGTTATGTCCACAGATACCTATCTACATTTGGTGATATATCCTTATAATTATTAATACATAAATCCATATACATCCCAAAACATTCTACTACTTTAAGGTTAAAACTTGTGATTTTGAGTGTTTGTATTTTTCAGGGTGAGATTAATTCCAGGATTGATTAAATGGAGGAGTAATAGAAGGAAAGAGTTGCTTAGAAATTAAAGATTTAATTCTTGACCAAATCAATGCTTAACAAGCTTTCTGAATGCAAGGGTAATCATTTGCATACCAATATTAGCTACAGAATTCATGTTCTCAGAGCATATACAGCAGGCCTTACAATTAGGAGCAGCATATGTTGTTTTCATCGTATTAAGTTGATGGTTAATAATTACCATCAACTAAACCATATTATACATATTAAAATCCATTCTCCCACAGACATTATTTTCTGAACTTATACTGGCTCCAGACAGTCTGGAACTGATTCAATTCTTTGGTCCAAGGAAGAATTAAGAAACATTTATAACAGAAATCATAAAAATATACTCAAATCATTCCACCTGGAGTCCATTTGTAAGGAACCATATGGCCAATGTGGTTCGATGCTATCAGGAAGCCTCTGAAAACATTATATCACTATGACAACATGCTTACTTATTAATAGAAATTGGTACATGCAAGGAGCACTTCATTTATGAAAGTTTGTTCTTCCTAAGCTCTTAAAAATAAAATGGCAATTAATATTAGATAATTAGATGCCTCAAATATAATTTAGATTATGTACTAGATGATGGAAATAAATTATGTCATATTAATGCAAACACAGAATGTTGAAATATGTAGTACATAGATTTACTCACCTATAGATGAGTCATTTGTAAGAATAGAAGAATGAAAATGTGTTCATACATTTATCAGTGATAGCAATTTAACCATTAGTAGTTTTAGAGAACACAGTACATGCCAAGCATTGTGCTGAGTACGTGAAAGATTTAAGAAAGACAGCACATCAGGGCATCCTAGCACAGTGTTAGGAGGAAGAGTGAGAAGATACTTCTATAACATGAGGCCAAAAGGCCCTAGAGGGCTGGGGTGAAGTGAAATGGGTTCATATGGAGCCCCATTGTCATTGGAGCAGAAGAATGAACTTTTGTAAAATATTATTAAGCTTCAAATACAAAACAAACTGCTGTGTCCACAGAGTGATAATATTTCCATCAGGGAAACTAACTATGCAGGCTGGGAGGAAACAAAAGCAAGGTGAGCTTGCAGAAAAGAAAGTGATCTAATGCAGTTGAAGAATGAAATTCCTTAAAGATGAAGCTAGCTTTGAAAATAGGGACTTACATCTGATCCCCTGGCACACTCCAATTATCTAAACAAAGGTCTTCTAGAAATTATATACACAAATTTGAGGTAAATTCCACAGAAATGCTTAAGAATACAGACATAAGAAAAACAGAATTTGTTTGATATACTTAAATGTTATTTCACCCTCAGGAGTTTATAACACTTAGACAATAGAGAATGTGAACCTTGGAGATAGAACTCAAATTCACAGCTTTCTACTGATTATTTGAGTGACATAGTACTTTTACATAGTCAGCCCAAATATGATTTTTTTCTATTTCCTAATGAAAACTATGAAGTGCTTGTCAACTTGTAGTGACAAGTCTAGAGTCTACCGGGTACTTGGGAGGTAAACTTTGAAAGTATTATTGATCTGGAGCTAGGAGAGTTTATAACAGACCTTGATATTCCAACAGTGAACTTGCATGAGCTACATAGGATAAGCATCTACAGGCACAAGAATGAGCACAGCCTCTGTCTCATTTAGGAGTTTTGACAGGGGCTTCTCAAGCTATTCAGAAATGAAAGGGGAGGTTTGCAAAACAACAGCAATGAAAAGGTATTCGCTTCTGGATTCATGCTCCATGGAGCCTTATGGCTTGAGTAGAAATAGTAGGATAAAGACAAAATAGGCTACAGAGTAAAATATGAACATTCATATTTTTGTTACTCTATTGTATACTGAAGTCAAACCTTAGACCAAATACCATGCTAAGAACTATGGTATAATTTTTCTTTCGAATTTCAACACAACCCTGTATATTGCTATTAGCTATTATAATCCACATGCTTCCTAGTTCTTCCCTGTTACCTACTTCATTTATAAGGACTCATTATTTCAACTGACTTTGGGTCTAGCCAGTGTTCTCATGGACAGTGTCCAAAAGTCTGTAATGTACCACAGAATATGAGAATAGCCAACATAGATAAAGATTAACCTCAAGTCCTGTATGGCCTTCTGAACAACAGTTGGTGGTGTATGTCCAACCACTGTGGCATGATATTGCATTCCATTCAATAAAACATATACAATAGTATATTTGTAAAACATTAGTGCTTGCATTGTTTATATTGGTAGAGAAAGAAATTAAGGTATTTTTGACTTCCCAATTAAAATGAGCATAGTGGTTAGTCTTGGTTATCAAGTCGGTGGGAAATAGAATACTGTGGAAGTACACCTCCTCTCTCATCTGTGAGAGATATTCTAGATTGATAAATTGAGGTAGAATGATGCATACTGAGTATGGGTGTTGAATCCTATTGGTTAAGGTACTAGATTTTGTATTAAAAAAAGGCTAAAGCAAGTTGAATAGATAAAGCAAGCTCAATAGAGCATTTATCTCTTTCTACTTTCTGACTATAGAGGCAATGTGACCAATCTAACTCTTTTTCCACGAAGGCCCCACCCAATGATGGTTGGTAACCTCAAATTATGGGCCAATAAACCCTTCCCCTTTATTCACTTTTGTCACAGCAACAAGAGAAATGACTAATAAAAATAGTTCCATGAAGAACTTGAAAGTTCGCAGTTTACTTTCTTCTAAATTAAATAGTTTTTTTTTTTAATGCAGAAAGTAATTCAGTTACACAGGAACAGTGGCTTGGTGGAGGTATCAGAATGTCAGCATTCCTTTTAGTCTTATAAGATTGTGTGAGGCCTTGGCTAGTAATACCCCTGGGCTGGAACTTATTTGTCCTGAGTCTCGTGAGCTTTCTCACAAGAAGTGGATAAAAGGTACAGTTACAGAGATCAAGTCTTATTTAAAGCCGCTAAGATAAAGGTTCAGAGTTTTGGAGATGCAGCTAATTATTAAGGCAAGATGCATTTTCAAGTCAATTCAGACACAGTTGCCAGCACAAATGTGGTCAGAACAGTGATTCTAAATGGTGGGAATTGCAAGTTCCACATCCTTAATAGGTTTGTGGCAACTTTACACAAGCTAGAGTAATTAAAGGATATGAGGAATTCAATTGAGAAAATTCCTCCATAAGATTTGCCTGTAGGAAAGTCTGTTGTGTATTTTCTTGACTAGTGAGTGCTAGATGTGGTAGTGCCAAGACCATTGTAAGTGATGGCACTCCTCAATAGATTGCCCTGGGGATGTATAAGTAAGACCGCCACTAAGAGCAAGAAAGTGAGTGGTGCTCTTCCATGGTCTCAGCTTCAGTTTCTGCTTCCAAAGATTTGCATTGAGTTCCTGCCCTGTCTTCCCTGGAAGATGAACTGTGATATGGAAGTATATAAACAAAACAAACTCTTTCCTCCATAAGTTTATTTTAGTTACAGTGGTCTGGAGTATATTATCATAACAAACAAAACCATAATTTAAAGAGTTGTACTATGTCATAGAGATATTGTTGTGACAAACATGATCACATGTTTAGAAGAGGATCATAGAAATATTTTGAACCCATGGGATACTTAGTGGTTCAGTTAAGAATAGTTCCATTAGACTCATATATTTGAATACTTAGTGTTCAGTTGTGGGGCGGGCTTGTGAAATATCAGAGGGAAGTTACAGAATTCCTTAAATACTCTAAGAGGACCAGTCCATATTTTAAAGTAAGAACCTTTAAAGTGAAACTTTTACTTTGCTGGGACAATCAATAGCAGTTACCCAAAGCCAAGAAATGAGCACTAAGAAGAGACCAGCATCACAGACATGAAATACATAGAAAGTAGTCCTCTTGGTCCAAAGAGGGCTTAGGCTGCATCTTGAGCCAGCATCAAATTTGATAAAGTCTGGGAGTCACCCAGGTCGTACTGATGGAGATCATATAGAGTAGCTGGAAGTTTGGCCTTATGTAGCAGGTAGATCTGGAATCCCTTAAGGGAGGTCAGGAGAGGGTACTGGAGAAACTTCAATCTCAATTACAGTACAGGCATCAGTATTGAAGGGTTCATGGAGAGGAGTTGAGGCTTGGAATGATGTGGCAGGGTTAGAGTCCCTGAAGAGTACATAGGGATGGCCTGTGTGTACAGATATAGCTCAGTTGTAGTGAAGATCAGAAATTTAAGGGATGCCAGTGCTGTGAGACTATGACCAAGGGCAGCAACAGTTGTAGAGTGGAGCCAGCCTGATCTTAGCAGAAAAGCTAAATTTGTTATATGCCCACAAATTTTGGAGGAGCTCAGAAGATTATGACTGAGACCCTGAAGTCTGACTTTTGTTTTGCTTTTGATTAAATTTGACTGTCCCTGGTTCTCTTCTCATGGACTGTAAAAATATTTGACTCACTTTTATTTTACAAGAGTCTACAATTGAAAGATTTGGGGTATTTTCAGAGAGACTGAAGCTATTTTAGAAAGACAGACTATGGATATTTTGGGTACATTTGATATTTTAGAGAGGCTTAAACTTTGAAAAAGACTTTGAAATATTTTTTGTTTTTTGAAATTGAACTTTGAAATTATTGACAATTTTAAGACTGTGGGACCTTTAAAGTTATATTATGCTTATATTATGAGATACTGTGGGATGAACAAAAAAGAAAGAGCTATTGCTCAATAACATATCAGTATGCCAAGCCAGCAATGGGTCAATTTTCCTGACTAGTATTATGTCAAATTGACTTAAGCAAGAATAATTGGAGAAGATGGACTGTCAATTGAGAAAGAGCTTCCATAAGATTTGCTTGTAGGCAAGTCTTTTTTGAATTTTATTGGCTAGTGTTTGTTGTTGGAGAGGCCAATGCTGTGTGTGGTACAAACCCTGGGTCAGTGACCTTGTGGGTATATTAAGAAAATCAGTCTGAGCAGGCCAGGAGGATCAAGACAACAATGAACATTCCACCATTGCCTCAACTTCAGTTCCTGTATCCAGGTTCCTGCCTTGAATTTCTACCCTGATGTCCCAGGAAGATGGATTGTGACATGGGTGTTTAAGCAAAATAAACCCTTTTCTTCCAAAGTTGTTTTTGGTGATGGTGTTTTATCACAACAATAGAAACTCCGATTAAGACACTTCTTTATCACTCCTGAAGGGGAGGTCCTTCCCGAAGTAGATAACATACCATTTCTTTCCAGCCCAGTGGAGTGAAGAGAAAGTAAGATTAAATACGATCCTGAAAAATATGAATTCAATCTTATTAATAAAATCTTTAGAATGCCAAATGAGTAGCCACTATAGAAGTAAAACCCAAAGGACACTCAGCTTATGATTTCTTCATAAAACTAGAATGAAAATTAAAAGAGGAACTTATGAGCTTCAGTTACAGGATAAAAAATAATAACTAATCTATGGCTCAAATGCCCTATTGATTAACCTTGGCGACTAGGATCATTTGACTAAATGAGCATATGCCTGCTCTTTATTACTCCATGCATATCTTCTCAGTAGCTGTTCACCTGCAAGAAAAGACATTTATTTTTATAGGGAAATTAAGTATTTAGAATATCAAACACTTTTTACTCTAATTGCTTCTATTAACAGTATATCAGACTGGGATAAAATTTTCTGTGCACACGTGAAAATCTTCCTATTCCAGGATTGCATCTTGCTGTACTTCATAGCATTATGATATGAACATAGGGAGAGCAGGATTAAAGTGAATAGCAAATGATTTCTTAATAATTTACATTCCTGATCCAGACAATATTAAATGGTCTCTTTAGTGAATTCTCACTTTTTTGATGAGGATAACTTTAAAAATGGACTATCCACTTATATTTTTGTTAGGCAGAATTTAAAATGTCTCTGACTTCTTCCTGGTAACCCACGTACCCTTCATCAAAGTAGGAAAGGTAGACATGCATTTCTCATTTCTATCAAATAGGCAGTAGAGTGACATGTTCAAGATCATGTTAAGCAAAGTGTTTTGGCTTCCTTCTCTGCTGACTATCTCTTGTTGTCTCTTTTTCTTACTTCCTAATTCTAGGAAAGTGCTCATGCTATTAGTACCCATAAGGGGAAGTTTATTTATTGTCAAAAGACTGAGGTCTTTGTTGCAGTGTTAGGGAAGTCTGAACATATGAACAGCTATGGAGTAAGAGAGACAGATACATTCCTCAACCATACCAAGTAGAGGCCATACCCTGTCTGCCAGTATTGAGCCTTGTAAAATTTTATGATCTAGAGGAACCCATCCAAATCATACCCAAAGCTGTTGACATGAAGAACACACCAGATAATGATTGTTAATTATTTTAAGGTATAGAATCTTAAGATGATCATTATGCTATCATAGAAAATTTAAAATCAGCTGAACAGTGAAAGACAGTCAGGAATCTGGATTACTAATGAACAGAGGAAGGTGGGGAGGTGACAGCCCTTAAACATGTGAGTGAATGCAGGTGTAATTATTTCCCTTGAGTATTTATATCTTCTATCACAAAGATAAGCAATGGCATCACTTTTACACAGGTCATAATACAATGTTTTCTGCATCCTCCAAGTCCCTCATATGGATACTAGACTAGGAGCAAGACACCCCAATACATGTTAACATATGTAGCTTTAGTTAGCTCATCTTTTGTTGGACATACAGTAGTTTACTGCTGAGAAGTTGAATGGTATATTATTTCTATACCACCAGTCATTTATTGCACATTAAAATCAGAATATCTGCTTTTGATTGTCTTTTACATAACTGAAAGGAAATAAAAAATTAGGCAATTCATTTTTTGAGAGTTAAATATACTGTCCTATCATGAAGTCTCCACTAAGATTTTGGCTTTAAGGTTTTATATTATGCATACAATTAAGCAAAATAAACAGGAAGAGAAGACTTCCTGTGGTACACCAAATAGAGATACATTGACTAAAATTCTATTTCTCAAAAAAGACAAGTGAATGCAGGGGGTGAGTGACAGGCTGATTTCTTGCTGGTAGATAAGGGGTTGCCATGGCAATAATTGCATAACATCTCCATGCGGTGAAACCATCTGTGAAAAGGTAGAACATTCTTTTAAAAATATGTTATACCATTAGCATGTTACTTGTAGTTGGTTAAAAATAGTTCAAATATGAGGGTGTTTGGTTTTCTTGACATAAACTGAAACTTGTAAAAAATGTACTCTAAGCATCTCAGCCCTCAACTCACATTCACCTCTCACTAAAGCTTCTTTTTAATTCATGATCCATTGAATTCATTGATTCACTTGGCATTTGCTAAGTCAAACACTAACTTGTTTTGTCTCAAGGAGTTTACTGCTAGATTATAATTTAAGTCAGATCATTGCATTCAAAATATGTACCCTTGTATATCATTTTCTTGAGGTCTTCTCCCCTAATGATACCCATCTGTTATTTACAATAATTGTTTTGATAATGTTTACAATGATTATATGTCCGTAAATATTAATAGATAAGGAGATTTCTCTATATGGGTGACATGATTAATGTTTTGTAATATTCATAGACTTAATTTTGTCATTATTTCTTAAATTCTCATAATTATTAATAGGTGAGTAAAAATATGTGGCTCATTAATCAAGAATTCTTTGCTTTTCTACATTATTTCCCTAGGATTGCCTTCATTGGTGTCTCCTACACTTTAGACTTAGTTATATTATAGATAAAGTAGGATGCTGATAGAAAATGGTGATTTGAAAAACAGAGAGAAAATTAATTGTTCAAGTAAGCTCCTATTTCTCCTTCTGACTTATTCCTTTAAATTCCTCTTTCCATTGGTGAAAACATTAAAAACTAGATTAAAGGTCAGACATTGTCTGCATTAAGAATAGCATTTGCTTAAAATCTATTATTATAAACCCTGCTTGAATTTCACAGTCAGTGGAGCTCACAGCCAAGTGCAGGACAGTGAGATAAAAAATTCAGGGACAGGCAAATTTGAAGTGCATCATTAACTATTTTCAGGAAGTATGGAATCATCTTAGATAAGATGACTCAGCCCTCCTCAAGGGTATTTGGGTAAGAGTAAAAGTACTGTTCAAGGACTATTAAATACCACTAGATGCTAATGATATGCCTTTATTGTAAGCACAACTTTTAATGCTTAATTTTCCTTTATATAAGCTAAGGCGTTTATGGATGATATCTGACTCACTAAAGCTGTAAGGCCTTTTCTTGGTTCCTTGGCTTCCCTGAACAAAGGGGTACCACAGAGCAGCTAGGAACATGCCATGCCCAGCATCCAAGCTCACTTATATATTGAGGAAGTTGCATGGTACACATGACTCCTTATACTGCTAAGCTCTACTTTGGCTCAAAAAAGCATTAATCTAGCTGTAAGTATTTCATTTAGCTTGTCCTGGGTATTTATTTTTAACATCACAAGTGTTCTTTCTTGCCCTTCCATTGCACCTAGTAGAGTGCCTGTGTTTTATACAAGCATAGTCTTTAATTTGCATGAAAATCTGGCAAGGCTAATGTAAAATTCCTGGCTACACTACCTATGCAGACTTTTTGGTTGCGTTTTAAAGTCAGTTGGTGATAACCTCCTGTACTGCCCACCAGCGTTACAATATTAGGTCCAATAAAAGTCTTATCGTGAATGGTCTTTCATTGTCAGCTTTTGAACTTTGTCATTAAGAGAGTGTGCTGATAGACCAACACGAAGAGGAATCAGTGGAAACAACCCAACAGAGCAGCACCAGCACCACCAGAAGCAGCAGCAGCAGCAACAGCAGCCGCAAGAGTAGTAATGGAAGCTGTGGTGACAAGATAGTTTCTGAAGAGTTGAAGGCAATGGCTCAAGAAGCCATTATATGAAGCAGAGCTACCAATTTCAACAAGAGAGAAAAAGCAGCAAGGACAATAAAAGAAATCCAGGACTAAAGAAAGATATTACCCCAAAGAAATAGACAAAAGAAACAGAGGATCTTATTCACTAAATTCCCAGGAAGCTGTCAAGTCCATAAAGGTTCAACTACCTTAGCCCCCAGAGCACAAGCATGCATAACCCACTGCTCCTTCCTCCTTACATCAGAGTTAGGTAACTATTACTGATAACTGAGGGTGATAGCAGTAACCAAATTCCAAGACAACTTACTGCCACTCTCAAAGCAGTAGGCAATCACGATTAGACCCTAGAGGCACAATTTCCTAGCTTCTAAACTGCAGGTTTCAGGATTTTCAAGCGCACACCTTTGGATTTGTCTGTCCAGTCTGTAGGTCTGGATACTCAAGGGTCTGGGATTATAAACTCTAAAACAGTTTCCCTCACCCACCCACCATTGCTGTCTATGTGAAGGAAAACTTCATCCATCTGGTTGATTACAATTTCAGCATGTACTCTGAAATTTGCACAGTGTGGTGAGGACTGCAAAGGAAATGAGGGAGCTAGAGAGGATAAGAGTCATGTAGGTCCTCACTGAGATCTTAACACAATTATTCCATTTCCTGTAATATGAGTAAATCATGAATGGGAAAATGCAATAGGAATTTAAGGATCATAGCAGTGAATCATATGCATTTAAATAATCAGAACTATGGCCTTGCAAGCTGGATCAACAAGTAAAGGCACTGGCCACCAAGCATATTAACCTGTACTTGATCCTCCTAACCTCACAGAACTAATTCTCACAAGGCATGGTAGTACAGGAAAGTACCTAGCAAGTTTGAAGGTATCATGGGCATCTCAAATGCCTTGTCAATTATTATAGGTAAATTGTCTACTCTAGCCTGAATATGGGTCAATAATGTTATAATTGCAGATGGCTTGATCTGATAAACCCACGTTATCCATAGGAATCTTACAGAAAGATAATTCAGTTTGTTCCTATACCCATTTAGTTAACCAAAGACAATGGTTACTGTGAGTCTCTGATACTCTATCTTATAATCAAACACCTGATAGATGCCAGCTTCTAATAACACCAATGACAGTGGAGAGTGAAATCCATAATTATTTACTACTAGAGATAGAAGCATGGCTTCATGGGATCTCAGCTGGATTATGCAATATTGAAAGTTGAAAAAAATGTGTAAGATCAGAAAGAATAATGACAAGATCTGCAGAGCTCCCCCATTGATTTTCCACAGGACCTTCACTTTTTTCAAAAGTGAAAAAAACACTTTTGTTTTTCTTCAATTCTTGTTGGATATCTATATTTTTGTATTTTCTTTCTTATTTTATTTTATTGGATATTTTATTTATTTACACTTCAAACGTTATCCCCCTTCCCAGTTGGTTTCCCGTCCGAAAACTCCCTATCTCATCCTCCCTCCCCCTGCTTCTATGAGGGTGCTTACCCACCTACTCACCAACTCCTGCCTCCCTGCCATGGCATTCCCTTACACTGGGGCATCGAGGCTTCCCAGGACTAAGGGCCTCTCCTTCCATTGATGTTCAACACGGCCATTCTCTACTACATATGTGTCTGGAGCCATGAGTCCCTCCTTGTGTACTCTTTGGTTGGTGGTTTAGTTCCTGGGAGCTCTGCTTGGTTGACTCTGGTGTTCTTCCTACGGGTTACAAATCCCATCCCATATACAGACACCAAACCCAGACCCTATTGTGGATTCCAAGGAGTGCTTGCTAACAGGAGCCTGATGAAGCTGTCTCCGGAGAGGCTCTGCCAGAGCCTAGCAAATACAGAGGCAGATGCTCACAGCCAAACGTTGGACTGAGCACAGGGTCCCAAAGGAGGAGTTAAAGGATTGAAGGAGATTGTTGGGTAACTTACAAAATGTTGCCCCTAGATACCACTGGTCAGAGTGCTGAAATCAGGAGGGGCAAACCATCCTTCTTTCTGGAGCTACTTATGATTATACAAAAATATTAAAATACTTAAATTATGTTATGCAAAAAGTTAAAGTATTTTGTCAACAACGATATTTTTAAACTGAGTTTTATTATTCATGTAAGTTTTTCAATATTTTCAGAATGCAGGAAGGAAAGTGTGCTATATGTACTGAGACCAGCAAGTAATCCAATGGTAGCAAAATACAAAAAATATAATAAAAGCCAATGCTTATTACATGATTTAGATGACTCATGTAGATTTTTTGTGATTTATTACATTTCTGATTCAATATACATCATATTTTGACATAAGATCAATGAAATGTCTATTATATTTCTTGATACCATGATACTATTACCTCCCATTCTCACAAACAGTACATGGAAAATCCACATCTTTCCACCTTGCTAAGAAGCATAATGAGAAGATTAACATTTGTACCAATTAGTAAACCACAAGACGCATTGAACTGACTTTAACATGTATTTCTACAATGATTACTAAGATTAACTTTGAATTTACACTCTCTGAATTTTTGGCTTATACACTGCCAGATGTATGCTTTTCTTTTACACTATCAATTTGGTCTTACTTAGTATCATGAATGTCTGATCACTGTGCATGATTGTGGGTTGTATTTTCTTCTGATACCATTAAAGATTCGTTTTATATAAAACAGAAATTGCTAACTTAAATATGATACTTTTCTTTTTTAGAAGCACTTTTAGTAAAATAAAATTCAGCACTATAGAATGTACTAATTTAAATTGTATAAGCTAACATAATTTCATTTGTTCAACAAAATCACTGTTGCACTTTCTCTCATTCAAAGGACACATTGAATATTGGATTTTGAGTATATATCCTTGGTATTTTACATAATCACCTTTGGAGACAAAAATATTCAAGGTTTACCAGTCATTTTAATTCTAGATTACCTGGTTAATGTTCTAAGTATAAAACCCCTAGTATGTATAAAAACTCGTATTCTTGTTAAGAATTTTCCTGTCTTCCTGTTTAAACTTTACTTTTAATGTTTATTTTCGTGCAAAATAATAGCTTCAAATATGACATTTTATGCACAAATATAATGGGCTTTCATCTTATTTACTTCCCCATGATGCTCTTCTGCCTCTTTCCTCTTCTTCTGGCCTCATCTTCTTACAAAATACTCTCCTCATATTATGGCTTTAAAAATAAGTCCAGACATCTCATATTAGAGAAAATATGTTTAGCTTCATGAGCATGGATGATTTTTTTTTTACACAATGATTTCCAACTCTACCCAGTTTTCTTCAAACAAGACAATTTTATTTATATGTAAATACGTGTGTGTATATGCAAAACATAATCTCAAATATAGCAGCACATTTAATTATTCTACATTTTCTTTAAGAATGCATCCAATGATGAGTACCTGGCTGATTCACTAACTTACCTATTGTAAATAGTTCACAATGAACATGTTATGCAAGTATCTCTGTGGTATACTGATTTAGAGAATCCTTTCACCCTTTTACCTAGAGTCCTGAGTTGCACCCAGATATGTATAGCTGATTGACATCAGTTCTAGTTTCAGTTTTGGTGAAGACCCTCTACATTTTCAGAGTGACTAGACGAATTCTCATTGCTATTAATAGTGTATAAGGATTTCCTTTTTGTATATCTTTGTTAACATCTGCTTTGTGGTTTTTGATGAGAGTCTCAATATCTGACCCAGTCCAGGCTGAAATAATTTTAGTCCAGGCTTCTTTGAACTCAAAATTTATCTATCTCAAATCCTAGATAATGCATTTAAAGACATAAATTACTGTAAAAGTTTTTATTTTTTACAACATGCTGCAAAATTACCCCCATTATGTGATTTGTCCTTTTCTCAATGATTTAAAATTATTGATGAGACAAAAATTAGACCAAGAATACAAACATCACTCCATACAAACTCTGGATATAAGGAAACTACCCTGGGCCAGGCATGGAGTAGCATTTAGGAGAGTGAAGAAGGATTCAGCCTGACCTCACCATCCACATGAGAAAGTATAAAAGCATGAATGGACACTCCTCTGAACTAAGAATCAATTCCAAATCAAACAAAGATAAACATCAAGGTAAAAGTTAAAACTTCTGGAAAAGAAAGTATAGCAAATAATTATTTTGACTTGGAGTTTGGAAAAATTTCTCAAGTAAGACATTTATTATTTCTCAAAATAATGATTTAAATGACTGTGTAGTTAATAATTGCCATTTATCAAAAGACAAATAGCAAATATTGGTGTATTTAAACTAGAAGATAGATTTAGTGTAATTCACAAAGTGTCATACAATGAATATCTATTAAAACAATTCTAAAATTAGGTTCATTAAAGAACTATACCCAGAAAAAAAAATTGAAGAAAACTATTAGTATAATTTTATAGCAAATGAAAGATAATCAATATGGATATAAATATATCCAATATACTTAGAAGTCACAGAATTGAAATTATATTTTATTGTACAATCTACACAATTAGAAAATAATCTTGCAATCTCAAACAAGAACAGATAGACCAAACCTGGCAATACATTACATGTTGTCTACCATAATTAATGCAAAACAATAATTCAGAGATGTCTCTTCTAATACTAGCACATTAAAAAAAAGTGCCTCATCTATTTTCTACATTAAAAGATATAGGAGACAATTCAAGTGTTCACCGGAAAAAAATTGATTCAACTTGCATGCATAATCATATTGGTTAAAATAATATAGCACAAGAGCTCCTTTCATAGCATCTGTATTGCATTTGATTAGTATGATGACCTGGAGTTTGTTTAAAGTACAAATCATTATATGTGTGTATTATATATAATGAACAAAATGTTTCACAGGCATTTTGGCACTCTCAGATTTGCCGTCATTGGGGAATTCCAGGCCCAATTATTCATAGATTCTAAATTGTTGCCCTATATTTATATAATTAAATATTGTATAGCAGAAAAAAATTAAAAAATGTATATTTGTTTAATGTGGATTAGTGTTTAATATAGAAGAATCCTCTTATTTCTTTAATGTGTGAAAAATTGTCTCATGGAAGAACCAATATTGTGATGCTGCATACATAAAATATGAATCCATGAAAGGTATAAGCACATCCAGAAAGATTACTTATATACATGTGCATATATATATATATATATATATATATAAACAGGTACACATTTATACAAATCATTTAAAAATATAAACAAAAGCAGTAGAGCAGTGAGTGTTGTTAGGATGAAAGCTAATTTTGCTGGTAAGACTGGAGACTGGAACACTGGAACACAAGGTTTTTGCATGAAGTTTTCATTTTACATTTATTTATTCATTCATTTGTTTTGCAGGGCGAGGCATGCGAGAACACTTGTATAAGTTTGTTTTCTCTTTCCATCATGCCAGTCTAGAGATAGCACTCTGACACTTGTCAGAGTTGGTGGGAAGTGCCTGTAGATGTTTCCCTTGTAAAGCCAGTGTACAACTGTACAATCACCAGAGTTTCCTTTCAACCTGTGTGATATCCTGATATCTTATGTATTGAACTGGAGAGAAAGAGATTCAGTAGATGCCCAATAAAGACACCTCATATGCCATGTCTGGAAAAGCAATAATAGACAGAAGTTCCTCTTCCTTATATATCCTTGAATCAGATATTCGTTGCTCAAGAATTCCTTTGACTACTCTATCTTTCCTTTCAGGAACTCTGAAATACATGTGGTTTCAGGAACTCTGAAATACATCTGCTTGATAGTTAGGTGCTCCTACCAGAATCAGGCCATATTCCTTGGTATGGTTCTTTCTGTTTATCACTCCCTTGTTCTTAAGATCTAACAAATGCTGTAAATTCCACCAGGTCTTTGAATTAAGTCCTGAGGATTTCAAATACTGTCTTAACTGTAGCTGTGAGCAAAATGCTAAGAGGTGTGTGGGGGGGGAGGGGGGTCTGTAGAGGTACCTTGAGAGAGCTCATCACTGGAATGCCTTCAGGTTCTTCACACTTCTAGCCTGAGCAAAATGTCTGAGGAGAAAGAAGGTGCTGACTGTCTTTGACCAGTTGTCTCTCCATAGCCAGCTCTAGCCTTCTGCAAATGTTATACTGCAAGGCCAGACTGAGATCTTGAGGGGCACTCCATGCAGACATCAGGAGTGAGTGATGTGTTTCTCCCCTTAGCAGGATTAAAGGGGAAACAATTTCCCTGTGGAAAAAGCAGACAAGAACAACAGGAAATGACAAGAAATTGACACTTCCATCACATGTGTAGATAATATTGAAATTTCCCTGGGGATACGAGTTGACAAATAGCTTGATTTAGTAATAATAAAAAAGAAGGCAGTTAACATAACACTGAATACCTAATTATATCATTTTAATAAAATAGAAACAACATTGTAAAACAGAAAATTGTATCAAAACAGAAATGTGTGATATCACATGTATAAAGTTCATTTCTATACATATTTATAAGATTTTGGTATATTTTCAGCCCCGAAATAGATACTGTGGGGATACAGAGATAAATTAGAAATGACCTCTGCCCTCAATTGGATGAGATTCAAGGAAGGAACCTAACACATACAATAAATATGCACAATATAATTCAGAATGTTGTAGGACCTCCAATAGACAAAAGCAAAATTATTAGAGCAGAGAATGAAGTTTTCTCTCACCACTGTCATAGTAAGAAATGTGTTCACAACTGAGTAAGATGGTGAATTCCATTTCTCCCCCCATTAGCACACATAAAAGCACTAGGTAGACTCATGTTTTTGTTTGTTTAAGTACATGAAGTTGAAAGAGAAACATGGAGAAAGAAAAAAGGAAGCAAGGATGAGGGAGGGAGAGAGAAGGAAAGAGTGATAGTGGAAAGCAGCAGTGGATTTGATCAAAACATATTTCATGCATTATGGAATTATCAAACAGAACATTTTAAAATAATTTAAGAAATAAAGCAATGGAGTGTGAGGAGGCTACATTCTTCAATGATTAATTTAACTGTGTAGCAGCCTAAGGATAGTAGGAAAATGAGTGGGAAACAGATATTGGAATGCTGGAAATGTGAAAATTACTATTGAGCAGATAACTACTGTTAACATAAATGGAATTTCAGCTTTAAAATATCCCAATGGTTGTGGAAAAATTAAAAGTGAAAAAAAAATCTTTAGCTATTCATGGGAATGTCAAACAAAATTGCACATATTCTACATCTCCCCTGTCAGAATGACAGCCATCAACTACACAAAGAACAGTGATTATTGGGTGCTGGTAGAACTAGTTAGTACTGGTCAGAATGAAAAACAAGTGCAGCCACCATGTAAATCTTCTTGAAAGTTCCTCATCCTGTTAAAAGTAAAACAGCCTTATGATTGTGGGTACTTGCCTGAATAGATTTCCAAACAAATCAAAATGCATTGCTGTGGAAATATTGGGGCAGGCATGATTACCATTGCAATGATCTCTGTCTCAAGTCATTGAATCAGCACCAGTACCCTTCAGTAGGTGGACGGATAAAGAAATTGTGTAATATACACAATAGTTTTACACAGACAAAAGGAGACTGGAGTTATATGGTCTTCTGAGAAACAGATTTGAGATTATCACATTTCATTATCTTAACCAGCCCCACAATGAGATTTAACATGTTTTCTTTGCTAGGTGAGGTAAAGGGGAAAATAAAAAGATGTGAAAGTAAAGAGTGGATCATTAGAAGTGTGGAAAGGAAAAGAGGAGGGGATTATAAAAAAATGTAACAGTAAAATGATGAATGTACACTATGTGTCTATGTGTAAATGGCATAAGAAACTTTTCACTTTGTATATTAATTGCATGCAAGTACAATGAGTAATTTGGGGGCCCAGCTTCTAAGAGCTAGTGAAGTCTGGATGTCTTCCTATCACTTAGATTGCAGTTAACAATCCAAGTATGCTAGCTCAAGCTTGGTGGACTTGTCATCCTCTTCCAGCCTCTGCAATCAACTACATACCTCTGGCACATACATAGGCATGCATGCAAAATACCATATTGTATTTTCTAAAAAATAATTAAATATATTTGAAAATAACTTCTTTCTTCTGGTGTTTATGCTAGCTAGTTACTGTTACAGAGAATGTGTTAGGTTATGAATCATTTGATTATTTATAGTTTATGTGTCTGTGATGAACACATCTTCACTAGAGAGAAAATAGAAAATAAAAGACAGGACCTGTTCTCTCTGATGAAGCAAAGGTATGATGAAGTCGATGCGGAAAGTCATCTTCATACTTACAGTATCAGAAAGATTAGCAATGGAGGTTGCAATTGAAAATGAGACACTGCAGGTAGAATATTAAGAGAGGCCCACAGGAAATATAAAGACAAAATGTGTCTTAAAAAGAACTGTTTTTTAAGGTGGATATTAGTATGGGAGACAAAAATTATAAGGAAAATTTTTAGAGATATGAAACATATCAATGTCTTCAGGATAGACCAAAGCAGAATGTCAACTAGCAGGTATCATCAGAAAATATAAATGGAAAAGTGGACAATGACCAATAAGAAAGGGCGAAAATTCAGTTACTGAAACATTTGATGGTAACCAGTGAGTTAAGGAGAGGTAAATAAGAATGCAACCCATATACAGTCACCAAAACCAAATGCTATTTTGGATGCTGGGAAGTGCTTGCTGGCAGGAGCCTGCCTGATATGGCTGTCTCCTGAGAGACTCTGCTAGAGTCTGACAAAAACAGAGGGGGATGCTCATAGCCAACCTTTGGACTGAGTTGGACTGAGTGCGGGGGTCCCTGATGGAGAAGTTGAAGAGACTGAAGGAGCTGAGGGGGTTTGCAACCCCATGGAGGGAGCAACAGTGTCAACACTGAGTTCTCAGGGGCTGGACCACCAACCAAAATGTACACATGCAAGGGCTCAAGGCTTTGGCCGCATATGTGACAAAGTATGGCCTTGTTGGACATCAGTGGAAGGAGAGCCCCTTAGGCCTGAGGGTATTCAATGTCCCAATGTAGGTGAATAACAAGGAGGAAGGAAGGGAATAAATGGTAGGTGGGTGGTGGAGCACCGACATAGAGACATAGAGGCAAGGGATGGGGGAACAGGATAGGAAGTTTCTGAAGGGGAGACCTGGAAAGGGGAAACCATTTGAATTGTAAATAAAGAAAATATACAATAAAAAATATTAAAAAAAATAGAATGCAGCCATTCTGTGGAACACAATGATACAAAAGCTGAGTAAGGACACCAGTGGTGTTTCAAAATGCATTAGGGAAATCAACAGTTTGTACTATGATGAATTCCAAAAACAATGGTGACTGACAGGTCTTTCTACAATGTGGTTTTGGGGACAGAGAATGGAAAGCCACACAAATAGTGAGAAGATATGAGCCTTTGGACCATAAAATACTAATTTGACTATTTATCTGCCTATCTATCTATCTATCTATCTGTCTGTCTGTCTGTCTGTCTGTCTGTCTGTCTGTCTATCTATCTATCTATCTATCTATCTATCTATCTATCTATCTATCATCTATCTACTTATCTACCTATGTATCTATCATCTATCCATCTATCTATCTGGTTTTAATGGAAACAGAACTACATCATTCTGTTGCATAGTCCTATTTCCATGAATCCCTTCCTTATCTGTCCCCCATTTTCAAGTTGATAGCCTCATTTTTTTTGATTATTTCTCTTCTTATTTTTGTTCGAGAATTCTCCGCATCTGGGTACATGTGGTTTCATTTAGGTGATTTTCACACACCTATTAATTCCAGTGACTGCCTTAAATTTTAAATTGGATTTTAAAAATAAGTTTCTAATGAAAGAATCAGTTGATTACCTATGTCTAATAGAGGATGAAGGACAAAAATCTTATGTGCATTAGGGATACACAAGAGAGAGGACAAGAGAGAGAGAGAGAGAGAGAGAGAGAGAGAGAGAGAGACAGAGACAGAGACAGAGAGTAGACAGAGAGATAGACAGAGAGACAGACAGAGAGACAGAGAGACTGACAGAGACACAGAGACTGGATGAACTTATCAGAAGACTTTCTAAGATGGACTGTAAGATAATTAAATTTGCGAAAGATGAAAGGAGAACAAATTGTACTTGTGGTAAAATGTATAGAAAAGTTATGTGTCAAATACTCACAAAATTAAATTGACCAAACAATTTCCAGATTATGGGTAGAAAGACATATTTCAGTTAGCAGTATTTACTTAATTCAATTTAACTAAATATATTCATTTAAAAAGCATATAGAGATTAGACAGGAGATACAGACTTTCAAAGTGAAACATAATTTGATAGAAAGTTCTGTGGGTTTTGAGGCATGGACAGTGAAAACAACTGATCCTAATATCCAAGTCTGTAAAGGAAAACCCAGAAACTATTAGAAGTATGAGATGTATCCTATACAATAAGAGTGAAACCAGAGGTCCAGTAGTCACAAGATAAGATGACATTCTCTGGAGAAATATAAAAGTTAAAAGAAGATGAGAGTGGATACCAAGATTTTAAACTAACATTGATTGAATGCTGAGTAATATTACATGCTATTCTATGTTGACAGCTTCCTAGTGGGTAGCAGATGCACAAGGCATGCCTCTAGCTATAAGAAATTCAAAGACATATCAATAGCCTTAAATGTTCTTCAAATAGGATATTTGTTTTTTTGGAGCAAATGCCAGAGACTCAAAGTAATATTTCTCTAACTAAAAGCATGGGGTATTCTCAAGGACAGCAATTGCTCTCTTTTGGAATTCAGAGAGAAGATTGTAAAGCCATGGGGTGAACTTCAAAATAAGAAACATTTTGAAGAAATGTTTATCTGAACAAGGCAACTGTGAACAGGTCTATACTTACTTCTTTCTTGGAATCTACCTGTACTTTGGTTTAGTTACATATGACAAAATACAAAGACATGGAATTTGCTGTTATAAAGAGGTTATGCTCACCTGTCACTAGAAAAAGGAGGCCTGAAATGAAAGAGCACATGGAGATAATGGAGGAACCAGGTCACCCTGGAAGCAATGACAGAGAAGATATAACATCATATTGGGGTTTTATTGAAGGTTTCTCAAAAATCAATGCAAAGAGAGAGTATATATTTTGCATAAGTTAAGACAAGCTAGTTTCAAGAATTTTTAAATGTTCCTAACTAGAAATGTCATATTTGGTTGTTTGGCATGTGTTTCATCAGCAATTTAAGACAAGGGATGGCTGGAAATGTCACACTGGTTGGTTTGCATATCCAAGGTTTCCAAACTAGGGAGTTTATAATTGCTAGGGATTGGCTAACTGAACAGGATAATCCATAGACTCATGATCCCAAAAGTCAAAAGAATGAAAATAAAAACTGTAGGAATAAGAAAAAAATAAATATACCCTATGCATTTTGCTTAGGTGTGGAGAACCCAGAAGGGCCACATATAGAACTTGCTTCTAGGTTACTTCTAGGCAGTAGTCACTTCCAATGGAATGTGTTTTCCCTCTCAGTTCTCTCTCTACATCTCTCTCCCTCCCTCCTCTTCCTTCACTTCTGTCCCTCCTCCACCAGTGTGTGTGTGTGTGTTTGTGTGTGTGTGTGTGTTTGTGTGTGTGTGTATGAGAAAGAGAGAGAGAGAGAGAAAGATAGAGAGAGAGAGAGAGAGAGAGGCAATTCATTTTAGAAGATAATCCTGAAAAAGATAAAAATATATCTATTATTTTGTGAATTTTCTAGCTACTATGTTAAGGATTTTATATATTATAATATTTTATTTTCATATGAAACATAGTAAAATACATTCTATTACGTTTTTATTCTACGTGTTTTTATGCTTGAGACTGAATCAGTAAGATATGAAACTCCAGGTTCTTGGAGTTATATTTGCAATTACCACATGGTGTTTCACCTTACACAGTAGATCTCATTCCAGTCATCAGGTAGAAAAATATAATCAGAGTACTGATTTTGTATTCTAGCACTGTTTTCTGATTTGTGCCTAATTCAAACATGTCATGAATTTTTTACTGTTAATAAAAACAGTGTTCACCACAGTGCATGGCCACAGTAGAGAGATAAGTCCTTACCACAGTGTATGGCCACAATGTTAGCCTTCCTCATCGTGCATGACTGCTGTGCATCAGTTCTTACAATGGTGCAGAATTGCAGTACACCAATGCTTAACATTGTGCATGACTGCACTATATTTTCAGCTTGGATTTTGAACATGACAGTCACTTATAATTTAAGGAAAACATTCAGTCTGACTCTAAGCATATAAGGTCATAAATCTTCCCTCCCCTGGGTAACATTATTCTGCCACCCTCTTCCTACAGACATAAAGAGACGTGGGATGCCTGCCAGAGAAATATAATGAAATGTAAGGGTAGTTACAAAGAAAGCACGGCAGAGGTCTGTGATTGGCCCAAGCCTTCCCTGAGGACTCTCTTTCATTCTTGACCTCACTGTGTTGTCCATTTCCAACCTCACTTCTATTTATGACATTTGTCCTTTTCCTTTTACTCTCTTTATATTTATTTTTCTTTTGAAGGACAAAAGAAACAACCGTGATTTATTCCTCTGTGTATTCAGACTATGAAGTTTGCTCTTTACTACTTTTCAAAACTGGTTATTAACTATTTTTCCTTTGGTGACTTGCCTATATTCGAATGTTACTAAAGCTCTTGAACTTGCTCCAGGGTTAGCAGGAGTGGTTTCCTATGGACTGTCATGTTGAAAAATGTTTTTCTTCTTACCCAAACTAGTTTTGGCATTTCTCATTTAGTCAGACAACACAGTTTCTACATTTAAAGCAAAGAATTGTAAAAATAATAAAGTGTGGGACTTTCTCAACAATGTGAGTGATAACACAATCCTCTAATTGAAGCAATCTGCTCTCTTTACTTTGTAGTATCTTTATAATAGAACAAAAAAGGTGTGTGTGTGTGTGTGTGTGTGTGTGTGTGTGTGTGTGTGTGTGGTGTATGAGATAAAGAGAAAGAGAGAGAAAGAAGGTGTGTGTGTGTTGTGTCTATGAGAGAAAGAGAGAAAAAGAATGAGAGAGAGATTGAGAACTCCTGTGTGTGAATATGGACATGTGGAGGCCACAGTGCACATGTGGAATTCAAAGGAAAATCCAAGGCAATATCATTATTCTCTGACTTCTTTGAGTCGGGGTCTCTTTTTTCTCCTTTGTATACCAAGCTCACTGGCCTGTGAGTTTCTCGTAATTCTCCCATTCCTGCCCACTAACTACTACCAGAGTTCTGGGACTACAGGTACTTATGATTCTACTTGGCCTTGTGTGAGTTTGCAAATTAATACTCTGATCCTCACTCTTGTGGAGCAAGATCTTTCCCAACTGTGCTCAGTCTTCAGTTCTCTAAAGTCCTTGAATTCTTGAAAATCACACAGACATACACACACACACACTCACACACACACATATGCATATGATTATATACACAGTAATAGCAATGAAGTTGGTGATATAAATGATTTATATGAGAACTAAAGTCAATTGGACTAGGAGAAGGAATTCAATCAACCACAATCCAGGAGAACTTGATATAACAGACCTGCTCTGGTGACTGGAATTTAAAGGATTTTATACTCATCTCACTTAGCACTTGTCTATCTATTTGAATATCTGAAGTATTCTGGGACACTTTGAGAATACAAGTGCATTTGTCCCATAAAGAGTTACTTCCAGCTGTCCTGAGCAGCATGCCATGCCGGCTAGGTATTGTACTGCCATCTCTCTGACCACCTTCATCAGACCTGCTGATCCATAAACATACAGGTTAGATTCCCTTCCCACACCCATCTTCTCTGCCTGCTGAGTTATCTGTGGCATCCTCAGCTGCACTGAGTAGCCTGCTAACCCTGCTGGACCTCCTTGTCTTGCTACCTCTCTGCCCACGTTTATCAGACCATGGTGATCCAGAAACACACAGCTCAAGGATACCCATCAGAGGTCTGCCACACCAGAATTATGGAGGATTGCCCCCTTCCAATACCTACTACAACAGGAGCATCCAGCGACTAAAGCAATCCAGATGGCTAAAGACCCTCAAAAGAACACAGTCAACAAAAGCCAGGGCAGTATGGCAACATCAGAGCACAGCTATGCCACTAAAGCAAGTTCTGGATATCCTAACTCAAAAGAAGTACTAGAAAATGACCTTAAATACAATTTTATAAAGATGATAGAGACCTTTAAAGAGAAAATGAATAGATACCTTAAAGAAATAGAGGGAAAATACAATTAAACAGAGGTTTTTAAAAAGTAGCTAAATCCCTTAAAGATGTATAGGAAAATACAATTAAATAGACGAAAGAAATAAAAATAATTGATCAATACCTGAAAATGGAAGCAAAAGCAATAAAGAAATCATTAACTGATGGAATCATGGAGATGAAAAATTTAGGGAAGAGATAAAAAGCAACAGATGCACGTATCACCAGCAGAATACAGGAGATAGAAGGGAGAATCTCAGGCATAGAAGGTACAATAGAAGGAACTGAACCATCAGTCTATGAAAATATTAAATCTAAAAAATTCCTGACACAAAATGTTCAGAAAATCTGGAATACCATGAAAAGAACTTGATGTAACCTAAGAAAAATAGGAATTAAAGATGGTGAAGAGTCCCAGTTCCAATGCCCAGAATATACTCTTAACAAAATCATAGAAGCAAATTAACCCAGACTAAAGAAGGAGATGACTATAAACGTACAAGAAGCCTATAGCACACCAATTATACTGAAATAGAAAAGAAAATTCTCTCACCACATCATTATCAAAACACAAATTCTACAGAACAAAGAATGAATATTAAAAGCAGCAAGAGAAAAATGGCAGGTAACATACAAGGCACACCTACTAGAATTACACCTGATTTCTCATTGCCTGGAAAAATATATTGTCACAGATGAAATAAAAGAAAAAAGTCACAGATGCTAACCTAGATTACTATACCCAGCAAAATTCTCAATCACTATAAATGGAGAAAATAAGATATTTTAAGATAAATCCAAATTCAAACAATACTATCCACAAAACTAGTCCTACAGAAAATACTAGAAGGAAAATTCCAACCCAAGAAAGATATTGACATCCAAGAAAGCATAGAAAATAAGTAATTCCATACCAGGAAAATTAAGAAAATCATGTACAAACACACTCTCTTTGCCTCTCTCTGTTTTTCCTTTACACACACACACACACACACACACACCAACACCACCAATATCTCTCAGTATCACTGGACTCAATTTCCCCCCAAAAAGATACAAGCTAATGGAATGGATGTGGAAACAGAATCCATCATTCTGCTGCATACAAGAAACAAATGTCAGCCATAAAGGTAGACATTACCTCAGAGTAAAGGGCTGAAAAAAGTTTTCCAAGCAAATGAACCCAAGAAGCCAGCTGAATTAGTCATACTAATATTCAATAAAATAGAATTTCAAGGAAAACTAATAAAAAAAAAGACAGGGAAGGACTCTTCATACTCATGAAAGGAAAAATCCACCAAAAGGATATCTCAGTTCTGAACATCTATGTTCCAAACACAAGGTCACCCTTATTTGTAAAAGAAACATTGCTAGAGCTTAAATAACACATTAAATCACACACGTTAATAGTTGAAGACTTCAACACCTCAATATCACCAATTGACAGGACATCCAGACAATAACTAAATAAACAATGAACCTAATATATATTATGAATGAAATGAACCTAACAGACAACTATAGAATATTTCACTCAAATATAAAAGAATATACCTTCTTCAAGGACCTCATGGATACTTCTCCAAAATTGAACATATAGTTGGTCACAAAGCAAGCATCAACAGATATGAGAAAATTGAAATAAAATCTTGTATCTTATCACATTATCCTGGATTGAAGATGGACTTCAACAAAAGAAACACTGGAAAACCTATATACTCTTGGAAATTGAACAACTTTCTACTAAATGATCTTTGGGTCAGGGAAGAAATAAGGAAAGAAATTTAGGACTTTCTTGTAGTCAATAAAATGGAAGGCACAATATGCCCAACTTTGTGGTACACAATGAAATCAGTCCTAAGAGGAAAGTTCATAGCACCAATTGCCTCCATAAAGAAATTAGAAAGTTTTCATATCAGCAATTTAAAAACTACAACTGAAAAATCTAGGGGAAAAAAATAAAAGGCAAGCAATCCAAAGAGGAGTATAAGATAGAAAATAATCAAAATCAGGGCTGAAATAAATCAGTTAAAAACAAAAAAAACAAAGAAATAATCAACAAAAAAAGAGCTGATTCTTTGAAAAAATAAAACAGCTAGACAAACCCTTTGCCAAACTAACTAAAAGGCACAGAGGCAGTATCTAACTAAACAAAATCAGAAATGAAAAAGGGAGACATAACAGCAGACACAGGAAATTCAAAGAATCATTAGGTCCTCAAAAGCCTGTACTCCACAAAACTGAAAAATATTAATGAAATTGATAGATGATTTTTGAGACAGGTACCACTTACCAAATTTAAATCAAGGTCAGATAAACTCTTAAATAGATACCCCCCACCAAAAAAATACCCTAAGGAAATAGAAGCAGTCATTAAAAATCTGCCAAGCCAAATGAACCCAGTGCCAGATAGTTTTAGTACAGAACTCTACCAGATTTTCAAAGATGAACTAATACCAAAACTCCTCAAACTATTTACAATACATAAACCAAAATAACCCTGTCAAACTAGTTCTATAAAGGCAGAGTCACTCTGATACCTAAACAATGCAAAGAGTCAACAAAGAAAAAGAATTGTGGATCAATTTCTCTTATGAACATCGACTAAAATAAAATACTTGCAAACCAAATCCAATTACATATCAAAAACATCATCCATCATGATCAAGTAGGCTTCTTCCTAGGGATGTGGGGATGGTTTAGTATTGATAAATTCATCGATGCAATCCACCATATAAACAAACTGAAAGAAAAAACTCACATGATTTTCTCACTAGATACTGAAAACGGCTTTTGACAAAATACAACATCCCTTCAAGTAAAAGAGTTAGAGAGATCATACCTAAGGTACATACATAAGCACAATTAAAGCAATATATGGCAAACCAGTAGCCAACATCAAATTAAATGGAGAGAAACTTAATGTAATTCCACTAAAATCAGGAACAAGAAAAGGGCATCCGATCTCTCATTATCTATTATTGCTAGAGCATTAGGAAAACTAGAATAGATATAGAGCACACAAATTGGAAAGGAAGAAGTTAAAACTTTTTGTGGATGATATGATAGTACATATAAGTAACTATAAAAAATCTGCCAGAGAACTCTTACAGGTGATGAATACCTTCACCCAAGATTATAGATACAAAATTATTTAAAAAAAACAGTAGTCCTATTTTATGCAAATAAAAATAGGCTAAAAAGAATATAAAATATCTTAGTGTAACTCTAACCAAGCAAGTGAAAGATCTGTATGACAAGAACCTTAAGCCCCTGAAGAAAGAAACTGAGAAAGATATTTGAACATGCAAAGATCTTCCATCCTTGTGGACCTCTAGGATTAACATAATGGAAATGGTCATTTTACCAAAACAAATTTTTAGATTCAATGTAATTTCCATCAAAATTCCAGCACAATTCTCTATAGACCTTGAAAGAGCAGTTCTAAACTTCATATGAAAAAACAAAACAAAGAAACAAGCAATAACAACAAAAAAGCAAAACAACAACAAAATGAGGATAGCTAAAAACAATCCTGAACAGTAGGATTGCAGGCTGGTACAACCACTCTGGAAAGCAGTCTGGCGGTTCCTCAGAAAACTCGGCATAATACTACCAGAGGACCCAGCTATACCACTCCTAGGCATATACCCAGAGCATTCTCCAGCATGCAGTAAGGACACATGTTCCACTATGTTTATAGCAACCCTATTTATAATAGCCAGAAGCTGGAAAGAACCCAGATGTCCCTCAATGGAGGAATGGATACAGAAAATGTGGTATATTTACACTATGGAATACTACTCAGCTATTAAAAACAATGAATTCATGAAATTCTTAGGGTGGAACTGGAGAATGTCATCCTGAGTGAGGTGACCCAATCACAAAAGAACACACATGGTATGCACTCACTGATAAGCAGATATTAGTCCAGTAGCTTGGAATACCCAAGAAACAATTCACATATCAAATGATGCCCAAGAAGAAAGAAGTAGAGACCCCTGGTCCTGGAAAGGCTCAGTGTAGCAGTGTAGGGGAATAACAGGACAGGGAAGTGAGAATGGGTTGATTGGGGAACAGGGGGAGGGAAGAGGGCTTATGGGACTTTCAGGAAGGGGGGGTATCCAGGAGAGGGGAAATCATTTGAAATGTAAAAAAGAATATATCTAATAAAAAAAAAAGTAAAAGAACTTCTGGAGGAAGCATTATCCCTGACTTCGAGCTGTACTACAGTCCAATAATGGTAAAACTATTGGTATTGGTACAGGAACAAAGAATTTGTTTAATGGAATGGAATTGAAGATTCTGAAATTAATATATATACCTACGGACCCTTTTTTGGCAAAGAAGGCAAAATATTACAATAGAAAAAGGAAATTATCTTCACAAATGTTTCTGGTCTAACTCTATATCTACATATAGAAGAATGTAAATAGATCCATAGCTATCAATCTGCACAAAACTCAAGTCCAAATGGACCAAAGATCTCAATATTAAACTGGACACTAAATATAATAGAATAGAAATTGGGGGTTAGTCTTGAATTCATTGGCATAGTAGGCAACACCCTGAACAGAACACCAATGGCTCAGACTTTAAGATCAACAATTGATAAATGGGAACTCAGGAAACAGAAAACTTCTGTAAGGCAGAGGACATTGTCAATAGGACAAAAAGGCAACCTAAAGATTGGGAAAAGATCTTCAACAACCTCACATCTGACAGGGGGCTAATATCAAAAATTTATAAAGAATTGAAGAAGTTAGACACCAACTATCCAAATAACCCAATTAAAAAATGGGGTACAGAGCTAAACGGAATTCTTTACAGAGTTTCCAATTGCTGAGAAGCAACAACATTGATATTACATTTTACACAAGTCAGAATGGCTAAGATCAAAAACTCAAATTACAGCACATTCTGGTGAGGATGTGCAACAAGGAAAACACCCCTCCATTGCTGGTGGGAGTGTAAACTCACACAATCACTTTGGAAATAATTTTATTGGTTTCTCAGAAAACTGGGAATAATTCTCCTTCAAGAAACAGCTATACTTGTCCTAGGCATACACTCAAAAGATGCCCCAGTGTACCAAAAGGACACTTGTTCAGTTATGTTCATCGCCACTTTATTCATAACAATCAAATTGGAAAGAACTCACATGTCTCTCAACTGAAGGATGGATAATGAAAATGTTGTACATCTACACAATGGAGTATTATTCAACTATTAAAAACAAAGACATCTTAAAATTTTCAGTCAAAAGGATGGAACTTGAGAATATCATCTCGAGGGAGGTAATCCAGCCCCAGAAGTACATGCATGGAATGTACTCATGTATGAGTGGGTAGTAAGCATAAATTACAAGATACCCATGCTATTATTATACATAGACCCAAAGAAGCTAAACACGAAGGTTCAAAGGAGGATGCCTGAATCTCACTTAGAAAAGGGAGTAAAATAATTGTAAAGGAAAGTTGTAGGAAGAGAACAGGGTGGAGAAAATGAGGAAGGCAATAAGGGGTGTGGTTTGGGACAAGGTGTGGGGAGAGACAGTAGAAAGGACCAGACAGCCACGAGAATAAATGGAAATCTGCAACTTTCATTCTCAGAGACCTTCTAGAGACCTGGGATAGAGGAAGCTCCCAAAAATTAATGGAACCTTAGCAGAGACTCACAGCAGTTGGGATATGGATTCTGAAGAGCTCCTATAGCCAGGCTGGAAGCCTAGTGGAGTAATAGGGACACTAGCCCACCCAAAAAACTTTTGACTGAAAACTTATCCTGTCTAGAGAAATGCAGGGACAGGGGATGGAGCAGAGTCTGTAGGAATGGCCAAGCAACAGGCCCAACTAGAGACCAATCCACTGGACAAGCACCAGTCCCTGACATATTAATGATACTCTGGTATGCTTGTAGACAGGAGTCTAGCATGTCTGTCCTCTGAGAGTCTCCACAAAACACCTGGCTCAGACCGAGGCAGAGACCCACAGCCAGTTATTGGATAGAGCTTGGGAACATTTATGGAAGAGTTGGAGGAAGAATTCAGGGGATAGGACTTCCTTAGAAAAACCAACAGATGCAACTAATCTGGATGGTTGAGGGGGACTCTTAGAGACTGAACCACCAACCAAAGAGTGTTCAAGGGTTGAACCTAGCCCCCATTCCCCAATATATGTAGCAGATGTGTAGTTTGGTCTTTGTGTACCAAACAACTATAGGATGGCTGTCCCTGAGCTTGTTGCCTGTCAGTTAAATACATTACTCTAGTTGGGTTACCTTTCTGGGCATCATAAAAAGAGAATGCTCCTAGTCCTGCAGGGACTTGATGTGTCAGAGTGGGGTGATACCCAATTGGGGCCCCCACCATCTCAGACAAGACGGTGAGGAGGATTTGGATGAGGGATTGGGAATGGGGATTTGTATGGGGGCAGTATTTGAGATGTTAAATAAATTAAATAAACAAATAAATAAATAAGTGGGGAGACATAAAAAAGAAAAAAAGTCACTTCCAATTCTTTCAGTGGTAGGAACAGACACTGCAGCGTTTTAAATCTCAGTACCTCTTGTTTCTTAAAAGCAAGGTTACTTATATTCTCACTTGTGAGCCTATCCTTTAAGACTTGACCTACCTTCCTTGTCCACCCCCCATCCCTACATACACACACACACACACACACACACACACACACACACACACACACACGCATCTGCCCTAAGCCTAAGACATAGTTTCTCTGTGTAGTCCTGCCTATTTTGGAACATACTCTCTAGACCCGGCAGGGCTTGAACTCACAGGGATCATCCTTCGTTTTTCTCTCAAGTACTAGGATTAAAGGCATGTGCCACCACAGTCTGTACTGCCATTGAAGGCCTTGAGTTTATGGTATGTGCTCTCAGAGAAATTCATAATAGCCCTTTTTTGTGTTACCACCAAAGGAAGTGTGGATGGCCAGTCTGCACTGCTGCCTGATGTTGATATCAATGAGTCATACTACTGCCAGTGACCATATTTAGTGTCTGTGACCCATGCTTTGGAGACCATGCTGATGTCCAGGACCTGTGTTACTGCAAAGGGTGATGATGATGATGATGTTTATTATCTGTGCTGTCATTATAAACTATGTAGAAATCAATGATCCACTGACTGTAAAGGACAAGGTAGCTACTTTCACAGTGGCATTATTGACTGTAGATGCAGAATTGATAAAGAGAGACATACAAGTCTTCTGTGATAATCTCTACCTCTGCCCTTCTCCTCAAACAGTTATACCCCAGTGAGGAAGTCATTGAAGAGCATTATTAAAAATTGTGATAAGGATGCTAAAGTGTAGCTCCCCATGATCGATGGCTTCTGACAAGGGTGCAGATGGGCTAGGACTCAGCTTTAAGGAGATGGCTACTAGACCTATGGCCATGCTCCAGTTAGTATATAGGCAATACAAATTGGACTTGTGGGGTTTTATTTTTTGAGGGGGGTGGGTGTTATAAGGGTCAGAGGCCAAAGTACCTGGAAGAACTGGGAAGTGAGTGTGATTGGGTGCATTATCTGAATTTACTAAATAATCAAGTAAACTATCATGTTGAAAAAAATAAGAAATAAAAGCCGGGCAGGGCTGGCACATGAATTTGATCCCAGCACTAGGGAGGCAGAGGTAGGCAGATTTTTGAGTTTGAGGCCAGCCTGGTCTACAGAGTGAATTCCAGGACAGCCATGGCAATAGAGAGAAACCCTGTCTTGAAAAACCAAATATAAGAAAGAAAGAAAGAAAGAAAGAAAGAAAGAAAGAAAGAAAGAAAGAAAGAAAGAAAGAAAGAAAGAAAGAAAGAAAGAAAGGAAGGAAGGAAGGAAGGAAGGAAGGAAGGAAGGAAGGGAAGGAAGGAAGGAAGGAAGAAAGAAAGAAAGAAAGAAAGAAAGAAAGAAAGAAAGAAAGAAAGAAAGAAAGAAAGAAAGGAGAAAGGGGAGAGAGAGAGAGAGAGAGAGAGAGAGGAAGAGAGAGAGAGAGAGAGGAAGAGAGAGAGAGAGAGAGAGAGAGAGAGAGAGAGGGAGAGAGAGAGAGGGAGAAAGGGGGAGGGAGGAAGAAAGAAAGAAAGAAAGAAACAAACAAACAAATAAACAAGATCACTGACATGTAATCAGTGAGGCTAACAGGAGGTCATAGGAGATTGAGATGGACATTCGGTCACTCATGACATGGGCCCATATAAAGTGAGGATTTGTAATAACTGTATATAGAAAAAGCTAGTCCCAGTGACAGTCTCAGAAATGACAGTAACACACCAGATAGCAAACAATACCTGTCACCTCCAGAAGCTGGTAAGGAACAAGAGGAGTCTTATTCAGCGTTCCAGCCTCTAGTAAGAAAATAACATGAAGCTCTGAGAGATCTGGTTAATTTTCAAGGGGGAGGGATCTGTTACTTCCATTTCCCTTCCTCTTCCCATCCATGGCATTCTTTTCTTACCCTGTCTGTTCATTCTTCAATGTGCTCTTCAGGTCCTTGATGGGATGTCTATTATCCAATCCTCTGCTCTAGATTCCAGTATATAGTATTTGCTCCTAGAGTAAGAAGCACAATCTCTGGGGTGAAATGTTCACATTCTGTACAACATTCATGTAGTGCCTTGTTCCCAGAACTTGGCTCCCTCTCCCAGGTGTGTTGCTTAACTTAATATGCATTTGATGTTTGAGTTGTCTCATTTGCAGTACTGAAAGTGGGTGATATTATCCTCATTTTACAGGTGAGATGACAAAAGACACAACAGATGTCCAATGTGTAGCTAGAAATTATTTTGTTCTGTAGGGTCTTGCCATTTACCTGAAGTAACACACTAACCAAAGGGTACACATGAGTCAGTTCATGGCTCCCGCAACATATATAGCAGAAGATGGCCTTATTTGGTATCAATGGAAGGAGAGGTGCTTGGTCCTGTGGAGGCTTGTTTCCCCAGCAAGCTAGAGGGATGAGGCAGGAATGGGTGGGTGGGTGGAGGAGCACCCTTTTAGAGGTAAAAGGAAGGGGTGAGGGGGCAGGAGTTTTGGGGGGGGAAACGGGGAAGGGGGACAAAAAATGTAAATAAATAAAATAAAAATATTCCTAAATTGGTTGAAAACAGAATTAAAAACATTTTCTGATAAAATTGAAGATTTACATGGAAAATATCTCTGATAAAATTGATGAAATTTATGCAGATAAATTGGTAGGAATAAAAATATTCCTAAGTTGATTGAAAGTAGAATTATAACCATTTTCAGATAAAATTGATTTACATGGAAAATATTTCTGATAAAATTGAAAAAATATATGGAAAAACATTAAAATTGAAGATTATCATGGAAAATTGTACAGATAAAATGGTAGACATAAAAATATTTCTAAGTTGGTTGAAAGTGAAATTATAACCATTTTCTGATAAAATTGAAGATTTACATGGAAAATATCTCTGATAAAATTGAAGATCTACCATCTTATCTGTATAATTTTTCATGAAATAGTTTTAATGTGTTTTTCTATATATTTCTTGAGTTTTATCAGAAATATTTTCCTTGTGCATCTTCAATTTTATCAGAAAATGTTTATAATTCCACTTTTAATCCACTTAGGAATATGTTTATGCCTACCATTTTATCTGTATAATTTTCCATGAAATAGTCAATCTTAATGTGTTTTTCTACATATTTCTTCAATTTTATCAGAGATATTTTCCATGTATATTTACACAATGGAATACTACTCAGCAATTAAATACAATGTATTCATGAAATTCTTAGGCAAATGGGGAACAGGGGGAGGGAAGAGTGCTTATGAGACTTTTGAGGAGGGGGGAACTGGGAAAGGGGAAGTCATTTGGAATGTAAATAAAGAATATAGAATATAGAAAATAAAAAATAAATAAAATAATTAATAAAAAGAATAAAAGGGAAAAAAAGAAAGAAAAAGAAAATATCATGAAGAATATTTCTTTTTTATCTTGTTCACTATTTAATATATTATGCAAAAATTGATTTATTATGAAACATACATATGTAGTACATGTAAAGAATGTGTGTGTGTAAGTATAAACATGTATTGGAGTATAGAAAACATAGGAACTAATTAAATATATCAGCGTAGATATAATAAAAAATTGAAGATATTTTCACCTAAACACTTTTACTGTGGTAATTAATCCAAGTCATATTTCCTAATGATTATTTCCTCCTTTTTTATATTTGCAATTTTCCTTTTTGTGAAATTATTTGACCTTGTACATTTGAAATTATTACTTTAATTTTATTTTTTTAAATATGGGTTTCAGTGAAATAGATTTACAAAATTTCACCTTCCACTTTTCTCCTTCTAGCTTCTCCAAGCTGCCTTCCATTTAACCCCTCTCATGTGCCTAACTTTGAAATGTTTACACACACACGCACACGCACACGCACATGTACCCGCACACGCACGCATGCACACACACACACACACACAGTCAGCCCAGTTTTGTGGGTGGTTTGTATAGGTTTCAAGGCTGACCACTTTGCATTGTACAACCAATAGCAGGGCTCATTCCTTGGAAAGGTTAATTATCTCTCTCCCAGGAGCCATTTCTTGCCCATAATTCTCTCTCTAGAGGTGGGACTGCAAAATTTCTCACTCCCATTTTATGGCCACACTTATGCAGACATTAAAACAAACCAATCTGTTCTACAATAGACTTTCTGGTATTCTCGATCTTAAAATCTTTGTTTGTCTTTTGTTGTTGTGTTTTCCTTTTATTGAAAAGCAATTCTTTTCATAAAATATATCCTGAGTGCAGTTTCCTCCCCACTCCTTTTCCTCCCTATCTCTCCTCCCATCAGAATTCACTCCATTTCTCTCATTAGAATAGAACAGGCTTTTAGGAGATAACAACAAAATACCACAAAATGAAATAGAATAAAATAAATGAAGAATCATCACATGGAAGTTGGATAAGAGAAACAAATCAACAGAAGGAAAAAAGTCCAGAAGAAGGCACAAGAATCAGAGTTGCATTCCTTCACACATTCTGAGGTTTCATAAAACACTAAACTGAAAGCCACATACATTTGCAGAGGACCTGGTACAGACTTGTGTAGGCTCTGTCCAAGTTCCTTCAGTGTCTTGAGTTCCTATGAGCTTTGCTCATTTGATCGAGAGGGATTTGTTCTGCTGGTGTCCTTCATCTCTGCTTCCTTTTACACTCTTTCTGCTTCCTTTTTCCCAGGGTGTCTTGAGGTCTGAGAGAAGGGATTTAAGGGTGACATCCCATTTAGAGCCAACACAATGCTATTTTAAGCTGCCTATTTTGCAGAACATTGTTGAGATTGTTCTAGCAAGCCACTTTAGACCTTGCCATCTAAACTGAGATGTGAAATATAATGAGCAAGTTAAAAAAATATCTTTCTCTTTGTAGTATGTTTGCATCTGTGTCACCTATGACCAACCCCATGGTAGAGAAAATTCCAGTATCAAGGAAAAAATTTCCAAAGAAAAATATTTCTACATGTTTTCATATATGTAGACTTTATATTTGAAGCAAATAATGGAGATTAAACTTTCATCTTGCTCGTAAATTTTCAGAGTCTACAAATGCTAGGAAGCCTACAAATGCCTCTTGGGTTTGGTTGTTTTTTATGTGTGTGTTTGTGTGAGTGTTTTTCTGTCTGCCTGATTAAATGATTTTAAGAGTTAGAGACATGACCTTCTAACATGGTGGTATACATTAGTGTGCAGTATTTATATAAAAAAAAAGGGTAGGAAGTGGTTTTCCTCAGCAGGAACTGATGTCTTGCTTTAAGAGAGGAGGAACAGAAGTGAGGAACTATGATACCCTCTAGACACCACGATGAAATAAACAGGAGTACTTCAGTCCAAGAAGTAGCATACAGGAAAATGGATCCTGGATTCTTCCAAAGGCTCAGACACAAAGCATTTGAAGTGAAGACAATATGAAAATATGGCCAGGCTTTGCTGGGACTGGGTATTTTAATTTACTGTGAGTAGGTCAGTGAGTATGTACTGGAGCAGCAGACTAGCAAGCTCTGCTGTGATACTAGGCACTGGAACTGCTAAGGATAAAGGAAAAGTTCTCAGTTTAGCTTCTGTCCCTCATGACTGTGGCCTGTATGGAGACAATCAAAAGTTACACTAAAGTCCACCACATTACTACTTCTTATTCCCAGTGCTCCACATTAGTAAGGTGCTGAAACTGACTTGAGTCAAAAGATTTTCCAAACTCCATCCCTTCAGGTTTAGAGTTTAGGATTAGGTTCTACAGAGTTAACAGATGCTGATTCAGCTTCAGCGGTTAAATGCCTAATCTGAGTGCTCTCTATCATCCTAAGTGAGGTAACCCAATCACAAAAAAACACACATGGTATGCAGTCACTGATAAGTGGATATTAGCCCAGAAGCTTGGAATACCCAAGAAACAATTTACATATCAAATGATGCCCAAGAAGAAGGAAGGAGAGGCCCCTGGTCCTGGAAAGACTCCTTGCATCAGTATAGGGGAATACCAGGACAGAGAAGCTGAAGGGGGTTGAATGGGGAACAGGGGGAGGGAAGAGGGCTTATGGGACTTTCAGGGAGGGGCGAACCAGGAAAGGGGAAATCATTTGAAATGTAAATAAAGAACATAGAAAATAAAATAAACAACAAAAAAAATTGAGAATTACACAATTCGAGTAACTGAATTTACCCTTGGGCATTCGGACTCCAGATTTTCTGAATATATCATGCTGACAAATAGTAAGTTCTCATTTTCCTTAACTTTCAGAGCCTGAATATTAATCTGATACTCCTGGGGAAAATGAGTTCAGAGAGCAAAATAACAAGACTTTTAGAAAATAAAGATGTTTCTCACTATCATCGTAATTTAAGAATATGATAAAATGCCTATGGAAGAATCAAGATGGTCTGTATAAATACACTAAATTTACATACTATGTATTTTAGAGGTAGGCTGGGAAGGCAGATTAAGACTTACAAATATGGCAAATTCCAATTTTGATTTTTAAATGTAGAAATCAACTCATAAATAATTTTAAACAAGTGATTTAAAATGGGACATAATACAAAATCTGTGATGCTAATAGGTTAAAATAAATGATATATTATATATTATGTACTATATATTTATATTATATATTATATTTGGACAGCCTTGAAATGTACAGGCAAATTATGTTACTGTAGAAACAACATGTTTTTCTCTATGCTGATTAAGACTTGTATGAAACAGAGAGGTTGAGGATAGCCCACAGAATCATCTAAGGAGGACTCATAGGTGATCACAGAGACTGAAGCCACAACCACAGAGCCTGCTGTACCAGGCCCTAAGCATACATGAGGTGGTACTTTACCTTGGGATTTTTGTTGGACTCTTAACAATGAGAATGGGGTGTCTCTAACTCTTTTGCCTGCTAGTTGGATTTTTCCTTCTATTGGGTTGCCTCAATCGGATTTGATATGAGAATCCTATTGACATGATATGTTTAGTCTTACTGCACCTCATTATGCTGTAGTTGGTTGCTCTCACTGAGAGACCTGATCTTTTCCTAAGGAAAATAGTGAAGTAGTGGATCTTGGAAGGCTATTAGTAGGTGAGCACAGGAGGTTGAAGCTAGGCTGTATTGTACAGTAGAATATGTAAATAAAAAAATTTAAAAGTTGAAGAAATTAATAAAGAAACCAAAAAAAAAGTTTTCTTCTAGTCCATAACTTCAACTGCAATTGTTGATTGGCAAACCACTCCTCAACCCCACAACTCTACCTGACACCCAGGATGCCTGCTCTAACCTGGAACACACAAATGAGACACCCATGATCCAATACCACCACATATGGGAACCCAGCATCTGAGCTCTGCCTTGCCCTAAGAGACTCCATCTTCATTCCAATAGAGAACTCCACCTGAAATTGAAGATTTGTACCTCACACTACAGCCCAAAGTTTTGCCTATCTTTTGGGAGATCTGCAGCAATCCAGGACAACCAGTCCCAGAGGCTGACTACTTCCAGGGACTACCAGGCTAGTAAACACCAGAGACAACAGTATGGCAAATGGCAGAAGGAAAGCACAAGAACAAGATCAACAAAAGCCAGTGAAAGGTCTCAGCCAACCTACTAAGGCAAGCCCTGCATATCCGAACACACCTGAAGAGTAAAATTGTGATCTTAAATCCCATCTTTTGAAAATGATAGAGGCATTTAAAGAGGATATAAAAAAAATCCCTTAAAAATTACAGGTACTCTGCTCCAGGGATCGACTACATTGAGCGTACAAGTAACCAGGGACCCTCCCAATATAACATCGCTTGGGACACAGTCTGTTGGGCTTCCATCTGCACCCAAGAGAGGGGCAGCTCTAAGGACTTCTAGGCACCAGCTCTGCTGTGGGCCATCAGCCCTGCAGAGTGATCTGCGAGGAGAGGGTGCACAATGCACACCATCATCTTTGTTCCAGCAACAGGGCAAATGGGACCTTCAGGAACAGGGACAATCAAGCATAATATCGCTTGGGTCTCAACCAGCTTGTGTGCTCCCTACTCCCAAGAGCTGGGCAGGTCTTAAGTCACTTAGGCGACAGCTCTGCTGTGGGACATATTCCCTGCAGAGGGACCCCCCCCCGACTAGGAGAGAACAGACCCACAGAGGGCGGAAGCGTACCAGCCACCCTTTGGCGACCTCTGCTCCAGGGATCCACTACACTGAGCCTTTGAATGTGCAGGGATTCCCCAATATAACATCACTTGGGAAAAGGCACATCAGGGCTCCAAAGTCACTCAGGAGCAGGGCAGGACACAGAAATCGGTGCCAGGGGAATCCTGGTAATCGGGGTGGGGGGGGGCAGAAATATACTTGCAGGCTCACAGGAGGTCCAACCAACAGGCGGTGACAGCAGGACCAACTAACGCCAGAGGTAACCAGATTGCAAAAGGCAAACATAGGAACGTTACTAACAGAAATCAAAGCAATATGGCACCATCCGAACCCAACTCTCCAACAGCAACAAGTCCTGGATACCCCATCACACCCTAAAGACAAGATCTGGATTTAAAATCACTTCTCATGATGTTATTAGAGGATTTCAAGAAGGACAAAAATAGATCTCATAAAGAATTACAGGAGAACATGAATCAACGGGTAGAAGACCTTACAAAGGAAACACAAAAATTGCATAGAGAAATGCAGAAGAACATGGGTCAACAGATGGAGGCCCATAGGGAGGCAAAACAAAAATTGCTTAAAGAAATGAATCTATGGGTAGATACCCTTACAAAGGAAACACGACAATCATTTAAAGAAATGCAGGAGACTATGGAACAACAGATGGAAGCCCATGAGGAGGAAACACAAAAATTGCTTAGAGAAATACAGGGGAACGTGTGTCAACAGGCAGAAATTCTGAAAAAGGAAATGCAAAAATATCTCAAAGAAATAAAGGAAAATATAAACAAACAAGTGAAGGATCTCAGCAAATCCATCCAGGATCTAAAAAAGGAAGTAGAAACAACTAAGAAATCAAAAAGGGAGACAACTTTGGAGTTAGAAAACCTTGGGAAGAAATCAGGAGTCATAGATGCAAACATCAACAATAGAATACAAGAGATGGAAGAAAGAATCTCAGGTGCTGAAGATACCATAGAAAGCATCGATTCAACAGTCAAAGAAAATGCAAAATACAAAAATGTGTGACCCAAAACATCCAGGAAATCGGGACACAATGAGAAGACCAAACCTAAGGATTATAGGTATAGATGAGAGTGAAGATTTGCAACTTAAAGGGCCAGTAGTATCTTCAACAAAATTATGGAGGAAAACTTCCTTAACCTAAAGAGAGAGATGTCGATGAACATACAAGAAGCCTACAGAACTCCAAACAGACTGGACCAGAACAGAATTACCTCCTGTCACATAATGATCAAAACACCAAATGTGGTAAACAAAGAGAATATTAAAAGCAGTAAGAGAAAAAGGCCAAGTAACTTATAAAAGGAAGACGCATCCGAATCTAATCAGACTTCTCACCAGAGACTATGAAAGCCAGAAGATCCTGGGCAGATCGCATGCAGACTCTATGAGAAAACAAATGCCAGCCTAGACTACTATACCCAGCAAAACTCTCAATCACCATAGATGGAGAGACTAAGATATTCCATGATAAAACCAAATTTTCACAATATCTTTCCACAAAACCAGCCCTGCAAAGGATAATAGGTGGAAACCGCCAATAAAAGGAGAGAAACTACACCCTGGAAAAAAAAGAGATAGTAACCTTCTTGCATCAAACCCAAAACTAGACAACCACTCAAACATAAAGATAGCATCAAGAAAAGCAGGTGGCAATAATCACTATTCCTTAATCTCTCTTAATTTAAATGGTATCAGTTCGCCAATAAAAAGACATAGACTAAAAGACTGGATAGGTAAACAGGACCCAGCATTTTGCTGCATGTAGGAAATGCACCTCAGTGTCAAAGACAAATACTACCTCAGAGTAAAATGCTAGAAAACATTCTTACAAGCAAATGGTCCCAGGAAACAAGCTAGGGTAGCCATCCTAATATCAGATAAAATTGACTTTCAACCTAAAGTCATCAAAAAAGACACAGAAGGACACTACATACTGATCAAAGGAAAAATCCACCAAGAAGAACTCTTAATTCTCAATATCTATGCACCAAACAAAAGGGCACCCTCATTCGTAAAAGAAACTTTATTAAAGCTCAAAGCACACATCGCATGGCACACAATAATAGTGGGTGACTTCAACACCCCACTCTCTGAAATGGATCCTTCAGGAAAGCAGAAACTAAACAGGGACACAATGAATCTAATTGAAGCCTTGGACCAAATGGAACTAACAGATATATATAGAACATTTCATCCTAAAGCAAAAGAATACACCTTCTTCTCTGCACCTCATGGTACCTTCTCTCAAAATCGACCATATAATTGGTCACAAAGCAAACCTCAACAGATATAAGAAGACCGAACTAATCCCATGCCTCCTATCAGATCACTATGGAATAAGGGTGATCTTCAATGGCAAAAAAAAACAACAGAAAGATCACATACTCATGGAGACTGAACAATGGTCTACTCAATGATAACTTGGTCAAGGAGGAAATAAAGAAAGAAATCAAAGACTTTTTAAAATTTAATGAAAATAAAGGTACAACATACCCAAATTTATGGGACACAATGAAAGTGGTGCTAGAGGTAAATTAATAGCCCTGAGCGCTGCCAAAAAGAAACAGGAGACAGCATACACTAGCAGCTTAATGGCATACTTTAAAGCCCTGGAACAGAAAGAAGCAAATACACCCAAGAAGAGTAGAAGGCAGGAAATCATCAAACTCAGGGATGAAATCAATCAAGTAGAAACAAATAAAACCATACAAAGAATCAACAAAACTAGAAGTTGTTTCTTTGAGAAAATCAGCAAGATAGATAAGCCATTAGCCAGACTAGCCAGAGGGAACAAAGACACTATCCAAATTAACAAAATCAGAAACGAAAAGGGAGAGAAAAAAACAGAAACTGAGGAAATTCAAAGAATCTTCAGATCCTACTACAAAAGCCTGTATTCAACACAACTAGAAAATCTGGAGGAAATGGACAATTTCCTAGACAGATACAAAATACCAAAATTAAATCAGGATCAAATAGACCATCTAAACCATCCTATAACCCCTGAAGTAATAGAAGTGGTCATTGGAAGTCTTCCAACAAAAAAAAGCACAGGTCCAGATGGTTTTAGTGCAGAATTCTATCAGACTTTCAAAGAAGACCTAACTCCAATACTCTTCAAGTTATTCCACAAAATAGAAACAGACGGAACACTACCCAACTCGTTCTATGAAGCCACAATTACGGTAATACCAAAATCACACAAAGATCCGACAAAGAAACAGAATCTGAGGCCAATTTCTCTTATGAATATTGATGCAAAAATACTCAATAAAATTCTTGCTAACCGAATCCAAGAACACATCAAAATGATTATTCCCCACGATCAAGTAGGTTTCGTCCCAGGGATGCAGGGATGGTTCAATATAAGGAAGTCCATCAATGTAATCCACTACATAAACAATCTCAAAGAAAAAAACCACTTGGTCATTTTATTAGATGCGGAGGAAGCATTTGACAAAATTCAGCGTCCTTTCATATTAAAGGTGTTGGAAAGATCAGGAATTTGAGGCCCATATATAAAAATAGTAAAAGTAAAAAAATTTACAGCAAACCGGTAGGCAACATCAATCTAAATGGAGAGAAAATTGAAGCAATCCCACTAAAATCAGGGATTAGAAAAGGCTGCCCTCTCTCTCCATATCTTTTCAATATAGTACTTGAAGTTCTAGCTAGAGCAATTAGACAATAAAAGGAGGTCATAGGGATACAAATTGGAAAGGAAGAAGTCAAACTATCACTATTTGCAGATGATATGATAGTATACTTAAGCGACCCAAAGAACTCCACCAGAGAACTCCTACAGCTGATAAGCAACTTCAGCAAAGTGACTGGATATAAAATCAACTCAAGCAAGTCAGTAGTCTTCCTATACTCAAAGGAAAAGCAGGCTGAGAAAGAAATAAGAGATATGATACCCTTCACAATAGCCACAAACAATATAAAGTATCTTGGTGTTACTCTAACCAAACAAGTGAAAGATCTGTATGACAAGAACTTCAAGTCTCTGAAGAAAGAAATTGAAGAAGACCTCAGAAGATGGAAAAATCTGCCATGCTCATGGATTGGCAGGATTAATATAGTAAAAATGACCATCTTGCCAAAAGCAATATACAGATTCAATGCAATCCCCATCAAAATTCCAACTCAATTCTTCATAGAATTAGAAAGAGCAATTCAAAAAATCATCTGGAATAACAGAAAACCCAGGATAGCCAAAACTATTCCCAAGAGTAAAAAACTTCTGGGGAAACAATATCCCAGACCTCTAGATGTACTACAGAGCAATAGTGTTAAAAACTGTATGCTATTGATACAATAACAGGTATGTAGATCAATGGAACAGAATTGAAGTCCCAAAAATGAATCCACACTCCTATGGTCACTTGATGTTTGACACAGGAGCTAAAACCATCCAGTGGAAAAAAGATAGCCTTTTCAACAAATGGTACTGGTTCAACTGGAGGTCAACATGCAGAAGAATGCAAATTGATCCATTCTTATCTCCTTGCACTAATTTAATTCCACGTGGATCAAAGACCTCCACATAAAACCAGACACACTGAACCTAATAGAAAGGAAACTAGGGAAGAACCTTGAACATACGGGCACAGGGGAGAATCAAGAATTGACAAATGGGACCTCATAAAATTACAAAGTTTCTGTAAGGCAAAAGACCCTTTCAAAAGGACAAAGTGGCAACCAACTAACTGGGAAATGATCTTTGCCAACCCTACATCCGACAGAGGGCTAATATCCAATATATACAAAGAACTCAAGAAGTTAGACTCCAGAGAGCCAAGTAACCCTATTAAAAAATGGGGTACAGGGCTAAACAAAGAGTTCTCACCTGAAGAATATCTAATGGCTGAGAAGCACCTAAAGAGCTGTTCATCATCCTTATTCATTAGGGATATGCAAATCAAAACAACCCTGAGATTCCATCTCACACCAGTCAGAATGGCTAAGGTCAAAAACACAGCAGAGAGCAGGTGTTGGAAAGGATATGGAGAAAGAGGAACACTCCTCCACTGTTGGTTGGATTGCAAGCTGGTACAACCACTCTGGAAAGCAGTCTGGCGGTTCCTCTGAAAACTGGGCATGACACTCCCGGAGGATCTTGCTATACCACTCCTGGGCATATACCCAGAGGCTTTACCTGCATGCAATAAGGACACATGCTCCACTATGTTCATAGCAGCCTTATTTATAATAGCCAGAAGCTGGAAAGAACCCAGATGTCCCTCAACGGAGGAATGGATTCAGAAGATGTGGTATATTTACACAATGGAATACTACTCTGCAATTATAAACAATGAATTCACGAAATTCCTAAGCAAATGGTCAGAACTTGAAAATATCATCTTCGTGAGGAAACCCAATCACAAAAGAACACACATGGTATGCAGTCACTGATAAGGGGATTCTAACCCAGAATCTCGGAATACCCTAGACACAATTCGCATATCTATAGATTTCTAAGAAGATGTAAGGAGAGACCCCTGGTCCTGGAAAGACTGGATGTAGGGGAATGCCAGGACAGAGAAGCGAGAGGGGATTGAATGGGGATCAGAGGGAGCGAAGGGGCCTTTTGGTGAGGAAGGAAACAGGAAAGGGGAAATGATTTGGAATGTAAATTAAAAAACTTAGAAAATAAAAAAAAATAAGTTTCATCAACAATAAATCTACAGAGATTGAAGAAATAAAAAATTATGTAAGATAAAAATGTTGAAGTCTTTAAAGATGAAACAATTAAATCTTTTATAGAAGTTCAGGAAAATATAATCAAACAGCTGAAGGAAATGAATAATAAGAGTCTAAGATCTAAAAACTGAGGAGTTAAGAGCTGCCCAGCTGAGATGTCTTCATGCCACTGTTTGCAACAGGGAGCCAAGTGGCTCCACAGCCTTCTGTGTATGGCCTGTCAGGAAAGAGTGATCCCTCATCAGTGCTTTCAAAATGCTTTCACTTCTGAGCACTGAGGTGAGGTCTCGAACATCTCTCTGGAGGGGAACAGCAAGGAGCACACAGGGCAAGATGGGACAGATGGGACAGAAATCTTCATGCCATCATTTGCACCAGGGAGTCAGGCAGTTCCACAACCTTCTGTGCACAGACCCTGCCAGAAGAGAGTTGGTCTCCCAGAAGTACAGACACAGTCTTACAGGCCCACAGGAGGGAAAACTCCAGCTAGAGACAGCAAGAGCAACTGACACTAGAGATAACCAGATGGCAAAAGGCAAGCACAAAAATCCTACCAATAGAAACCACGGATACTTGTCAACATCAGAACCTAGTTCTCCGACCTCAGTAAGTCTTGGATAACCCAACACACCGGAAAAGCAAGAGTTCGATTTAAAATCGCATCTCATGATGCTGATAGAGGACTTCAAGAAGGACATAAATAACCCCTTTAAAGAAATGCAGGAGAACATGGGTCAACAGGTAAAAGCCCTTAAAGAAGAAACACAAAAACCCCTTAAGGAAATACACGAGAGCACAAACAATCATGTGAAGGTACTGAACAAAACCATTCAGGATCTAAAAGTGGAAGTAGAAACAATGAAGAAATCACAAGGGGATACAACTCTGGAGATAGAAAATCTTGATAAGAAATCAGGAGTCATAGATGCAAGCATCAACAACAGAATTTAAGAGATAAAAGAAAGAATCTCAGGTGCGGAAGACATCATAGAAAAACATTGACTCAACAGTCAAAGAAAATACAAAATTTGAAAAGTTTATAACCCAAAACATACAGGAAGTCCAGGATACATGAGAAGACCAAACCTAAGGATTATAGGTATAGAAAAGAGTGAAGATATATAATTTAAATGGCCAGTAAATATCTTCAACAAAATTATACAAGAAAACTTCCCTAACCTAAAGAGATGTCCATTAACATACAAGAAGCCTACAGAACTCCAAACAGACTGGACCAGAACAGAAAGTCCTCCTGGCACATAATAATCAAAACACCAAATGTACTAAACAAAGAAAGAATATTAAAAACAGTAAGGGTAAAAGGGCAAATAATTTATAAAGGCAGACCTATCAGAATTACACCAGACTTCTCACCAGAGATAATCAAACCTAGAAGATCCAGGGCAGATCTCATATAAACTCTAAGAGAACACAAATGCCAGCCCAGACTGCTATATCCAGCAAAACTATCAATCACCATTGATGAAGAAACCAAGATATTCCATGATAAAACCACATTTATATATTATCTTCCCACAAATCCAGACCTACAAAGGATAATAGATAGAAAATGCCAACACAAGGAGGGAAGCTACACCCTAGAAAAAGCAAGGAAATAATCTTCTTCCAACAAACCCAAAAGAAAGTAACCACACAAACATAAAAATAACATTGAAAATAACATGAAAAAATAATCACTATTCCTTAAGGTCTCTTAACATCAATGGACCCAATCCCCAATAAAAAGACATAGACTAGCAGAAATACTTTTCATGTAAATCTTCAGTTTTATCCAAAAATGTTTTTAATTCCTCTATCAATTAATTTAATAATTATTTAATATCTACCATTTTATCTGCATTATTTTTCATAATAATCCTCAATTTTAACATGCTTTTCTATTTATTTCTTCTATCTTATATATATTTTCTACGTAAATCTCTAAATTTATCACAAAAATATTTTTAATTCTACCTTCAATTAATTTAGAAAGGCATATTTTGTCTATCATTTTATCTCTATGATTTTTCATGAAACAGTCAATTTTAATGACTTTTTCTATATATTTGTTGAAATTTGCCAGAAATATTTTCCATGTAATTCTTCAATTTTACCTGTAAATGTTTATAATTCCACTTTCAATCAACTTAGAATTATTTTTATACCTACCATTTTATCTATGTAATTTTTCATAATCATCCTCAATTTTAGCATGTTTTTTATATATTTCTTCAATTTTATCAGACCCATTTTCCATGTAAATCTTCAATTTTATCAGAACATGTTTGTAATTCCACGTTCAATCAACTTAGAAATACTTTTTGCCTACCATAATATCTACATAAAATTTACCATGATAATTCATAATTTTAACATGTTTTTCTATATTTTTCTACAATTTAATCAGAAATATTTTCGACATAAATCTTCAATTCTATCATAAGATATTTCTACTTCCTTTTATATCTACCATTTTATCCTTTAATTTTCCATGAAAATTGTCAATTTTAATGTGTTTTTCTATGTATCTCTTCAATTTTATCAGAAATATTTTCCATGTAAATCTTCAATTTTATCATAAAATGTTTTTAATTCCTTTTTCAATAAAAGAACATGCTTTACAAAAATATAAGTAAAACTGAAATAGAAACAATAATGAAAACATAAATGGAGGCAACCATGAGCATGGAAAACTTAGGAAAGAGAACAAGTACTACAGACACAACTGTCACCAATAGAATACAAGAGATGTGAGAAAGAATCTTTCCACAGAAGATACCATAGACCAAAACTGATTCATCTGTCAAAGAAAATGTCAAATAAAAAATTTCCTAACTCAAAATATCCAGGATATTTGGGACACTATGAAAAGTCTAAACCTAAGAATAATAGAAATAGAAGACAGAGAAGATTCCCAGTTCAAAGGGGCAGACAATATCTTCAACAAAATCATAGAAAGAAAACTTCCCTATCCTAAAAAATAGAGATGGCTATAAACATACAAGAAGCTTAAAGAACATCAAATAGATTGAACTAGAAAAGAAAACCCTCCTGACACATGATAATCAAAACGCATAGTAATACAAAACAAGGAGAGAATATTAAAAGCTTAAGGGAAAAAGGCCAAGTAACATGTAAAGGCTAAGTAACATCTAAAGACCAAGTAACATGTAAATACAGATGTATCAGAATTACACCTGACATCTCAACAGGGATTAAAAGCCAGAAGATCCTGACAGATGCCTTGCAGATTCTAAGAGAACACAGATGCCAGCTCAGACTAATAAATCCTGCAAAAAATTGTCATAGACAGACAAACTAAGATATTCCATGGCAAAAACAAATTTAAACAATATCTTTCCACTACTCTAGTCCTATGGAGGCTACTAAAAGGGAAATTCTAACACAAGGAAAGTAACTATACCCACAAAAACACAAGAAATTAATCTCCTCACAGCAAAACCAAAGGAAGAGAATCATACTCACACAGTAAGTAACACTACTAGCATCAAAATAAAAGGAACTAAAAACTAAACTAAACTAAACTAAAAAATTAATATCTCTCAACATCGATGGACTCAATTCACTGACAGAAGGACACAGGATAACAGACTGGATATGTAAACAGGATCCATCATTCTGCTGTATAAAAGAAGTATACAGAGCCGGGCAGTGGTGGCGCATGCCTTTAATCCCAGCACTTGGGAGGCAGAGGCAGGAGGATTTCTGAGTTCGAGGCCAGCCTGGTCTACAAAGTGAGTTCCAGGACAGCCAGGGCTACACAGAGAAACCCTGTCTCGAAAAACCAAAATAAATAAATAAATAAATAAATAAATAAATAAATAAATAAATAAATAAATAAATAAAAATAAAAAGAAGTATACCTCAGTAAAAGAGATAGTCACTACATCAGAATAAAGGGCTGGGAAAGATTTTCTAAGCCAATGGATCAAGAAATAAGCTGTAGTAGCCATTCTAATATCTGATAAAATAGACCATCAACCAAAAGTGATCGAAAGAGATGGAGAAGGACACTTCATACTCATCAAAGGAAAAATCTACCATGATGGCATCACAATTATGAACATCTATGCCCCAAATGCAAGGGCACCCACATTTGGAAAAGAAATTTCACTGTAAAGACAATGGGAAAAGGAAGGCTTCTTCTCTGTCTGCTTTCACTTATTTGCCACCATATAAAGATACCAGTTTATACAGAAGACCAGCTGAAATACTTAGTCTCATTGGACTAAGCAACTATTAAATTCTTGCTCTTCCCATTCATAGCTGCCCATTTTTTGGGTTAATAGTACTGCAGACTGTAAATCACTTCAAGAATTTCTCTTAATTTGTAGGGCTATTCCGTAAGATTTGTGACTCTAGAGAACCCTGATTATGAACCAAATATATAACAGATATCGAGAGAACATTTCACCCCAAAGTAAAAGAATTTGCCTTCTTCTCAGGACCTCACATAACCTTTTCCAAAATGGACCCCATAATCGGGCACAAAACAATCCTCAAGAGAAACCAAAAGTTTGAAATAACCCCATGCATTTTTTTTTCAGATCGCAATGAATTAAAGTTGGACTTCAAGAAGAATAGAAACAACAGAAAGCCCACATACTCATGGAAAATGAACAACTCTCTACTCAATGACCACTTGGTCAGGGAAGAAATAACAAAAGAAATTAAAGACCTTCTAGAATTCAATGAAAATGAAGGCACAACATACCAAAACTTAATGGAACACAATGAAACCAGTGCTATGGGGAAAATTCATAGCACTAATTGCTTTCATGAAGAAATTGGAGAGATTTCATGCTATACACTTAACAGCACACCTGAAAAGTCTAGAACAAAAAGAAACAAACACACCCAAGAGAAATAGACTGTGGGAAACAGGGCTGAAATCAACTAATTAGAAACAAAGAGAACAATAAAATGAAATAGCAAAATCAAGAGCTGATCCTTTGAGAAAATCAAGAAGATAGACACGCTCTTTGCCAAACTAACTTAAAGGCACAGAGACACTATCCAAATTAACAAAATCAAAAATGAAAAGATAGACATAACAACAGAAATGGAGGAAAATCAAAATATTCATTAGGACTTACTTCAAAAGCCTAACTCCACAAAGCTGGAAAATCTAAATGAAATGGATGATTTTTGAGACAGATACCAATCCCCAAAGTTAAATCAAGATCAAGCAAACTATCTAAACTGTCCCATAAGCCTTAAGAAAATAGAAGCTGTGACTAAATGTCTCCCAACTAAAAGAATCCCAGGGTCAGATGGTTTTAGTGCAGAATACTAACAGACTTTCAAAGAAGAGCTAATATCAACCTCCTCAAACTACTCTACAACATAGAAACAGAAGAAATCCTATTTGATTCATTCTATGATGCTATAGTCACCCTCATTCCTAAACCATACAAAGAAAGCAAACTTTACACCAATTTCAGTTACAAAATTTATGGAAAAATACTAAATAAAATTCTCACAAATCAATTCCAAGAACATATCAAAAACATCATTTACTATGATCAATTATGCTTTATCTCTGAGATGAAGAGATGGTTCAATATATGAAAATTCATCAATATACTCCACCATATAAACAAATGGAAAAAAATTACATGATCATATCATTAGTTGCTGAAAAAGTTTTCAACAAAATCCAATACCCTTTCAGTTTTGGAGAGAACAGGTATGCAAGGCACATACTTAAAATAATAAAAGCAATATAAAGCAAGACAATAGCATCAAATTAAACAGAGAAAAACTTGAAGCAATCACAATAAATCAGGGGCAAAACAGGGCTGTCCAATCTCTCTATCTATTCAATATATTATTTGAAAGTTCTAGATAGGACAATAAGACAACAGAGATCAAGTAGATACAAATGGAAAGGAAGAAGTCAAGGCAAAACTACTCAAAGATGATATGATAGTATATATAAGAATAAGAAGTCCTCAAAATTCTACCAGAGAACTCCAAAGCCAAAGTGGCTGGATAAAAAATTAGCTCATGGAAACCAGTAGGCCATCTTTATAAAAATGATTAAAAGGATGAGAAAGAAATTTGGGAAAAAACACCCTTCACAGTAGCCATAAATAACATAAAATATCTTTATGTAACTCTAGCCAAGAAAGTGAAAGATCTACATGACCAGTACTTCAAATCCCTGAAGAAAAGAATTAAAGAAGATATCAGAAGAAGGAAATATTTAATGCTCATGAATCAGTAGATTTAATATACTGAAACAGCCATCTCACAAAAGCAATCAACAGGTTCAATGCAGTTTCCCTCAAATCCCAACACAATTATTTACAGAACTTACAAGAAGATTTCTCAACTTCATTTAGAAAAACAAAAAACTCAGTATAGCCAAAAAATCCTTAACAATTAAATAACTGCTGGAGGAATCACCATCCCTGATCTTCACCTGTACTTAGCAATAGTAATAAAAATTGCATGGTATTGGTACAGAGACCAGGTGATCATTAGAGTCAAATCAAAGACCTAGTAAGAAACCCAAATACCTATGGACACTTGATTTTTGATGAAGAATCCAAAACCATACAAGGGGATAAAAAGCATCTTAAATAATGGTATTGGTCTAACTTGATGACTGCATGTAGAAAAATACAAATAGATCTATATTTATCAGGTTGCACAAAACCCAAGTCCAAATGGATCAAGGACCTCAACATAAAAACTAGTTACACTAAATCTAATAGAAGAAAAAATGGGAAATAGCCTTGAACACATTGGTGCAGAAAAGGGGACCTCATGAAATGGAAAACCTTTTGTAAGGCAAAGGACACTGTCAGTAGAACAAAATGGCAGCCTACAGATTAAGAAAAGATCTTCACTAACCCTAGATTTAACAGAGGATAATTTTCAAAATATATAAAGAATCTAAGAAGGTGGACTCCAACAAACCAAGTAACTCATTATGAAAAAACCAGTATCCCCAGAGATCCCAGGGACTAAACTGCCAACCAAATAGTATATATGGAGGGACCCATGGCTCCAGTTGCATATGTCGCAGAGGATGTCCTTGCTGGACATCAATGGCCTTGGCCCTGAGAAGGCTGGATGCCCCATTATAGGGGAATACCAGGACAGGGAAGCAGGAGTGGGTAGGTTGGTGAGCAGAGGGAAGGTGGGATGGGATAGGGTATTTTCGGAGGGGAAACCAGAAAGGGTATAACATTTAAAATGTAAATAAAGAAAATATCTAATAAAAAATAAAATGAAATTGGGTTAAAGAGATGAACAGAGAAGACTCAACAGAGGAAACTCGAATCACCAAGAAACACTTAAAGAAATGTACAACATCCTTAATCATCAGGATAATGCAAAGCAAAAGGATCCTGAGATTTCACCTTACAGAAATAAGAAAAGCTAAGGTTAAAAACTTAAGCAACAGCACATACTGGCAAGGATGTGGAGAAAGTAACATTCTTTCATTTCTGGTGGGATTGTAGACTTGTACAACCACTCTGAAAATCAATCTGGTGCTTACTCAGAAAACTGGAAATAGTTTTACCTGAAGACCCAGCTATACTGCTCCTTGGCATATATACAAAAGATGCTGCATTATACCACAAGGACACATGCTCCACTGTGTTCATAGCAGCTTTATTCATAATAGTCAAAAACTGGAAAAAAAACGAGATGTCCCTCAACATAAGAATGGATACAGGAAACATCATTCTTTTAAAGAATAGAATATTTAGCTATTAAAAACAAGGATATCAGTAACTTTTTAAGTAAATGGATAGAACTTGAAAATATCATACCCAAGAGGACATGCTAGATATGTACATACTGATAAGCGGATATTAGCCATAAAATACGGATACTCTTGATACACCCCACAGACCCAAAGAAGCTAAAAAATAAGGAAGTATCAAGCAAGTATGCTTGAATCTCACTGAGAATTGGGAATAAAATAGTTATAGGAAGCAGAGGGAGGGAGGAACTATGGAAAATCTCTAGGAAGTATTAGGATCTAGGATGGGCAAGGCTCCCTAGAATCAATTCAGGTGACCTTAGTGTAGATGCCTAGAGTGAAACCTGAAGAGGCCACCTCCTATAGCCAGGCAACTCCCACATTGGAGTGATAAGGACACAAGCCTACCCATAAAATTTGTCCTACCTACAAGAAATGCAGGAGCAAAGATGGAGTAATGACTGAGGTGAACTAATTACTGGCACAACTAGAGACCTATTCCACACAATCACCAATCCCTTACAATTTAAGTGATATTCTGTTATGCTTTTGATAGGATTATAGCATATCTGCTCGCTGAGAGGCTCCACCAAGGAGCTTACTGAAACAGATGCAGAGACCCACACCAAATATTGGGTGGAGCTCAGGAACTCTTATAGAAGAGTTGGGGGAAGAATTGAAGACCCTTAATGGGATAGGAAATCTACAGGAAGACCAACAGAGTCAAGTATTATAGAAACCTGGGATCAACTCAAGACTGAGCCACTAATCAAATCATACATGGGTTGCTCCAAGTTCCCAGCACATATTTTGCAGATGAGCAGTTCAGTCACCTTGCTGCTTCTCTGGCCTCAGTGGAAGAGAATGCATCTAATCCTGCAAAGTATTGATGAACCAGGGCAGGGTGATACCCAAGGGTCCCCATCCTCTCAGAGCAAAAGCAGAGGGGCAATAGGGGGAGGGACTCTGTGAGGTGGTTACCAGAAGGAGTGTTAGCACTGGGGATACACATAAATATATTTCAACACACACACGTACGTTAGTGTGTGTGTGTGTGTGTGTGTGTGTGTGTGTGTGTGTGTGTGTGTGTGTGTGATCAAAACAAAGAAGCAAAAATAGTAGTAAAGACATTTCAGACTGGAGAGATAGCTCAGTGTTTAAGAGCACTGATTCCTCTTCTAAAGGTCCTGAGTTCAAATCACAGCAACCACATGGTGGCTCACATCCACCTGTAATGAGGTTGGATGCCCTCTTCTGGTAAATATGAAGATAGCTACAGTGTACTTAAATATAATAATAAATAAACCTTTGGGCCAGAGTGAGCAGCAGTCCTCAGTTCAATTTCCCAGCAACTACATGATGGCTCACAACCATCAGTACAGCTACAGTGTACTTGTATACATAAAATAAATAAATAAAATCTTATAAAAAGAATGTTAAGCTTTATGGGGCTGGTGAGATTGCTCAGTGGTTAAGAGCACTGAGTGCTCTTCTAAAGGTCCTGAGTTCAATTCGCATCAACCACACAGAGGCTCACAACCATCTGTGATGGGATCCAATGCCCTCTTCTGATGTGTCTGAAGACATCTACAGTATATATATATAAAATAAATCATTAAAAAAGGGCATTTCATCATTTCATGCCATAATTACATAATAAACAAGCTACATTAATGACTGATAATTATAGCTTAAAGCAAAAAATAATCTGAAAGTATCCTGAGGTAATGATAAACTTTGAATTCATTAGTAGTGTGTAGATAAGAACACAAGGGTAATAAATTAAACTCAATGTTAAGTAACCCTGTATTAAGAATAATAAAAGGAAACTTAGATAAATCTACAATGTTCATGTTAGATTTAATACAGACCTTTTAATTACTGATTATTAAGAAATGTAAATGAAGAGTTGTATACACACATTCATAGCACAATAAACTAGACATTAGTTATCTATGAATGCATACATATATAATTAGAAACATCACAAAATTATTATTAATCACAAGGTTAGTAATGAAAAGTTAATAAAAAACATTTTTTAAAATGATGGCCTTAGAAATTCTGAAAACATAGTACTATGCTCCTGTTATAGAAATAGAAATATTTCTGAAAATAGGTTACAATGAAAGCTAAACAGCACACAATATCTTAAGAAACATGTATGAACTGGTTAATTGTTTAAAAACATGAAGTCTCAGAATGTGTGGGCTGAGCAGCAATAGCAAAAATTTTAAAATAAACATGAAATAGAGATAAACTTGATGAACGTGGGTGACATAGACAAAATCAACCAAAATTAGACCAAGATTACATGGAAATAGAGAAACCCCATTAGTTGTTTCAAAAGAGGAGGGGTTAATGTTTATCAAGTGTAATCAAAAAGTTATTCACATGGATAAATTGCAGGAATAAGTGAAAATTTTCAAAAGTAACATGTAAATATTTGCAATAATTTTGAAAGTATTTCATCAAGCTATAAAAATGTTTGATATTAAAAATAAATGGAGGAAAAGGTAGCCTGAATTCCTCACTAAGCATGAAAGAAATTGAATTAAAAAGCATACTCACAAACAACTGGTCTCCTAAAAATGGTTGAGACCACAATTTCTATCCATTTTCAAGAACTATGTTACAAATTTATTCAATCTCTTACTCAAAGTTTTAAAAAGAAGGAAGACTGCCAGGATCCCCTATCACACCAGTTTCAGCCAGAGAAATCATACAGGAAAGTCTAACAGCTCGTCCATTTAACTTACTACCTCAGTTTAAAACAAAATGAAACTCATAAAAAAATCAAAACAAGAATATCATATCCAAATATAAGTATCTGTAGGAATTACAATTATAAATTGTATAATATTACAATTGGATTAATAATTTGTATATATGTATATGCATATATACAAAATATGTATATATTATAAAACCACCATGTTGACTTTACCTCACTGCGAAAGTATGATTTAATATTCAAAGTTAGTGAAAAAGAATTATTTGACATAAAGTGGAAAATCATGGTGGCCTATCCATTGCAAGAAATTTTATTAAATGTTAAACACAATGATTAGTAATGTATTGGGAATATAAAAGTGTTTGTTCCAATGATGAAGAATACAATAATTTGGCTGGAGAGATGACTTTTTGGCTAAAAGTACTTGCTGTTCTTGTAGAGGAACCTATTCCCCTTCTCAGAACCAATGCATAACCAGCAACTTTAGCTCCCATGAACCCTATCTTATGCCTTTTTTTAAAAATCTATGTAGGCACCTTATCATACAATGGCACACACACAAACACATATACACACAAACACACATAAACACACACACAATTGAGAGAGAGAGAGAGAGAGAGAGAGAGAGAATATACTTTTATGGAAGACTTTAACTAAATATCATCTTAAATTAGAAATATTGTGATTATTTTTATAATGAATACTTGCAGTATCAGTATTCCAGAAGCTGAGACAGAATGATGCTGGTAGATAAAATATATTTTCATTCAGGAAGCTGTATAGCGAGACTAACAATCAAACCCAAAACATGGCAGGACAGAAACACCCAGTACATTAGTCTCTCAGGGAAAGTCAGCCTTACGTTCTTTTTGGTGCTTACCCTAATGTTAGAATGACTTCCACTATCTAACTTCATTGGAGACTATACTGTGCTTCAGTTCTCACACACTCCCTGACTTCCTTTCTGGACATGACCTGAGAGATCTGTGAAATATAACTGACATTTGAGTTTATGATGCTTCAGAATCAAAGGAGGTTAATGGTTTATGGACTATTTTCATTTTAGAGACAGCAACCAGAGAATCAGGTCATCTCTGATCTCAAGTGCACAACAATGGAAGTAAGGTCTACAGTGTTTTTCATAACTGTTTTTGGTATAAAATGCAATTTATCAAAGACTTGACCAATCAAAAATCTAAAGTCACTTTGCATTTGTTTTCACTAGCTATTCCATAACAATGGTTATCATATTATTCTTCTCTGGGACTTTATACTTAATTGAAGCCATAATTTAACTAGCATGACTGTTGCTAAAACAAATGCCACAACCATCCCATGTGGAATTGTGTGGGAAATATAGATTTCAGAAAACACATAAAGACTATGGATGAGAAGGTAAGTATTTATAATATTTATAGATATTATAACAATTGAATTAGAAAAGTAGAAATAAACTACAAAATATATTATTTAAAATTAGATCGTATAACAAGCAGGCTCACATAGATTAAAATAGAGAAATACTATATTTAAATTACCTGCATTATATTTTATATACCACTGACTGAATATTAAGTAAAAAGCATTATGAAAAACAGCAACAAAAACAAAAACAGAATAGCAAAAAACAAATTTAGCAAAATATATTTAGGACCTTTAAGAAAAAAATATAAAATTTGATTAAGGAATATTAAAGATTTATAAAGAGGTATATCCAATCATGGATAACAGGGGCTAACTTTACAAAGATTAATTTCACAAAAATATCAATATACAAATTCAATAAAATTCTAATTAAATTTGTAACCATTTTTGTTTGGGGTGTTGATGAAGTGGGTTTAAATTTTATGAAAGAATAGGGACCAAGAATGTTCAAGGTATATTTAAAGAGATTTTTATCATGAGGAAGTCACATTGATACTAATTTGTGGAACTCAATTTGAAGCTGGGGAATTACTTTAAAGAAGAAACATAAAACAAGAAAGGCATAACAGTGGTGCTGGTGAGAGAGGAGACCTTCCATGGAGGACAATAATAAATCTGGAATTTATTAGTGGTCATATTATGGATATTTTCATGTCTTTAGATAGGCAGTTTATATTTGCTATAAGTAGTAAAACTGGAGCTTTTCTATTACAATGGAAATTGACAACACACTTATTTAATTGTAAGTAAGACAAGCAGGCAAGTATATTAATAGGTTTCTACTTTTCTATTAGTATATAAGTAATTGTTATAAGTAGATTATATTAATGGATTAATGGATAAGAGTCAGGAATGTAATCAAATCTACTTAAGAAATATTGCTTTCCAATATGTTCTGGGTCTTTTACATTGATCAACAATCAAGACAATCCCCTAAAGATTTTCAAATAGTCCAATTAACCTAGGCAAATCCTCAGTTGAGATTCTAATCCCAGATAGTGCTAGGGTGGGTTAACTTGGTAGTTAAAGCTAGCCATCAAGCCAAATGTTTTAAGTCCAGTAAAATTTACTGATCAGCTTCCTTGTGAATAATAAAAGCAATATTCAGATGGTACTACTGTTAAGGGTGATACTTCACATTTGAAAGATAAGACACAGTGTTTTATATTTATTGGTGATCAATGATAAAAATGGATAATCAATTTGAATCATCCACAGAAGATTTTTTTTTAAAAATATAAGACTGAAACACTTAGAAATGGAGACCTAGAAAAGAGAAAATAAAAATTCACCTTGATAGTCCTGTTCTAGAATTATATAAAATCTTAAGAGTGTCTCCAATCAGTTGAGCTGTTTCCATTACAGCTTTGACTATTTTATTCTTAGGAAATGGAACTGCCTGCCCTTTACCTCATCTAGTAAGTAGAATGAAGAATACTCAGAGAGCCAAGTGTCTCATGTGTTCACACTGATACGCTGTCTGATGAACAGTAGGCCTGTAGTGTATGAACACATACACACAAATACACACACACACACACACGCATGCACATACATACACACACACACACACACACACACATATACACAGGTTTAATCAAGTGTATCAAAAGACACACTCAAAAGAGGAGAGCTTAGGGAGTGCAAAAGATTGATAATAGATGAGTAAATCACCAACGAGCTCTACTGTAGAGATCAAACAAAATGGTGACAATGCTATGTAATGGCTAATTCAGCATATATATGTGTGCATACACACACACACACACACACACACATATATATATATATATATAATTATATATATATAATTATATATATATATAATTATATATATATAAATTATAATATAAAACTAACTTTGAATAACTTTCACTAACTTTGAATATATATATAATATTTATATATATATATAATTATATATATATAATTATATATATATATATAATTACATAGAGCATGTATGAAAGCAAACTACTGGTGATAAGCATTATTGATGTAACCAATGTTGAAGAGAGATTTTAAAATTTACAATTATTTTTAATTATGTGCAGAGCAGAAGATAGTACTGTATCCCATGAGCCTAGAGGTACAGGTGATTATTTGCTGTTTGGCATGAATGGTGGGACCATATTCCTCTTTAAAAGCAAAAAGCTAACTGCGGCGACAACTCTTCAGTTCATTGATGAAGGAAGATTTGTGCTAACTATACATATGCTTGGTGACACAGAACAGAACTCCAATTAAAATAATCTTAGATATTCAAATAGAATTTTTTCAGAGTACAGAAGTTAACACTCTTTGTAAATGTCCTCTTGGTCAATAAATGTTCCAGACAGAGCTTCCAGACAGAAGTACAAAAATTTAATTGAATATCTGTATTTTCATAGCCTTTTTACTTGTTTCCATTTTAGCTGCAGAAAATTGTCTTAATAAAGCATTCTGCTTTCTGGTTCTCTGAGTGCAATCTGGAATAATTTTAAACACCTACACACACACACACACACACACACACACACACACACACACACACACACACACACTGAATAATTTTGAAGTTTAAATTTAATGGGACTGAACAAGCCTAGCTATTTTGTTCATTTTTCTGTCCACATACTCATCAAATGTAAGAAGTTTTTTTTTAGCTAAACAATCATATTTTCTCAACACTCTATGGTTGGAGAACTTTCTGAATGTTCTTGAAGTATTGCCTAAATGATATATTGAAATAACTTAAAGATGTCAATATGAAAGTATTCTAAATCTAAATGTTCCTCTAATTTAATATATTGAAATGGAGTCTTATCATTCACATCTATTGATTATATGATAGATATATGTATTTCTCCAATGATTAGCTGTGCATGATTTCAATTTTATTTCACTAGCTAATAATCACAAAGCATTCAGTGACAAGCAATAGCAAGCTTAGAACAGGAGAGCATAACGCTGGACTATTTTACATTTATGAGTGCACATCTAATTAACATATTTTACATTAATCTTGGCACTTCTAAACTGTGTGCTAAGACAAATACATGATTTTTATTTTCAGATTAATGAATGTCATAAAAGTGTTTATGGAGCTCATTTAGATATAAGTCTGCCTTGCACATTTCCTGCAGAAAATTATCATTCCCACAGCTACGATCAAACTTCATTATTTCCAGAGTATGATACCTGAACTCATCAATATGAGATCTGAAAAGAAAATATCAATATAATTCTATCTATCAAACTATTTGACTAGAGAGTTAGTAAATAGATTTATTTTAATATTTATTTGTAATCATCAACATCTTGTAAAACATTTGAATATTTAACATCTATTCTTTATTGGTTATTGTTGTGAGTAGCCTTTGGAGTTGAATGGATTTCCCCTGAAGACTATACTCATCTTTTTTTCTTGGGTAGCACACCTCTAGTACTTGCTTCATTATTCATTTCACATGCCTCACAAGTTTCCTTCCTAAGACTTAAAGTGAGGACATTTATTCTTAAAAAGTCATGAGTCATTGGGAACTTTGGTTTAGAATATTTTGAAAGATAGGAATATATTTTTCTTTTTCTATTGCTAATTTGTGATTTTTTTTGTTATATTGGAATGGCAAAGAAAATCATGATATTTGGCTCAATATATTTTTGTGTATTCAAATTTCAAAAATGAAATGTGGAATTACTTGTCTACATAGATTTTTAAATATTCAGAATACTTAGAGAGAAATGACAAGTTTTTCTTTATGTGGACTAGATCAAACCTTTAATGTACAGAATAACAATTCCAAATTCTGCCCAGTAAGAATTACATAAATGTCCATTTATTCCAAGCATATTATTAAAAGTTAAGCAAGAAAAAACTTAGGCCAATGGTATTCAGAACTTTTCATCTTCACAAAACACTGAAAATATTAACAAGTATTAGAACATTAAAAGGTTAAGCATGCCACAGCTGAGACCTGTTTCAGCTAGAAGCAGGCATTATTATATTAAGTCAGGAAATACTATTGCAGCTAAGAAGAAAGGGATTCTTCTCAAAGAAGAAAGGGATTTGGAAGCAACTTCCAAGTTTAAGTACTTTTAGATATACACATGGAAGGTAGGTAAATTGTTAGGGTCCATGAATCGCTGATGAATGGTACCCCAGACTCTAATAGTATGTAAATACAAAGAGAGTTTTATTCTACAGAAGTCCAATATGCTGGGGTCTCCCCATTACCAAGATAGAGAGACACCCAAGTGAGTTTGCAGGCCTGATTTAAAGCAAATTAAGGAATTCTGTGGTAGGTGACATCTATGTTAATCTGTTGGGTCCATTTCTATTGACATTCTGTTACAGTAGTGTGGGGGCTGCAAACTTTCTGGGTAGATCTGAAAAGTGTTGTGAGGAAACAGCTAAGGAAGTCTGAAAATTGCTGCTGACCCATTGTACTTATTCAGGCCGTGTGGTTGGGACATTCCATTACCTGGGCACGAAGCCTGGAGCCTGGGTTTTTTTCTATTAGTAATTGACTTGCCGGGGCTTGCTTGGTCTTGTCCAGTTTTTAAGCCTACTCTTCTTAACTGCCAGTTTGAAATGTGTTATGGAATCAGTCTAGCCTTTTCAGTATGTAGTTGGTGGGGAGATGGATTCTAGTTTTATTTTCAAAAATTAGGTTAAATGGGGTTGGAAATATGTTCTGAGCTGGCACATTTTAGCTTTAATGTCAAATTGAAGATATTGAGCATTCTCCCCCAAATAGTACTAAAATCACACTTGGAAAATATGATCAAAGTGGCAGTTCCCAAAACTAACTGTACATCTACAACTGATTTTTAGTTAAGAAGGAGGGCATGAGAATTTGTACAATTTCACTGAAAGAAGAAATGCTGAGAGTAAGGATAATAAATAGGATGAAATGTGTGATTAAATGGTACTGCTTCCATTGACTCTGCCTCCTTGTACTGTACTTGAGATTGGTTCATCTCATCTCCATTCTAGTAACTGGTATAGTGCTTTAATTATGATTAGTCAAAAAACGATATGAGAGAAGGAGATATAGGGTGGAAGAGGAAGAAAGAGAAAGAGGGAGAGAAAGATAGCAAGAAGGGAGTTGAGCAAGATGAAGAGGTCAAGAAATGGGGAAAAGAAAGAAAGAAATGAAGTGGAAGAAAAGGAGGACAGAGACAAGCAGAGAGAGAGAGAGAGAGAGAGAGAGAGAGAGAGAGAGAGAGAGGGGATGTTGGAGACTCAGGGAAAGGCAAGAAAGAAATTGGGTTTGGGGAATAGGAATTTTGATTTTTACATTACCTTGCAGCTTTCAAACACTTTTGGAAGTAGTTTTTAAACATCAAAACAGGAGTCTGAACACCATGGAATTTTACATAGTCTATTCCTCAAACCTGAAATGTACTTGTATGACATTTGATTGTATACTTTTATAGTATGGCCTATGAATAATAAAGTAATAACAAAACCATTTTCTTGTTTGGGATAGAAACAAAAGTACCAGCATAGTTGACAACTTCCCTTCTTCAGTTCCTTTCCCCCATGAATGGCTGTGGAATTAGCATCTTCAGTGCCCTCACTCTCTTATCCACAACTGTGATGTTAGGAACTAAGTCTTTATATCCCATTAAAATGCACACTGAAAAATAAGTTACAACAATATGGCTAGTGGAAGCCAGGGCTCTATGGGTAATTTGACTATGAAAGTGCAACCATTGTACTAGGGGAGGATATCAGGATATATGAGAGAAACTCAGAGAAAACACTGGGACTCTTGTTCAGCCTTGTAAGAATATGGTAAGTTGACAGTATTTCACATAGAACAGAGCACTTGTCAGAACACAAAAATGCAAACATATCTAGTCTCTAGAATATGAAAAGATTGCCTTATAGCTGCCTAGTCCCCATACTCTTTTATTATAGCTCATACGAAGGCAGCTACAAAATTTCTTTACCAAATATGTACTAACTAACACAGCCACACATGTATGGTGAAGAACAGAAAAAGTTCTGAGAAGGTTGAGGAGCAACCCAAAGTCACGAAGAATGACTTAGTATGGCTCCATAAAGAGTGGAAAAAGTTGATAGTAGCTTACCTGCAGGGAAGGTCAATTGAGTTATTAAAAACACAGTGGAGAGCTCTGGTATCTGAAAGTAGAAAGCCAGAGTGAAGACAGGTACTACTTACCTGTATCAGAAGGAAATGTACCACAGGTCACCAAGCAGAGTGTCTTGATTGCAATTCTATTGCTGTAAATAAACACTATGACCAAGGTGCTTGCTTAGAGTTTAAAGGGTTTAGCCCATTATCATCATGGCAGGGAACATGGTAGCATGAAGACAGGAGCTGAGAACTATCTCATGATCCATAAGAAGAGAGAGAGAAAGAGAGAGAGCGAACTTAAAAGTTTGTGGGTATAGAGGTTGAGAATATCGGAATATGAAAGACATGAGAAGAAATATGATCAGTATAATCAAAATCTATTGTATGAAAAAAATATGTGAGGTATAGAATTTTTACAATCATTTTAAAAGTAATATTACATAACTGCAGTCCATATGCTATTTTATGAGCATAAAGATGAATTATAAAATTATTTTGTTGCTATTATTACCATGTTTGGTATATTACATTTAAAAATAGTTTCATTAGACTTGAGCAAATATGTCAATTGATTTCAACTTTCAATGTTTTGTATCCAAATATATGGCTATTTTTATAATTCTTTTTTTGTTTGTTTGTTTGGTTTGGTTTTTATTTGGTTTTTTTCTTTTCTATATTTTTTATTTACATTCCAAATGATTTCCCATTTCCCGGTTTCCCCCTCCCCGAAAGTCCCATAAGTCCTCTACCCCCAAACCCGTTCCCTAGCTAACCCCTTTTCACTTCTCTTTCCTGGTATTCCCTATATTGCTGCATCCAGTCTTTCCAGGACCAGGGGTCTCTCCTTCCTTCTTCTTCGGAATCAATTGATGTGTGAATTGTGTCTTGGGTATTCTGAGCTTCTGAGTTAATATCCAATTATCAGTAACTACATACCATGTGTATTCTTTTGTGATTGGGTTACCTCACTAAGGATGATATTTTCCAGTTCTGACCATTTTCCTAAGAATTTCATGAATTCATTGTTTTTAATTGCTGAGTAGTATTCCATTGTGTAAATATACCACATTTTCTCTTTTGAGGAACATCTAGGTTCTTTCCAGCTTCTGGCTATTATAAATAGGGCAGCTATGAGCATAGTGGAGCATGTGTCCTTATTATATGCTGGGGAGGCCTCTGGGTATATGCCAAGGAGTGGTATTACAGGGTCCCCCGGGAGTAACATACTCAGTTCTGAGGAACCAAACTGCTTTCCAGAGTGGTTGTACCAGCTTGCAAACCCACCAGCAGTGGAGGAGTGCTCCTCTTTCTCCACATCCTCGCCCACACCTGCTGCCTCCTGTGTTTTGATCTTAACCATTCTGACTGGTGTGAGGAGAAATCTTAGGGTTGTTTTGATTTTCATTTCCCTAATGACTAAGAATGTTGAACATTTCTTTAGGTGCTTCTCAGCCATTCAATATTCTTCAGACAAAAATTTTTTGTTTAGCTCTGTACCACATTTTTAATAGGGTTATTTGACTCTCTGGAGTCTAACTTCTTGAGTTCTTTGTATATATTGGATATTAACCCTCTGTCAGATGTAGGGTTGGTAAAGATCTTTTCACAATTTGTTGGTTGCCATTTTGTCCTTTGCCTTACAGAAACTTTGCAATTTTATGAGGTCCCACTTGTCAATTCTTTATCTTAGAGCATAAGCTATTGGTGTTCTGTTCAAGAAATTTTCCCCTGTGCCCATGTGTTCAAGGCTCTTCCCCAATTTCATTTCTATTAGTTTCAGTGTGTCTGATTTTATGTGGAGGTCCTTGATCTGCTTGGAGTTGAGCTTAGTACAAGGAGATAAGAATGGATTGATTTGCATTCTTCTACATGCTGACCTCCAGTTGAACAAGCACCATTTGTTGAAAAGGCTATCTTTTTTCCACTGGATGGTTTTAGCTCCTTTGTCAAAGATCAAGTGACCATAGGAGTTTGGTTTCATTTCTGGGTCTTCAATTCAATTCCATTGATCTACATGCCTGTCACTGTACCAATACCATGCAGATTTTAACACTATTGCTCTGTAGTACTGCTTGAGTTCTGGGATACTGCTTCCCCCAGAAGTTATTTTACTGTTGAGAATAGTTTTAGCTATCCTGGGTTTCTGTTATGGCTAAAAACTCTTGAGCTGTAAAGATTCTTGTAAAAAAATTTGCTCTTTCCATAAACATTTTCAAAGTAAGAAGAGAAGATAATAATAACTATACATAAAAATAAAATGTGACAGTTTTTACAGTTTTATTTTCAATTTTATTGTCAGACAGATACAGAGAGTAGGGTTTTTTTTCAAAAATTTGCTGGAAACAGACAATAATTACCACCCACTCTTCCCCAACACATAGTTTTGCTTAGATGATGAATATATTATCTGACAAATAGATGGTTCTAGAAGTTCCTTTAAATGAAATTTTATACTTTATTCATTTAAAAATATTAAGCTATACTTTATGGTGAGTATGGATGATGTTATTAATGCATGTGACCTGCTCCATTCTTTATAGCCACAGGCTTTGCCCTAAAATTCTTACCCAAATGGAGATAAGAAGGAACTATCTATACATTAGTACCTGTGCCCAACAAATGATTTTAGGATCATTATTGCTGAAATGAGTTATATAAATTTACATTGTATTAGACATAATACAATGTTTTGGTATTTTTAAATGCTTGAAACTCATTCAAGTTCCATGGGACATGTATACATTTCCCAATTAACTCTACCCTCAATAATACATAGAAGTATATAAGAGATTATTTCAAATTTGCTAAATTGTGTAAATTATATAAAATACTATGCTCTTTTGTATGTAGGACTTGAGAATCCACCAAGTTGGGATTCTAAAGAACTCCTATAACAGGTTCCACACAGACATTAATGGATGAATCCTCAATAGGATAGCTAGATAATATCTTTTTTAATTAATGAATTTAACATTCAATTTAATTTTAATTTGTGTATATTAGTGTTTATATGTGTGTGTTTGTGTACCACATGTATACACTTCCCTTGGAGACCAGAAGAGGGTGTTGGATTTCTTGGAACTAGAATTATATAGATGGCTGTAAGCCTCCATACAGATGCTTGAAATGCAATCTCTGTCCTCTATAAGATCAATCACTGTTCTTGATTGCTGAGCCATATCTCCAGCCTATAGATAATGTGATTATGTAAGATAATATATAAAATATACAGCTTATAATACAGTGAGTACTTGGTGTCTATTAACATTCTGCATGTCAAACAATAGTAACTATAAGAAAATCATATGCCAAGGTATCTTTTATGTATTTAAAATTCTGTGTAGATAAAATACATGTTTTTTTAAATTTTGTTTTATTTTCTAAGTTTTTTTTATTTACATTCAAAATCATTTCCCCTTTCCCATTTCCTGCCTCCCCGAAAGTCCCATAAACCCACTTCCCTCCCTCTTTTCCCCATTCAATCCACACTCGCTTCTCTGTCCTGGCATTCCCTTACATCCAGTCATTCCAGGACCAGGGGTCTCTCCTTCCATCTTCTTGGAAATCTATTGATATGCAAATTGTGTCTAGGGTATTCCAAGATTCTGGGTTAATATCCCCTTATCAGTGACTGCATACCATGTGTGTTCTTTTGTGATTGGGTTACCTCACTAAGGATGATATTTTCAAGTTCTGACCATTTGCCTAAGAACATCGTGAATTCATTGTTTTTAATTGCAGAGTAGTATTCCATTGTGTAGATATACCACATCTTCTGAATCCATTCCTCCGTTGAGGGACATCTGGGTTCTTTCCAGCTTCTGTCTATTATAAATAAGTCTGCTATGAACATAGTAGAGCATGTGTCCTTACTGCATGCAGATAAAGCCTCTGGGTATATGCCCAGGAGAGGAATAGCCGGATCCTATGGGAGTGTCATGCCCAGTTATCTGAGGAACCGCCAGACTGCTTTCCAGAGTGGTTGTACCAGCTTGCAATCCCACCAGCAGTGGAGGAGTGTTCCTATTTCTCCACATCCTCGCCAACAACTGATGTCTCTTGTGTACATGATCTTAGCCATTCTGACTGGTGTGAGATGGAATCTCAGGGTTGTTTTGATTTGCATTTCCCTAATGACTAAGGATGATGAACATCTCTTTAGGTGCTTCTCAGCCATTAGATATTCTTCAGGTGAGAACTCTTTGTTTAGCCCTGTACCCCATATTTTAATAGGGTTACTTGCATCTCTGGAGTTTAACTTCTTGAGTTCTTTGTATATATTGGATATTAGCCCTCTGTCGGATGTAGGATTGGTAAAGATCTGATGATTTTTTGAATTTCTTAAGTTTCTGTTGTTATCTCTCCTTTTACGTTTCTGATTTTGTTTATTTGGATACTGTCTCTGTGCCCTCTGGCTAGTCTGGCTAAGGGTTTATCTATCTTGTTGATTTTCTCAAAAAACCAACTCCTCGTTTTGTTGATTCTTTGTATGGTTTCATTTGTTTCTACTTGATTGATTTCAGCCCTGAGTTTGATGATTTCCTGCCTTCTACTCCTCTTGGGTGTATGTGCTTCTTTTTGTTCCAAGGCTTTCAGGTTTGCCATTAAGCTGCTAGTGTACGCTGTCTCCCGTTTCTTTTTGGTGGCACTCAGGGCTATGAATTTTCCTCTTAGCACTGCTTTCATTGTGGCGCATAAATTAGGGTAGGTTGTGCCTTCCTTTTCATTAAATTTTAAAAAGTCTTTGATTTCTTTCTTTATTTCTTCCTTGACCAAGTTATCATTGAGTAGAGCATTGTTCAGCCTCCATGTGTATGTGGGTTTTCTGTTGTTTTTCTTGCCATTGAAGACCACCCTTATTCCATAGTGATCTCATAGGAGGCATGGGATTAGTTCGGTTTCCTTACATCAGTTGAGGTCTGATTTGTGACCAATTATATGGTCGATTTTGGAGAAGGTACCATGAGGTGCTGAGAAGAAGGTGTATTATTTTGCTCTAGGATGAAATGTTCTATATATATCTTTTAATACCATTTGTTCCAAGGCTTCAATTAGATTCACTCTGTCCCTGTTTAGTTTCTTCTTTCCTGAATGATCCATTTCAGAGAGCGGGGTGTGGAAGTTGCCCACTATTATTGTGTGAGGTGCGATATGTGCTTCGAGCTTTAGTAAAGATTCTTTTACAAATGAGGGTGCCCTTGCATTTGGAGCATAAATATTCAGAATTGAGAGTTCTTCTTGGTGGATTTTTCCTTTGATCAGTGTGTAGTGTCTTCTGTGTCTTTTTTGATGACTTTAGGTTGAAAGTCAATTTTATCTGATATTAGGATGGCTACTCCGGCTCGTTTCCTGGGACCATTTGCTTGTAAAATTGTTTTCCAGTCTTTTACTCTGAGGTAGTATTTGTCCTTGACACTGAGGTGCGTTTCCTGCCTGCAGCAAAATGCTCGGTCCTGTTTATGTATCCAGTCTGTGTCTTTTTATTGGGGAACTGAGACCATTGCTATTAAGAGAGATTAAGGAATAGTGATTATTGCCACCTGCTATTCTTGACACTGTCTTTATGTTTGAGTGGTTATCTACTTTGGGTTTGATGCAAGAAGGTTACTACTATCTCCTTTTTTCAAGGGTGTTGTTTCTCTCCTTGTATTGGTGGTTTCCACCTATTATCCTTTGCAGGGCTGGGTTTGTGGAAAGATATTGTGAAAATTTGGTTTTATCATGGAATATCTTAGTCTCTCCATCTATGGTGATTGAGCGTTTTGCTGGGTATAGTAGTCTAGGCTGGCATTTGTGTTCTCTTAATGTCTGCATGAGATCTGCCCAGGATCTTCTGGCTTTCATAGTCTCTGGTGAGAAGTCTGATGTGATTCGAATAGGTCTTCCTTTGTATGTTACTTGGCCTTTTTCTCTTACTGCTTATAATATTCTTTCTTTGTTTAGTACATTTGATGTTTTGATTATTTTGTGATGGGAGGTATTTCTGTTCTGGTCTAGTCTGTTTGGAGTTCTGTAGGCTTCCTGTACGTTCAACGGCATCTCTCTCTTTAGGTTAGGGAAGTTTTCCTCCATAATTTTGTTGAAGATATTACTGGCCCTTTAAGTTGCAAATCTTCACTCTCATCTATACCTATAATCCTTAGGTTTGGTCTTCTCATTGTGTCCTGGATTTCCTGGATGTTTTGGGTTACACGTTTTTTGCATTTTGCATTTTCTTTGACTGTTGAGTTGATGCTTTCTATGGTATTTTCAGCACCTGAGATTCTTTCTTCCATCTCTTGTATTCTATTGTTGATGTTTGCATCTATGACTCCTGATTTCTTCCCAAGGTTTTCTATCTCCAAAGTTGTCTCGCTTTGTGATTTCTTAGTTGTTTCTACTTCCTTTTTTAGATCCTGGATGGATTTGCTGAGATCCTTCAATTGTTTGTTTGTATTTTCCTTTATTTCTTTGAGATATTTTTGCATTTCCTCTTTCATGATTTCTGCCTGTTTACCCAAGTTCTCCTGTATTTCTCTAAGCGATTTTTGTGTTTCTTCCTCATGGACTTCCATCTGTTGATCCATTGTCTCCTGCATTTCTTTAAGCAATTCTCTTGTTTCCTTTGTAAGGGTATCTATCCGTTAATTCATTTCTTTAAGCTTTTTTTGTGTTGCCTCCCTATGGGCATCCATCTGTTGACCCATATTCTTCTGCATTTCTTTATGCGATTTTTGTGATTCCTTTGAAAGTGCATCTACCCGTTGATTAGTTTCTTTAAGCAATTTTTGTGTCAGTTCCTTGTGGGCGTCCATCTGTTGACCCATGTTCTCCTGCATTTCTCTAAACGATTTTTGTGTTTCCTTTGCAAGGGCTTCTAACTGTTGATTCATGTTCTCCTTTAATTCTTTATGAGATTTATTTGTGTCCTTCTTGAATTCCTCTAATAGCATCATGAGAAGTGATTTTAAATCCAGATCTTGTCTTTTTTGTGTGGTGGGGTATCTAGGACTTGCTGCTCTTGGAAAGTTAGGTTCAGATGGTGCCATATTACTTTGATTTCTATTAGTAACGTTCCTAAGTTTGCCTTTTGCCCTCTTCTTACCTCTGGTGTTAGTCCTGTTTCACTGGCTGTTGGTTGGACCTTCTGTGAGCCTGCAGAGCTATTTCTGACCCCCCTGGATTACCCGGATTCCCCTGGCACCGATTTCTGGGGACTGCCCTGCTCCTGAGTGACTTTGGAGCCCTGATGTGCCTTACCCCAAGTGATGTTATATTGGGGAATCCCTGCACATCCAGCGGCTCAGCGTAGTGGATTCCCAGAGCAGAGGTCACCAAAGGGAGTCTGGTAGGCTCCTGCCTGTGCGGGGGAGGGGGAGTAATCTCTCCCAGCCCGTGGGGGAGGGGAGGCTGGGAGGGAGGGTCCCTCTGCAGGGCATAAGTCCCACAGCAGAGCTGGCATGTAGGTTACTTCAGACCTGCCCAGCTCTTGGGAGCAGGTACACATAAGCTGCCTGAGACCCAAGCGATATTATGCCTGTCTGTCCCTGAGCCTGGAAGTCCCAATCGCCCTGATGCCGGAGCAAAGATGGCTGATAAAATCCATGTTAATAATGTCATTAAATTCAACTCAGTACTAAACATCCATGGCAGCCATTTTCAAGTTTAAAAAATAAAAGAATAAAATACAAATATGAAAGAAAGCAGAGATATAGAGATATTCAGTTATTTAGAAGACCTAATATCTAATATTATTACAACATCTATGATCCAACATTCATGAAATGGTGAGTTTCAAATTCAGTGAGAAGCTCAGTATGCAAACACTAAGTCGTGTGTAATAGAAGAAATCAACCTTAATCCTCTGGTCTCCATACTCATGTGTACATATATGCACACATATGTATCAGCATAATATATGTAAAAAAAAATAAACCTTGTGTTTATTTGGGAAAAATTCTGTAAGCACAAGCTTTATTCCTGAAGTCTGATCCCAATTAATAGAACTCAAATTATAGACTCACAAACCATTTGACCAGAACATTATTTCATGTGTGCTGTGGTTTGAATGAGAATGGTTTCTGTTCTCATATAAGACTTGGTTCCCAATTGGTGGAATTGTTGGGGCAAAATTAGGAGTTATGGTCTTATTAAGAGATGTGTATTCCTAGGGGCTAGCTTTTAAGTTTCAAAGTCCCTGATATTCCTCAGTCAGTCTCATTCTTATGGATCTAGATGTTTGGTAGGTATTACTATGACTGCATTTTTTCAATGATCTGAACACAGTATGAATAAATTTACTTTAAATTATCATTTCTGTTTCATCCACTAAATTTTTTGAATATTCCTCACTTCTTCTAGTACTTTTTCTCATGTGGATCCTATTTAGATATAATAATTGATTCTAAATGTAACAATCTCTTTAGCAAGTAGCAGTGTCTATAGATAAACACTTCTGGATAGTTAATGTACTGAATTCTGGGCACATCACAGATATTTAGGAGTTTTTAATGCATCAGTGATTTTAAGATATACTGAAACAGTGAATTATAAAATTATTTTTAAATTTCCTGCTTTAAATTTAATGTATTAAACATCATTTTCCTAATGGTGCTCACCTTCCTGCCTCATTGTATCTCTTTGAAAATAAGGGTTCTATTACATTCTCCCCCACCTTAACTGAATATGTGCTGATAAATGGAAATAGACAATGAAAGTAATAGTACTTCTTAGTTGTATAACAAGTCACTGAGACATTTCCTCCCCAATTTGGAAATCAATAAGACTGCTCTACCTTGAACTCTCCCTACATTGATTAATTGATTGCTTTGGATATGGATGGTGGGAAAGGCATTCCAATTTGGTTTTAGAGTAGAAAGCAACATTAAAAATACCACTGTCAAGCTAAGTGCCTCTTGATAACAGACTCAGAATATGCTGCTACTACAATGAAAAATTGGTTTGCTCATATTGTATGTGGATGAATTCCATTTTGGGTGCTGATACACAAGGATTTTCTTCATTCTTCATAGTTCCCTAGCATACAGGCTGCCAGAGCAATGGAGCAAGAGTGATAAACTCTTCATATTTGAACATTTTATAATTTTTCATGTAATACAAAGAAAATGGACTTGTTTCCATAAATGTAGTAAGAATAAACATGGCCCAGAGTCATTAAACAATACTAAGATGAGTAGGTGTGGTACCTTCATGAGCTGAGGTCTTCATAGTACTTCCAAAATCATCTAAACTGTTCCACTTGCTAACAGTTTAGATTCTACTTCATTGAGATTATTTTCCTAAATTTATGATCTAATCTAGAATTCTGTAATTATAATCTATAATAATTACATTAAAAAGGAATTTTTGTTAACATTTATCAGATAAATAATAATGCTTTTCTTTAAAATGTAATTTCTTGACATCAAAGTGACTCTGGGTGGTATTTGGATAAACTAACATACTGTGTTAATTTGAAAGAATAATCATGCATATCAATGAATAAACATTGCAATGATCCTTCAAGAAACTTAATAAAAATTGAGAGAGAAAGAGAGAGAGAGAGAGAGAGAGAGAGAGAGAATTCAAGGAAATATGGAAACATGTTTCTACATTTTATGATGTGGAAGTTATAGGAACGGATTTATTGAATGATCACACTATAACTGAAGGACATACTATGCTCTTTTTTAGAAACAGGAAATTGAAGTACAGAGTCTATGACCACATATCACTGGAGATTGTAAATGCTTTTGCTTTCTGAATCTACATTTTGTATGATACTTAGTCCTCTTTTCACTAAACATGACATTTATTTTTATTAACTATATAGTCATGTTATAACTAATAGTAATAATAGTTACTTAAATTTTCATATGAGTACAAATAAAAAGTTTATAACATTATTAAAGATGACATGTATGTAAATTTAATTGTTTTATTTATTATTCTTGTATTCTGGAGAAATTTTTCTCTTGAAATATAAGTGACAATTGAATTTTAAGTTTCATTATATGTCATTAAAGTAATAATTCACCTTAGAATTTGATTTAAAAAATGCTTATGGCTTCAACTGTGACATTATGATTAGTAAGCATCATTAGGCTATACCCAAGTAATAAGAATATTTATGTCTGCTTTACTAGGATTTCATTTATCAGGACAGACCATCAATAATCATCATTAGGTTCATAAATGTTATAATTTTTCTTGAATGCACCTATCCCTTAAATGAGTTTTAAAAGATGAAACTGATTTTCATTTTACATTTAATAAGAGGTGCTACATAAATATTTCTGCTACAGTTCCCTTCATCATAAACTTTTTCGCAGCCTCCTATTTCAATATTTGTGCATCTGTGAGTAGAGGTACATACATACCAGGGTATTAAAGGTAATTTGATTTGCACTTAATAAACAAAATTCTGAGTAAAAGCATTTTTAAAACAAAATGGACAAGACACTAATCGTAACTACTTCATTCTGTTAAGAAATATAGGATATGCAGTCCATGTTTAAGAGATAGAGACTTTTGCTTCATTCTGTTAGAATATAGGAGATGTATAGTCAGTGCTCCAGAGTTAGCTGTGAGTATTTCCCTATTTTCAAAAGTGGGGAAAGCTATTTTTTTTCAGCAGCACAGAGCAGTTACATGCAACAATTCTATAAAATCACTATGTAGAAAAAATAGGTTCCATATCCAGAGCATACCTACTCTGTCATCTTCTATGAAGTTCTTGAATAAATTTCTGTAAGAACTATAGCACACCTCACACCATCTTCATGATATAAAGGTAATTGTTCTAAACCATTCACTATTCAATATTTTTTCTGGTGCAAATTTAATTTCAAGCGAAAAGACCATGAGTAGTCTAGTATAATCTCCCTAGAATTCAAGAACTCTACAGCCTATCAAACACAAATACTTTACATGAAATAGTATTATTGATTATATCTTATTAGATATCACACATTGAAGCTGTCTATTAGGGAGAGATATGTTATCAATGAACCACTTAATTTATTGTTTCACAGTCTAAATTCTTAATGACTGTAATAAATTTCCTTCCTGCAGCTGAGAACTGTTTCACCTTGCAAATTTCCTTTACTTTTGATTATTATTTCAGAATAAATAGACTGTTGTTCATTAATATTGTAAACAGGTTCTTTTTGCTCAATGCCAACAGCACCAAAAGGTGTTCCTAGCACTTCATATTGAGACTGTCCTTAAGGACAAATTTCACAAGATAATCAGAAAGTGGTAGGGCATACCTTTAATGCCAGCACTTGGGAGGCAGAGACAGACTAATCTCTGAGGATTCAGCTTGGTTTACAGAGAGAGTTTAAGAACAGCGGGAGCTATAAAAAGAAAAAATAAACAACAACAAATGAAAGTAATATTATCAGATGGCTGAAATATATTTCTTAGGAGACTGTTTAGAATCTTTGCATAGTACTCTCTCTACAGTTTCTATGAAAGCAAGTTTGGAGCCTTCAGATCTATTTCCTTCAACAAATATTATGTGGATGTTACTGAGTATTGTTCATTCTGCAATCTGTTTCACTGATGACTCAAGTGACCTCATGTGAACTAAGAAATGTATTGTTGTTATTCTTATTCTTATTATCATAATAAATGATCATCATCATCTTTCTTCTGTTTAATTCTTACCTCTTGGTCACTGAAGGGCTATATTGGGAAGTACACAGGTTTTCTAGATCAAGAACTCTGAAGAAGAGTTTTTCTAAAAATTTCTTGGCTATTTGTACAAAGGAAGTAGAATGTGCTATATACTTCATATTACACATAGTGTATACTGGTAGATCTTTTTAATTCAACGAATGTATACTGTTAGCCCATAAATGGTAATGGTTAATGCAATACATGAATAATAATGACAACAAAGATCAGCTGTAATCAATCAAGGCTTTGGACATGATTAAATGAGAGAGAATTGAAGCAAGGGCTAACACTATTTATAACGGAATGGTGGGCAGACATTGGGCTGTAAAAGGAAGAGTCTCAGATATGCACTTCTCAGCTTTTAGAATTCGTGGTACATCTGGCCTAGTGACCCAAAGCTGAACAGTGCCCACACTAGAGACAGGAGAAAACTATCTGAAGATTGAAGCCACAAATACAACACCTGGTAACTCTGTTTGGGAATGTTAAATCACAAAGAAGGTCAGGATAAAGTCAGACTCTTCTTTTTCTTGACAGTGTGTACAGAGAACAGGGCTCCAACTTGATGTGTTCACAGCTGTGAGAGACCCTTGAATGTCATGCACCCCGCAGTATTTGAAGGAAATGATCACTAAAACCCTGCAAAGCAGAAATTCCTCCAAACCAGGTAGGCCTGCTCTTCAGTAGGAAGCTTCCTACACTTGTGACCAAGTGACACTATCAAGAATACATGCCTAATGGGATGAGAATATTCTAAAATTCAGAAAATACAATCTATATAATTAGCAAGTGAAGCAAGCCACTGTCTATAAATAATGCCACAATCATGAGATTGATGCATCTGTTTTTTTATGACATAGAAAACAGGTCCTTAGCCTTCAAATCTCCTATCTCTTAAGGGAATGTGAATGCGTTTTTGACAGACATAAAGGAGAACCTGAAGAATAAAAAATGATTATAAATAAAAAATAATCATTTGGATTAAAGTCTTTTTGTTAGTTTTTTACAATATGTGAAAACAACTTTAATAGTAACTATCTATAAGCTTCACTGTTAAAAATTCTTTAAAATAATTTGTGTGTTAGCATCTACAACTAACCTGTGGGGTAGGTGGGTATGAAGAAATTAGTTGTCAGTTTATATAAAATTTGAACCTTCAGAGTTGGGCTCTGTAAAGTGTATTCTTGAGCAATTTGTTATACTGACGTTCAGGAAATAAAAACATAATTACCAAATGAAAATAATTTTGGTGTACTAGTAAGGATGCTTATGATAAACAAGAAGAGGAGACTAAGATAAATTGCAATAAACACACTATGAACTAGGAACACAGTGGGATCTGTTATAGACAAAACCAGAGCTTGGTAACTGGATCACAGTTGTGGCAACTAAGTGTGTAGCCACTGTTGCAGCCTATGAGATGATGAATCAACTTTTCATTTTGAACTTGTATCCCTGCTATATGATGAACAGTCCTAAGATTATCAAGTGTAGACCACTATCTGTCCACTGACTGGAGAAACTGGCACATAATCATCTACATTTCTCTTCCATACTATATATAATTTGTTCATACCATCTCATCTTTCACATTTGTAGTTCCCACTAGCGATCCATTGAATGTAGAAGTCACTCTTTTCCAGCCCTCATGCCTTTGACAGGAAAGTTTCCTTCACTTTGTCATCCTTGGGTGCTGTGACTGAAAGACTCCAGTTATTACATCTGGGTTCTCACTGCCTTCAGTGCAAAAATTCTTATCTAAGCTCCATTAGTTGTTTTTCTTGTGAAAATAACTGGTAAAAGTTATAAAGGATTTACACTGTCTCATAGTCTAAGATGCAAGCCACTCATCCAGCAATAAAGATTAACCATTGCACCTACTATCTACAATTTCCATACACATTACTTTTCATTTCTTATGTCACATTTACTATCAAGAGACCAAAGTAGTGATTACTTTTATTAAAATTAATGCACTTCGTGAAGCTAATTTAGGTAAGCGTGATTAAATTTGTCCAAAGATATTTTGATGTCAGTTTTTTTGAGATTACAAAATAAAAGTTTGTAACCCTTGAAGGAAGACTAATAATAAAAGCATCATTTCACCAGTCTTTCTATGAAGACCCAGGAAGGTAGTCCCAGGAAGGCATAACTCTACGTCAAGTGAAAACTGTACTCCTGGCTTTCTGCTAAGACTCCCCAGTACTGAGCTAACATGAGTTCATCTTGGAAAAAAACTATTACATATGATACTTGAGCAATCACATTTATCAAAGCCAATAAAGATGTGTTTAACTGGGCAAATATATGTTGCACATCAATGTGTTAAATGTTTGTGTGTGTGTGTGTGTGTGTGTGTGTGTGTGTGTGTGCACATGCGCACATGTGAGCACATGACACACTACCTCTGTGGTGATCAAAAGACAACCTGAATGTTTCTTAGCCTTCTACCTTGTTTGTGACAGTGTCTTTTGTTCTTTCCTATTGCATATGCCAGGCTCCTTACCCTGCAATTTCCAGGAACTTCTCAGCCTCTGTTTTCCATCTTGGTGTAGGAGCACTTCCATTATAGATGTGAGCTTTTATATCTGGCTTAATGTGGGTTCTTGAGATTTAAGCTCAGGTCTTCATGCTTGGGAACAAGCACTTTATCCAATGAATCATCTTTGTGTCCAATATTTAGGAGTGTTCATAAAGTGGCCCAGTGACTTCTACCATAAATTAGAAGCAACACACAGAGAAAAGTCTAAGAAGGGTATCTGAATGCATCTAGCCTGTTATGGAACATCAAAGATGTTTTCTTCTGTGTGATGCCAGGGGTCTGAGAAACTAATAACTTTTCCTAATTTTGAGGAAGACCACCAGAAAGAGGTAGGGTTTTGTTTCTGATGCATTTGCTTTATAGAGTGAGTGTTGATAGGAGGTAGATGTACCATTTATGGTTGTTAAGCTGAAAAGGAAGTGAGCATGCAAAACTGTTTCATTCCTAGAACTGAAATGGAAACCATTTTAACCACATGATTTTCTTTCTCTGCTCTTTATGAGTGTCATCCTGTCTACTTGTTACTAAGCTTAACTGCATGGAAAACAAATGGGTAAAAATTCCTTTATACTTTTCAAAACTCAAATCTTTACAAAAGACATTTTTAGAACTGTCATGTTCAAGTAGATAGGGCAGGAGAATGTTGCAAAGGCTTTTGTAGGATCAAACTCTGACAAGTGAGAATGCTATACAGGCATAAAAAGCCCTTGGAGGAGTTAGAGAAAGGACAGAGGGAACTGAAGTGGTTTGCAACTCCACAGGAAGAACAACAATAGCAACCAACTGTTGGACATAACCCTGTGGTGATCAGTCACGTAGGGCCAGGCCTCTAGTGTTCTGGCTGGACTCCACCCCTATAGTTACTTGGCAACAACCAGGTGTCCCAACCCACTGTAAAAGGGTCTACTTGGCCCCTCCTAGCTCTCTTGCCCACACTCTCTCCCTTTTCTCTTGCTTCCACCGCCTCCGTTCCCCGTCTTTCCCCATTCTTCTCCCCTCTTTTCATGTGGTCATGGCCAGCTCTCACTCTTCTATCTTTTCTTTCTCCCTTTACTTCTTTATCTCTTTTCTTTTTCCTACTTTTATATAATAAAGCTTTAAAACCATGGGCTGTCTCTTCTTATCAAAACCCACCATGTTGGAGTAATGGAACAGGCCTCGTTGCGTTCCCAGCCAACTAAAAGGACCAAGGTCTTCCCAGCCTGGTCGGGCTTCCTCTATAGGTACTTGGGCCTCCACCCCACAGGCTCAAGACTAGATCAAGGACTCCATTGACCCCTAAAAGCATAGCCTCTTTCCATAGGTACACAGGCCCGCTCACCATTCCCTGCAGCCAACCAGATCCCTTAAGCTCACAGGGACTAAATAACCAACCAAAGTGTACACATGGAGTGACCCATGGTTCCAGCCACATATGTAGCAGAGGATCACCTTGTCAGGCATCAATAGGAGAAGAGTCCTTTGGTCCTGTGAAGTCTCAATGCCCCAATGTAGGAGTGGGGAGGCAGGAATGGGTCGGTGGGTGTTTGGGGGAACACCCTCATAGAAAAAGGAGAAGCACAGGTTGGATAGGGGGTTTCCAGGGGGAAGCAGGAGAGGGGATAATATTTGAGATGTAAATAATTAAAATATCCAATAAAAATGAAGTGTTAAAATGATAGTAATTAAAACCTTAAAAATAAAAAAAAATAAAAAATAAAAAAAAAATGAAAGAAAACTCTAAAACATTTTCTTTCCAGAAACTTTGACCAAGAATCAGCCTTTGGCTTTATTAGGAAACTCCTTCAGTCAATATACCAAGAATCTCTTTGTAATTAGTATTCAAAATGTTTTTTGAGTGTCACTGTTTGAATTTTCTGTGGAGCAGGGAGGCGGCACACGGTGAGATCTTTGCTGCTAGTATTACAGCTTCAGTTTGGTGCCAGTGACAGATGGGTATCTGATCTTTTTATTTTCAAGTTTGCATAATTACATTGGAGAATTAGAAATGGGAACGTATATCTTTCTTACATGTTCACTTTTTTGTATCTACATTCAAGAGGCAAGCAAATTAATCCTTTTTATAGCAATTACACTAGTATTAAAAATAAAAAGGTAAGATTGATATGTAATATATATAATGTGTATTTTTCCCACTTATATTTACCAGGCAGAGAGTGGAAGCTATAGGCTATATAATTTTTAATTTTGAAGACACCCACAGTACTCTATTAAAAATAATTTACTTCTCCATTCTATATTTTTAAGCTGGTTCATGTCATAAAATCCATGTACTTTACATTTTTTTCTTACTTTGTACACTTGATAATTCCGCTTTTTGGGCCCAAAAGATTAAAAGGAACTGAAAGTAGATAGATATGAGTTAATTTATTGAAAATATTTATCTAAATATTAAAATATTTGAAATTTAAAAATAATATTGACTTGATTTAAATATGACTGACTATATTTAGGGAATTCTTAATTATCAACGAAGTCTCAGGTTCTGTTAACATTTGATTATTTCAGATAAATAATTTTAGATAAGTATGTTGTTCCCATATTTAGCTATATGTAAGAATATTCAATAGCATACTTAAAATATGATTATGACATATTAAAATTCAAATGAACTATAGTAGAGCAAGCCAAGCCTAGTGGGAATTGTTCATGGACACAAACATGGGTGCAAAGGCCCCAGAGAGGGCTTGGATTTGCATGTGTGACTTCTGCCATTGGGTCTAACATGGGCAAAATCTGAACTTTTTCAAAATACATAAGATCTAAATAAGATGAAGTTGGAGAATTTTCCAGTAGATTTTAAATACAGAGCTTGCCTAGAATACTTTTGATCCAAAATAGAAACCAAAACTTTATGTCAATGTATTTCAAAGGAAAACTACAAGGTGAAGCTGAAAGAAGGGAAACAATGGCTTTCTCAAACTGTACAGCAAGGATGGAGAAAGTTGATGTGTACTGGGACTGTGATATAAAGGCCCCAGAATAAAGTACAGATTCATTTCCACATGAATCAAAGTCTAATATTTGTTTGTCTGTTTGTCCATACATAAGAATAGAATCTTTTTGTGAGTAGTCTAATGGGACTTACACAGGAATAGTGAGCAGATGGTTTTGTGGGTATGATGATTTCCTTACAACCATGAGGACCTTAGACCAATCTCTGCCACTCACATAAATACTAGGCTGTCATGAGCCAGATGGATAGTTTGGCTAAGCAATCTTATGTCACAGATTAGAAAACAGAAGCTTGATGTTATAACTAACTTGTGAAGATGAATTATAGGCTAAAATAGATAGAGGAAACAGAATTGCTCCTCCACTGCCCAGTATCCTTTGCCTTTCCTAGGCATTAAGCAATTGGGAGGCCTTGCCACCATCCTCTTCTACCCATAAGTAATCTATATGCCACACAATGAATATAAAGTAACATAAAGCATAGTCCACATAAAACAGAAGGAAACTTCTTGTGGACACCTGAGAAACATAATGAGTTAAATAAACAATCATCCAACTGGCTTCAACCATGGGAATAATGCTATAATTGGCTGTATTTATCTACTTAGGAAGTGAGAAAAGAGCATTGACGAGAACCAAAATGGCCTCACAGTTCAGTATAGAGCTGGTGTAGCATCATTGTAGGAGAACTGGATTATAACCATCTGTGGGTAACTTTTGTGTCAGGTGATATCTCTGACATTGTAGTCAATAAATAAGAATGGTGCTGATGGAAATCTCATGTGGTATATCATGTATTTTATAAGACAGTGAAATATGTCAGGATCCTGTATCCAGTGCTTAACCAAGGGCCTCAGCAACACATAAATCTTACCAGAACTTTGGTGCAATCACAAACTTGTCTCATACAAGGCTTCTCAATTGTAGCAGAGCCCCATGATTGTTCTTGTAATAAGTACCATTTTTCTCCTCCATTTCTCCTTTTGCCCAAGAAATAGTATCTGGAAGAAAAGTGCTTAAGAAAAAAAATTGAAGTCTACAGGAAATTGTCCTGAAACTGAAAACCAGCAGGAAATTGACCCAAACACACTTCAGACAAAATCTAAAGTATTATTTTAAATGTTATTTTGAAATAACCATTCTTTTAAAAATGATAGAAGCAACATGCACATTTAAGCTACTGACATCTGTAAATACATGTTGGTTAGAAGCATGAAGTAAAGTTCAGGTCACATGAGAGACAGCATGTTCTGTGGAATGGAAGGTTGTTCGAATGACACACTTAGAATCCTTGTTTAATACCCTTTCCTGTCCTTAAAGGCTGGTCAACTTACCTGTAAAGCATTTATTTTGAAATCCTAACTCCTTCAAAAGTTATCAGAATGTGTTTTAAAGAAACACTTTTGGATCTATTTATTTTCCACAAGATTAAGCTTTTTGCTTGGAAATGACTTTGCTTTTCTACCTAGAAACTTTGCCAAGCACACAAGTCTGTGTAGAGAACCACTAGTTCTCCTTGAATGCAATGTTTCCTATTCCTCAAGCCCTTGGCAGAGCACCATAGTCCAAATTGTAATTGTCTCTGTACTTACATTTGTTAGGCTACTCCATTTGAAGACTTATATTGCACAGGGATTAGTCCCTAGGACTGTCCTTGTTAATCCTGTTCCAATTTTCCATTCTCCAGATGGAATTTTCTCTCCAGTCCTCTACACAACACATCCTGTGCCATTTATATTGCTCTCCTATGCATCTGCACCATGACTTCTCCTTTGTTTCTCTTTACAACACTTAGGGGCAAGTGTTCCTGTAAGCAGTAACTCCCAAAGCACCTCATCAGAACGTACTGCAGGAATGAGAGGAAGTGTAAAGGTTCAGGAACAAAAAGGCAATGGTGTACTTGCCTCAGGTATAAGAAAGGGATACTTCACACATCCACTGCCACTCCTCACAGCTATTGCTACACCACAAAACATACATGGCTCTTGTGCAGGCTTCTTCTTCCTCCAAAGCCTGGTAGAAACCCCTCCTCTCCTTCCTTGTGTCTGTCATTTCCTCCTAGCACCCAGAAGTCCCAACTCTACCTTCCTTCCAGTAATTGGCCCCAGCTTTCTTTACTGACAGATCAAGAACCAATAGGGAAAAAAATCCTTAGCATCAGAACCGCCCCCTTTACATGTTTCAGGGCGGATCATTTGGTACTGGATAACCAGCTGGTAAGTTCATTATGGGTAAGACTCTTTTTCCCACTCTCAGCATTCCTTAGTTGCCTGTAGTTCTTTGTATAGGGTTGATACATTGTTTCTGACAATCCACTTGTCCTGTCTCTTGTGTTACCACTGCTAAGTTCAGGTTGAGGCAGCCTTGTTGGCGAGACTTTAAGGATATTGCTCTGACATTGCTTGGAGGCATAATCTCACAGAAACTTTCTGATTCTCTGGTTTTTATAATCTTTCTGGCCCCTCTTGAACGATGTTTCATAGGCCTTAAGAACAAGAATATTTTATGGATGGGACTGTGATCCACAGCTCTGCATTTTGATTGCTAGGGGTTTCTGTGCTGCTCTCTGTCTGTTGAAAGACAAATTTCCCTGATGAGGGATGAGAACTACACTTATCTCTAGAAATAAGAACAAATGCAGAGTTGTTGTTTATAAAATGGAATTCATTTGAGACTCAGGTTGGCAAAGTGCTTGGTGCTATAGTAAAACATAAGGTGTTTTGTGTCAACTTGATGCAAGTTAGTCATCTGAAGAAAGGGAGTTTCAATTAAAAAAGCAAAAGATTCCTCCATAATATTGGGCTGTGGGGCATTTTCTTAATTTGTGATTGAGAGGGGATATTAGTGTATCAGGAAGCCTGTGATTGGATAGGGAAAAGGGAGGCAGAGCGAAGAGTTTCATGACTGAGATGGGGGAGGCAGGTAGAGAGAAGGAGGAAAGATGGAACAAGAAGAAGATGATCCAGATTTTGTGTGGTTTTTAATAGCCACAGGTAGCTATAAATATCATGAAAGATAGAATAATTGGGATAACTTGTCTAATATGGGTGAGAAGCGTGTATCATTATCAACTGGTTCTGAAATTATTGTGTGGGCATCTTGTGAATTGAGAATTTGCTGTCATATAAATCTGACTGGTTAATTATAAGCTTCAAGAGTTTTTGATTTTTACTGGGTTACTGGGATACTGGATATTATGGTAGCTACCTTTGAGGTGTGTGGTCGTTATATGGGACTGGCTTGGGAAATTAGTGGAAAATTCCAAGGGAAATTAGTGAGTCAGGTGGAGATGTCTTGGGAGCCCCAGGCCAGAGAGTCTGCTGAGATGAGAACACCCGGCTGAAGCCATGTGGCCTGCAGATGCCCAGCGTAGCACAAGAAGATGCTGATCATGAAAATGACACACTTGAATGAGAGAACTGGCTTCTCTGATGATCAAGTCCTAATCTTATATTTTAAAACCACATGTCTAAAAACTATGTTACATGCTCTCATTCTGCTAAGCACATTACCAGAACTAATTACCAGAATCATATATGTTCTTGACACTATCGTATCTTATAGAATCTCAGTAAACACATGAAGTATTAAACTCAAAAATATTTCCCACAACACAACCTAGCATGAGTGGTGCTATCTCTGTGTTATTGGTCCTAGGTTCTATGAAAAAGCAGGCTAAGTAACCTATGATGAACAAGCCAGTAAGCAGCACTCAGCATCAGTTCTTATCTCCAGGTTCCTTCCCTGCTTGAATTTTTGTCCTGACTTTCTTCAATGATGAACAGTGATTTGGAAGCCTAAGACAAATAAATACCTTCCTGCCTAACATGCTTTTGTCATGGTGCTTCATCACAGTATAGAAACCCCAGATGGGACAGCTTGTATTGTTTTTTTTTTTTTTTTTTTTTTTAATTTAATTTAATTTTATTTTTTTAATTTACATTCCAAATCACTTCCCCTTTCCCGTTTCCTCCCTCCCCGAAAGTCCCATAAGCCCCCTTCCCTCCCTCTTTTCTCCGTTCAACCCCCTCTCATTACTCTGTCCTGGCGTTCCCCTACATCCAGTCTTTCCAGGACCAGGGGTCTCTCCTTCCATCTTTTTAGAAATCTATTGATATGCTGATTGTGTCTAGGGTATTCTGAGATTCTGGGTCAATATCCCCTTATCAGTGACTTCATACCATGTGTGATCTTTTGTGATTGGGTTACCTCACTAAGGATGATATTTTCAAGTTCTGACCATTTGCCTAGGAATTTCGTGAATTCATTGTTTTTAATTGCAGAGTAGTATTCCATTGTGTAAATATACCACATCTTCTGAATCCATTCCTCCGTTGAGGGACATCTGGGTTCTTTCCAGCTTCTGGCTATTATAAATAAGGCTGCTATGAATATAGTGGAGCATGTGTCCTTATTGCATGCAGGTAAAGTCTCTGGGTATATGCCCAGGAGTGGTATAGCCGGATCCTCCGGAAGTGTCATGCCCAGTTTTCTGAGGAGCCGCCAGACTGCTTTCCAGAGTGGTTGTACCAGCCTGCAATTCCACCAGCAGTGGAGGAGTGTTCCTCTTTCTCCACATCCTCGCCAACAACTGCTGTCTCCTGTGTTTTTGATCTTAGCCATCCTGACTGGTGTGAGATGGAATCTCAGGGTTGTTTTGATTTGCATTTCCCTAATGACTAAGGATGATGAACATCTCTTTAGGTGCTTCTCAGCCATTAGATATTCTTCAGGTGAGAACTCTTTGTGGAGCTCTGTACCCCATTTTTTAATAGGGTTACTTGCCTCTCTGGAGTTTAACTTCTTGAGTTCTTTGTATATCTTGGATATTAGCCCTCTGTCGGATGTAAGGTTGGTAAAGATCATTTCATGCTCATGGATTGGCAGGATTAATATAGTAAAAATGAGCATCTTACCAAAAGTAATACACAGATTCAATGCAATCCCCATCAAAATCCCAACTCAATTCTTCATAGAGTTAGAAAGAGCAATTCAAAAATTCATCTGGAATAACAGAAAACCCAGAATAGCTAAAACTATTCTCAAGAGTAAAAGAACCTCTGGGGGAATCAGTATCCCGGACCTCAAGCTGTACTACAGAGCAATAGTGTTAAAAACTGCATGGTATTGGTACAGTAACAGACATGTAGATCAATGGAACAGAATTGAAGACCCAGAAATGAATCCACACTCCTATGGTCACTTGATCTTTGACAAAGGAGCTAAAACCATCCAGTGGAAAAAAGATAGCCTTTTCAACAAATGGTGCTGGCTCAGCTGGAGGTCAACATGCAGAAGAATGCAAATTGACCCATCCTTATCTCCTTGCACTAAGCTCAATTCGAAGTGGATCAAAGATCTCCACATAAAACCAGACACACTGAAACTAATAGAAGGGAAACTAGGGAAGAACCTTGAACATATGGGCACAGGGGAGAATTTCCTGAACAGAACTCCAATAGCTTATACTCTAAGATCAAGAATAGACAAATGGGACCTCATTAAATTACAAAGTTTTTGCAAGGCAAAAGACACCGTCAAAAAGACAAAGCGGCAACCAACTAACTGGGAAATGATCTTTACCAACCTTACATCCGACAGAGGGCTAATATCCAAGATATACAAAGAACTCAAGAAGTTAAACTCCAGAGAGGCAAGTAACCCTATTAAAAAATGGGGTACAGAGCTCCACAAAGAGTTCTCACCTGAAGAATATCTAATGGCTGAGAAGCACCTAAAGAGATGTTCATCATCCTTAGTCATTAGGGAAATGCAAATCAAAACAACCCTGAGATTCCATCTCACACCAGTCAGGATGGCTAAGATCAAAAACACAGGAGACAGCAGTTGTTGGCGAGGATGTGGAGAAAGAGGAACACTCCTCCACTGCTGGTGGAATTGCAGGCTGGTACAACCACTCTGGAAAGCAGTCTGGCGGCTCCTCAGAAAACTGGGCATGACACTTCCGGAGGATCCGGCTATACCACTCCTGGGCATATACCCAGAGACTTTACCTGCATGCAATAAGGACACATGCTCCACTATATTCATAGCAGCCTTATTTATAATAGCCAGAAGCTGGAAAGAACCCAGATGTCCCTCAACGGAGGAATGGATTCAGAAGATGTGGTATATTTACACAATGGAATACTACTCTGCAATTAAAAACAATGAATTCACGAAATTCCTAGGCAAATGGTCAGAACTTGAAAATATCATCCTTAGTGAGGTAACCCAATCACAAAAGATCACACATGGTATGAAGTCACTGATAAGGGGATATTGACCCAGAATCTCAGAATACCCTAGACACAATCAGCATATCAATAGATTTCTAAAAAGATGGAAGGAGAGACCCCTGGTCCTGGAAAGACTGGATGTAGGGGAACGCCAGGACAGAGTAATGAGAGGGGGTTGAACGGAGAAAAGAGGGAGGGAAGGGGGCTTATGAGACCTTTGGGGAGGGAGGAAACGGGAAAGGGGAAGTGATTTGGAATGTAAATTAAAAAAATAAAATAAAATTAAATTAAAAAAAAAAAAAACTGCATGGTATTGGTACAGTAACAGACATGTAGATCAATGGAACAGAATTGAAGACCCAGAAATGAATCCACACTCCTATGGTCACTTGATCTTTGACAAAGGAGCTAAAACCATCCAGTGGAAAAAAGATAGCCTTTTCAACAAATGGTGCTGGCTCAGCTGGAGGTCAACATGCAGAAGAATGCAAATTGACCCATCCTTATCTCCTTGCACTAAGCTCAATTCTAAGTGGATCAAAGATCTCCACATAAAACCAGACACACTGAAACTAATAGAAGGGAAACTAGGGAAGAACCTTGAACATATGGGCACAGGGGAGAATTTCCTGAACAGAACTCCAATAGCTTATACTCTAAGATCAAGAATAGACAAATGGGACCTCATTAAATTACAAAGTTTTTGACAGCTTGTATTGTAAGTAGGAAAACTTGAGTTGTATCCCCAGAATACATGTTTAAAACAACAGCAATAAGAATAAGCATAGTGTTGGGTGCTAATAATCCCAAAACTGAGAAATAAAAGACTAACAGATCCATAAATCTTGTTGACCAGGCAAGTCAGCCTGCTTCGCAAGTTCCAAGGCAATGAAAAACCCTGTTCGAAAAAGAAGGAAACAAGAAAGAAAAAAAGACAGAAAGAAAGAAGGAAAAGAAGGAAGGAAGGAAGGAAGGAAGGAAGAAAGGAAGGAAGGAAGGAAGGAAGGAAGGAAGGAAGGAAGAATTATTCATCTGATGAATAACATACCAGATAGTCCTCTGGTTTCAATATGAATTTACATACAAGTACAAGAGTAGCCTTATGCATTGGCAACCCCCAGACAGATGCACGTGCAAACATAAACTCACATCATAGATATTTATTGAAACAAATGAAAAAAAAAAAACACAACAGAACCAAAAAGAAAGAATAAGCAGGGAACAGGGATTATCCCTGTAATTTCAGCAAGCGAAGGTAGAGGCAGTGGATCAGGAGTTCCATACAAGTCTAAGCTACATATTGAGTTCAAGACTAGCCTACACTGCTGTGTCTCTAAAAGGGAAAAATATAAAACAAAACAAATAAATTTAGTGTAGTCAATATTTACCTATATAAAACATAAGCAGTATATCAATATGTGACCACATTTCAGGAAATCAGCAAGTCAGAGAAAAGTAAATCCATATTTTGAAGAAAGAAATAAGGAAAAATAATGAAGTTTACAGTAGAAAACTAAAATGGAAATTTTAAAGTATACAAATGCTAAATGATGCAACCGGTAGATACCTCAAAAGATAAAGTCCCCAATATTTTTTCAATGACTTAGAAAAGGAGGAGAAAATGACAGGCTCAGAGAAGGGAAGAAAACCATGAAGTGTGACATTATAGAAATGTGAAGCTTGAAAGCTGCTGCACGACAAACACCAATAATAAAGAATAAACAGAGGTAATTCCACATGCATATGTCACATAAAACTCAAATCAGCATAAGCGTAAAACATGATTGAATTATCAGTAGAACTCTTTCTCTTACGAAAATATTTACAAACATGGGTTCTTTAGTGAGTTGAATGAAATATTTAAGGAAGTAATAACAATTCTTCTTAGATTATTCTATGTTTGGGAGAAACAGTTATTGTGTATTTACCTTATGAGACCAGATTTATTCTAACTAGAAACCTAGATAGAGTTACAACACTAGCAGGCAAAGGAAGCCACCCTTCAATAGCATAGAGAAGTAAACATGTAAGGTTACGAAATGAAGTACTAGATGCTAATTCCACGAGAACGTAAAAAACATCACTTACATGATCAAGTACAATTCATGACAGGAAAGCAAGGGTGGATGCATACTTATCAATGCATATAATATGTCATAATCTCAGAAGGAATGGTCAAACATCACCTGAAAATTTGCAGAAAATAGATTGATAGAATTCTGTGTGCATTCTTAATAAAAATGCTAACTAAAGTTGGTATAGATGAAACATAGCTCATGATAATAATTATTGTTGTGAGGTACTTACCAAAAAATTTACCAGACTCCTTTTTTGGCTTCTATAGAAGTTATACTTCTGTCCCATTCTGGTTTGAAATCCAAGCTTTTCTTTTCTTTTCTTTTCTTTTCTTTTTCTTTTTCTTTTTCTTTATTTCCAATTTGTTGGGATATAGAGATTTTTCCATTAGTTCATTAATTTATTCACTTTATATTCTAATAGCTGCCCCCTTCCTCCTGGTCTTTTCTGGTCAGCCTTACACACAGCCTTTCACTCATTTCCCTTCCCCTTATTCTCTGAGAGCGTGGAGACCCCCATGTGTACTCTCCTAGTCTGGCACATTGAGTGTCAGCAGGGGAGCACAGCCTCTCTTAGTAAGGTCACATAAGATTGTCAAGTTACGAGAACAGGATCTACAGACAAGCAATAATTTTAGAGACAGACCTCACAACAGTTGTTGAGGAACCCACATGAAGACATTTGCTAAGGATATGGGTGGAACTAGGTCTAGCCCACTTATGTTTTTTTATTAGTGGTTCAGTCTGTTAAACCACCCACCCCCAGAGTATTAATTGGCTCTGTTGTTCTTCCTAAGGAGTTCCCATCCCTTTCAAGTGCCTCAATCCTTGCCATAACTTGTCCGTAAGTTTCCCGGAGCTACAAACAATGTTTGGCTATGGATCTCTGCATTTATTTCAGTCAGCCACTGGGTAGAGCCTCTCAGAGGACACATATGCTAGGATTCTGTCTGCAAGCTTAACAGAGTACCAATATTGCCAGGGATGGGCTCTGGCCCATGGAGTGGGTCCCAAGTTGTGTAGGTTTTATTCTTAGCCATTCCCTCAGTTTCTGTTCCATTTTTGTTCCTGCATTTCTTGTAGACAGGAAAAATTTGAATTTGAAGGTTTTATGGGTGGGTTAGTTTCCCTCAACTGGGGGTCCTGTCTGGCTACAGGAGGTAGCCACTTCAGATTATATATTGGCACTGCTAAGAGTCTGAACTAACGTCATCCCCATAGACTCCTGGGAGCCTCCTTCGTCCAAAGTCCTAGAGATGATCCCCATCCCTACGCCAGCCAGCTGCCCATTGAATTCCATTTATTCTCCTGGCACTCTGGCACTCTATCCTGTCTCTAGATATACCTGATCCTGAAAAATGACTCCCCAATCCCCTACACACACACACACACACACACACACACACACACACACACACACACAAACTTTTCCCATCAGTATAAACTTTTAACCACAAAATCATGTCCTGGATTGATACACTTCAGTGACCTCTATCCTAGAATCCCTTATTATGACAAAGAGTGTGATTCCCCCAGTTTTCTCTTATTTCTAAATGCCAGAATCTTTCTGAAGGAATTTTCCAGAAAGTCTCAGTTTTGCAACCCCAATTTTTGCAGTGGAAACCCCCTTGTTTCTGGCAACCTGGTGACCCAGTTGCAGGAAATATTCAGCATTGTAAGCTATGTATTCCTATCTCCAAAAATAAACTTCCAAATCTTTCTTTTCTCCAATATAGCCAGACACTTAACATGGGCATCAGTGATAAGAGGTCAAACGAATATTGATTGATAGTCTGCAGTCATGGTAGTCTATATATTCCCTGTTTCTGTGGACCTACTTATAGCTTTAAATTTTATAACTTTTTTTCTAATATCTTGGACTGACTAGGTGACAAGGGAAATCCTTTTAGCAGCTGTCTTTAATCCCTTAAGAAGGACCTAGTGAAAATTACTTAGCATCTCCTTGTTCAATATTGGACAAAAGAGAAAATTCATTCTGTCTAGGTTGCATTGTCTGGCAGTGATCCCCTTGCCCAGCCCAGGGGCACTTTTAATACTTCTTTCAGAGAAAGATGGGTTTGGGGGATCATGGGTTGAATATATAAATACTGAAAGAGAATAGAGTGGAAACTTTTTCTTTTCCTTCAGGATCAGCCCTGGTGAACCTTTGCCCCTTTGCCCCTTTGCCCCTAAGCTGCTTAGAGCAAAGAGGAAAAAGAGAGAATTCCCACCCAGGGTGCTATCCCACCTCCCTGTGTGCATTACATTTAGATGTGAGGGGTCTCTGGATGAGAGACCCAGTCCCTCCTTGCCATCACATAGGTGCTAATTCACTGTGAGCAGGAGCCAAGCAACAAAACAAGCAAACACTCCAGCTGTTGAGACTGCTGGAGGGATTTTTAGTTTCTCTGGATGACTTGGATAAGGAAAGAGGATTCAAGTCACCAAACAGAGGGGCACAGATTTTAAGCTATGAGTAGGTCTCACACCAGAGAAAGCCAGTGGTCAATACAGGGAAACAAAACTGATAGAAACACATAGGAAGACATAGGAAGATACTGTTTGCTTGTGTTTGTGCCTGTGCCCATGCATGTGCACACACACAAGCATGCACACACACACACACACACACACACACACACGCATATGCAACCTGAAGACATCCTGGAGTGGCCAACACACATTCACACACCTGAATAGACAGAGGGCATCCAGTGATGTCTCACATAGCTCCAAAACATTGGATCAGCAGCCACAGCCAGCTGATCCTACAAACTAAAGTCTCTTTAACCATACTTGACAGACCAGGAAATTGATATTTGTTTTCGTTTGAGGCAGAAGTGTCAGATCCCTCTGAAGCATTAGGCAGTGGTTAAACGAAAGGAGCCCTGGGGATCTGGAAAATATCAAATTTTAAACTCTGTAGGACATTCTTTTTTATTTTTATTTATTTATTTATTTATTTATTTATTTATATTTTACTCAATGGGCTCTCAGACCTGTGGAATCTTGAAGTCTGATTTTGGGATTTTAGGGGGACCTCCGAAAATAGTGTGGGGTATTCACCAGAAATGACTGTTCACACATGTCTTTAATAAAATAGAAAATCTTTATTAACTGGCCAGCAACTACACTGGGTGTTCAGGATCCCAATATAGCTCCAAGTCTTTCTCAGGGTGAGCTTTTAACCATAAGAACCATGCTCTTGGTTGACATACCTTAGTCAACAAAAATAATTAGCCAGAAGCCGAAGTATAGAACCAAAAGACAAGGTTAGTACATTTACAGGCTTTCCCAGAATTATGGACTTTGATAGATTAGGCCTTTGTTTATTTTTGGCAGGTGGTGCTCTTTGTGCGCTGTTAAACTATAAATGATACTTCTCCCATGGAGTTAGTTGTGCTAAGGTTTTGGGGTCCAGTAAGTTCCGGTCCCTGTTATAAAGATAACATAAAGAAAATGCAAAATGCAAAAAGCTCCTGAGCCAAAACATCCAGGAAATTCAGGACACAATGAGAAGAACAAACCTAAGGATTATAGGTATAGAAGAGAGCAAAGATATATAACTTAAAGGGCCAGTAAATATCTTCAAGAAAACTATAGAAGAAAACGTCCCAAACCTAAAGAAAGAGATGTTCATGAAGATACAAGAAGCCCACAGAACTCCAAACAGATTGGACCAGACCAGAAAGTCCTCCCGACACATAATAATCAAAACACCAAATGTACTAAACAAAGAAAGAATATTAAAAACAGTAAGGGAAAAAGGTCAAGTAACCTATAAAGGCAGGCCTATCAGAATTACACCAGACTTCTCACCTGAGATGATGAAATCTTGAAGATCCTGGGCAGATCTCATACAGACCCTAGGAGAACACAAATGCCAGCCCAAACTACTATACCCAGCAAATCTTTCAATTACCATAGATGGAGAAACCAAGATATTCCATGATAAAACCAAATCTATACAATATCTTTCCACAAATCCAGCCCTGCAAAGGATAATAGATGGAAAATGCCAACATGAGGAGGGAAACTACACTCTAGAAAAAGCATGAAAGTAATCTTTTCCCAACAAATCCAAAAGATAGTAACCACACAAACATAAAAAGAACATCAAAAATAACAGGAAGCAACAATCACTATTCCTTAATATTTTATAACATCAATGGACTCAATTCCCCAACAAAAAACATAGTCTAACAGAAATATTTTTCATGTAAATCTTCAATTTTATCAGAAAATGTTTATGATTCCTCTTTCAATTTAGTAATATTTTTTATGTCTACCATTTTAACTGTATTATTTTCCATGATAATCTTTAATTTTAACATTTTTTCTATATATTTCTTCAATTTTATCAGAAATATTTTCCATATAAATCTTCAATTTTGTCAGAAAATGTTTATAATTCCACTTTCAATCAATTTAGGAATATTTTTATACCTATCATTTTATTGGTATAATTGGCCATGATAATCTTCAATTTTAACATTTTTCTATATTTTTCTTCAATTTTATCAGAAATATTTTCCATGTAAATCTTCAGTTTTATCAGACAATGTCTATAATTTTACTTTCAATTGACTTAGGAACATTTTTATTCCTTCCATTTTATCTGTATAATTTTCCATGAAATAGTCAGTTTTAACATGTTTTTCTATATATTTCTTGAATTTTTTCAGAAATATTTTCCTTGTAGATCTTCAGTTTTATCAGAAAATGTTTATAATTTCACTTTCAAAAACCTTAGGAATATTTTTAAGCCTACCATTTTATCTGCATAATTTTCCATGATAATCTTCAATTTTAATGTTTTTCCATATATTTTTTTCAATTTTATCAGAAATATTTTCCATGTAAATCTTCAATTTTATCAGAAAATGTTTATAATTCTACTTTCAATCAACTTAATATATCTTTATTCCTACCAATTTATCTGTATAAATTTCTTCAACTTTATCAGAGATATTTTCCATGTAAATCTTCAATTTTATCAGAAAATATTTTTACTTCTACTTTCAATCAATTTAGGAATATTTTCATGCCTACCATCATATTTGTATAATTTTTCATGAAATAGTTCGTTTTAACATGTTTTTCTACATATTTCTTGAGTTTTTCAGAAATATTTTCCTTGTAGATTTTAAATTTTATCAGAAAATATTTATAATTCCACTTTCAATCAACTTAGGAATATTTTTATGCCCACCATTTTATCTGTATAATTTTTCCATGAAAGAGTCAATCTTAACGTATTTTTCTATATATTTCTTCAATTTTTATCAGAGATATTTTCCATGTATATTTACACAATGGGATACTACTCAGCAATTAAAAATAATGAATTCATGAAATTCTTAGGCAAATGGGAAACAGGGGGATGGAAGAGGGCTTATGGGACTTTCATGGAGGGGGGAACCAGGAAAGGGGAAATCATTTGGAATGTAGATAAATAATATATTATAATAATAATAATAATAATAATAATAATAATAATAATAAAAGCTAAATGTTAACCTTACATGCAATTAAAAAAAGGAAAACAAACAAACAAAAACAACCTTTCTCTAAGATAAATGAAGACTAAGTTGTTCACATCTACCACCTTTTAATTTTGCTCAATGTAGTGCTGGAAGTCTGAGCTATCAGATGAGCATCAGGCAGGAGGAATAATTAGATGTTTTAGAAATTGGAAGATATGCTAGAGAGGTTTTGCTTTCATATTGCATGAACAAGTACACATTCACACACACACACACACAAAATTGCAAATGGTTCACCACATTGACTAACAGAACTAGTGAACACTCAGCATACAAAAATTAATATACAAATCAATAACCTATGTTAGCATCAGAAGTGGTTTTACAGTCAGCCTCCTAATCCAGTAGTGAAGTCATCCCTAAGTAACTAGTATCCTCTTGTGTCTGTTGCCATTGCAACTTCCATACACTTTGGGTGTACACCTCACCTGTGTTTGGTGGTGAGTGTTATTTATTACCTGGCATCTACATCACAGCCCAAATAAAAGACAGAGACCCCTACCCCTCGCCACTTTTTTCAATTTATTCTCTTCCTCATTTCTCCCCCAACTCATTCAATATAAAATCTCTTCTCGTAGGATTGTGCTGGCCTGGCGTGATCTGTCTGGAAATGTCCAGCCTTGCAATTAACAACCTAGAACACAATTAAAGTTATTTTATTTATAGTATTACACAAAATACTTAGAAGCAAATTTAACCAAAGAGATGAAATATATATAAAATCAAGCATGAAATACTGATGAGGAAAAGAAAATAAAAAAATAAACAATGGAAAGAATGTCCATGTTCACAGTTAGAATAATAATGTCATTTAAATATCTACACTATTCCTGAAAGTCAAGAAATAATTATAGTCCATATGAAAATATGAATATCCTTCACATAACTAGAAAACTGATACAGTTACATAGTACAATATAGTCTCAGGATAAAATTTCAAAGCTACATAAATAAAAAAGATATTCTAGAAGGAGAAAAATACATTACTTAAGTTCAAACCATGTTACAAACATGTTTTATAAAAAAACAACTTGATATTGGTAGAAAAGCAGACATAAAGAACAGTAGAATAGTAGACTACCCTAAGTAAACTCACATCTACAACTCACAGATACTCACAAATATACCAAGGGCATACATTTGAGAAAGGATGATTTCTAAAAGAAGTAGAGTTGAAAATTTATCTTTAGAAAGGGCAATTAGAGTAGACCCAAGTCTTTTGTCACTTATACAAGTTAACTCAGAATAGATGTAAAGTTTTAAATGTCACACCTCAAATTGCTAATCTCTATGAAGAAAATATTTCAGGACACTGGAATAGGAAACACGCCTTCACAGAAAACCATAAAATATTGGATCAAAAGAAAATACATAACCAACTGTAATGTATCTGTTCAGCAACAAAATCTATCCCCAGTGTGTGTGTGTGTGTGTGTGTGTGTGTGTGTGTGTGTGTGTGTGTAGTATGTCAGATGATCAGATAAAGAGCTTAATTCATTTCATTTGTAAAATACTCTAAAAATCAATAAAATACAAAATAACTGATTAAAGAATAAGCTGTCAATACAGATAAACCTTTCTCAAAAGAAGACTTACACATGGACCATAGGCTCATAAAATAATTTTCTCTTTAACTAATATAACTAATATGCAGGGAAACATAGATCCAAACCATGAAATATCTCTTTATTCCTATAAGAATGGTAATAATCAAGAAAATCAATAGAAGTTTTGGTGAGAGTGAAGAGGAAGGTGAGCTGATGCTCAGGTGGTAGGGTATGAATGATCACAGCTATTAGTGAACCAGACACAAACTTCTCAAGAGACAAAAAGGAGAGCAACCACGTTGCTTAGAAAATCCACTACCTGATGAGATTTTTTTTCAAAGAATTAAATGATAGGTTATGTCTACACTACCATATTTAATTGAATGCTATACACAAAAAGTAGAAATGACTAATGTATCATCAAATGATCAAGAAAATATGGTAAGAGCAGAACAGACACATCTATGTTTTAGGCTGCTCTCAACCTTGGACAGATAAGCTTCATTTGTGGTATGTTTTTGTCAGTGCAGAGATGCAAATCTGACCAAACTGCTGAGAATAAGAGTCTGAATTCTCATTCATAGAGGGACTCTTCAACACACTTTAGCAAACATCTTTTAACAGAAGGCAAAAAGAATATGAGAGGCAGAAGATGGCAGGAGGTGCTGTAAAGTGCTCTTTTGGACCCAAAATGGTTATTTCACTAATGATTTTCCAGCAGCTGTGATTGCTCACACAATACCTACATCAGATCAAGCTATCTAAAATTCCACCAGAGATGAGAAAGATGTTCTCTAGGTCCTATCACACACTAAGAAGCTTTAGCCCATGATGACTGCCAGGGACAGGAAAATGATTCTTTAAGGATGTATGCTTCCCATGCTCAATAGGATGGCCCACTAACAGTACTTAATGGGTGATCAAAAAGTGAAAGAAATAAGGAACGAAAGAGATAGTAAAGTAAGGAAGGAAGAAGACATGAAATTGGAAGGGGTACTGGGGGACATGAAGAGCGTATATGCTCATACTTCCTTGTACACATGTAGGGATTGCCAAGGGGCACCCTTTAAGTGGAAAAGGGGAGGAGGGATGGCACATGGGGAGAGGGACTCTATGAGTGGGAAACTGGGAGTGGAGGCAGAGTTTGGAATGTAAATAAATAAATAACAGAAAGAAAATATGGTAAGTCCAAATAAAATCATATTGAAATTCTATCCTTGTAATGGTGTGGATGAAGCTAGAAGTGGCTGTTAGCAAAATAGGCCAGCTACAGTGAGATGAATACAAAATGTTCATAGTTATAGTTGGACTAACAAGGAATTTATGCCTTTAAAATGTGAATTGTAGTGGAGAGGAATGGGTGGATTGGATTAGACCAGTGTGTTTCATGTTATAATTAATTATAAATAAGCAGCTATGATATGAGATCATACTGTAGACTTAATTTTTTTACAAAAAAGCTGAAAACACCCAACATATTAATTTATCAAAAAGGATAGCCAAGATACAAAATTTTATTTTTCCAATATTAGTGCTCTGTGTGTGTATGTGTGCTTACACATTAATAATAACCAAAGATCTTTCATGCCTAAGGACAGACAAAGAAAAAAGGTCAATAATACTAAAGGCATAGAAAGAATTCTATATTAATGAACAGAATAAACATTTCCATAACTTGAATTTAACAAAAGTCTTACAGCCTCATGGAAAATGTTTATTCAAAGAAAATACTAAACTTTGTTCAGAGTGCTGAGCTTCTGGCATTTTAACCTGACATATTCTCCTTCATCTCTAACCTCTCTGTAGCCTTGGAAACCAACATAGGGAAAACCAAAATAATAAAGGCCCACAGAGTAGGAAGAAGGGAGCACAGACCACTCTCTAACCTCTTTCTCTGTTAACAGCAATTATCTGAAATGTTTATAGTTTCCTCACAAGACTCCAGTCAAAAGGTCATCATTTTTGATCTGATGAAGAGCTTAGTAAGTACAGAGAGCCTTTTCATCCAGAAATATTTTTTAAAATAATAATTAGACCATCTTATTTTTGCTATTTCCTGTGGCAAAATTAAACTGGAGCAAACAGTACACCAAACAAACAAACAAGAACAAATCACAGACTTGTAAGGAAAGTAAGAAAATCGGATGCTCTTAACAGAGTTCTTACATGTCCCTGGGACTTAGAGCCTACGAATGTTTTCATGTTCTGAGCTGTCCTATCTCTGCCCTATGCAAGAAAGGAGCGAAAAGCTGAAGATTTTACATCTGACTTAGCTTCGGAAACGATGCAAGCAAAGGAAAAGTATTATAGACCCTGTCAATTTCTATTTGCATTCTGGAGAGATACTCAACATATATGTAACATCCTCTGAAAAAAGTTGGAAATGTATGTTCAATCAGTAGCTGAACACAGAGCCAGCCAAACAGAGATGTTCACAGCGACATACCTAAAAGACCCTCCCATGAACTAATTTGCAAATCATGCATCACATCCAGTATGACTGTTGTACAATCATCGAGTCCAAGACCATTGTCTTACAGTGGGCTATATACAATAATAGATAATTTTAAAATGAAAACAAAATAAACAATATATAATAAATAATGCTGGCTACTATGTTTATTGCATAGTCAGTGTAAATGATGTGTATGTTCTATATATTCAAGAAGCCACAAGTGTTACAATTTTACTAAAAGGAAATCCCATGTAACATGAAGATAAATATATTTAACTTGATTTGAGAATTTCATAAGATATATGTATTGAAAACATTGCAGGAGGAGAGAATTCCCATGACGTGGGGAAAAAGGATGGGACGAAGGAACAACAGGATAAAACCAATCAGTCATATCAGTAAGGAGGAGACACAATTTCTTTCTAGCCCACAACTCTGCCCAGATTAGAGATGGTGCTCTAGAACTCCTCCCACACCCAGAGACAGCTTGACACCCAGGAGCTCTGACACAAATAGACTCACCGGTGAGACAATCTTCTCCACAGAAACTGGATTAACTGGGATTCCAAAGAGGCCCAGTGGAGGCAAGTCCTATATGTGCTGCCCATTCAGAAACATATTTTCTTTTTATCCCACAACTTGACCCAGGGTAGAGCCTGCTCAGGACCCTATCCCACACCCAGAGAGAGATTGATACCCAGGAGCTCCTTCACAGGCTCACAGAAGAGACAGAATACAATCAGGGACAGAAAAGCCAATTACCACCTGAAATAACCAGATCACAGGGAGAAAACACAGCCAAACAGGTGGAGGAATTGAACAAAACCATCCAGGATCTAAAAACAGAAATAGGGCAATAAAAAAATAACAAAGGAGGCAACCCTGGAGAAGGAAAACCTAGGTGATCAGGAGCTACAAATGCAAGTATAAACTACAGAATAAAGAATAAAAGAAATTGAAGGCAGACTCTCAGGTGTAGATGACATCATAGAATATATTGATACAATAGTCAAAGAAAATACAAAATGCAAAAAGCTCCTCATCCAAAGCATCCAGGAAATTCAGGACACAATGAAAAGACAAAACCTAAAAATAATAGGAATAGAATAAAGAGAAAAATCCCAATGAAAAGGGCCAGGAAACATCGTCAACAAAATCATAAAACAAAACATCCTAAACCTAAAGAAAGAGATTGTCATAAACATACAAGAAGTCTACAGACCATCAAATAGATACAATCAGAAAAGTTATTCTTCCCATTACAAAATAATCAAAACATGAAATGCACAGAACAAAGAAAGAATATGAAAGGATGCTGAATTTTGTCAAATGCTTTTGCAGCATCTAATGATATGACCATGTGTTTTCTTCTTTGAGTTTGTTTATGTAATGGATTAAATTGATGGATTTCTGTATATTGAACTATCCCTGCATACCTGGGATGAAACCTACTTGATTATGATGAATGATCATTTTGATGTGTTCTTGGATTCAGTTGGCAGGAATTTTATTATTTTTCATCAATATTCATAAGGGAAATTGTTCTGAAATTCTCCTTCTTTGTTGGATCTTTGTCTGGTTTTGGTATCAGTGTAATTGTAGCTTCATAGAACGAGTTGGATAGTATTTCTTCTGTTTCTAGTTTGTGGAATAGTTTGAAGAGTACTGGTGTTAGGTCTTCTTTGATGGCCTGATAGAATTCTTCACCAAAACTGTCTGGTCCTGTGCTTTTTTTGGTTGGAATACTTTCAATGACCACTTCTATTTCTTTAGGGGTTATGGGACTATTTAGATGGTCTATTTGATCCTGATTTAATTTTGGTATTTAGTATCTGTCTAGGAAATTGTCCATTTCCTCCAGATTTTCCAGTTGTGTTAAGTATAGTCTTTTGTAGTAGGATATGATGATTTTTTTTTAATTTCCTCATTTTCTGTTGTTATATCTCCCTTGTCATTTCTGATTTTGTTAATTTAGATACTGTCTCTATGCCCTCTGGTTAGTCTGGCTAAGGGTTTATCTATCTTGTTGATTTTCTCAAAGAACTAGCTCCTAGTTTTGTTGATTCTTTGTATGGTTCTATTTGTTTCTACCTGATTGATTTCAGCCCTGAGTATGATGATTTCCTGCCTTCTACTCCTCTTGGGTGTATTTTCTTCTTTTTGTTCCAGGGCGTTCAGGTGTGCCATTAAACTGCTAGTGTATGCTCTCTCCCATTTCTTTTTGGAGGCACTCAGAGCTATGATTTTTCCTCTTAGCACTGCTTTCACTGTGTCCCATAAGTTAGGGAATGTTGTGCCTTCATTTTCATTAAATTCTAAAATATCTTTGATTTCTTTCTTTATTTCTTCCTTGACCAAGATATCATTGAGGAGACCAGTGTTCAGCTTCCATGTGTATGTGGGTATTCTGTTGTTTTTGTTGCTATTGAAGATCACCCTTACTCCATAGTGATCTGATAGGAGTCATGGTATTAGTTCAATCTTCTTGTATCTGTTGAGGTCTGTTTTGTGACCAATTATATGGTCGACATTGGAGAAGGTACCATAAAGTACTGAGAAGAAGGTAAATTCTTTTGCCTTAGGATGAAATGTTTTATATATATATATATATATATATATATATATATATATATGTGTGTGTGTGTGTGTGTGTGTGTGTGTGTGTGTGTGTGTGTGTGTTAAATCCATTTGGACCAAAGCTTAAATTAGTTTCACCCTGTCCCTGTTTAGTTTATATTTTCCTGATTGGTCCATTGAGGAGAGTGGAGTGTTGAAGTTACCCACAATTACTGTGCGAGGTGCAATGTGTGCCTTGAGCTTTGTAAGTTTCTTTTACAAATGAGGGAGCATTTGTAAAATGCTTGCTTTTGGAGCATAGATGTTCACAATTGAGAGTTTTTCTTGGTCGAATTTTCCTTTGACCAGTATGTAGTGTCTTTCCATGTCTTTTTTGATGACTTTAGGTTGCAAGTCAATTTTATCCCATATTAGGATTGCTACTCCAGCTCATTTCCTGGGACCATTTGCTATGCAGTCAAATGCTGGGTCCTGTTTACATATCCAGTCTGTTAGTCTGTGTCTTTTTATTGGGTAATTGAGACCATTGATATTAAGAAATATTAAGGAGTAGTGATTATTGCTTCCTGCTATTTTTGATGCTATCTTTATGTTTGAGTGGTTATCTACTTTTGGGTTTGATGAAAGAAAGTTACTGTCTCGTTTTTTCCAGAGTGTAGTTTCCCTCCTTGTATTGGCGATTTCCACATATTATCCTTTGCAGTACTGGGTTTGTGGAAGATATTGTGTAAATTTGGTTTTATCATGGAATATCTTGGTTTCTCCATCTATGGTGATTGAGTGTTTTGCTGGGTATAGTAGTCTGGTCCAGCATTTGTGTTCTCTTAGAGTCTGTATGAGATCTGCCCAGGATCTTCTAGTTTTCATAGTCTCTAGTGAGAAGTCTGGTATAATTCTGATAGGTCTTCCTTTATATGTTACTTGACCTTTTATTCTTACTGCTTTTAAAATTCTTTCTTTGTTTAGTACATTTGGATTTTTGATTATTATGTGACAGGAGATATTTCTGTTCTAGTCTAGTCTCTTTGGAGTTCTGTAGGCTTCTTGTATGTTCTTGGGCATCTCTCTCTGTAAGTTAGGGAAGTTTTCTTCCATAATTTTGTTGAAGATGTTTACTGACCCTTTAAGTTGTAAATCTTCACTCTCATCTATACCTATAATCCTTAGGTTTGTTTTTCTCATTGTGTCCTGGATTTCCTGGATGTTTTAGGTTACAAGCTTTTTGCGTTTTACGTTTTCTTTGACTGTTGAGTCGATGCTTTCTATGGTTTCTTCAGCACCTGAGATTCTTTCTTCTATCTCTTGTATTCTATTGTTAATGTTTGCATCTATGACCCCTGATTTCTTCCCAAGGTTTTCTATCTCCAAAGTTGTCTCCCTTTGTGATTTTTTAGTTGTTTCTACTTCCTTTTTAAGATCCTGGATGGTTTTGCTCAGTTCCTTCACTTGTTTGTTTGTGTTTTCCTATAATTCTTTAAGATATTTTTGTGTTTCCTCTTTCAGGACTTCTGCCTGTTATCCAAAGTTCTCCTGTATTTCTTTAAGTGATGTTTGTCTTTCCTCTTTATGGGCTTCTATCTGTTGACCCATATTCTCCTGAATTTTTTTAAGCTATTTTTGTGTTTCCTTTGTAAGGTCTTCTACCTGTTGATTCATGTTCTCTTTTACATCTTTAAGTGATTTATTTATGTCCTTCTTGAAATCCCCTAATAACATCATGAGATGTGATCTTAAATCTAAATCTTGCCTTTCTGGTGTGTTGGGGTATCCAGGACTTGGTTTTGTCTGAGAGTTGGGTTTGGATGGTGCCATATAGCCTAGATTTCTGTTGGCAATGTTCCTATGTTTGCCTTTTGCCATCTGGTTATCTTTGGTGTTAGTTGGTCCTGCTGTTAGTTGGTTGGTGCTTGAACCTCCTATGAGCCTGCAAGTCTATTTCTGCATCCCTGTATCACCGGGTTTCCCCAGCACAGATTGCTGAGGGACTGCTTTGCTCCTGGGTGCCATTGGAGCCCTGGTGTGCCTTGCCCCAAGCGATGTTATACTTGGGATATCTCTGTTTACCTGGTTGTCCCTGTCTGGTCTGTCACCAGAGCAAAGCTGGAGGAGGCCGTGGGACCTCCTCCAAATGCTGGTCACCCCCCAGGGCAAACATCCCAAGGCAGGACTGACAAACAGATGATCACAGAGCTTCCCAGCTCTTGGGTGCAGGTGGGACCCTAGCTGACTGTGTCCCAAGTCATGTTATACTTGGGATATCTCTGTGTACCTGGTTGTCCCTGTCTGGTCCATCACCAGAGCAAAGATGGCAGAGGCTGTGGGACCCCCTGCAAGCGCGTGTCATCCTTCAGGGCAAATGTTCCATGGCAGTGCTGGCACACAGATGACCACAGAGCTGCCCAGCTCTTAGGCACAGGTGGGACCCTAGTTGACTGAGTCCCAAGGGATGTTATACTTGGGATATCTCTGTATACCTGGTTGTCCCTGTCTGGTACTTCAACAGAGCAAAGATCAATTATGGGATACTTCAACATCCTACTCTCACCAATAACAGACCATGGAAATAGAAACTAAACAGATATAAAATAAAACTAACAGAAGGTATCAAATGGATTAAACAGGTATCTACAGAACATTTCACCATAAAACAAAAGAATAAACCTTGTTCTCAGCACCTCATGATACCTTCTCCAAAATTGACCAGATAATCAGACAAAAAACAAGCCTCAACAAATACAAGATGATTGAAATAATCTCATGCATTCTATCAGATCACTAAGGAGTAAGGCTGGTCTTTAATAAAAACAAAAACAACAGAAAGCCCACATACTCATGGAAACTGACTAATTGTCTAATCAATGATAACTTGGTCAGGATAGAAATAAAGAAATTAAAGACTTTCTAGTACTTAATGTAAATGAAATCATAACATACCCAAAGTTATAGAAGACAATGAAAGCAGTGCTAAGAGGAAAATCCATAGCACTGAGTATCTTAATAAAGAAACTGGAGCGACCCTACACTAGGGATTTAACAACATATTTGAGCATTCTAGAGCAAAAGAAGCAAACATACCAAAGAGGAGAACACAGCAGGAAATAATGAAACTCAGAGCTGAAATCAACCAATTAGACACAAAAAGAACTATACAAATAATCAACAAAACCTAAAGCTGGTTCTTTTAGAAAAATCAATATGATAGATAAACCTTTAGCTAAACTAACTATAGGGCACAAAGACAGTATTCAAATTAACAAAATCACAAATTAAAAGGTATTAACCACAGAAACTGAGGAAATTGAAAAAAATCATCAGATCTTATTACAAAAGTCTATACTCAACAAAACTGAAAAATTTAGATGAAATAGATTTGGAATAACAAAAAACCCAGGATTTCAAAAGCTATTCTCAACAATAAAAGAACTTCTGGGGGAATCATCACTCTTTTTTTTTTATTATTTATTTTATTTTATGTTTTTAATTTACATTCCAAATCACTACCTCTTTCCCATTTCCTCCCTCCCCGAAAGTCCAATAAGCCCCCTTCCCTCCCTCTTTTCTCCATTCAACCCCCTCTCGTTACTCTGTCCTGGCGTTCCCCTACATCCAGTCTTTCCAGGACCAGGGGTCTCTCCTTCCATCTTCTTAGAAATCTATTGATATGTGGATTGTGTCTAGGGTATTCCGAGATTCTGGGTCAATATCCCCTTATCAGTGACTGCATACCATGTGTGTTCTTTTGTGATTGGGTTACCTCACTAAGGATGATATTTTCAAGATCTGACCATTTGCCTAGGAATTTCGTGAATTCATTGTTTTTAATTGCAGAGTAGTATTCCATTGTGTAGATATACCACATCTTCTGAATCCATTCCTCCGTTGAGGGACATCTGGGTTCTTTCCAGCTTCTGGCTATAATAAATAAGGCTGCTATGAACATAGTGGAGCATGTGTCCTTATTGCATGCAGGTAAAGCCTCTGGGTATATGCCCAGGAGTGGTATAGCCAGATCCTCCGGGAGTGTCATGCCCAGTTTTCTGAGAAACCGCCAGACTGCTTTCCAGAGTGGTTGTACCAGCCTGCAATTCTACCAGCAGTGGAGGAGTGTTCCTCTTTCTCCACATCCTCGCCAACAACTGCTGTCTCCTGTGTTTTTGATCTTAGCCATCCTGACTGGTGTGAGATGGAATCTCAGGGTTGTTTTGATTTGCATTTCCCTAATGACTAAGGATGATGAGCATCTCTTTAGGTGCTTCTCAGCCATTAGATATTCTTCAGGTGAGAACTCTTTGTTTAGCTCTGTACCCCATTTTTTAATAGGGTTACTTGCCTCTCTGGAGTTTAACTTCTTGAGTTCTTTGTATATATTGGATATTAGCCCTCTGTCGGATGTAAGGTTGGTAAAGATCATTTCCCAGTTAAGCTTCATTACAGAGGAATAGTGATAAAAACTGTATGGTATTGGTACAGTGACAGACAGGTAGATCAATGAAATAGAATTGAAGACCTAGAAATAAACTAACATAACTATGGTCACTTGACTTTTGACAAAGAAGCCAAAACCATAGAGTGGAAAAAAGATATAATTTCAACACATACTGCTGGTCGAACTGATGGTCTGTATGTAGAAGAATGCAGTTGGATACATTTTTATCTCCTTTTACAAAGCTCAAGTCCAAGTGGATAAATTGAACAGAAAGTGGAAAAAACAAGTTATGCTGAATCTAATAGAACAGAAAGTGGGAAAGAGCCTTGAACACAGTGGCACAGGGAAAATTTTCCTGAACAGAAGACCAGTGGCTCAGGCTCTAAATTCAACAATTGACAAATGTAACCTCATAAAATTTCAATGCTTTTTAAAGCAAAGGATACTGTCAATAGGACAAAACAGCAATGTAAAGATTGGGAAAAGCTCCTTACCAACCCTATGTCCTATAGAGAGCTAATATCCAAAATATACAAATGAATTCAAGAAGTTAGATCCCTTTCATCTGCAGACACCAAGTCTAGACACTATTGCAGATGCCAAGAACTGCTTACAGAAAGGAGCCTGGTATGGCAGTTCTCTAAGAAGCTCTGCCAGTGCCTGACTAAGACAAATGCAGATACTCACAGCCACCCAATGGTCTGAGCCCAAAGACCTTAATGGAAGAGTTAGGGGAAGGGCTGAAGGAACTGAAGGGGAGATTACAATCCAATAGGAGGAGCAACAATATCAACAAATACCCCCCCCCCCGAGCTTCTAGGGCATAAACTACTAATCAAAGAGTATACATGGGCTGATCCATGGCTCCTGCTGCATATGTAGCAGAGGATTGCCTCATCTGGCATCAGTTGGAGGGAGGTGCTTAGTCTTGTGGAGGCTTGATGCCCCAGATATTGGGGATGCTAAAGGGATGAGGCAGGAGTGAGTGGTGGATGGGTGATCACCCTCTGAGAAACAGAGGGGAAGGAGATGGCATGGGAATTTTATGGAGGAGAGACTGGGAAGCAGGATACCATTTGAAATGAAAACAAACAAAATGATTAATAAAAGAAACAATCAAAATCAAAAAGAAAAACCACACAAACAAAATATATTACAGAATAACCTATAAATAAATGTAATTTTTTGTCATATACATATAAAATACACAAAACTTCAAGTCCATTTATCAATAGGTTAAAAAGTAATCACACAAATGTATTTAACAAAGGATGGCAAGATTTTTGTAATGAAATTATAACGCATTAAGAAAGCATGAATTAAGCCGGGCAGTGGTGGCGCACGCCTTTAATCCCAGCACTTGGGAGGCAGAGGCAGGTGGATTTCTGAGTTTGAGGCCAGCCTGATTCTAGAACAGCCAGGGCTACACAGAGAAACCCTGTCTCGAAAAAAAAAAAGAAAGAAAGAAAGAAAGAAAAAAGAAAGCATGAATTATTCTCCCTGAATTGACCCTGCAATATACCAATCTCTATTAAAACTTCACTTTTTAAAAGAAACTTATAAACTTCTTAAACTGGCATAAAATGGAGGAGAACCCAACTCACCTGGAAGGATCTAATTGGAGGCTCGCTTGCCTGACTCCATGAAACTCCAGCTGCCTATCAGTGTGACACTGGCATTGGACAGGAAATAATGAGAGTGCAGAAATAAGTCAATATAAATGCAGTCACCTGAGAAGATGTGGCAAATTTTAAACAAGTGATAAAGTTTTCATAAGTTTATATTCAAGGAAGATTACTCATGTGTCTAATGGTAGGTAAGATGCATCATTAAGACTTATTTAATTTGCAGCCCATCAGGGAAAACAAGAAGAAAGGCCAAAATTGTAACCAGAGAAATATGGGATTGGGAATTAAAGAGCTTCTTGTTATGACCACAGAAATACAAGGCAGATTCCTTCAAGCCAGAGAAAAGCAGCATGAGTCTGTCTTTTATCTGCCCATCTGACAGGAGAAGGAGGTTTCATTAAAATGGAGTATTATAGACTATTGGGGGGGGTTCTTTACAATACAGATATGTCATAGTGATACTCAAAAACATGGAGATAAGTGAATGGAAGAAAGATGACAATCTGTTAACCCTACACAAAGAACACTAGGCATATAAGGAATGCTGAGCGACCAGGAGTCTTCCCCAGAGAAAACTGCCCCAATTGGCTATACACTACCAAATGATCAACCCTGAAAACATTTATGAATTACATTATATAGACTGAGCAATGTATATTTTGGAATATATATTCATATACATACATGAATGTGACAACAATAAATGAAAGAAAGGCCATGAATTTTATAAGAGGCTAACAGAGGCTTTGGAAGGAGGGATGGGAAGTGGGAAATAATGTAATTATATTATAGTATTAAAAGGTAAATAAATAAATAACTTAAGGGAAAAAAGAAAGCCCAAATCATGTCACCTATAATTCTAACTTCTTTATGTTATCTGAAATCTACTTATCCTTGAGAGTCTATGCCTGGGCTCCCCCTAGTGCCTTTGTCCCTACAGCTGCCTAGGCTGGAAGGTCTTCCTATTCCTGCCCTCCACTTTATTCTCTCCCTTTCTTACCATTTTTATTATGCTAATTTATGCAGACCTCAGTGAGAACCCTGTCTTCTCTCTGAACCCTTTTCTGATTTTCCCTTGTCCTTAATTTTCTTACTATTCTGTGCTCACAGACCACTTTGTATATATTTTTCCCCTCATGCACACATATCACACAGAATTACAAGCTAGTTTTTATTATTATTATTATTATTATTATTATTATTATTATTATTATTCCACTGTAGAGATTTATCTTCCTGAGATACAAGTTAGGTCTTAATTGCTTCTATATTTTACTACCAGCACTGCTTCTAACATATGGGAAATACTCAAGTTTAGGGTGAAAAGAAATGAATAAGGATCCTCAATTAATTGATTCACTGCCTACGACTATTAGGCAACTACTACCCTCTGCATGTAATATTAATAGAGAAACAGCAATCCAAGTGCTAGATAAGAGCCATCATTTACCTAGAATTTCGCATCATTTGTAACTTCTCCAGTCTTTTCTGATTCACATAGATGTTAGATCTAAGCCTAACTAGTACAGTCCACAGCAACTTTTAGCACCTCATGATACAGACAAATTTTTTCATATAGGTGAAAACAAAATATAGAAATATATACATCTATAATGCAAACATACACATTTATGTTTACCCACATATTTTTTAAACTCTTCTGAGTCACAAAACCTGCCAATAATAACATTCACTGACAGGTATCATTTACCACACAAAGGATGGAATCCTGAAGAGATTGAACTGAAGTTAGATATAAATTTAAAAAATAATTATAATTTCCAGCTATGTATTTGTTCTTTTGTAATAACTCTGCAGTTTTAAATTGTAAATATGGAAGCGAGTATGTGCACATTGTAAGTGAGCATATAATAAAGAAACCACAGACATGAGAGCATCATGTTCTTGGAAAGGTTTTTATTTCAGGTAATATATAGAGCAGACAGAGGCATCTGTAAGAACCCAGATCAGAGAAAGGAAAAACCCAGATTGGCCATGCCCACTTTTTCTGGGAGAAAGCAGAAAGATGAAGGGGAGGAGAATAAAGAGAGAAGCAGGGCAGGGAAAGAACACTAATTTGGAATTTCTTGAGAGCTGGCAAAATGGATGACTGGAGGAAGTGTGCATCACATGTATATAGGCACACAGGAATCCCACACATATATTGAACCTTTCATGTGGTAAATCTTAGATACTGAATCATTTTAGATATTAATGAAACAATGATAGCCACATTGCTTTATATTTGGTCCCTTAGCATAATGTGATAACCTGCTAAAAATAAAGCAATACATGTGTACAAAGACTGGAACTTAGATGGATAAATTCTTCAAAATTCTAAGAGATTACTGTCTTTATTTATAACATGGAACAGTAGAGGTTACTTTTTAAATGTATCCCTTACTTGCTCTTATTAAAATATTGTCCCATGGCCTAGTATACAAACTATATGAATAGATTATTTTCTTTGAGACTAGATAATATTTCAAATGTCTCAAATGTAATATATCCAGATACTCCTTTATTAACATTATCAGCTCTGTTACACTTAAGATAGAATCATCATGACATAAGAATGTCAGAGAAGCTTAGTTAGCACACATGGACTGTTGATCTTCTTTTTAATCTCCAACAGCAGCATCACAGTTTGTACCGAGAGAAGAGATATGCCACGTTCTTTCAACAATGTAACTAAAAGCCAAATGAGAATGCCTTCCATCTAACCAACCTGTTTTTTAATTAGACAGAGGCCTTGTCTTCACAAACAAAATGTTTGTTAAAAGGGTGAAGAAAAAAATTAAAATTAGGAGTTTCTTTAAGTCTACATTATAACAGCAGAGTTGTAAGAAAACAAATATTTTATAGGTAACAAAACAAAATATATAGTTTTATTATTTGTGGAATGGTTCAATATACCTGATTTCATCATCAATCGCTTAGTGTGAGATTTCTAAATCACTTATGTTGCTTATCAAATTTCCTTGGCTGGATAACTTTTTAGCAAGAATGAAATAAGGAAATGTAAATATTAGCCAAATACTTAAAAATATAAGTTTACCTTTATTAAGGCATTAAGGAAATGAAATTGTATTTATTTTCACATTGAACTGAAATTTAAAATGTCATGTTTTACCTTCCAGCATGACTGAGTTCCTATGCACATCAGAATGAGATATTACTGATGTTGGGCATACTGCGGAATGCCCAGTGATAGATAACTGGTCAGAAAGATAGAAATACACATATTTTCTAAAAACTTTGAGCATAAAATGACTGTAAGCAATAGTGATCCCACCATATTAACACATTATGTTAAGAAGTTAAAATTATTCTGTGCCCAGAGCTGATCCTGTGCCACGGCGCTCCATACAGAAATACTTTAAGGAGAGAACTGGTCTCCCAGGAGCACCTACACACCTGTGAGCACAGGTAAGACCAAAAATTCTGCTCAAATTCCTGACCCAAGAGGTACCAGCCCAGAGCTATCAGGACACAGGAACCAAAAACCAGCCAGAGACATGATCCTTCCAGTTTCCATCTGTACCCTGGAGTTGACCTTGTGCCACAGTTCTCCATACCCTAATTCCTCATAGAGAGAACTGGTCTCAAAGGAGTACTGACACACAGGCTTGCAGGTGGGATAAGCCACAGTCAGAGACAGTAACACCAGCTAACACCAGAGATAACCAGATGGCAAAAGACAAGGGCAAGAACATTAGCAGTGGAAACCAAGGCTACTTGGCATCATCAGAACCCAGTTCAACCACCACAGTGAGATCTGGATACCCCAACACACCAGAAAATCAAGATTCTGATTTAAAATCACATCTCATAATGATGATGATAGAGGGCTTTAAGGACATAAATAACTCCCTTAAAGAAATACAGGAGAACACAGTTAAACAGCTAGAGGCCATTAAAGAGGAAACAAAAAAATCCCTTAAAGAATTACAGGGAAAAAAATGAAACAGGAGAAGGAACTGAACAAACTGATCCAGGATATAAAAATGGAAAGAAACAATAAAGAAATCACAAAGAGAGACAACCCTGGAGTTAGAAAACCTAGGGAAGAGATGAAGAGTCATAAATGCAAGCATCAACAACAGAATACAAGAGATAGAAGAGAGAATCTCAGGTGCAGAAGATACCAAGGAAAACATTGACATAACAGTTAAAGAAACTGCAAATGCAAAAAGCTCCTAACCCAAAACATCCAGGAAATCCAGGACACAATGCAAAGACCAAACCTAAAGATAATAGGTATAGAAGAGAGTGAAGATTCCCAGTTAAAGGGCCAGTAAATATCTTCAACAAAATTATAGAAGGAAACTTCCCTAACAAAAAGGAAGAGATGCCCATAAAAATAGAAGAAACTGACAGAACTCCAAATAGATTGGACCAGAAAAGAAATTCCTCCTGTCACATAATAGTCAAAACACCAAATGCACAAAACAAAGAAATAATATTAAAAGCAGTAAGGGAAAAATGTCAAGTAACATGTAAAGGTAGATCTATAAGTATTACACCATATGTCTCACCAGAGACTGTGAAAGCTAGAAGATCTTTGGCAAATGTTATACAAACCCTAAAAGAACACAAATACCAGCCCAGACTACTATACACAGCAAAAATCTCAATTACCATAGATAGAGACACCAAGATAGTCCATGACAAAACCAAATTAACATAATATCTTTCCACAAATCCAGCCCTACAAAGGATAATAGATGGAAAACACCAACACAAGGATGGAAAGCCACACTAAAAAAAGCAAGAAAGTAATCTTCTTTCAACAAATCCAAAAGAAGATAACCACACAAACATAAAAATAACATCAAAATTAACAGGAAACAACAATCACTATTCCTTAATATTCTTTAACATCAGTGGACTCAACTTCCCAATAAAACAACATAGAATAACAAACTGGATATCTAAACAGGAACCAGCATTTTGCTGCATACAGGAAATGCATCTCAATGACAAAGACAGCCACTACCTCAGACTAAAGGACTGGAAAACATTTTCCAAACAAATGGGCACAAGAAATGAGCTGGAGTAGCCATTCTAATATAGGATAAAATCGACTTTCAACCAAAAGTCATCAAAAAAGACATGGAAGGACACTCCATACTCATCAAAGGAAAAATATAATAAGATGAACTCACAATTCTGAACATCTGTTCTCCAAATGCAAGGGCACCCACATTCATAAAAGAAACTTTATTAAAGCTTAAAGCACATATTGCACCTCACACAGTAATAGTTTGAGACTTCAACATCCCACTCTCATCAATGGACAGAATATTGAAACAGAAACTAAACAGAGACACACTGAAACTAACAGAGGTTATGACCATATGGATTTAACAGTTATCTACAGAATATTTCGTCCTAAAACAAAAGAATATACATTATTTTCAGCAGTTCATGGGACCTTCTCCAAAACTGACCATATAATTGGTCACAAAACAGGTCTCAATGATATAAGAAGATTGAAATAATCCCATACATTCTATCATATCACCATGGACTAAGTTTTGTCTTCAATAAGATCAAAAAATAACAAAATACCCACATACACTTGAAAGGTGAACAACACCCTACTCAATGATAACTTAAGATAGAAATAAAGAAAGAAATTAAAGACTTTTTTGAATTTAACAAAAATGAAGGCACAACATACCCAAACTTATGGGATACTATGAAAGAAGGGATTAGAGAAAAACTCAACATTGAGTGCCTCCAAAATGAAACTGGAGTGACAATCCACTACCAGCTTAACAGCACCCCTAAAAGTTCTAGAACAAAAAGAAGCAATTACACCCAAGAGGAGTAGATCCAAGAAATAAACTCAGGGCTGAAATGAACCAAGTTGAAACAAACAAACAACAACAAAAACAAACAAAAAAACTATACAAAGTATCAACAAAACCAGGAGCTGGTTCTCTGAGAAAATCAACAAGATAGATAAACCCTTAGCAATACTAACCAGAGGACGCAGAGACAGTATGTAAATTAACAAAATTGGAAATGAAAAGGGAGATAAAGCAACAGAAACTGAGGAAATTCAAAAAAAAACCATCAGATCCTGCTACACAAGCCTATACTCAACAAATCTGGAAAATTTGGGTGAAAAGGACAATTTTCTAGACAGGTACCAAGTACCAAATTTAAATCAGGATTAGATAAACCAACAAAACTGTCCCATAACCCCTAAAGAAGTAGAAGCAGTCCTTAAAATGCTCCCAAACAAAAAAAGCCCAGGACAAGATGTGTTTAGTTCAGAATTCTATCAGACCTTCAAAGAAGACCTAATACAAATACTCTTTAAGTTATTATACAAAACAGAAACAGAAGGAACACTACCCAATTCATTCTATGAAGCCACAGCTACACTGCATGTTCTCTATTGGAACTGCAATGGATTCTGTCTAATCACGAACTTTTCACAATTTCCTTTCATAGAGGACTTCATAAGATATTTTTTCAACTTCTATCATATTTAATGTTCCAAATAGATTTTAAAAACTGCTTGAATGCATATTACTTTTAGCTTCAGAAGATGTCATGTATATTTAAGAGGGATTTAACTATTATAAATCAGTTTGGTGACTTAAAAATGTCAATACTGAGTTGTATATTTTAAAATAAATTTTATTAGTTTAATAAAAAATAGAAGTTAAAATTAACTCAATAGTAATTCTTGAACATCTACAACTTCACATAGCATCTTATGATGAGGCAGACTTGGTGGGAAGACTTGGCAATGTCTGGTCTGAGACTAGGGTCATGTCCTTGAAGGAGTTAAGATTTTGCTTCCTGGGAATTTAGCTTTTCCTCCTGAAAGACTGGAGTTATAAAACCAAAGGTTTGTATACTCAGTCTCGGATGCCCTTGAAATAGTCTGTGTTCTCTTTGTCTAGCATTGCTTAATTAGCTTTCTGCTGACTCTGTCCCATTCCATCACTAAGAACTTTATATAAGATGCTCTATTTTCAAAATATATTTGCTTACATGAAGCATCAACTTGTGCAAAATCTTCTGAATCCAATGTTTCTATCTCTATCTTCTCATCACCTGGACCTCCTGCTTTGGAGCCTGAGATTGCTGGTCTAGGTCATGACACAGCTGTTTTGACCTCTGGAAGGCATTCTGACTTTTCACTCAACATATAAGTGGAAATGTGTTTTAACATCATAAAAGCTCTGTTTTCTCTTTTACCTATTGAATATAATGGCATCTAAATCATAATTTATGAGATTAAAATTGATAATCTCTGTGAAATGTGTGCCATGTTCTCAATACTATGGTGACTAGTCTTTCAGAGCTCCCTCCATTTTATCTAGTTGTTCATTTTCCCTCTAATCCATTTTACTTTGATTGACATGTGACACTATATAAATTCAATCTCTTACATAATTATGACTTACAGTGCATAGACTCATAAGGTTGTAGTACTTCAGAGATATTGGAGGAGTGTGGAGAAGTACCAAGAATGCTGATTTCTCTCTTTATCCAAAGCCAGTATGAAGTAGATTAATTATGCATCTTTGTGGACTGCAATCACACTATTTACCAAAATTGGATTTACATACATAAATGCACATATATAATACATACATTTATATGATATGATATGATATATGATATGATATGATATGATATGACGTTTTACTATGGGAGAGCAGAAACTTGGGTGTCATCAAGTGATCAAGTATGTATGGAAGTCAGAGAACAACTTGTTGATCTCAGCTCTCTCTTTCAGCCATGTAAGTTCCAGAATCAAATATAGGACTTCAGGGTGGCAGCTTTACCTGTGGAATTGTCTCTTTTCTCTCATCAAGTTGTATGTATTTATTTTCAGCTTTACCTGTGCTTATCTCCCTGACAAAGTTTATTTTTCCCCATGGAAGAGAAGTGTCAGTGATGATCATGACAGTACGCGTAGAAATGTGGGTGTTTATCATGGCCGTGTGTTCTGCATAATGGTCAAACACTCTATAGTGTAGTAAAGATAAAGTAGTTATTTAAATTATTCATTCCTAAGAATCCTGGCTGAGGCTCATTAAACAAAACCTATAGTTTATGAAATAAGTATACTGGAACTAATTTAATGGTATTATATATGTAGAATTCTTGTAAGTTTACATTAATTTATCATTGCTAATGTACACAAAAATGCTTAAGAAGAAATATGAATTACAACAGTGGATGCTGTATGGAGATTGCTCATCAAGGGGAGTATTACAATGAAATCTGTATGTTCATGTGTGACAGCAGATGTGACAGGCAGGTTGGGCAAGGAAAGTCTGAAACCCGCAACAGGGAGTGATGATTTCTTAAGACCATCCAGGATATTGCTGGTTGCGACGGAGAAGAATAAAGCGTGTAATAATCTAAACAATCAGTTAGCCCATGGCAGTTCAGAGAAATCCAGTGCATATGTTAGAGCGACATAAAGGTAAAGGACCCAATGCTCTTAAACATCATGTTTTCAAAGGATATAGGATACTTTTCTTATTTGAAATCATCAACTAAGTTTAAAAGTAATGATAATTATGGACAAGGAGAGAAATGTGAAACATGGGATTCAATACTACTAACATATGAATTACTTCTATGTGAACCAGGATGATGAGAACTTTACAGGTGTTTCTAAAGGCACTGTGAGTGGAAAGGCTCCTGGTCTGGTCTGTGATATGTTATTCATAATGACTCCAACAACATGAGTTTGTAAATGAATCCTGCTATGAGGTAGCATCAGGATACAGGTAGGGGCTCTTTCTCAAAGGGTTATTTGATATATCTGGATAACAGGTCAGGCTCTGAGCTGTCAAATAGGCTCATTCTCCTCACTCATTGCCTGGCACTGATTACTAACATCAGTTGGCAATTCCCAAGGTCATTGTTAAATCTGAAAATAGGCCCTATCATTTGGGCTGTATTAAAAGTGTTCCTGTTTCCCTTAACACATGCCCATTTCAAGCATCATACAGGAAGTCCATTAAATGCTGCCAATATTTACATGTGTTTGTCTTGATGGCTAGTAGTGAGCATTTGAGGCAAAATGATTTGGGTAAGAAAAATAAAAGAAAATAAAAGTTATATATTTTGAGAATGGTAAGGCTAGTGTGTGTGTGTGTGTGTGTGTGAGAGAGAGAGAGAGAGAGAGAGAGAGAGAGAGAGAGAGAGAGAGAGAGAGAGAGAGAGAGAGATTGTGTTGGAGTATAGGCTAGCTTTTCTTTGTTTTTTAATTTTCTTTTTCTTCCCACTTTTTCACACACACACACACACACACACTGTAATAGTATCTGTAGCAGACATCTGAAATTCATATATTGATCTAAGGATTTACTTTTCTGAGACAAACTGAGCTCTGAAGTAAAGCTACTTGATCTCCAAAAACCCAAATGAAAGGATTACACAGAAAATTTCAGAAGACAAGTATCTATGTTCAAGCCTTAGATGACAAGGAGACAAATAATCAAAGAATTCAGAATCACTATTTGCTGATGATATGAGAGTAAACATAAGAAACTTCAAAAAGTCTACCAGAGAACTTCTATAGTTGATAAACACCTTCAACAAAGTGACTGGATACAAAATTAAGTAATAAAAATCAGCAGCCCTTCTTTATACAAATGATGACTGGGCCAAGAAAGAAATTAGAGAAAGAGCACATATATTCTAAAATATCTTATACTCATTTATCTGTAGGATTAACAATGAAAATGGCCATTTACAAAAAGCAATCTACAGATACAATGCAATTCCCATCAGCACAGTTCTTTACAGACCTAGAAAAAAGCAATTCTCAATTTCATACAGAAAAAGAAAAAAACCCAGGAAAGGTAAAATCAATCCTGAACACCATCCATGACCTCAAACTGCACTACAGAGCAATAGCAATTAAAGCTCCATGGAATTGGTATAAGAACAGACACGCTTATCAATGGAATTGAATGTATCAGAGATCCAGAAATAAACCTGCACAGCTATGCTCACTTGATTTTTGACAAAGAAGTCAAAATCATATAATGGAAAACAGAAAGTACCTTCAATAAAAGGTGCTTGTCTAACTGAATGTCTGTGTGTAGAAGGATGCAAATAAATCCATATCTATCAACCGGCACATAACTCAAGTCCAAGTGGATCAAAGACCTCAACACAAAATTAGATGCACTAAATTTAATAGAACAGAAAGAGGGAATAGCCTGAATTTGTCAGTATAGAAGAAAATATTCTGAAATGAACACCAACAGCTCAGGATCTATGATCAACAATTAATAGATGGGACCTCATGAAACTTCAAAGCCTCTGTAAAACAAATGACTCTGTCAATAGACCAAAATGGTAGCTTACAGATTATGAAAGGATCTTCACCAACCCTACATCTGCCTGAGGACTAATATCCAAATTTTATAAAAAAAAAAAAAAAACTCAAGAAGTTAGACACCAACAACCCAGATAACCAAATTAAAAAATGGGGTGCAGAGCTGAACAGAATTCTCAGCAGAGGGATTTTGAATGAGAAGCATTTAAAGAAATATGCAATATTATTAGTCATCTCAGAACTGTAAATCAAAATGACACTGAGATTCTGTTTTGATAGATATATTGGCTAAAATAAAAAACTTAAGAGACAGCACATTCTGGTGAGGATGTGGAGCAAGCAGAACACTCCTCCATTGCTGGTGGCAATGCATATTTGTGGAACCACTTTGAAAATGAATTCAGCTGTTTTCCAGCAAACTTGGAGTAGTTGTACCTTAAAATGAAGCTATACCACTCTTGGGCATGTAATCAAAAGATGTCATACTACACCACAGGGACACTTGCTCAATTATGTTCATAGCACCTTTATTCACAATAACCAGAAGTTGGAATCAACCTAGATGTCCCTCATCTGAAGAATGTATAATGAAAATGTGGAAGAGCTAAAAAGCAAAATACTATTCACCTATTGAAAACAAAGACATTATGAAATGTGCAGACAATTGTATGAAACTAGAAAAGATTGTCATGAGTGAGATAACCTAGTCTCCAAAGAATATGCATGGTATGTACTCACTTATAAGTGGCTATTAGCCATTAAGTACAGGATATCCAGGATACAGTTCACAGATTCAAAGAAGCTAAACAAGAAAGAAGGGTCAAGGGAGGATACTTGAATCTCACCTAAAAAGTGGAATAAAATAGTCACAGGAGGCAGATTGAGGGAGGGAACTGGATGAGAGAGGGTATGGTGTGCGGGATGGGGCTCAGGATCATGTGTAGAGAGAAACAGGAAAAAGGACCAGAGGGCCAAGACAATGAATGGAAAGCTGAAGCTGGTGGAGTGGGGTGGGTGTGGGATAATCTCAAGGATGTGCCAAAGACCCGAAATGGTTAAAACTCCTAAGAATCAGTGAGGGTGATATTGACTGAGACTCACAAAGTGAGGATATGAAACTTAAAGAGACTACCTCTTATAGACTGGCAGGGACCCTGTTGAAATGATAAGGAAGGATACCAACCCACTCACAAAAATTTCAAATCAAAATTTATCCTGTCTACAAGAAATCTGGGGAGAGGGAATGGAGTAGAGCCTAATGGAATGGCCAAACAATAACTGGCCCCATTTTAGACCCATCCCATTTGCAAGCACTAATCCCTGTCACTATTAATGATTCTCTGTTATTCTTGCAGACAGGACCCTAGCAGAACTGTCCTAAGAGGCCCTACCCTGCACTTGACTGAAACAGATGCAGAGAACCAGTCTCAAAAAGTGAATGGAGCTCAGGGACTTTTATGAAAAATTTAGGAGAAGGATTGAGGGTCCCAGAATAGATAGGAACTCCACACCAAGATCAACAGAGTCAACTAACTTGTATTCTTAGGGGCTCTCATTGTCTTAACCATCAACTAAGCTAGATGTAAGCTTCCCGCATATATGAAGCAGATGTGCAGCTCAATCTCCATGTGGTCTTGAACATCAGAAGCAGGGTCTATCCTTAAAGCTGTTGTCTGTCTGTGGAATACATCGTCTAACTGGGCTGCCTTGCCTGGTTTCAGTTGGAGAAGATGTGCCTAGCCGTGAAGAGATTTGATGTGCCTGGGTGGGGGAATACCCAGGAGAGGCCTCTGCCCTCTAAGAGGAGAAAAGAAGAGGAGAAAAGAAGAGAGACAAGGGTAGGAACTGAGTGAGGGTGGGACATGGGGCAGTGGCATGGGTAGTTATATGAAAGAATTTGGAGGTAGGAAAGGGAGAAATGTTGTAGTTATATTATAATCCCCAAAATAAAGAATATAAGGGAAAAAGAATTAGGAGAAAATATTCTCTAGGGTCATAATAATATGTTCTGAGAAATACAAGATGCAATCTTCTCCTCAGAAACACTCATGTGAACTATTCATACAACAGTATGTCATATAATAAATGATCCTTTGTGGTAACATTATTACATTACTTTAAGACACTCCTGGCCTTGTGGGGATCAACAGCAAGATAAATCAACAAATATGTAACTGTTTAGGTTCCCTATTTAATTGTATCTAGAAGAACTATGTTCTAGAGAATATTTTAGTCAATTATCATGCATTTAGTAGCTATTTCTGTTAAAGCATTAGTATTTCTTCATCTTTAGAAGACTATTTTACTAATCATCATTTTCATAGTAATTACTGATATTTTCTTATTTCTCTTCCTGTACTTTTTTTCCCATGCTATATCAACTCTTCTCTGTTATTTCTGGAGGATCTTAGCATCGTTTACTACTGTTTTTTTCTTAATGTTTTTAACCAACTAACTTTTGTGAAAAGTTTTAAAATTTATCAATGACCTTTCTCTGAATTTTCAATATATGAATATCAATATGTTTAGTTTCCACTCTTCAACAGTGATTAGTTGAACCATATATGTCTATAATTCCATACATTATCTTTTCCAACATACAAGTATTTTGGTGAGCACACCTCACCTTATCTAATTCAATGTAATACTCACCTCTATAAATATAAAGTGTTCCCCCTGTGTTTACTTTTTATAGTAGAGAAGCTTCTCTTGGTTTCATTTTTATTCTAAAACATTGGGAAATTCCTTATAAATAACTACCAAATTTATCTTAAATAATTAACTGATTAAATTAAAAGTGTAATAGCAGTGTGTAACGATCATTTCACAGAGTGCTCTCTTGCCCACAGAAAGTATTTGTGTTTCCAAGAGTATGACTATGAAATCACTGGAACAGGAGATCTCTATCTTACTTAAGAAACCATTGAGATCAGTGAAGAGTCGCTTTCAGTCACCTTCACTCTGCAGGTCATAAGCATGGCAATGGAACTATCTGTCATTGTGAGCTTACTGAACTTAACTAAATTTGTTTCAAGACTGACACTATGACTAGAGGCATTCCCCTAACTTGACATTTCAAAAATACAAAATTATCCAATTGACAGAACAGCAATTCTTCCACATTTTTCCTTGAGTATATAATCAGAGAAGAAAATACTTTAATGAATGAAAAATATACTTAACAAAAGCCAGCAATTAGAATAAAGTTAAATTAAAATGCATCATTCCTGCATTGCCATTTAATGTCAAGTATGTTGTTGAAATTAAATCCATGAATGTGAAAAGATTGCAAAAAGCATTCAGTTAGAATGAGCAGTGGCCACTCCAGCTCTCAGTAGTAGAGTGTTGCTGAGTACAAGGATTCAGCTTCTATCCCTAGCACCAGTGGAAAATTTTGAATTATAAAAGGATAATTAGAGTACAGTTTTATATATATGAATACATATCCATATATATGATTGTGTATATATGTATATACACATACGCATATACATATACACACATATATGATTAGATATAATTTGCCTATCAAATACGTTTCTTGTTATATATTTCTACCAAGATATTTTGGAAAATTTGAAAATGTCTTTTAAATTAAATTTCATAAAACTTTGTTAAACATAGAAAAACTTAACCACAACAAGTATTTGCATTTTTGGAATGCTTTCTTATGTCTGAAAATTTTGCTCATGCCATTGTTAATAAGGACTTATTATTGCACATATGATCCATTATTATGCACTATCAATGTATATTTTGAGATAAAGAATTGACTCATTCATAAAATCTAGTTGTTTCCTGCCTCCAGTTTCAAAGTAAGCAGAAACCCAGCAGGGCCTATTATTACCTGTGTCTCCTCCAAACTCTCCATGCTGTCTGAGGCTGGTCTTTGCCCTGAGTTCTGTTCAATCTTGGGTAAAACAGGTCTCTTTTAAAATGCTCTCCCTACTTTCTTATTGTGGTTTGCACTATGGCTGTTAAAATAATCTCATTTTAAATACTTAGTTAAACATGCCATGTGCTAACTTAAAGCTCCACTTCTTTTTGCTGGATTAGAATACAAATATGGCCATCTATGTACATTAATTAGTAAGGCTGCCTTACACAATATCACACAATGAGTCATTTTGAGCAGTGTCCATTTTTCACAGGTCTGGAGACTGAGCTTTCCACATTAAAGTGATTGCTGACTGGTTGCCATTAAATCACCTGTCATTGTGAATGGTCCCCTTGTCACTCTGCCAGGATCTCCTGTTTACAGAATCCCCTAGTGTTCTTGTAAGGAAACAAGTCACACTGAATTATAAAACAGCCCACCCTTGAACTTCATATACCTTAAGCAAACTCTATAAAGTCCTTTGAGACAAAGAAAGTCATGCTGGGGTTAGCAAGAGATGAGAAATTTTTCAGTTTGTAAGGAGCCTTCTCCCAGCTTTTTTCAGACCTGGAGATTGTATCACTCTCTTCTTGAATATCACATGAGCGTCTTGTGTCTGTGTGGCCCTTCAACCTTTTCCAGTGGTACTCATCAGACAAGCCAGTCTTATTCCAATTTTTGCCTTGTATATTTCTGTAACCTTTACTCTTCTCTCAAATCATTCCATTTCTGGTTTCTTTGGGCCATTGAAATCACACAACAAATATAACTTACTCAGGTCCAGTCCTATTCTAGTTATTAAACACTTGACTCGTTCATGGACTCCTCTTGTGATTTCTTCCAACATTTTGTTCTTATCTGATTGTATGGAGTGCTTTTTTTCTACTTATTTTTTGTACCTGATATTATAAATTATTTATTTCATTTCTTACTTATTTTGAACTTGACCTACTTTATGTGCTATGAATGAGGCTTCTTTTATTTATGGTTATATCTTCTGAGACCCACACATAGACAACCTGCATGCTCAATAAATGTGGAATGAATAATGTATCTGCTTTCAGAGACAAAAATGTTTTCTAAAGTGTTTCAATTATTCATCTATAAAGAGCAATACCTAATTTCTGATTTCATTTTGGACATTAAAAGTAATATATGATTCTAACTTTATGCAAAATTTAAATAATTTATCCCCACAAAGCTCTGTTTCCTGACCTATAATCTGCAGTAGATATTGCAATACACTTTCCCTTCTCTGTGTCTTTTATAATTCCATGTTTTTATTAACATTTCTGAAGGTCCCTATGGACTACAGGAAAATTGCATTAACAAGAAATTTATACTTTATTGTGCTCCTCATCTTAGTACAGCATTAACCTGAAAATGGCAGTACAAAATACTGTATGATAAATATACATGCACCTTGGCTTGTGTTACAGGATTGCAGTACCCATCTGAGGCACCTCTGTCTTCCTAGGATTTCTTACTGAAGTTATTTCTTATCACAGTTCTAATATCTCAGTTTTTCCACTCACTGTACTTTTATTTTTTTAAATGTCACAGTCCCATGTTCAAATACATAAATATTAGCTGCCATCATATGACACCTATCAAATGGACCTCAAAGATAACAAAATGGAAACAGAGCTGGCTTATTAATTCTTACATAAGTGGTAGAAATCCAGGGAGGAATTAGGATAGACATGTAGTAAAATGTGATATTATAGAAAAATAGAGACACCCTTCTCTTAAACCTACCCAGTGTTGATCCTCTGGAAGCCAGATGTTGTATGGTCTTAACTCCTGACATGACTTCAGCAGAGCCTGAGTTAAGCTGAAACACAGTGGGTTAACCAAAATCTTCATTCATTCAGCCTCACTTTTAACCTCTAAAATACTTAACTTTTAAAGTCACTTTATATATTGACTTGAAATATGTCATTTATCCCCTTATCTTTCTTATCTCCAACCATTCCCATGTAATATTCTCCTTGATCTCATTCTTCAAGTAAGTGGCTTCTCCTTTTTAAATTGTTATTATATAAGCTATATATGGTATATATAAGGAATATATATGCTATACATAAGATATTACAGAATTAGCTATTAAAATAACAATTATATTAAATTCTCAAAATAGTTATTTTAAAAGCAAAGTAGTTTGGAAGTTGAATATGAGGCTGAAGTGTTGGTTTCAATCTGTTGTCTCAGTTTATCTAAGACTCTGTTGAAACCATGTCAAGAATGAAAGTTAAAACACAGCATCTGATTTCCTGAGCCTAAACTCTATGTGAATTTAGGCTCACTTCTCTGTAGCTATTCTATACAATGTCATATATATATATATGTATGTATAAATGTCATATATATATATATATATATATATATATATATATATATATGTATGTATAAAGATACAGCTTGTACATATATGTTTTCAGAGATGACCATTTGGTATTAGATAACCAATTGAGGTGCTCTTCCCTGGAATGACTTCTCTTATCAAAGAACTTGGAGTTCTTTGTCTAGGGTTGATGCCTGGGAAGAATCTACAACCATCACTTTACCAAGCCAGCATAATGCCAACAACAATCTAAGTACTTATCTTCATATTCACAACTAGGTGTGGCTGACAGTACTCATCAAGGAAACAGCTTTTTCCAACAATCATAGACCATTACAGGAACTGTAATTTACCAAAATACAGAACTGAAAAGCCAAGTCCTAATGGATATATCTATCCCACTTTGATTTTCAGTTGGAACACATTCTCAACATTCATCATCAACATCATCACCATCATCTTGCTTACATTCCAAATGTTCTCCACTTCCTGGTCCCCCTCCAAGAGTTCTTTACCCCATCAGCCTCTACCCATTCCCTTTGTCTGAGAGGGTGCTCCCCACCCCCATGCCCTCCCAGCTGTACCCCACATCCCCCTTCCATGGGTCATCAAGTCTCTACAGGATTAAGTGTGTCATCTCCTACTGAGGCCAGACAAGGCAGACCTGTGTTATATGTGTCTGGGGCCACATAAAAGTAACTCTTTCAGTTTATGGTTTAAAAGCCCTCTCTCATACATACAATTTAAATTTGTATAATGAAGTTTGGAATGCATATCATGACTCTGCCTTATAGTGATGAGAAAGGGTAAACATGCAGAAACAAAGAGACCAACCATAATTCTAGTCATATCTCCATGGTGCTACAGTTATGGAGGTATTTTCTCTCAGCCACTGAAGTCTCATCATCTGTCTGTCTGCTGGATCTACCTGTATGCTTCTTTACATGCACAGGGAGATAATGTCCATACACCTTGTCTTGGGCCATGTGGCTATACCGTTCCTCACACATGTCTATTGCAATATGGAACTGTAAGCAAATATAGGCTTATTTTTTCCTTTGATGTTAAAGGCGCACTGTTTGTCTCATTCTAAATAACAACAGACTAAAACATGAAAGAATATGTACCAAAATTCAGAAATTTCCTCACACATATGACCAAATTTCATACTTCATGGTGTATTTGACTTGAATGTTTGTTCAATTTAGGTTAGTCTAGATCATCATTCAAAATATACATATATTAATTGTCCATGTTAACTTATAAAAACATACACATAATATCATACAATTTTTGCTCTTCTAAACAGTATAAGGAGAAATTATGAAATCCATGTCTTAACTGATGCTTTTTAAAGATAATTTATTTAATGCCTTAGTGTTTCATAAATGTATGTATGTGCATCCTATTTTCCTTTATCTCTTACTACAGTCTTATTAGTACATGCTAATACTTCACAAATACAAATTAACTTTTGACCTTTTTATGAGAATACGTTCATCTCAAGTTTCATTGAAAATCATTTGACAAGTTATTTTATTGGATTACAAATTACAACAAAGATCTACAAATAAAGTATCCATGCCATAACCAGTAGGGACTGGTTGCTCCGACTTTGAGATAAAAATATATTTTCACTTTTCTATATGTTGTAGCAGTCATGGGAAATGTTTAAGCCATAGAAGTACATGGCTGAGACACAGTAACACCCTCAACCATCCAGGTTTAGAATGATATGAGATTTGCCATTAGTAGAGTGTGCTATGTTGAATTTAAGAAAATACATTTTTAAATTAAACATTTAAGCTAAGAAAAGCCTAGAGACACCTGGATGGCATTTCATCTAAGCTAAGCTTCTGCCTTCTCTGTCCCAGAACTCCATAGTCACCACAGACCTAAGGGAAGACTTAGGTACTGAGAATATTGCTGCAGCAGATAATCAACACCAGACACATTTCCTACATCCAGTGTTTCTGTCAATCAATCCTCTTCCCTCAACTCCTCTATTCTATTTCTGATTATATGCCAGGAAATAGCAGAAGAATATAGGTTTAGGAGGTAATTGTATTTTTTTATATGGAGAAGAAAAATTTAGACTCAAAAGCATAGACTCCGTTTTGCTTTGAATAATAAATGCAGAATCACATGATCTTGGTCTGACTCTGATTTGCAGACTGAGGACTTGAGAGAAATTGACAGATGCAGACAGTGTGGAGGGAGAGCCACCTTGCAACAGGTTTTGTCAGGCTGAAGCCTCTGGCTCTGACCCAAGACCAATATTGCTGGAGACATGATGAAGTGTGAAAGGCCCTGGCAAGCGTTTTAGACATAAGGGGGAAAATAAGTTTTACAAATAGGTAAAATGTAGACCAGGAGAGTTAAATATTTGAGAGCTTTACAGAAGAGGCAAAGCAATAGGAAGTATTGAAATCCCTACAGGGAATTTCTTACCACAGCAGAAGATTAAAAACAGGACAGGGTGGATCAGGAAGCTTGTTTTTCCAGCTGGAGCCTCCCTATAACATGAGGTTGAGTTTGGGAATGACAGACAAATGCCAAACAAATGTAGAGCCCAGTTAATGATAGGATCTATAACCAGAAGGACAGTTAAGGAAAGAGAGAGAAATACTAGGGAGGGAGGAGATTGATTATAAACAAAGAATATTATAAACTTGAATATTTTAGAACATTTTAGAGAGAGAGCAGGAGCGTGAGAGAGCAAGAGTGAGAGTGAGAGAGGAAGAGAGAGAGAGAGAGACAGAGAGAGAGAGAGAGAGAGAGAGAGAGAGAGAGAGAGAGAGAGAGAGAGAATAGCATTTTGCTAGCAAATGTTAGAAAGAATGTTAGAAATGACCTAGTCTAGGTAGTCTCAAATACCAAAAGCCACTGGAAGTGAACCTCAGACACATTCATATTTAGAATGCCCATATGAATCTAGAAAAGTCATTTTGGTTTAAGAAATAAAAGAAAGCTTGTGCTTCAGGCACTTGACCCATCTCAGGCCTGAAAAACTCACTCACATAAGTAAATCTGTAAGTCTCTGAAAACAACTCTGCTTAATGTAACTTTCATTACCTCGGGAAACAGCCCATATTTATAGGAGCTGAACAGGAATCCATCTATGGTTGGCAAGTCATGAGTGTACACACAACCCTCAGGAAATTGGTGTTAGAAACTGAGGTGCTCAAGACACCAGGTAACCTTCTGCCCCGTGTTAGTGGGCAGGACACCAAAGGGTTCACAACTGTTCTTTTGAGCAGAGTGGCCCTTTTCTCCTATAAACCACACTCCCTCAGATAGTGAACACAAAAGATTTCAGAAAATATTCTTCCCTTGTCTTTGACTCCACCTGCTCTCACAAGGCAGGTGATTTGTCTCGCTACAACATGTCACAATTTCTTTGTGTGAGGTGAATTATTTTATGATTGTGCCCATTCTCAGTCCTCTCCACATCAGTACTGAGTAACAGCAGCTTCTGCTGGCATTCATCTTATTGTTGATGCTCCCAGTGTTCAGTGACTGCTGGCTTCTGTGGAGGGACTCAGGGTGGGTGACTGTCATACAGCCATGCAATGATTAGCCTAAAATCTCTCCAATTGAGTAGACCACTATGTCTATTTCATAGAAGCAAATCTGTGAAATGCTTAATTCCAGGCTCTATGACGTGAACATTGTGAATTCAGATGTACATTTAATCTTAAGGATTGTGTTTGTTAGAGTAGAGATAGATGTATTATTTCTGCTTCTCATTAGCCATGGCTTAGCATTTCATTCTGGATATGCAGAAAGAAGCAACAGGGTGATTGTCAGATTCCACTTTTTTGAATTGTGGAGTTCAACAAAACCATGACATTTAAGACCGTTTCTTTTTGCTCATCTGTGCAAATGGAAAGATGTCCTGACTGAATCCAGAATTAAAGTGTCCAAACAAATGTGGAAATAATATGGAAATGATAAACTATAAACATGAGTCTATGTAGTCATAGTCTGACAAATATTAGCTTGCTTCTATGTCATGAATTGCTTCTTTGTATGGGTCCCCTTGTAGTCAAACCCAGTGAGGAAGATTCAAACTAGAGAATTCAGTTCACCAACATCTGAACGGTTACAATATTTTCTAGTATCTTCCAATTTCTTCCCTCTACATTTTAGATACAGATAAGTAAAATGTAATTGATTTTAAATATGTAACAAACATACCCACAGGTATTTCATGGTTCCCTATGTAAAATGAATTCAAGCCTACAATTCTTCATAATTGGACACAATCTAAGGTCATTTTGAACATGAGTGGGATAACTGATTGATGTCACTTTAGTGATTTTTGATGTTGGGTCATTGAAGTTTTTCTACAAGGGAATTTGTGTTATTAATTACAAAACAATCACTAATAATTTATTTCTCTTTGTGTTAATTATATTAGGTAATACACATATAGAATACTTAAGATAGATTTCAGACTGGGCGGTGGTGGCACACGCCTTTAATCCCAGCACTTGGGAGGCAGAGGCAGGAGGATTTCTGAGTTCGAGGCCAGCCTGGTCTACAAAGTGAGTTCCAGGACAGCCAGAGCTACACAGAGAAACCCTGTCTCAAAAAACCAAAAAAAAAAAACAAAACAAAACAAAAAAAAAAAACAAAAGATAGATTTCAGACAAGCAGCCAATAATATTTTAATTTTTTAATTTAAGAATATTCCATGCAACATTTAAAGCTCCTTCTGTTACTCCAGGTTCTTTTTTTTTCTCACTAAAAGTATATCTCTGATTTCCTATCTCATTCCTCATCAAATTACTAACCATGCCTCTACTGAAACTATTTCAAAAAACTGTTTCAGATTATCTATTTTATTCTCCTCCTACTGCTATTTCTTGAGTAGGAGTCATTGTCAGCTCTGATTTCCATGAAATCGGTGACTTCTAAAATATAATTCCAACCCCTTTTCATCTCTTGTCACCCTAGTACTATGAAAATACTGCTTTAAATACATCCATCCATGTGAACCAAAAATGACTCTCTAAGTCTACCATCCAGGGATTTCTTAACAGCAGACTCTTATTGTTAAAATAAAAAATAAAATAAAAAGAAAGGCAGAAAACCAAAGGTAGAGGTAGTATAAAATAATTTCTAATGAAAAACCCTGAGTTATCTATTCTACATTTTTGTAGTTCTCTTTTTCACAAATGTCAACATATTCTTGGGCCTATCAAAGTTAAAAAGACACAAGGGACTATGATATGTCATAAGCCAGTAGAACTGAGCTTTTCAATAAGAGAACCCAAATGAAAACAGAAAAAAGAAATGTAAGATTGTAAAGAGGAAAAATTGTTTCAAAAAGATAACTTGTGTTTAGTAGAGCACAAGATGCATTTGGTCTGAGGTGAGAATACAAACGGGGATTTATAGTACTGATCACATCCCAGTTCCTCATTTACGGAATCAATTTTCTACCTTGGAGATTTAGAAGATCAAACTACACATCAACAGAGGACTGGAAATGAGACATTTTCCATTCTGAAGAGTCTGAATAAGTCACTCTGTAGCCTCTGAGAAATAAGTGTGATTCTTAAAAGTCTGCCACATATGAAAACAAAGCCATTGGAAGTACTTTAACTCTTAGCTTAGACATGTCCCTATCTGAACACAAGCCTAAATGGAAGTATTCCTAGTCTTGGTATTCAATTTTCAAATGTCATGTTGCCATAAGTATACTTTAGCAATGTTTACCATTTTCTAGGAAGGTGATACCATTGATATATTGATCAAATACTTTTCATTTTAATTCCAGGCATTGTTTCACTTTTTTGTCTTAAAAAAATCCCTCCATTGAAGTTGTATAGTTAAAAATCACAATTGTATATTTAACTGGTAGATAATAAATCCTCTGTAGTAAAATAATCTCAATTGCTTTGCTTTGATCTTCTAGGAAAGGTCAATTTACCCTGTTTCAAGTACAAGCATTGCCACTGAACTGCCTCAACATTTTATCAGTCTTTACTACTACTACTACTACTACTACTACTACTACTACTACTATTACTACTACCACTACCACCACCACCACCACCACCACCACTACTACTACTACTACTAATACTACTAATACTACTACTACTACTATTACTACTACTACCACCACCACCACCACCACCACCACCACCACCACCACCACCACCACCACCACTACTACTACTACTACTACTACTATTCAGTTAATTAGGAAACCTGAGAAAGTTTCACCTAGAGCTTTATCTGGTGTCTAGTACTATACTAGTATCTCGCCTTTAATATGTGAGTCCTATCATCAGCATTAGAAAATTGAATACAACAAACAAGCAAGAAGGAAAAACACCCAAATGCCCCTATTCAGTAGTAATCATTAGTAACACGTTGTTGCATCTGTGCTTTGGGCAATGACTAATGTTCTACAATGTGTCATTTAGTTGTAGGTGTCTCAAAGGTCGATATGGTAGAAGAGAATGGGTATAAACACAGCACCTGCAGTATCATGGAATTAGCAGACTTTAAACTTTCAGGATAAGTACATAGAAACTTCTCTGGACTGAATACAATTGGAATGACTGTGGCACATTAACCACTGCTAGACAAGGAACAGTATCTTGAAATTTAAATGGAAAAATACAGAAAATAAATTACAGACACAGTAAAATATATGATTTATATGTTTTAATATAGGAAGATAATATAATCATCCAATAACCATGTTTCTACAAGAGTTGTAATCATTCAATAACCATTTTTCTACAAGGATTGTCTTACATCTCACCTGCTCCCCAAAACCCATTATGAACACAGTGTCCACACAGTATCCAGAGGTATACTGTTAGGTGAACTTTAGACCATAGAAGATACTTTTCATCTCTCTTGGTGGTCAAGCTCTGTGGGGTTCTTCAGTAATATGGGGAGGATAAGGGAGATCAACGAACAAACTGAAAAAAAAATGTATCATCTGTTCTGGATTTAGCCTTTTTATACAAAATAGGTTCAAAGAATAAAAGCAATCAAAGAAACCATTTTATTTCTGACCTTTTACTCTAAGTTGATTTTTAAAACTATTGAAATTATTTGTATGTGTAATAATATAACAATAAGATATATTTATATACTAACATTGAAGTTATGGTAGTCATACTGATGTGATAAGACAACTGGTTGTTTGTCATTAATTCCATATCAATTTAAGCTCAAGAACCTCTCCTCTTACCTAGAAACTTTATATTCTCATCTAACAATATATGTGGTCCTGGTATTTGGCAAAATATCATTATGAACTGTAATGTTATAAATAATGTAATAAGAGTATTGATTTATAGACAAGTTTCCTGGAGATAGCACATTTTAAAACTTGTCTATCTGAGTGAACAAGCTGTAAATTTTATGCATATAAGGGATGGATAATAAAGATCATTTCCCAGTTAGTTGGTTGCCACTTTGTCTTGTGTTTTTTTTTTTTTTTTTTTTTTTTTGGATTTTCGAGACAGGGTTTCTCTGTATAGCCTTGGGTATCCTGGAACTCACTCTGTAGACCAGGCTGGCCTCGAACTCAGAAATTCACCTGCCTCTGCCTCCCAAGTGCTGGGATTAAAGGTGTGCGCCACCACCGCCCCGCGTCGCTTTGTCTTTTTGACAGTGTCTTTTGCCTTACAGAAATTTTGTAATTTTATGAGGTCCCATTCGTCAATTCTTGATGTTAGGGCATAAGCTATTGGAGTTCTGTTCAGGAAATTCTCCCCTGTGCCCATATGTTCAAGGTTCTTCCCTAGTTTCCTTTCTATTAGTTTCAGTGTGTCTGGTTTTATGTGGAGGTCCTTGATCCACTTGGAATTTAGCTTAGCGGCAACCAACTAACTGGAAAATGATCTTTACCAACCCTACATCCGACAGAGGGCTAATATCCAATATATACAAAGAACTCAAGAAGTTAAACTCCAGAGAGCCAAGTAACCCTATTAAAAAATGGGGTACAGAGCTAAACAAAGAGTTCTCACCTGAAGAATATCTAATGGCTGAGAAGCACCTAAAGAGATATTCATCATCCTTAGTCATTAGGGAAATGCAAATCAAAACAACCCTGAGATTCCATCTCACACCAGTCAGAATGGCTAAGATCAAAAATACAGGAGAAAGCAGTTGTTGGCGAGGATATGGAGAAAGAGGAACACTCCTCTACTGCTGGTGGGATTGCAAGCTGGTAGAACCACTCTGGAAAGCAGTCTGGCGGTTCCTCAGAAAACTGGGCATGACACTCCCGGAGGATCCGGCTATATCACTCCTGAGCATATACCCAGATGCTTTACTGCATGCAATAAGGACACATGTTCCACTATGTTCATAGCAGCCTTATTTATAATAGCCAGAAGCTGGAAAGAACCCAGATGTCCCTCAACGGAAGAATGGATTCAGAAGATGTGGTATATTTACACAATGGAATACTACTCTACAATTAAAAACAATGAACTCACGAAATTCCTAGGCAAATGGTCAGAACTTTAAAATAGCATCCTTAGTGAGGTAACCCAATCACAAAAGAACACACATGGTATGCAGTCACTGATAAGGGGATATTAACCCACAATCTCAGAATACCTAGACACAATTCGCATATCAATAGATTTCCAAGAAGATGGAAGGAGAGACCCCTGGTCCTGGAAAGACTGGATTAGGGGAATGCCATGACCGAGAAGCGAGAGGGGGTTGAATGGGGAAAAGAGGGAGGGAAGGGGGCTTATGGGACTTTCGGGGAGGGAGGAAACCGGAAAGGGGAAATGATTTGGAATGTAAATAAAAAAACTTAGAAAATAAAAAAAAAGGGATGGATATTTAAGAGTCTTAGTGTGTCAGTCTGATTACAGCCTGTGAATTTTCCACTTGGGTCTTTAAACACTGTAATTCAAATTTTATCCTCAAATATTTTGCAATATATCCTTGTCTGGCACTCTGTTTAACCAGAAGACTTTGTATTTACTTTACTCTCTGACATCTCATTGGAGTGAAACTTCAGAATGGGAGACATTAAGTATACAAATTTAATAAACTCTCTTGAGAAATTTTTTATTGCTTTCTGCTTTGAAAGGAATTTTTCAGAAAATATATGTCCTGTAATGTTTTGGAGAACAGAGATTCTGGAGTTTTCTCCAGGAAGAGTACAGGAAAAATGACAATGTAATTTTCTGGAAGTATCTCTTCCCGAAGATCAGAAGGATAGAAGAAGCAGCCAGGCAGTGATAGCTGGCCCTCGTCTCTCACTGTGCAACAGGAAATCTCCTTCCCGCTATTGAATTTTCATCTCCAACCTAATACATAGTCCTTAATACACCAAAACGTCCTGGGTCTGGGGAATACCCTTTGCTCAGAACATGAAAGAAGCCATGGTGAGGAGTATCATAGAAAATAGGACTGATACAAGTAAATCTGTCTTTGAAATATTTTCTATGAGAAGTTGATGACTTTGTAAACTGTGAATAATATTACAAAGTAAAGGGAGGATGGAAAGTAGGAGTAGTGGGAAGGTTCATTTTCTTAATATTTTTCTTTGATTATTAAAACTGTCTGCCTATCATGTTAAGTCAGACCCACTTTCCTGTGCTATAGTTACCATGTATATTAGGTATTTTAATAAAAACAAAAGTGTAATGAAAAGTACCAGTGATTATTTACAATGTATGATGTATAGTTTGATACTGCAATTACAGTAGGTTGTAATCTAGCCACATAGAGAAGGAAAGTTATAGAATTATAATGAATGAGATCTTTGGACATTTAGTTTCTTGAAAACTTAACTTAGCATTTTGATAGTGTATAAAGTTGCATTTAAAAAGCTACCTCATGCCTTAAAAACATCAGAACTTCCAATACTTCCAATGGGACCTGATAAAATTTTAAAGCTTCTATAAGGCAAAGGACACTGTCAATAGGACAAAATGGCTACCAACAGATTAGGAAAAGATCTTTACCAACCCTACATCCTATAGAGGACTAATATCCAATATATATGAAGAATTGAAGAAGTTAGAATCCAGAGAACCAAATAACCCTATTACATGTGGGGTACAGAGCTAATCAAAGAATTTCAACTGAGGAAACTTGAGTGGAGGAGAAGCACTTAAAGAAATTTTCAACATCCTTATTTATCAGAGAAATGCAAATGAAAACAACCCAGAAATTCCACCTCACACCAGTCGGAAAGATTAAGATCAAAAGCTCAGGTGACAGCAGATGCTGGTGAGGATGTGGAAAAAGAGGAACACTCCTCCATTGTTGGTGGGATTGCAAGCTGATACAACCACCGTGGAAATCACTCTGGTAGTTCCTCAGAAAATTTGATATAGTATTACTTGAGGATTCAGGTACACCACTCCTGGGCATATACCCAAAAATGTGCTCCAACATATAACAAAGACACATACTATGTTTGTAGCAGCCTAACTTATAATAGCCAGAAGCTGAAAAAGAACCCAGATGTCCTTCAGTAGAGGAATGGATACAGAAAATGTTGTACATTTACACAATGTAGTACTACTCAGCTATTAAAAACAATGTCTTCATGACATTTTTAGACAAATGGATGGAACTAGAACATATTATCCTGACTGATGTAACACAGTCACAAAAGAACATACATGGTATACAATCACTGATAAGTAGATATTAGCCCAAAAGCTCGGAATATACAAAATACAATTCACAATCTACATGAAGCTCAAGAAGAAGGAAGACCAAAGTGTGGATGATTTGGTCCTTCTTTGAAAGGGGAACAAAACACTCATAGGAGGAAATATGAAGACAGAGTGTGGAGTAGAGATTGAAGAAAAAGGCATCCAGAGACTGCCCAACCAGGGGATCCATCTCATATAGAGTCACTAAACCCAGACACTGTTGTGGATGCCAAGAAGTGCTTGATGACAGGAGCCTGATATAACTGTCTCCGAAGTGGCTCTGCCAGAGCCTGACAAGCACTGAGGCAGATGCTTGCATCCAACCATTGCACTGAGCACAGGGTCTCCAATAGAGGAGCTAGAGAAGGACTGGTAGAGCTAAAGGGGTTTGCATCCCCATAGCAAGAAAAACAATATCAATCAACAAGACCCCCCCCCCAGAGCTCCCAGGGACTAAACCACCAACCAAAGAATACACATAGAGGAACCCATGTCTCCAGCTATGTCAGTGGGAGGAGAGGACCTTGGTTCTGTGAAGACTTGATCCTCCAGTGTAGGAGAAGGCCAGAGTGGGGAGGCAGGAGTGGGTGAGTGGGTGGGGGAACACCCTCATAGAAGCAAGGGGAGTGGTAGGATAGGGGCTTTCCAGAGGAGAAACTGGGAATGGGGATAACATTTGAAGTGGAAATAAATAAAATGGCCCATAAAAAAAAAGAAAAAAGTGAAACACACAGAGAGAAATAGGTAGAGACAATAGGACAGAATATAACAAAGGTAAAGGGAATGAGGAAAAAAGAAAGAAAAAGATAACCTTCAATACATTTGTAATATTACAAAATGAGAAACTTTTCTATTCAAGAAATCCAAGGAGATTAACATGGGAGAGACATAGGAAACCTATTTATTGAAACAATTACAGAAACCTATTCCAACATAGGTAAAGATGGGCATCCAACATGAATAGATTCAATCTGAAAAGATATTCATCCAAACACATGTAATTAACTTTGAAAAGAAAAGAGAAACTCCTCTGATGAGTGTGACATTACTTGTGCTTATTTCAACTTCCTTTTCTTTGAGTGAACTTAAATTCGCTGACAGCTCTTACAATAAAATATTTCCCATGACTTAGTATGAGACCAGTTGTCACTTCAGCCACGTATACGATGGTATATTATATTTTGAATTGAGATGGGTTATTTTATGATGGATGTGGCAGACTGGAATACAACTATTATCACCATATCTTGGCTAACATTCAATAAGTTATTCTAGGTTGCTTAGTCTCTACTTTTTTATTATTTCATGGTTTCAGTTACATGAGATACACCAAACATAGCCATTGCCAATATACTAAACCCAAATATTTCTACAAGAAAATTTTGGCTTCTTAGATTTAAAATAGTCAAAATGAAAGGGTTTGCAGTGGAAGAATGAGTTGTAGTTGAAGAGTGATAGGAAAGCATCCACTCATGGTTTCTTGTTTTGCCAGACTGTCGTAAGTATCTTCCTGAGTAGATCTGTCTTCCATGCAGGCACTGAGAGCAAAGGAAAGTGAGGGGAGATCTGAAAGGTAAAAATAGACAGATACACATGAACATTCCTGAAAATCAGTAAAAAGAAATATGAAGGGGCATAGACTATGAGGAAGACTAAAAGACTTTTCCCTACCCTCCCTTTCTTTAAAATCACTTTGTCTCTATCTCTACCTCATTCTATCTCTCTTTTTCATTCCTTCTTTCTTTCTTTTTTGTCTTTACCTCTATGTATAACAAATATTAAACTACATAGTATATTAAGTTTTCCCTTGGATATATATTAGTATAAACAAATTTACCAAATATAGCAGTGTCTTTTTTCACTTATATCTAAGCTCAGATCACTTTATTCTGTCAATTTATTTTTTCTTAATTTTAGATTAGAACTTGATTTCTACAATTGCTTGCATACATATTATGCTAAAATATTTAAATGCTTTTTATATCTACACACATTTTTCTGATTGTTCTTGCTAAAACTGCATTTCTTTTGAAAAATCTCTTCATTATCAAATTTTAATGGACATCATACACTTCAGAAACAAGGTCCAGAGACCCTTGAGCTGGAACTGGCCTGTACACCTTTTCCCTGAGGCCTAGCTTTCATGGTCCAAGAAGCTTCCAAAGGGGGCAGGCAGGCAACAGTCCTACACAGCTATATAATGTGAATGAACTACATAAATAAAAAGCGTGGAATGATAATCCTAAAGGTGGAACAGAAGCACTCATATCTTTGTGGTAACCAATAGCTTTCTAATTGAACTGCTGAGACCCACTCAACAGGAGGGCATCCACACATGGATCTGGAAACCCAGTTAGCTGCATGGTATTAGTGAAGTCATGGGTACTGGAAGAGAACCTACAACTATTTGCTAAACTCAGCCTTCAGAACTGTTCCCGCTCAAGGGTCACTGGACTTTGTTTCTCAAGTGCATAGTGTCTATAAAAAGCAAATAATGAACATTTTTAGAAAGTAATCCTTAATAATAATCTAAATATTCATCCACATACTTACAGATAAATTTAGTATTCATCTCTCATCCAGGAAACTTTTCAACAAGGATGAGTGCAGAAAACCTTAATCAAAATATAAAATTCTGGGTCCATGTCCTAAAGTATATATCTACTAAGCAATACCACACTTATAGCTCAGAGATCATTATGGAAGAGGGTGAAGAAAGAATGTAAACGTAAGATCTAAGAGACTGCTGTGCAATTGTGTTTCCTCGTAATGTCAGAAGCTGCATCCATAAATTCTCACCAAAATGACTAGTCAAACAGGAACAAAGGCAATATCATTAGATAAGCCAATGTATAGGGGTTGGGGGGGGGATTTACAGGCCTCAACTCAATACAAAGAGCAACAGGCAACCAAGAAAAACAGAAAATGGGAGAAATGGTTTTACCCAGGAAAGAGCATACCAACCAGTTATCCAATATCAAAGAGTCAGCCCTGAAAATGGAGGTAAAAGTAAAGTGTGTGTGTCTGTGTGTGTGTGTGTGTGTGTGTGTGTGTGTGTGTGTGTGTGAGTGAACAGAGATAGAAATAGAGATGAGTGCATTAAATAAAAATTAATTTTAAAAGCCATAAATTTGAAAGAGAGGAAGGAGGGTAGTATGGGAGGATTTGGAGAGAGGAAAGGGAAGGGAGAAATATTATAATTATAATTTCAAAAATTCTAGAACATAGGAAACATAAGAAAATTTAATGGAGCAATTTCCTGTGAGTATAAACTAGGAGCTCTTGTTTCCAGAACAGAATAGGGACTGAAGCTAAATCAATTTAACACTAATAAAAGCATCCAGTCCAATAGGTAACCATGATATCAAGGTCAGTTTTCCTGTGGATGAAAGAATGACATTTATGACAAAAGCAAACATATATATCAGATCATATCTGTATATAAAAGGACTTTGCCTCACGCAACCATGATCTTTGAAACTTAAAAAATAAAAATGACATAAAGAAGGAATTCTGGACTAACTCCTTCCCCATCTGCTGCCCAACTGCATTATCTGGGAGTCAGGAACCTTGTCATCCTAATTTTGCCTTTCATACCAACTTTATCCCCATTAATGGGCTCTTATTTTGTAGTTTTCTTTATAGGCTTATTAGAATCAGCTTCAAAAATCCCAAGTGGGCAAGTGGGGAAGAGATAAAATACTGATAAAATAAAATGGCTGGTGTAAACCTGTGACTACAATCTGGGAATATAAGAAACTAATTTTGCAAATGGAAAAGTACATATCCGATTGTGATACTCTTTCACACACACACACACACACACACTCACACACACACACACACACACACACACACAAAATATGTCTTTCATCGCCTTATAAAATTTACAAACTGAGAAAGACTGCATGCCACTGAACATTTGCTCTGTCTAAGAAATGAAGGACGGAAACAAGGGTGTTTTGGGGTTTTGATATATTTGTATTTTTAAAAGAAAACCGATTTAAACAATGATTGGCATGTGAGACTGAAGTTACTAGCTGGCCTGATAATGATTTTTAAATAAATATCAGGGAGTCCCCAATGGAGAAGTTAGAGAAAGAACTGAAGGAGCTGAAGGGATTTGAAAACCCTCAGAGCTCTCAGGGACTAAACCACCAACCAAAGCGTACAGATGGGGGGACCCATGGCTCCAGCCACATATATAGCAGAGGATGGCCTTGTCAGGCATCAATAGTAAGAGAAGCCCTTGGTCCTGTGAAGGCTTGATGCCCCAGTATAGAGGAATGCCAGCGTGGGCAGGTAGGAGTGGGTGGGTGGGTGGGGGAGCACCCAAGCAGAAGCAGGGGGAGGGGGATGGCATAGGGTGTTTCAAGGGGAATTGGGAAAGGGGATAGCATTTGAAATGTGAATAAATAAAATATCCAATAAAAATTAAAACAAAATAATGAAAAAATGTTTATGCTAGACTTAAAAATATGACTGATAGATGAAATATTAGCTGCAAAGGAAGATTTGTAAATGTTACTAGTTATTTAAAAATCCTGAAATGGTAAACTTTCTATAGGTAAATATTTACAAATGGTTGATTGATCCACAGATTTTGAACTTTAGAATTTCCAGAAATAAGATTTATATTAAAATATACTCACTTTGATTCTCATTGTTGAAACAGTCATGGGATAAGTTTATTGTTCTGATTTTTTCTCAGAGTTTTAGTTCCTCTCAATGATACTTCTTTTGGAGTACAAAGGAATTCATTGGCATCATGAGACAGTAGGTGCAGCCCAGTGCAAGCAGGACAGAGATGAGTCCCCAAGTAGGTCATGAATGTCTTTCCTTTTAAGAAACTGTCAGTTGTGAGGGAAATAAATTTTTAAAGTCTTTCCAGAGCTTCACCTTGTTAAAATGTGCATATGATTACATAGGAGGTGATTAGTTGTCATTCATGCCAACTCCATTGATCATGTCTTATAGATTTGCCTTGGAGTAATTTTTCAATGGCAGACACTTAGGGTTAAGTATAGAATCAGTGAACTGATGCTGTCAGGCTCCCGAGGATGAAGCTGCTTTCTTTCTTTCTACACATGTTCCTGCCCCTGGTAATTGCTGAACTGTCCATTCCTTTAGCAATTGCCAGAACTTTCATTACAGCTCTGAATGACAAGACCAAGAAAGATCCATTTTGCACTATCCTATAATAATAACTAAGCTATACACTACCTTTTTTATTTGTGTTAGTCTGAGTCAGCTAGTACCAAAGTGGGATCCAGCTCAAGGGGAGGTCCCAAGGCCTGACACTATTACTATGGCTATGGAGCGCTCACAGAAAGGGACCTAGCATGACAGCACACTGGAAGACCCAACAAGAAGCTGAAAGAGTCAGATGCAGATATTTGCACCCAACCAATGGACCAAAGTAGCTGACCCCTGCTGATGAATTAGGGAAGACTGAATGAAGCTGAGGGTGACCCTGTAGGAAGACTAGCAGTCTGAATTAATCTGGGCCTCAGGGATCTCTCAAACACTGGACCACCAAACAGGTAGCATGTACCAGCTGATTTGAGGCCCGTAGCACACGTATAGTAGAGGACTACTGGGTCTGTGTTCATTCAGAGATTATGCACCTAATAACCCTCAAGAGACTAGAGGCCCCCAGGGAGTTTAGAGGTCAGGTGGGGTGGGGGATAGGGACATCCATGTGGAGACAGGAGGAGGGAGGAGGTATAGGATGTGGAACAGTCGGACAGTGGACAGGGGTTGGAGGGGTGGGAAATAAAATATAGAGTGTATAAAATAATTAATAAAAACAATTCAAAAATATATACATCTATCTTTAATACTTGCAATTGACACCACAAGACTCATAACCTTTTCTTTAGAAAGACTACTTATGAAAAGAAAATTGGGTAGAAAATCAAAATAGGCAGAATACAAGGGCCAATATTATAAAAATAATAAAGACTGGAATAGCATTACAGCTCATTCTATTCAGCACAGAAAAAAAATATAAAATAAAATAATAAAAATGTGGTTTTTCTGATGACTGTCCTGGGAGAGGGGAATGTTTCATTTCCTAATCCCCTGGCAGGGCCAAAAGACATGGATTTTGCCATGAGCAGTAGTTATTTTAGAACACTGAAATCAATAATCTTAGGAATCTCCTAGCCTTGTGCTTCAGAGGCAGTGCTGGTTAAAAGGAAAACTCTCTAATGGAGGCTGAGGTCCTTTGCCTCTAAGCTTGAAGGCAGGGCCAGTGACACTTTGACTTAAAAGAGTCTTTTTTTTTTTTTTTTAATTTAATTTTATTTTATTTTTTAATTTACATTCCAAATCACTTCCCCTTTCCCGTTTCCTCCCTCCCCGAAAGTCCCATAAGCCCCCTTCCCTCCCTCTTTTCTCCGTTCAACCCCCTCTCATTACTCTGTCCTGGCGTTCCCCTACATCCAGTCTTTCCAGGACCAGGGGTCTCTCCTTCCATCTTTTTAGAAATCTATTGATATGCTGATTGTGTCTAGGGTATTCTGAGATTCTGGGTCAATATCCCCTTATCAGTGACTTCATACCATGTGTGATCTTTTGTGATTGGGTTACCTCACTAAGGATGATATTTTCAAGTTCTGACCATTTGCCTAGGAATTTCGTGAATTCATTGTTTTTAATTGCAGAGTAGTATTCCATTGTGTAAATATACCACATCTTCTGAATCCATTCCTCCGTTGAGGGACATCTGGGTTCTTTCCAGCTTCTGGCTATTATAAATAAGGCTGCTATGAATATAGTGGAGCATGTGTCCTTATTGCATGCAGGTAAAGTCTCTGGGTATATGCCCAGGAGTGGTATAGCCGGATCCTCCGGAAGTGTCATGCCCAGTTTTCTGAGGAGCCGCCAGACTGCTTTCCAGAGTGGTTGTACCAGCCTGCAATTCCACCAGCAGTGGAGGAGTGTTCCTCTTTCTCCACATCCTCGCCAACAACTGCTGTCTCCTGTGTTTTTGATCTTAGCCATCCTGACTGGTGTGAGATGGAATCTCAGGGTTGTTTTGATTTGCATTTCCCTAATGACTAAGGATGATGAACATCTCTTTAGGTGCTTCTCAGCCATTAGATATTCTTCAGGTGAGAACTCTTTGTGGAGCTCTGTACCCCATTTTTTAATAGGGTTACTTGCCTCTCTGGAGTTTAACTTCTTGAGTTCTTTGTATATCTTGGATATTAGCCCTCTGTCGGATGTAAGGTTGGTAAAGATCATTTCCCAGTTAGTTGGTTGCCGCTTTGTCTTTTTGACGGTGTCTTTTGCCTTGCAAAAACTTTGTAATTTAATGAGGTCCCATTTGTCTATTCTTGATCTTAGAGTATAAGCTATTGGAGTTCTGTTCAGGAAATTCTCCCCTGTGCCCATATGTTCAAGGTTCTTCCCTAGTTTCCCTTCTATTAGTTTCAGTGTGTCTGGTTTTATGTGGAGATCTTTGATCCACTTAGAATTGAGCTTAGTGCAAGGAGATAAGGATGGGTCAATTTGCATTCTTCTGCATGTTGACCTCCAGCTGAGCCAGCACCATTTGTTGAAAAGGCTATCTTTTTTCCACTGGATGGTTTTAGCTCCTTTGTCAAAGATCAAGTGACCATAGGAGTGTGGATTCATTTCTGGGTCTTCAATTCTGTTCCATTGATCTACATGTCTGTTACTGTACCAATACCATGCAGTTTTTAACACTATTGCTCTGTAGTACAGCTTGAGGTCCGGGATACTGATTCCCCCAGAGGTTCTTTTACTCTTGAGAATAGTTTTAGCTATTCTGGGTTTTCTGTTATTCCAGATGAATTTTTGAATTGCTCTTTCTAACTCTATGAAGAATTGAGTTGGGATTTTGATGGGGATTGCATTGAATCTGTGTATTACTTTTGGTAAGATGCTCATTTTTACTATATTAATCCTGCCAATCCATGAGCATGGCAGATTTTTCCATCTTCCGAGGTCTTCTTCAATTTCTTTCTTCAGAGACTTGAAGTTCTTGTCATACAGATCTTTCACTTGTTTGGTTAGCGTCACGCCAAGATACTTAATATGGTTTGTGGCTATCGTAAAGGGTATTATTTCTCTTACTTCTTTCTCAGCCTGCTTATCCTTTGAGTATAGGAAGGCTTCTGACTTGCTTGAGTTGATTTTATATCCGGCCACTTTGCTGAAGTCGTTTATCAGCTGTAGGAGTTCTCTGGTGGAGTTCTTTGGGTCGCTTATGTATACTATCATATCGTCTGCAAATAGTGATAGTTTGACTTCTTCCTTTCCAATTTGTATCCCTTTGACCTCTTTTTCTTGTCTAATTGCTCTAGCTAGAACTTCAAGTACTATATTGAAAAGATATGGAGAGAGAGGGCAGCCTTGTCTAGTCCCTGATTTTAGTGGGATTGCTTCAAGTTTCTCTCCGTTTAGATTGATGCTGGCTACTGGTTTGCTGTAAATTGCTTTTACTATGTTTAGATATGGGCCTTGAATTCCTGATCTTTCCAAGACCTTTAGCATGAAAGGATGCTGAATTTTGTCAAATGCTTTCTCAGCATCTAATGAGATGACCATGTGGTTTTTTTCTTTGAGATTGTTTATGTAGTGGATTACATTGATGGATTTCCTTATATTGAACCATCCCTGCATCCCTGGGATGAAGCCTACTTGATCGTGGTGAATGATCGTTTTGATGTGTTCTTGGATTCGGTTGGCAAGAATTTTATTGAGTATTTTTGCATCGATATTCATAAGAGAGATTGGCCTGAGTCTTAAGAGAGCATCACAGTGCCTTCAGATATAACTACTGATCCCTATTAAATCTGCAGACTACCAAGTGAGCTTCGTACCCATCTCTGAATAAAAACTGATGTTCAAAAGCATTAACTGTTGTGAACTAGAAGGACCAAAAGGAAAGCCGAGGTCATGCTCTGGTCCTTGTGAGGGGATCTAAGGAGATAGACTTAAAGAATTGGGTTAGTGTTTTAACAACTGAATGGAAACTCAGACCACAAAAAGGGAGTGTAAAGCAGAGCAGCTTGTATTTAGGAATATATGTGTATATGCATATGCATACCTACATGTATAAACAACTGATGTGGAAAAATGGTCCTGAATTTAGACAGATAGCAAAAGGGGGCATATGGGAGGATTTGTAAGGAGAAAATGGAAAGAAGAGTGATGTAATTATAATTGCATTGTAATCTTGAAAAATAAAGAAGCAATGAAAGCAATTCAGAATTTTTAATCATAAATCTTATTTTAGCAATGATTCTTCTTCAATCATTAAGTTACTTTAATACTACAATGGTTCTTTTGTAAATAACCTGATAAAATAACCTGATAATACTGATAAAAGTAAATAGATAAAATTATAAGTACAGTTTCTTTACACTAGCATCATTTTTTCCTTAAAAAAAAACTGGACATAAGATTGTTGAGAAATATATTAATTCATTTTAAGGATTTTGAAATATACTAATAAATCTGTAGAAACATATCTCCTTTCTCATATGATTTACTTTTAACATAAAATTGTTTCTTATTTAAATATACTCTTTTCAATTTCTGTTCCTCTAAGCCTCATAATCCTGTACCTGTTCATTTTGTCATACCAATGTTCCCTTCATCATTCCACCACTCCCTGATCTTATTTTGTTTGTCACAGCTCACAAGAACATGGATTAAAAAGAGGATAAAGAAGTTAGGTTGCTTGTGTTTATAGAAGTGAGTGCTCTGATGTCAGCATGGATTAGCAACTAAAAAACCCAAAACCTTTAACTTCTGCACTATGTTAGTGCCACTGCGCCCTCTGTATATTCTTATCAATTGTCTTAAATACTGAAAATACAGTCACTATTTAAGAAGAAATAACAGGATGAAGCACTTTTGAAATCAAAACACTATTTAGAAACTGTGCTTAGAATTGACTTGACAAATGCCACGACTGAGTTCTATTAACTGTCCAGTATCTTTATGCTCCTGTTCTGAAATAATACTTCAGAGGACAGTCTGAAGTGAATTGTTGGCCTTTTCACCTAACTTATGGACAAGGTTATAACACATTGTCCTGTTCCTCCTTCCTTCTGGCTATCACCTATTACTTTTTCATTGTTATTCTCTTTAACAATTTGAATTTTAATAAAATAATAGATAAATCTTCTCTTGTATTAGAAAGCTCAGAATAAATGGGAATGTATTCTTGGAAAACTGTGTCTACCTTCAGTCCTTACCAACTGGTCTTTGTACAGAAAACCTCCAATCTCCTTATGTGTCATGCACAGAAAATTTACTATTTATTTTCTTTCTCGCTCCAGAGAGAGAGAGAGAGAGAGAGAGAGAGAGAGAGAGAGAGAGAAAATATCCTATTTTTTAAAATGATTTGGTGTTAGAACAATTACATGAATTTGCTTATTTATTTAAAATTAATTTTAAATACATTTTGATGACTGAGTCATGTAAGTTTCTATATTTGCTTTCATAGCTGGGCTACAGTTCTTTCTACAAGCAGCATAAATTATTCAACGACTTGGTGCTGATGAACATTTCAATGGCTGCCTTTTTTTTTTTCCTTTTGAGGTCAGCGTTCCACATCACTTCATGCATGTGGTTCCTGAAGGAAACATTTCTACAACTGGTATTGATAATTCAAAGGGTGAATACATCTGTAATTTATCAGTCTTGTCAAAGTCATCATTACAAATGTTGAAGAATTGGTTTTCTGACTGAGAATCACCCAACAGTACCTATTTCTTCACAGTATCACTTCTCAATTTTTTGTGAATGTTTTTAATAACTATCAAACATGTTTTTTAACTTTTTTATTGAATATATTTTTCATTTACATTTCAAATTTTAGACTCTTTCCCGGTTCCACCCTCCCAGAAAACCCCCAACACATCCTCCAAACCCTTGCCTCCAAGAAGATGCCCCTCTGCCCAACACACTCCCACCTACCAGCACTCAATTTCTCCACACTGGGACATCTATCGAGCCTTCATAGGACCAAGGACCTCTCCTCCCACTGATGCCCAACAAGGCATTCATCTGCCACAATTGTGGCTGGAACCAGGTGTACCCCTTGGTTGATGGTTTAATCCCTGGGAACCCTCAGAGGTCTGGTTGGCCAATATCACTGTTCTTCCCATGGGGCTGCAAAACCCTTCAGCTCCTTCAGTCCTCTCTCCAACTCCTCCATTGGGAACCCCACTCTCAGTCCAACAGTTGGCTGCTAGCATCATCCTCTGTATCTGTAAGGCTCTTGCAGAGCATCTCAGGAGATAGCCATAACAGACTCCTTTCAGCAAGCACTTCTTGTCATCCATAATAGTGTCAGGGTTTAGTGACTGTTTATAGGATGAAACCTCAGGTAGGAAAGTCTCTGGGTGGCCTTTCCTTCAGTCTTTGCCCCACAGTTTGTCTCCATAATTGCTTTTATGAGTATTTTGTTCCCTTTTTCAGAAAAACTGAAGCACCCACACTTTGGTCTTCTTTCTTCTTGAGTTTCATGTGGTCTGTGAGTTGTATCTTGCTTATTCTGAGTTTTGGGCTAATATCCACTTATCAGTGAGTGCATACCATGTGTGTTCTTTTGTGACTGGGTTACTTCACTCAGGTTGACACTTCCTAGTTCCATCCATTTGCCTATGAAATTCATGAATTCATTGTTTTTAATAGCTGAGTAGTACTCCACTGTGTAAATATACCACATTTTCTGTATCCATTCCTCTGTTGAACGACATCTGGATTCTTTTCAGCTTCTGGCTATTATAAGTAAGGCTGCTATGAACATAGTGAAGCATATGTCCTTTTTACATGTTGGAGCATCTTCTGGGAATATTCCCAGGAGTGGTATAGATGGGTCCTCAGGTAGTACAGTGTTTTCTGAGCAACTGCCAAACTGATTTCCAGAGTGGTTTTAACAGCTTGCAATCCCACCAGCAATGGAGGAGTGTTCCTCTCTCCATATCCTTGACAGCATCTGCTGTCCCCTGAGTTTTTGATCTTATCCATTCTGACTGGTGTGAGGTGGAATCTCAGGGTTGTTTTGATTTGCATTTCCCAGATAAGTAAGAATGCTAAGCATTTCTTTAGGCACTTCACAGCCATTCAAGTTTCCTCAGTTGAGAATTCTCTGTTTAGCTCCGTATTCCATTTTTAAAAGGGTTATTTGACTCTCTGGAGTCTAACTACTTGAATTCTTTCTATATATTGGATATTAACCGTCTATCAGATGTAGGATTGGTAAAAATCTTTTCCCAATCTGTTGGCGGTCGTTTTGTCCTATTGATTTTGTCTTTTGCCTTACAGAAGCTTTGCAGTTTTAGAAGTCCCATTTGTTGATTCTAGATCTTAGAGTATAAGCCATTGGTGTTCTGTTCAAGAAATTATTCCCTGTGCCCATGTGTTCAAGGCTCTGTCCCACTTTCTCCTCTATAAACTTCAGTGTATCTGGTTTTATATGAAGATCTTTGATCTACTTGGACTTGAGCTTTTTAGAAGGAGAAAAGAATGGGTCGATTTGCGTTTTTCTACATGCTGACCTCCAGTTGATCCAGCACCATTTGTTAAAAAGCTGTCTTTTTCCTACTGGGTGTTTTAGCTCCTTTGTCAAAGATCAAGTGACCATAGATGTGTAGGTTCATTTCTGGGTCTTCAGTTCTATTCCATTGATCGTCCTGCCTGTCTCTGCACCAATACCATACAGTTTTTATCACTATTGCTATGTAGTAGAGCTTGATGTCAGGGATGGTGATTCCCCCAGAAGTTCTTTTGTTGTGGAGAATAGTTTTCGATATCCTTGGTTTTTTTGTTATTCCAAATGGATTTGCAGATTGTTCTTTCTAGCTCTATGAAGAAATGATTTGGAATTTTGATGGGGATTTCATTGAATCTCTAGATTGCTTTTGGCAAGACTGCCATTTTAACTATATTAATCCTGCCAATCCATGAGCATAGGAGATCTTTCCATCTGTGATCTTCTTCGATTTCTTTTTTCAGAGGCTTGAAGTTCTTGTCATACAGATCTTTCACTTGCTTGGTTAGAGTCACACCAAGGTATGCAATATTATTTGTGACTATTGTGAAGAGTGTCATTCTCCTAATTTCTTTCTCAGCTTGTTTATCCTTTGAGTAGAGGAAGACTACTGATTTGTTTGTGTTAATTTTATATCCTGCCACTTTGCTGAAGTTGTTTATCAGCTTTAGGTGTTCTCTGGTAGAATTTTTGAGGTCATTTAAGTATATGATCGTATCTGCAAATAGTGATATTGTGACTTTTTCCTTTCAAATTTGTATACTTTGACCTTCTTTTGTTGTATAATTGCTCTAGCTAGAACTTCAAGTATTATACTGAATAGATAGAGAGAGAGTGTGCAGCCTTGACTGGTCCCTGATTTTAGTGGGATTGCTTCAAGTTTTTCTCCATTTAGCTTGATGTTGGCTACTGGTTTGTAGTATATTGCTTTCGCTATGTTTAGATATGGGCCTTGAATTCATGATCTCTCCAAGACTTTTAACATGAAGGGATGGTGAATTTTGTCAAATGCTTTTTCAGCATCTAATGAAATGATCATGTGTTTTTTTTTTCTTTGAGTTCGTTTATGTAGTGGATTACACCTATGAATTTCCGTATATTGAATCATACCTGCATCCCTGGGATAAAGCCTATTTGATCATGGTGAAATATTATTTTTTGATGTATTCTTGGTTTCAGTTGGCAAGAATTTTATTGAGTATTTTTGCATCAATGTTCATAAGGGAAACTGGTCTGAAGTTCTCTTTCCTTGTTTCATCTTTTTTTTTTTGGTTTAGGTATAAGTATTGTTGTGGCATCATAGAAAGAATTGGGTAGTGTTCCTTGTGTTTCTATTTTGTGGAATAGATTGAAGAGTATCAGTATTAGGTCTTCGTTGAAGATCTGATAGAATTCTGCACTAAATACATCCATAAATCCTGTTAATGGCTGCTTCTGTTGCCTCAGTACTTATGGGACTATTTAGATGGTTTATCCGATCCTGTTTAACATTGTCGCCTGATATGTGTCTAGAAAATTGTCCATTTCATCTAGGTTTTCCAATTTTTTTGAGTATAAGTTTTGTAGTAGGATCTGATGATTTTTTTTTTGAATTTCCACACTTTCTGTTGTTATGTCTACCTTTCCATTTCTGATTTTATTAATTTGGGTAGTGCCTTTGTGACCACTGGTTAGTCTGGCTAAGGGTTTATCTATCTTGTTGATTTTCTCAAAGAACCAGTTCTTGGTTTTGTTGATTCTTTGTATGGTTCTTTTTGTTTCTATTTGGTTAATTTCGGCCCAGAGTTTGATTATTTCCTGCCATCTACTCCTCTTGGGTGCATTTGCTTCTTTTTGTTCTAGAACTTTCAGGTGTGTTGTCAAGCCGCTAGTGTAAGCCTCTCCTTCTTCTTTAGGGAGGCACTTAGAGCTATGAGTTTTCCTCTTGGCACTGCTTTCATTGTGTCCCATAAGTTTTGGTATGATGTGTCTTCATGTTCATTGAATTCTAAAAAGTCTTTAATTTCTTTCTTTATTTCTTCTTTGACCAAGTTATCATTGAGTAGAACATTGTGAACATACAAGAAGCCTACCAAACTCCAAACAGACTGGACCAGAAAAGAAATTCCTCCTGTCACATAATAGCCAAAACACCAAATGCACTAAGCAAAGAAAGAATATTAAAAGCAGTAAGGAAAAATAGTCAAGTAACATATAATGACAGACCTATCAGAATTACACCAGACTTCTTAACAGAAACTACAAAAGCTAGATGAACCTGGCCAGATGTTATTCAGACCCTAAGAGAACACAAATGTCAGCCCAGGCTACTATACCCAACAAAACTCTCAATTAACATAGATGGAGAAAGCAAGATATTCCATGACAAAAAAAAATTTACACAATATCTTTCCACAAACCCAGCTCTACAAAGGATTATGGGTGGAAAATACCAGCACAAGGAGGGAAACTACACCCTAGAACAAGCAACCTAAAAAAAGATAGCCACACAAACAGAATTCAATCTTTAACAACTAAAATATAAGGAAGTAACACTCACTTTTCCTTAATATCTCTTAACATCAATGGACTCAATTCCCTAATAAAAAGGCATAGAATGACTGACTGGGTAAGTAAACAGGGCCCGACATTTTGCTGCATACAAGAAACCCACCTCAGTAACAAAGACAGTCACTATCTCAGAGTCAAAGGTTGGAAAACAATTTTCCAAGCAAATGGTCCCAAGAAACAAGCTGGAGTGGCCATTCTTATATCTGATAAAATTGACTTTTAACCAAAAGTTGTCAAAAAAGATAAGAAGGGACACTTCATACTGATCAAAGGAAAAATCTACCAAGATGAACTCTCAATTCTGACCATCTATGCTCCAAATGCGAGGGCACCCACATTTACAAAAGACACTTTACTAAAGCTCAAAGCACACATTGCACCCCACATAATAATAGTGGGAGACTTTAACACTCCACTCTCAGAAATGGACAAATCATGGAAACAGAAACTAAATAGAGACACAGTGAAACTAACAGAAGTTATGAACCAAATGGATCTAATAGATATTTATGGAACACTCCATACTAAAGCAAAAGAATATACCTTCTTCTCAGCACCTGATGGTACTTTCTCCAAAACTGACCATATAATTGGTCACAGAACAGGTTTCAACACATACAGGAATATTGAAATAATTCCATGCAGCCTATCAGATCACCACAGTTTATGGCTAGTCTTAAGTTCAAACAAAAACAATGGAAAACACATATACATATAGACGTTGAGTAAACATGATTTTTAAAAAATATCAGCACCTTAGTTTGCACTCTTTTTCAAATGTAACTAAATACTTTCCTAATTCTTAGAAAAACATTTATATTTTCTGTTGTATATTATTATTGTTCTATATTTTGCCTCATTCTGATTATTTCATTTTTATATTCTTTGATTATCTTCTTATTTTTGAATGTACATGTATACATTTTCATATAACAAATTTCATATATGCCATATTGTTTCTGCTTTAATTTTTAGATTTTGTCCTTTTTGTTTAAGATGGGATCTTGATATACAGACTAGGCTGTCCTCAAGCTTGCAGTCTTCCTGTCTCAGCTTCACAGTGATGTATGTGCAGGTGTGCATGTCTTCAAAATTGGTTTAAATTGTTTTTTTTAATTTTATGTTGTAACTTACAAGCTTTATAATTGAACATATTGCTTGAGATCATATTAGAGATCTCAGAATAACACATTTTACCTATTCTATAGCAAGATTGTTATATTCTATACTGTTTCAGCATCTATTTCAACATAAGCTATTTAATGATTTTTAATTACTCTTCCAATTTTATATTTTACACATCTTTTATATCATAAAACACTTATTAAATAAAAAGTATTTTTACCAAATTGTATGATATTCTAATTCTATAACAATTTAATTTTATGATGTACTTATTCTTTCTCTAGAAAATTCTTTACCAATGTACCATGTCATAATTTTAATTAATAACCTTCATAATGATATTCACATATTTATGATAGAGTTCCACCCCACCAGTACTCTTGTTTTTTACATATTAATGGTGTTTAATGAGTGTAAGGGATAGCTAACTAACCTGACATATTGGTATTAGTAACTGTATTGATAAAGAAGACCTATAAGTTAGATTCAATGAAATGTCTATTAGATTATTTAACTGTTTATGGTGTTTGTTAGGTACACTATTACAAATTACCATTTTTTTCTAAAAGTTTTAGCATATGTCATATGATGATATATGAAATATTTTAAATATTGAAATCAATTGTTTTAAAATACAGGTTAGCCAGTGACAATATTTACAACACTACTATCATTTATAGCCTCCTTATTTAAGGAAGGTCTTAAGTGTTTTCTGGAAATTATAATGTTATGGTAAACATTCAGCTATCAACCAGGTATAATGATGTATGTCTGTAATCCAAGCACTTGGAAAGTTGAAGCAGAAAAATTACCTTAGTTTCAGGGCTAACCTGGACTTTGGTAAGACTGCCTCAAAAACAAACAATTGTAAATATGTTCACAGTTAGTAGATTTGCAAATTGTACATGAAAAAGTATGAAGATTTTCTTCCCAACAAGAATGAATGAGGCTCTGACTCATCTGATGCCCTCAACTTACTGTGGAGTAATAACTAGATAGTCTTTCCCAGATAGAACATGTCATCAATCAAAGGCAACACAACTTTGATCTGGAAACATCTTCTTGGGGACTTATCTTCATCTTTCAAAACCTTATATTTCTCTATTGTTTATAAGCTCCTCCTTTTTGTCTCTATTCCCGATAGATACTAAGCAGCTGAGTTAGCATGTATATGATAACATAAGTAAATCAGGTAAGTTCACTGCAGTGTCAATATTTTCTGTGTTATTCAGTAGAGGAGATTAGAGCATAAATAATGCCGACTAAGTCCTGGGCTGCTGCAGGAATCCATTACTTGTTGTATTGGAAATATTGGAGACTCACTGACAAGTAGATTAGAGTATAGAGTGTCATTCTTCTTGGAAAGTAACATGATATTCATTAAAATATAGGCAAACATTCAACTGGAACACAGCAATAAAACACATTATATTATTTTAAAAATATATGCAGACACCTCAAGGATCTGCCACAACTTTCACAAAATAACAATAGTACAAGAATGTTACATTAAATTTTAGTTACCATCCTGCAACTCTCAGAGGTTTCCCTGATTAGGTGATATTACTGGAATCTACAAAGATTTAAAGCTTGGGTGTGTGTATGTAACAAAACTTAAACAAAAAGATGCCATAAACTTGAGATAGAATCAGGGGGTATGCATGGGACGGGTTGGGAGGAAAAATGGAAATGGCCAAAATTATATAATTAAAAAAATTTAAAAAATATTATTTACAAAATTTATAGAGAGCCACCAAAATTTGAGTTGCAAAATCTTCCTAAATTTTAAAATTAACTATAAAGTTTAAGCTATAAAACATGGAGTATAAGTAGATAAGAAAATATATTAGACTCCTAAATACACATTTAGTCTCACAAACGAATTTGGACTAAGCTTGTAGCACTGCTCTAATTGACTTAAGCACCAGCAGTCAGCATGGTAGGAAGTTTTACTGTGGTTGATATAAGCAGCCATCTTCCCTGGCTATATAAATGGACTTTAAAGTCCCCATACAATATCATCTAATCAGGGTTTCCCTTCCTTCATGTCTCTAGATTCTCCTTACTTCCCCATCTGCCCAACTCTAAGCCCTTTCTTATTAGAAGGCAAGCAAGCAAGCAAACAAACAAACAAAACAAACCAGAATAAGACACACACACACACACACACCATAAAAATAAAATCAGAAACCGTAATATACAAGCAAAGGATAAGTCACTTTTTGAGGTGGCTGGCAGGCTTTGCATTATTAGTAAACAAATCAACAACTTGTCACTCAACCATTTCCTGACAATTTCTCATGTGGATTCAGTTGGGTATATAAATAAGAAAGTAACTTGAAATAAGAACACATTAACTAAAGCCTGGGACATGTACCATTAGCAACTTCCAAGAGCCGAGGAACTGCAATGTCTTAGGCTACAGAAGAGCTATGACCCTTAGGACTGAAAGATTCTGACACCAGAGGCCTGCTCAGAGCTCCAGAGCAAGTGTCAGATGCTTTTGCTTGCCACCACTTGCTGCTGAAGAAAGCTTATGATATCTACTCCTGTGCTGCTAGGAAGAAAAGACGACAATGAGTTCAACAGAGATCAAAGGACACCGAATCTCAAAGCATTTATTGAAAGATTCCTGGTGTCCAGAAGTAGTCACCAAATCGGGCAGTGGTGGCACTCGCCTTTAATCCCAGCACTTGGGAGGCAGAGGCAGGTGGACCTCTGAGTTCAAGGCCAGCCTGGTCTATAGAGTTAGTTCCAGGACAGCTAGTACTACAGAGAAATCCTGTCTCAAAAAACAAGAAAAACAAAAGCAAACAAACAGAAGTAGTCACCAAAAATCTAATATCTCTAAGTCCTATAACATCCCTATTAATCAACAAGAAAACTAAGACCTCAAAGACAATCCCATATTTTTGAAGAAAAAGAAAAGAATTACTATTAAGGCATGGATAATACGTAAGAGCAAGCAGTCTCAAGAGGGAGCAGATTTAGAAAAGGAATGTGTTCCCATTTTAGCTTGTTAGTTTATTTTCCCAAGTGTAGGGGTGGGGAGAAAACAGGCTTCTAAGTCCCCATGAAAAAGCATGCCCTTCAGTACAGAAAACAGCAGAAGTAGGAACCTCCATTGTGGCTAAAGAATGAGGAGGGACCCTGCTGAGGGATAGTAAGTGACTCCTGTACTAAAGCTGTAACACACTTTTAGACATTTCAAAATTTATCACATGTCGTATATCAGTGGTACACACCAAGAACACAGAGGTAAAAATTAAAGAAATAAATGGGGAGTTGGGTAAGTGTCTGAATGGGATTTTTGAACTCATATTTAAACAAATAATTTGCCTTCTTAAACAAAAGTGGATATGTTTAAACTTTGGTACAAGATAATGGGGTTATTTCTACATCATATATTACAATGAGTGACATGGAATAAAAAAACTAAATTCATGAACAACAGGTGTTCCCAAAGTGACTCAAGAGATAAGTAATGTGCCATCATGTGTGATAGAACCTTAACACTTTCAAGTTTAAAAGCAGTAAGCCACTCAGAAAGGCCTATTGGACATGTTTCCTCTCACTTAGAAAATCTACGAAATTATAAGTAGTAGTCAGAGGGGAGTGAAGAGGCTTGGACAGAGTGGGAGCAAGAGAGGGAACTGGAACTTTACTCAATTGCATCTTTGATGCATACTTGGTTTTCTGTGTATGTTTTATGAAATAATTGTCAGAATGCCAGTCTTCCTAGGTGTGGCTCACACCTGTAATCCCAGCACCTATGATGCTAAGGCAGAAGATCCCTGCAAGTTGCATAGTAATCAGGCCTTACTTAAAGACCTTGACTCAGATACATTTATTTATTTTTTTATTGTTTTACACTTGGATTCAGATTTACATGTTTTGTTTGTGGCTACTAGGGATAAATAAATAAACAAATAGAAAAGACTTGACAAACTTGTTTATTGTTCTTCAGAATAAACCAGAAAATGGCCATAATGTGAAATAAATAAAAACTATTATGTGTTTGAACACTTATCACCAGAGTACCACCTGAATTTCCCTCGACAGTTTTCTCTCCTAGGTTTCATCTTGAATCACAAGTAGTTCACACATATTTCTAATTAATACACTGTACAGTGCAATTCTGCCCCTGAACAAACTCTATGGATCTGCATTGCCTATACAATAAAATATCTAACAACAAGCCTTTCTATTTCTATCAACTCAAATGGCTCTATTTATATCATGGTTCAGAGTTCATGCCTTTGTCTCATAGTGCACTCTATTGATGTAAGTTCTAACCATGTCTTTTGCAGAACCATTGTTCTCTTGCTATAATCAGATATTATTAAAGTTCAGAAACCTCAAAGTATTCACTCTTAGGACACTTCAGTACTTACAGAAAATAATCTATGTGTTACCTAAGACTCAAGAGTTCAGGACACATGTCCCATAAAAGTGTCAGAAATAGTACTAGCATAGCAAACATTAACTGCAAATGCAGCATTAATCAAAATATGAGAGTAGGCAAGTAAAGAAAATGAAAAATAGTGAATATTTTTAAAGTGTGAACACAAATTTACTTCTTGTCACAAATCATAAAAGTGTGCTAAAAAACTACAAGTATAAAACAATGAAAATTTCATGATCATAATTATTAAATCTAAAGGTTCCTCCACAATAAACTCTTTTAGAAGTTCACTTTAGAATTTCATCTTTCTCCCCTTTGGATTTCCTAGGCTTCTTATGTACATAGAGATGTTAAGCTATTGAATGGAAGTAGATTTTTTTCTTTCTAGTATTTAAGACGTGGTTATTACTTAGTACAACTCTGGCTGTAGTCAATTAGTAAACATAAAAGAAATATTTTTAAAAACTGCATTTCCATCAAATATATCTTACTGTGGGACTTCAGATGCCCTAGGAATGTGAATCTGGGTCATTCAGGAGCTCAGAGTGTGTGCCTGCTCTTGCTGTTAAAAAGAAAACATCACTGCAGGAAAAATTAAAAACATACAATATTAGAGAATGACCAGTTCTAGCCAGAAAATCATAGCTGAGGAAGGCAAGCCTGGTCCAGTACGGTCACCAAGAAAAGAGAAAGCATTTTTTAGAAAGGCATAGGTCTATTATAACCTTGCATGGAAAATACTACTTACTCCCTTCCCTGTAACACCCATCCCCCTTCCATCTAATTATCTTACATTAGGATCTGCAGAATGGTCCCTCAGAAAATATGTGGAAATAATAATTTGACACATGGTAATTTGTGCATTTTCTTAAATTATTTGTTAATTAAGCCTGGGTTTACAGTTCTTTTGAGTGGAAAACTAACAATTATCTCCAGCTCATAAGGATGTTGCAATATATATAACTTCACAGTATGTGTGTTTAATTAAAATAATGCCCTATGCCTATTATTGTGCCCATGACCAGCCCAGAAAGCCCTATTCTAAGATTGTGATATGGTATTCAGATTGTGTCTTTAATCTCCTGGGATATGCATATGTAAAGATCAAAAATATGAAAGTCATTCTTTGTTCAAAACAACTACAGTAAAGAATGTATTAACATTCACATTACCATATGATATTAAATTTTCAGTATGATCAAGTAATAGAGAGGACCTAATTTACTCCATTTTAGTACAAGCAGTCTTGTTAGACCTTAAGTTTTAGTTTTCCAAAGAATCAGGCAAGGCTTCTCAGGAGAGCCACAGACAATGGGTCAACAGAGGCCTGACATTTGGCCAAGATACAAGACTATCTGGGAGCTGCGTTGTTCCTGGGACTTCTGGCCAAGAGAGGTATTGAGTCCTGAATTAGGAAAGTTCTTGAAATTTCTCTAAGGCCTGACCAAATCTGGTAAATCTCATATAACAACCAATCATAAATTGCACTGATGTAACTGCCTCATGCCTAGCCAATTTTGTTAGAGATTATCTAACCCTTCCAAAAATCTAACCTAGTCCTGCATAAAAAGGGCCTGCAAGCAGATCTTCTCCTCACTATTTTGATAAATGGTTGATTCCTGCATGCTGGTTGTTCCTGGAGAATAAACGCTCTTTGCCTTTGTATACTAATTGACTCTGAGGGTGATTCTTAGACCCTAACATAATGAGGTAATGAGCAATATATATATATATATATACATAAATGAGTTTCAAAGAGGTGACCCAGAAAGTAATTGCTGCAAACAGCTTAGTATTTAGAACATGATGACTGGTGTCATACTTTTCATCATTTTTTTTAAATTTCCCTTCCTCTATTTTTCCATTGATATTTATATTCATAGCTAGATTATACTGATAATTTGTATCATTTCTTTGTAGAAAATTATACCCCCTTTCCCCATGCACTCCAAATTAAGAGGTTCAGAATCCTGATGTGGGGATATGCAAATGCTCTATGTTATACAGAGTTACCCTTGGGCCTTGAGTAAACTCACCAGTCTTACAGCTATCACATCTCTGAAACTGTATAAGGGTCTCTTGTATTCCTGAAGATTAAATCTGAACACTAGACAGCTTGACCTAAATTATAGACCACAGAGCAGATATAAGTTAATATTATTAACTTATTTTTCTGGCACTTTCATATATGTACAATGGATATTTATATCACATCTACCTTCTACCCTTACTCTAACTCCTCCTGGATGACCCCTAAATATTACTCCCAACTTTATATTTGCATACAAGTACATACTGATTCTAAGTATGGTTTTTCTTCGGATCAAGGATGTACGGCCATCCCTGACAGCATGGGCAACACCATAGACACACCCCGAAGAAAACTGACATGCCCTTCTGATAAACCATCAATTACCAATAGCTCCAAAGCTAACAGAGGAGCCTCAGAAGCTGCTGAGGTCCAGCCTCAGTGTGAGAACTGTTCTAAGAAAGGCAGGAATGGGAACATCAGCGCTAATCTAATAATGACTTGGAGTCAGTAATGGATGCAAGCTGTCAGTTCAAGAACTCTCTCTGTTCCTGAGGATTCTCATCATTCTTACTTCTTTTTCCCTTCTCACTCTTTTACTTTCTCTCTTCTCATTCTTTAACCTTCTCTCCTTTCATTCATTTGCCTTTCCCTTCTCATTCTTGCGCTTTCTCCCTTCTCCTCATTCTTCTACCTTCTCACTCCGCATGCTTTTGCCATGTCTTTTTCCATTCCTTAGCCTTGTCACTTCTCACTTCTTTAGCCCAACCCCATTTCATTCTTTTACTTTCTCCCTTCTCACTCTTGCTTTCTCTCTTCTCATTCTTTCTCTTTCACTCTTCTCACCCTTTTGCCTTCTCACCTCTCATTCTTTAGCCTTCTCCCTACTCTCATTCTTTTTCATTCTCTCTTTTTATTCTTTTGGTTTCTTTTCCTAACCATGCATTTTCTTCTTCAGACAATTTTAAATCTCTATGCTTGATGCCCTCAAGTTTACCCTGGCTAATTAATGCAACAGGCATTAGAACAGAGGGTACATGTATCTTCTCATGTTACCAAATTCAAGGCCAAGTCTGGCAACAAACTATTTCTAAAAGGAACCATGAAGGTTTTTATGACCTCTGTGATTGTGTTGTCTAGACCCTCTTCTGTGGCCCTAAAGGTCAAGAGGAAAGCCTGCCCTTCTTCTTCCACAGCCTCATGAACACTTTCGTTCATCATTCCCAAGAACCACACCTGTTTCTTTTATTATGGTGGTATAAGGTCTGATTAAGGGGAGAGTATTTTCCCCAGAAAAAGATATTGAAAATAAAACAGAAGAGAGAGTAGATCAGTTTTAGGCTAACAGCAGGCATCAGCTCACATGAGGATCAAGAGGATCAACAGCCTGGAAATGCTCCAGGGCAGGAATTGTGTTACGCCTCCCCTTATTCAGACATGCTGGACCCAGTAAGAAGCCCCTTCACTCTACAGGCAGTAGTGTTGAGTGGCTTGATCTGGTAAAGTTATTATTCAGGCAACAATAGTAAGTGTAAGCTTCACATCAAAATTCTAGCCTTATTCTGCTAGGATACTATTTTAATCTCTTGCAAATAGAGAAATCAGTTTCTTTCTAAAATAAATAAATATTCTAAAATAAATAAATGTTCTTTTATTTTGATATGCCTTTAACTTCAAACTCCTTCAGGGGTAATGCTATAAAATGCTTTTATTGTCCTTGGTAGTTTGTGACATGGACAAAGAGAAGGGCAGAAGAAATAGATATTCTAAGGTGACTGTGACTGGGCAGAGTAAAATATGAAGCATGGTGTGAATTTTATATGTATTTATTCTTTTTTATTAGATATATTCTTCATTTACATTTCAAATGTTGTCCCCTTTCCTGGTTCCCCTCCCCCAAAAAAAATCCCATAACCCATCTCCCCAGCCCCCTGTTCCCCATTCAACCCAATCCCGTTTTGCTGTCCTGGTATTCCCCAACACTGCAGCATCGAGCCTTCCCAGGGCCAAGGGCCTCTCCTCCCTTTGATGTCCAACAAGGCCATCCTCGACTGCCTAATCGTCTGGAGCTATGGGAACTCAATGTGTACTCTTTGGTTGATGGTTTAGTCCCTAGGGGCTCTGGGGGGTACTGGGTGGCTCATATTGTTGTTCTTCCTATGGTGCTGCAAACCCCTTCAGCTCCTTGGGTCCTTTCTCTAGCTCCTCCACTGGGGACTTTGTGCTCAGTTCAATGGCTGGCTGAGAGCGACCCCCTCTGTATTTGTCATGCACTAGCAGATGCTCCAAGGTAACTGCTATATCAGACTCCAGTCAGCACTTGTGGGCTTCCACAATAGTGTCTGGATTTTGTAACTGTAAACGGGATGTATCCCTAACCCAGGTATCCATGCCTGGTAACTACAAAGATATTTTATGAATTCAGATAATTCATGTTGGGGAATCTCTGAAAAACACCAGGGCCAGCAGAATAATGATCCATGTGAAACAATAAAGAAGTAAAGTTGAACATTATTAAGTATGTGGATGTTGGCTAAAACTTCTAGAATCTGACCCTGCACAGTTTATTTTAGGCATATTTAAGAACAGATAATTTTTGGGAAAAGTAACTTTTCCTTATTTTAATTAACTCAATCCTATGTGTACAACAAAATTTGAGCCATGATTACATCAAAACTCTTTACATAATAAATACAAAGTCTGTCATAAGGATTGCTTCTATTTACTGAGAAACAATGTTCAAGATAAAGGTCTAGGAGGAAAATCTCAGAGAAACAAAAATCTGGGAGAATCAGCTATGGCCTGGTCCTGTAAATAGTACAGTTCCAATCTATTAAATATGCCCATTCCCACCTTACAAGAGGAAAATAGGTTATAGATCTCTTCTGTTTTAAGAACAACCATGCTTTTTAACATTCCTACTTTTCCGAGTGCTTATCTGTGGGCACAAGGGCCTCATGTCCTCTCCAAATTCATGGTGGTAGAGTGTGGATTATAAATGCATTTTCTGTCCAGATTCATGGTAGGTAGTCTATGCGACTCAAAAGTAGATATTTTAATAAATTCCATTGAGCAGGAGACTTTCTTCAAGTGAAGTAAGCATTGACAAATACATTCATGTTCTGTACTTTTTCCCTAAAGCTGCACTACTCAGCTAGGAATAAATTATCTTGAAAAATGTTAGCTGAGTGTTTGCATTATACTCCATAGCAGGCCCTTGGGACATGCAGTATTATGATGTCATATGATGGGAAATTGTATTTTGATTCTCTAGGAAATTTTTCATAAATTCTTCCTTCTTGAGACACAGCTCTGGGTTTTCCTGTGTTCAAATCAGTCATTGTTTTTCATGAGTACAAGATTTCTTAGCTCTGTCATAGATCTTTCTCTTTCCTTTCATCCTGCTTTTGAGTGGTCTTTCCTTTTAACTGACCACACCTGTCTTTCCTGCTGCTTCTCTCTATTTACTTTCTAATGTCTCATATATATATATATATATATATATATATATATATATATATCCTTAAATTTCAATGAACCTCAAAATAATAACAACTTAATTTACTGCACATGCCTCTTTTTACTTCACAAGTCTGTTTTGAAATATCTGAAGGTCTTACTAATTTAATTAGGCCATGTCTGTCTTTGTTACAGTTTACATTGCTGTGGAGAGCCACTATAGCCAGGGTAACTCTTATAAAAGCAAACCTTTAATTGGGGTGGGCTTACAGTTTTAGAAGTTTAGTTCATTACCATCATGTTGGGAAACACAGCATTGTGCAGACAGGCTTGGTGCTGGAGGAACCAAGAGTTCTATATCTTGATTCAAAATCTTCTGCACTGGGAGGAACTTGAACTTTGGACCTCAAAGCCCACCTCAACAGTGACACACTTCCTGTAACAAGGCTTCCCCTCCTCTAATAAGGTCCCATCTCTTAATAGTGACACTTCCCATGGGCCAAGTATATTCACACAACCACAATGTCCTAGTTTGTTTTCAAATATCCTGTTACTTAACCTATATGTTGTGCTCTTTTTGTTAGTAGTAGATAGGCAACTCTGGTATGCAATCAGTTTCTAATATTTTAATTTTATGTTTGATTTATATGGATTTATGTATGATTTACAGTTTACAATGGCTTGACTTCATGAGTGTACTGATTCATCCAGAGAAGAATTTCAAAATCTTCACCTTCACGAAGTAGATGTTTAGTATTGCTTAAACAAAAAATTTACTCTATGTAGAAATATGGGTACATAAGTATGTTAAAAATAATAAAAGCCATAAGTTTACATTTCTGAGTTATAATAAGTAATTGGTAAAATGTTTACACTTGTGAAGTGATTTTTATAGCAAACCTATGTGACAGAGTCTATTAGACCATTTCTTTTTTTTAAGATGTTAATTTACTTATTTATATATTTATTTATTTATTATATGTAAGTACACTGTAGCTATCTTCAGACACCCCAGAAGAAGGCATCAGATCTTATTACAGATGGCTGTGAGCCACCATGTGGTTGCTGGGATTTGAACTCAGGACCTTCTGAAGAGCAGTCAGTGCTCTTAACTCTTGAGCCTCTTCTCCAGCCCTATTAGACCATTTCAAGGATGGTAAAAATCAGCTTAGAGATACGGGATGCCCTCTTAAAACAGATGTGCTTGCTAACTGACTAAGTAGGAGCTTGAATGCACATCAAACTTCAGGACCAATGCACGTTGCATTGTTATTAGAGCAACCAAACATTAACAACACATGCAGATATCACATACACTGAGTCAAGCAGAATCATTTTTATGTTGTATATTTTAATTACTTTCACTTTATCTTAAGGGTTTTTTTTTTATCAAATAGCATGGTTATCACCTCCTTTAACAGTAAATGAAACATAAGCATGCCAAAATTGTTTAACATTAGCTCTGTTTTTAAAGTATGACACCCCTTTCCCACTCTCTGATCCTATTTCTACAGATCTGTGTTGCACATTAGTTGGTTTATATAAGTATGGCCAGACTAAGTTTGTTGTAGTCAAAATTAAATATTAACAGCTTATTTTTAATTCTCTATTTTATCCCTTGAAAATGACATTCAAAACAGTAGGTTTAATGTATTGCTGGAAACCATATTTTCAACTTTTCTCTTGAACAGTGTTCCACTGTAGGAACTCAAGAAAGGTGGACTTTGCAACCTATTCAATTGTTTCAACCCTTCACACATTAATAAATTCACGCATCAGTGTCCAGATCACAGGATAGAGGAGTAATTCTCACTAAACAGTATACACGTTCCTGAGTGCATGGCATTGAGTACGCCACTAAAGTTCTCCCAGCTTTATTCTTATGGGTGAAAGTAAAGTATATTGATGTCATTGCTGTGCTATCAGACTTCTACATTTAATATCAACTATACTGAGTTTAGCTTAAGTCAAGCCTTTCCATTCCTACTAACCAAATTCTCTGGGGAAAGATTGGGTAATTTGTAGTCCTAGAGGAGAATAAACTTTTAGAATTCTGAAGTTAAAGTTCTAAATTTAGAGAGGAAATATATTGATGCCTTTTCAATATTTTTTTCTTCCATGATTATGACAGAATTGTTTAAGAAAAGAACAACTCAAAGATTTTAAGAATAGAATAATCTTTATTTTTATTTTGAAAACTACATCCCTATCACTTCTTCCTCTCTTCCCTTGAAACTCACCCCATACTCTCTTGTCTGTCCCAAACTTATTACCTTTTCTTCTTTAATTATCATTGTTACACATAAGTGCATTTGGCTAATCACAAGCGTGTGTGTATATCTTACAGACTATGGAGTCCATTTAGTATTGTGCCATTGTACATGTGTCTGGGGTTGATGACATGTGACTGACAAACTAAGAGCTCAGTGCTGAAGGAAACTGATTCTCCCTCTCCTCACAGATAATTTTTTCAACTGAATCTTTATAAAAATCCCACCTACAAAATGAATACTTTGCATTTTTGCGGTATTAAAATAGCCTGGTTATATCTCTAAAGAGAAATATGAAATAAAATCATGCAACTAATTGTAAATATACATTAATAGCTTGGTTTCTTATTTATGCTATATTTCCAGCCATACCAATGGGTATGATTAAATGGACTACAAAATAACAACTTGCCTTTATTAAAGTATGAGTCTAAGGCCAGTCTGTCCAAGGCCTGTTTAATGCCCTATCTAAAAATAAAAGTTCAGCCTGACATTTCACCCCACATAAAAACTACATGTAGAAGAAGACAACAGATGCCTGTATAGCTGTACTCTGACCACCCTACGTACTTAGTAATACAGGTAGACACACACACACACACACACACACACACACACACACACACACACATACACACACCAAAATGAACAAATAAATAAAAGCAAAATTAAATGCAATAAAAAAAGCTATACAAATAAGTCATGGTAGAGCTCTCTCCTACATTCAAAGAGGTTCAATCCCTAGTAAGGAAAAGACATCTTATATATCTTATACCACAAACAGTTCTGTTTGAAATTAAAAGCTTAAAGGTAGCATCAAAGTTACATGTAAGCAATGTTTCAGACCAAATTTAGCTTAGACTTGGTATTAACCTCTTTCTGTAGACACTGCAGATATTGTTCATAATATTTTTTTCTTTTGTGTAAAGAAAGTTTTTTACCCTTGGCTAACCATAAACAAATTAATATGAACTTTATACTGCTTTACTCTAGGACATAGAAAACAGCAATTGAAAAGTTAGATAAGAAAAGCATTTGAAACCAAAAGGGCTTGATAACTACAAGTGTCATTTAAAGTGGGATCTGGACACAAAGCAATCATTACAATGAAAAAGGATAAGAAAGAAGTTGGCATATCAATAGTGAAATGGCCTGCGTGTACTTTTTGATGACACTGAAAATACAATAAAGAAAATAAACAATGAAATATTTAAGTGGAATATTTTAGTTACTTTCAAATTTTCCTGAAACAGAATTATTAACAAAGGTAAGCTCTGAGCAGCTAGTTTATTCTAGAACAATTAAGAACTAGAACTGAAAGAACTCTTTATGCACACCAAAACAATAACATAATAAATAAATAATTGAATGAAGTATGATATTGGCAAAGGAACCAGATTTCTGTCTATTACAAAAGGAGTAATAGTTTGAACATTATGAATTCACACTTTTCTTTATGAATAGAGCAATATTTAAAATAAGAATTCAGTGTGCTATGTGGTAGATCTTTCAAATATGAATATAGCATGCATGTATGTCACATACATTGTT